>JANAVB010033017.1:4433597-4736097 GCA_029216955.1 Iris pallida
AAACCTAATCCTATGAGGTGTTCGGCCATGGGGGGGGATTTGCTTGGCCAAAATCTATGGTGGGGGTCCACTTGGCATGATTTTGGTTGTTTGGTGAGTTGGCTAATTGATTGGATTGAGGATTTAAAAAGGTCTTTCCTAATATAGAACTAATTAATTCTATCTATGAAATACAATATAAATATGAATTAAATATAAATATATGTAATTATTAATGTTTATTAATGCCCAACTTGCCTAGATAGGGTTGGGTTTGGCTTGGAAGAGGTTTGGGAATGTTTGGTACAACCAGATCTCCTAAAAGTCATAAAGGCTTTCTTAACTAATTAATTAAATTAAATATAACTTGTGCGATAAATTGAATGGTTAACATGCAAGAGATTACCGTATGACCATGGCATTCGTAACATGGCTAGCATGCTAGTTAAAGCACCCAACTACGCTAGGCATGCCATACTTTCTAGTCGTCTTGCACATTCAAACTCAACTATGGCTATAGTCCTTTTATATAATATAAATAAGATAAAATAAATTAGAATTAAATAAAATCCAAAAAAAATAAATTTAAATGTTCCTTTAAGTTTTGAGGGGTTTTACATCCTATCTAACTTAATAAAATTTCCTTCGCGAAATTAAACTAAGGTAGGGGGTCGAATGCAGTGCAATGCAATGCAAGGAACTATAAAGAAATAACATATTAAGACATACCTTGGTTGTCAAATAAGCGGGTAGCGATTTCGGATGTGTCCTCGTGCTCCCAAGTAGACTCTCCAGGCGAGTGATACTTTCATGGGACGCGAACGAATGGTATAGATTGATTCCGCAATACCTTTACTCGGCGATCAAGGATGCCTACTGGTTGCTCTTGATACGACAAACTCGGCCCAACTGTGATTTCGGAGTGATCGAGCATGTGACTGCTGTCTGCCACATATGCCTCACCTGCGACACATGGAATACGTCATATACTCCCTCTAATAATGGTGGCAATGCCAATCTGTAGGCCACCTCTCTAACCCGTTCCAAGACATCGAAAGGGCCAATGTATCTTGGACTCAACTTTCCATGTCCTCCGAATCGAATCGTGCCTCTAGTGGGGGATATCTTCAAGAATACATTGTCGCCTTCCTTAAACTCCAAGGGTCGACGACGATTATATGCCCACTGCTTCTGTCGATCCTGTGCTGCTCGCATGTGGTCCTGTATCTTCTTAACCTTCTCCATAGTGCTCAAAACCAACTCGGGACCCAATATTTGTCGCTCTCCAATATCGCTCTAGCAGACATGAGATCGATACTTCCTACTATACAATGCTTCAAACGGAGCCATCTGAATGCTCGCTTGATAGCTATTGTTGTAAGAAAACTACAAGGTGAAGGTGGTCTTCCCATGATCCGCCAAAGTCAAGCATACACGCTCTCAGCATATCCTCTAGCGTCTGAATCGTACGCTCTAACTGGCCATCTGTCTACGGATGGTACGACTTTGAACTTCAATCGCGTACCCAAACTTCTTGCATACTCCTCCAAAAGTGCGAAGTGAATATCGAGTCATGATATGACACGATACTAACTGGTACACCGTGCAGCTTCACTATTTGCTTTATGTACATATTCGTCAAGACTTCTGTGGACTGTACCACTCTAAAAGGTAAGAAGTGGGCTGATTTGGTAAGTTTATCAACAATCACCCATACCGTATCTCGTCCACTAGGACTCCGAAAAATCTGTGACGAAGTCCATCGTAATATGCTCCCACTTCCACTCGAGAATGGGTAGCGGCTACAATAATCGGTCGTCCTCTGGTGCTCGGCCTTCACTTGTTGGCATACCAAACACTTGGCCACAAAATGAGCTATCTCTCACTTCATTCCGTGCCACCAATAATACTGTCGTAAGTCCCGGTACATCTTAGTTCCTCCGGGATGAATAGAGTAGGTCGAACCGTGTGCTTCTACCATTAACTCCTGTCGTAGCTCTCCATTAGGAACATAAATATGGTCACCACATCACAATGTCCCATCAGATAGAAGAACAGTCTACGAAGGGCATCCTATTTAAAGAGGTGGAGTACATTAAGTTCAAGGTTCTATGCAACTTACAAAATTGGTTAATCGGGGAAGGAAAGTAATGGGACTTCTGAGTGGCAACCTCCTAGTGGTATACGAGGATATGAGGTACTTCTGGTTGTAGTCATGGACTTTATGGGAAGCCCTAGTATTACTCATTTAACATTTGCTCACATATTATCCGTGTTTCATCCAGGCAATAGAGGAGGTCTTAGTCAAGTACAACCGGAAACAGGTTAGTACAACGGGATTCCATTCATTGTATAACATGGGATACCAAGAGATATGGTTACGAAATTTATGGAAGGAAAATTAGGGAGCCAAGAGGTAGGGCCTACATAATAGGGGTAAGGGTCTATTACATCAAGTTTGGTTTATAGTCCAAATATGGCGATAGGCATGGATGGATTTACCCGGGTCTTAATGGATTCCCAAATGGGTCATCAATCTTTTATTGAACGAATCTTGGTTTGAATCTATATTGGCTGGACAAGATCCATAAAACCCATCTAGACCATTCCTATTAAGTATATGGAAATCTTAGATTAGGTTCCAACACAAGTGGTTGGGCTAATTTTCGGTTGGGTTGGTTAACTAGGTTTCTTAAGCCCAAAACTATGCCTTTTGTGACTTTTGTGTATAAGTAGCACATAAGGACTCAATTGAGTGGCACACTAGTGACATGTGCGTAGTGGGCTTCGAGTAGGTAACCACCATATATTGGGTCATAAGAATTTAGTCGAGATTCGGTTTCTAATTGAAGTCAGAGTGTACATCGGTATTACGGTAAGGATGATAGTTAGCCCTTATTACCTGAAGGTCGTATCATGAAAATAGAGTACAAGGGAACGTATTTGAGTGGGACATGATATGTCTACTTGAAGGTGAACTCGTCTAGGTCTTGTATATGAATTTTGTTGGAAGGTAAGAGCTAGTATTACACTCCGAATATCAAAGTCATGGTAAGGGACATCAAAAGATCTAAAAAGAAAGTGGGAGTTCACGAGTCACTAATTTATCATCCTAGCGAGAACCAATTTACCTCAATCAATCAGTGATCCCATAATTCCTAAAAGTAAGAATGGCTTACCACCTATTCACTCTAGAGACTAGGATATGGTTTTAGGAATAATAAGGTTAGGAAAATTTGAGTCGCGACCTCGTACCTTGACCTTTGGTAATAATAGTCACGATATGATCGATAACATGACATAGTAGTTATGAATCAGTTCGAGGACCATACCCCGATTTCTAATAAATAGATATAATTTCGTACAATGATACATGAGTCGAATAATATAATGACCCACTCCTCTATAGTATACAAGAGTCTATCGGTGGGATAACAAACTCTAAGGCACGTCATATGAAAGATCTCCAACGACTAAGTCATAAATTTTCTATTTGTGTCAAGCCTGCCAAACCATGGTCATAAGGGTTCTAATGGCATCGAATGTAGTGCTCATACGTTGCTTGTTGATAACTAGTAAGTCAATATGATAAAGTGTTAAGCTACAGATATTGGCTAAGCTGGAGAATGTGTTGTTCTAATGCTAAGTCACTTCTTTAATAACAAAATTGTATGCCTAGAGTAACACCGGTTGGATCCTAATCTCGAAATGGGTATCTATCATAGTCATGGTAAATGCTTGTCTTTGTTTGTGTCTGTTTCCCCTCATGTCTAACTGTAGGCTTGGTCGGGTAAGGGTTGGGTTAAGGCATAAGTGTTGCTAGTTAAAGCAAGAATTAAGAAAAATATTTAGAGACCCATAATAATTTGTTCCCTGAGAATAGATAGTCTCCTATGTTGGTGTTTTGACCAAAGGTATGATTCTAATCATTATCATATTCAAATGACTAGAAGGCCACAATAGTAGTTTCTGGGTCGAGGAAGAACGAGTAATCTCAAGGCAAGGTTGTAGTCACATGGCTGGCCGATGGTAGCTACACTTGTGTATACAACTATCATGGCCATGGAGATACTTTGTATCCATCTATCAAATACAAGCGTTTGTCTTTCCAATCAGTGAAGACAAAGGCAATAAAGAGTTCAAGAAAGATGTCATTGAATATAATTATGCGATTCAAAGGCGAATGTATAATTCAAGAGAAATTGTCAATACAGTCGCGGATGAGATCCTAGATACCTCTATATCTCAATCCACGTAGGGTAATTATATGATGAGCGAACCAAGTGCACCAAGGTTGATCAGACCATAATACACTGATTCTAATTAGACAGTATGTTAGTGGGCGTCCCCAGTATACATATGTCCTAAACAAGCTCGATAAAAATATAAGCTTGCAAAACTAGGCTATAAATAGCAACATTATTTATGATATTGTGAAGTATAATTGTGGGAGATAATGATAAAAGTAGTAATAAATAGTTCAAGTTTTCACAAGAATCTAAGTCTTGTCCGGTGTTCCTGCTTATACAGTCGTCCTACTGTCTCTTGTATCAGGCTTTGGTTGACTAATGGAGTATGGGCTACTAAAACTCTATCTTCTAGGTAACCATATCTTCCTACACTAGCATCTATTCATTATCACCCTATTACACTTTAATACTAGGCTACAAGGATACGGGTGGTAGGTTGTAGTCATACCACCCAACTTATAAAATAAACTAGTAGAGTAACTGAGAAATATAACACTTATAACTAGTACAAGTCATATTCCTAACCTCTCTATTAGGCACAAAGGAAAAGGATAAGATTTATAGTGGGAAGGAATCAAGCAGAAGGATATCAAGGTAGTCGGATGAGAGTTTGAAATTGGAATCAATAGAGGAGGTCAAGTATGTGGATGAGATTCTAGACTCTAATCCTATTTGCAGGCTCACATCGGTACAGTAACGTAACCGAAGTGATATTCGAGACCTGCATGGGCCACCACAGAAACATGTAATGTTTCAGTCCCAAAATACTTAGGACTAAGTGTCACGACCCGCACCCAGTGTAGGGTACGAGAAGTGGGTACGTCCAGCCTATGCCGCAGTGTCGGCGGTAGAACGCTGTTCTAGGTCACAATTAAAACTAAATACAATATGATATACTCTCTGTACGGAGGACAATCACAACAGGATACAACTCAATCACCAAAACTAGAAGTAGCACGATAATATAAACTATGAATCCACAAGAGAAGTACAACAGAGAGAAATAAATCTCGGTGTTATCAACACCAACTCAAACAAGCATAAAATAAATACAACTCATGACAACTGAAAATAAAATATGAAAAACTCTAGCCATCTACTCCAACCTCTACTGTGTCTCCTCTAGGCTAGCAGGTAACCTCCAAGCTATCTGTAAAATTTATCAACAGGTCCAGTCAGGACAGGAGCGAGCATAATACATCTCACGCAATTCATAATATGACAGGATATGTAAATATGCTATAGAGTAAGATACATGAAAAGCTAGAAAATATACGAAGTAAAAGAGATAACTGTAAAGAAATATTTACTATAAGTAAAGAGCTAACAGTGACTAGTGATGTAGAGTACAAGATAGACATGTGAACGGCTTGATAATAAATATGAAAGTTTGCACATGACTACACTACTTTGGAAATGTTCACATGACCATTTATACTCCCCCGTACACCAATCAATACACAATGATCCAGACAGGTTATGTTATTGCTCATGATATCACATGGGGGCCCATAAATGGGTGCATATAAATATAAACATGGGGGCTCCATGAGCATAAGATTACATGAATCACGAGAGTGCACATGAATGGTGAAAGTACAGGAATACATGATGAAAGTGAAACGCATATGACATGATGTATCTGATGCTCCCGAGGAGGATAACATCTCATGAAGGGATCCATATAGTACCAATCTGTGTTAACAACGTGACAGCATCAAGTAAAGTAATCTAGAGCGTAAATGTAAATCCTATCAAGTATAAAACAGTCAGAAAATATACTCGCCTGATACCCTAAACAGCTGATATGGAAAGATGGCCAACTGGAGTCAAAGAGTCCTAGTTAGAGCAACACAGGTTATAAAGAGTTCAATTTATATGGTAATTGAAATTATAATGCAATCTACATGAGTCTAAGTCAATCTAGGTCAAAGTCAACTCTTGGTCAACTCTGATCAACTATAAAGTCAAACTAGGTCAACTCTAGTCAACTGTGGTCAAACTAGCTAGGGTTGGGTCAACAATGGTCAACTAGTCTAGGTTAGTCAATTCTAGGTCTAAACAAACTAAGTCTATACAAATCAAGTATCCAAGATAGCTACTAACTCATATCCTAAGTCACTTGCTAAACTAAGCACAAAACTAAACCATAAGCTAACAAGGCACACAAACTTAGTCATATAATGTATATATATTGTTCACATTCACATATTCATATACATAGATACATATATGAAAGCTATATATATAGGCACATACATATATATATAGAAGGAGAGGTAAAAGAGTAAGTGAGTGTGTGTTAATGTTTTCAGATTTAGTGATAGGTAGGTGTATGTGACATGGGACACATGGTGTCAAAGGGTGTATGAATGCATGTGTGTAAAAGGTTATAGGTTAACTCAGTTTATAGAAATGCATACATACATACTTACATTGCATACATGCATACGTACATATAATGTATACATACATACATTGCATACATGCCTACATACATATCATATATGCATACTTGTATTCATTCATGTACCTGTACATACATACATAGATGCATACATACATATTTGAATACATTATATACTTGCATACATTATATTCATATATGCATACTCTACATTATATTACATTCATTCCTGCATACATGCATATATATATATATATATATATATATATATATATATATATATATATATATATATATATGTTAAGGTAATGTAATGTATGTTCACATATATATATATACATTACATTACCTTAACATATATATATATATATATATATATATATATATATATATATATATATATATATATATATATATATATATGAACATACATTACATTACCTTAACACACACACACACACACACACACATATATATATATATATATATATATATATATAGATATATATATATATATATATATATATTATTCTTTCATATCCCATATACATGCATACTTCAGTTCAGGCATTATATCCATTCACATATCATTAAGTTGCATACATATACTTATTTTATTACATACATGTCATTCATGCATATTACATATTTACATGTATCTATACATTATATACATTGTATACAACATGTAAAAATAGAAGAGGAAAAAAGGGAGAAAACTAAAATGGAAAGGGAAGGGAAGGAAAAATGTAAGGAAAAAGAAAAACAGTGGACATATACATGCTTGCATCATATATTCTACATTACCATACATGCTATCATTATATATTGTATTACATTATGTATACATTATGCATTCATATCTATCATTACATGTATACCTTACATTCATATCTAGCATTCATTATATACTATGCATACATTGTATATCATTCTTTCATTCATGCATTTATGCATTACTTACATACATTACATTGATTGCATTCCTACATGCTTGTATTCAACCATATATATACATTAATGTAAAGAGGATACATATCATATATATATTATTTCATACATCTAACATATCATGATTACATACTCTATATTCATTTAATATCCATACTACATAGGCTCATAGGTTACACAAAATGCCTATGTCCTATAGTCACTCTTCTACTTACAACCATACTGTGCCAATTGGGCCTTCACTAAATTCTAGATTAAAGTATGTCGTAGCCCTTCATGTTAGCTTTCCAAAACTTCAAACGGATCGCATTTTCATGTCTGGAAGCTCCCGGAATCGCGAAAACACCGAAACAACGTTTGTCTTTCGGACAGTTGACACTGAAATAGTTTTACAGAAAGTTCTAGAACGATTTTGGCTTATTAAAATAATATATTTGGAAAGCTAATTTCGATAAAGTTCTTTCAAAAAAATGGGAGATTAATCGAATTTCTAAGCTAAAAGTTATGACATTTCTAAGTTGCTTTGGTTAATAAAAACGTGGATGAATATTATGACGAATTTGAGTTGTTTTGGACAAAAGAAACACATGTAGGCCAAGATACTTGGATACCAACATAGGTATCCAAATGAAACTCATTCTAACAATCCTAACTAAGATCAATCCACTCTCTAACCATTCTAAAACTGAATTTAAATATCTACTTAAACTATTATCATACATACATACACATGGGGTGTCCTAATTTGGGATCTATCAAGTAAGATGCAAGACATATTTCTAAAATCCTCAAGAGAGCTCAAAATGGCCTCAAATTTGAATCTAAATGGGGTACATGCATGGGGGTGGATCCTATGGATTCAAAACTAACTAATATGCGTAGAAAATCAATTTAGATGGTTGGTTTTACCTATTGGGAGTGGAATCCCAATGATACTTTCAAGGACACGGCTCCGACACGAAGATCTTCCAAAAAGGACATTCCTCCTTGCACTTTGCTCCAAATCTTTGCTAGCACCCCTCCCTTGGTAGTATGAGAAGGTTGGATGGAAGTTTTGATGGAGGGATGTAAGGATTTGGAGATCAAATCAAAGAGGGAAGCTCTCTAATTTGGGGAAGAACACTTTGTGAAGGAAAATAGGTAAGATGGAATAAAATAAAAGGAAGGGAGGCTAACCTAGCTATAGTGGCTGCCATTAAATCCTATTTGGGCCTTGGGGGAAAGCCCAATAAGGCCTCAACTAGTTCTCTTGGTTAATTTTAAGTTAGGTTCAAGTTTGGGATCAAAAGGGTTAAATTTAAGCCTCTAACTTAACCAATCTAACAAGTAGGATTAGTCTAAACTCACTAATCTTAATTAGTGGGGTTTGTGGGCCATAACTAACTAATCTTGGGATCTCGTCTATAGTCTAAGCTACCCGGGTCACTAACACAAGTCGGAACGAAACAAAACTCAAACCCGACTAAACAAATCCCGTAAAATCAATATTAAAATATAAAAATTTCCAAAATATTAAAATATGAAAAATGACCAAAATCATAATACATCAATTTAAATATTATTAAAATAATCTAAAATTTACCAATTAATCAAAATCCTAAATAATTCAAAAGTCACAAAATGACCAAAATACCCTTAGCTTAAAAAGTTGTAAATAGTCATTCTAATCACATGGTTAGGTCCCCATGGTCATGGTTAGTCTCTAGGCTCAACAGTTCTAGGGTTCACTAGCTAACACATCAAAATTATAATTTACCAATTTTAAATAGTATTAAATTAATTAAGAATTTTCATAAATCATAAATCCTATTATTAAATAATAAACTTTTACAAAAGTTCAAAATTATCCTTATTTTAGAAAAGTGGGTGTTACAAGTCTACCCTCCTTAGAAAATTTTGTCCCCGAAATTAAGATGGTCGTACTTCTTCTAGAGTCTCGTCCCCAACAATCAAAGTCTCAGAACTTACCTAAATCATACAATTTAAATGAATGACATACAAGGTCATGGCATACGGTGGCAGTTGAAAGTCTCAACTAGGTATACTAGTTATGCTAAACCAAAATGGTCGTAGGGTATCAAAACATACAAGCAATCTGGAGTGCTAAACTGGAAAAGTTACAGAAACAACAAATCATCAAGGCTGTAAGGTAGTCTACCATCCTATATGAAAACTGGTAATTATCAAAAATAAAATAAAGATAACTACTAATTATCTATAATGGGGTACTATTCAAAGAAAATCAAAATCAAAACTTTAAAGAACGAAAGTCAATATCATTGAAATCCAATCACAATATACATTAAGAAAATTTAGTCATATAATGTATATATATTGTTCACATTCACATATTTATATACATAGATATATATATAGGAAAGCTATATATATAGGCACATATATATATATATATATATATATATATATATATATATATATATATATATATATATATATATATATTTCCATATATATATAATATATATATATATATATATATATATATATATATATATATTATCATATATATATATATATATATATATATTATATATATATATATATATTTTTTTTTTTTTTTTCTATATATTATATATATATTATATATATATATATATATATATATATATATATATATAAAATATATATATATATATATATATATATATATATATTATATATAAATATATATATATATATTATATATATATATATATATTATATGGGAGCGGATCAAAAGCCCCCTTAGAAAATCCCTAAAAAATCCCTCACTCTCAGCCGTCCTTTAATGTTATATTAATGTTAATGTTAATATTTAATGTTAATATTACTGTTATGTTAATATTAATTTATGTTACGTTTAATTTAATTTTAGTATTTAACATTAATATTAACATTAATATTAAGTCATAATATAAGATTAAATGGACGGCTGAGAGTGAGGGAGTTTTTAGGGGGTTTTCTAAGGGGGGATTTTGATCCGCTTCCTATATATATAGAGAAGGAGAGGTAAAAGAGTAAGTGAGTGTGTGTGTGTGTGTGGCATGTGTGTGAAAGGATATGTGTTAATGTTCTCAGATTTAGTGATAGGTAGGTGTATGTGACATAGGATACATGGTGTCAAAGGATGTATGAATGCATGTGTGTAAAAGGTTATATGTTAACTCAATTTATAGAAATGCATACATACATACTTACATTGCAGACATGCATACATACATATCATGCATACATACATACATTGTATACATTCCTACATACATATCATATATGCATACTTGCATTCATTTATGCACCTGTACATACATACATACATACATACATACATATTTGAATACATTATGTACTTGCATACATTATATTCATATATGCATACTCTACATTATATTGCATTCATTCCTGCATACATGCATACATATAATATATGCATACAAACTCATATATTTAACTCAAAATATATGTGAATGCATACATTACATTGCCTTAACACACACACACACACACACACACACACACACACACACACACATATATATATATATATATATATATATATATATATATATATATATATATATATATATATATATATATATATATATATATATATCATTCATTCATATCCCATATACATGCATACTTCAGTTCAGGCATTATATCCATTAACATATCATTAAGTTGCATACATATACTTATTTTCATTACATACATGTCATTCATGCATACTACATATTTACATGCATCTATACATTATATACATTGTATACAACATGTAAAAATAAAAGAGGGAAAAGGGGGAAAACTGAAATGAAAAGGGAAGGGAAGGAAAGGAAAAATATAAGAAAAAGGAAAAACAGTGGACATATACATGCTTGCATCATATATTCTATATTACCATATATGCTATTATTATATATTGTATTACATTATGTATACATTATGCATTCATATCTATCATTACATGTATACCTTGCATTCATATCTAGCATTCATTATATACTTTTATGCATACATTGTATATCATTATTTCATTCATGCATTTATGCATTGCTTACATACATTACATTGATTGAATTCCTACATGTTGCATTCAACCATATATATATACATTAATTTAAAGAGGATACATATCATATATATATCATTTCATTCATCTAACATATCATGCATTACATACTCTACATTCATTTAATATCCATACTACATAGGCTCATAGGTTAAACAAAATGCCTGTGTCATATAGTCACTCTTCTACTTAAAATCAATACTGTATCAATTGGGCCTTCACTAAATTCTAGGATTAAAGTATGTCGTATCCCTTCATGTTAGCTTTTCGAAACTTCAAACGGATCGCATTTTCGTGTCCGAAAACTCCCAGAATCGCGAAACACCGAAACACATTTGTCTTTCGGACAGTTGACACTCAAATAGTTTTACAGAAAGTTCTAGAATAATTTTGGCTTATTAAAATATATATTTGGAAAGCTAGCTTAGATACGGTTCTTTAAAAAAGGAAGATTAATCGAATTTCTAAGCTAAAAGTTATGACATTTCTAAGTTGCTTTGGTTAATAAAAACGTGGATGAATATTATGACGAATTTGAGTTGTTTTGGACAAAAGAAACACATGTAGGCCAAGATACTTGGATACCAACATAGGTATCCAAATAAAACTTATTCTAACCATCCTAACTAAGATCAATCCACTCTCTAACCATTCTAAAACTGAATTTAAATATATATTTAAACTATTATCATACATACATATACATGGGGTGTCCTAATTTGGGATCTATCAAGTAGGACACAAGACACATATCTAAAATCCTCAAGAGAGCTCGAAATAGCCTCAAATTTGAATCTAAATGGGGTACATACATGGGGGTGGATCCTATAAATTCAAAACTAACTAATATGCATAGAAAATCAATTTAGAGGGTTGGTTATACCTGTTGGGAGTGGAATCCCAATGATACTCCCAAGGACACGGCTCTGACACGAAGATATTCGAAAAATGACACTCCTCCTTGCACTTTGCTCCAAATCTTTGCTAGCACCCTCCCTTGGTAGTATAAGAAGATTAGATGAAAGTTTTGGTGGAGGGATGTAAGGATTTGGAGATCAAATCAAAGAAGGAAGCTCTCTAATTTGGGAAAGAACACTTTGTGAAGGAAAAGAGGTAAGATGGAATGAAATGAAAGGAAGTGTAACGTTCCAGTCCCAAAATACGTAGGACTAGGAACGTAGACATGCCAGTTGTATACATACGAAGTACACTCTAATATATGGAAACCTCGTATGAATACATAAGTTGTAAAATGCAGTAGAACCATAACTAATCTCATCCACACAAAATAAATGATAAACGATGTCATATAATGATAATGAATTGTCTTGATACAATATGTTGGGCGGAGACAAATCTACTACCAACAAGTAAAAGAAAATACATAGAAAATAAAATGATTTTGGCGAGCGAAGCGAAGACGATCTAAGTGCAATCATCCTCGAAGCAATAGCGATGATCACAGCTAGAACTAGAACACCTGTAAAAGATAAGAGCACACACCTGGCGAGATAACCAGGTCCTCAGAGGGACGTAACAAGACACATAATATCATGCCATATAAACTGAATAAATATTGCTCAAATAAATAAGTTAATTGAATTATAACATGGTCCAATACACACATATTGAACTAGCGTACCATCTCCCCAACCAAACAAGGACAGGAGATGGTAAACTAATTCACGATGACGTATCTTTCTATGCTATGAACCCAATATGGTATCCGGACCCCGACAAGGTTCAATACCTTCTCATCGAAGTAGTAAACCACACCTGCAACCAAACAAGGACAAGGTGTGGCAAACTAATCTGCAACAAGTTATTGTTCCAAGCCACGGTCAGATACAAGTACCCAAACCAAGAGTACTCATACCTAATGGATAAGGGCGCCTAACCAAATCTAAGTGAATGCAGTTTTAAGAACAGTTCATGGTCGTATGACTATCGGGTAAAGTCAAGAAAATATCAATACAGTACCTCAGTAGCGAGTCACAACACCATATACTATTCCTCAGTATCGAGCGAGTTTATAGCATATAGTCTACCTATCGTTCCTCAGTAGCGAGCGAGTCTACGATAGGTATGGTGGTAGTCAACTTCCAGTCATGTTCTCCCCACCCAATGCCAACTCATAACTGCTAAGTCTTCTAGCATGCAATTCTATTAGCAGTTATTTTCTAACGCACGGCTTATACGTACTGGTGGCCAGCCAATCACGCATGTCCGAGTCCTATATGTGACTCACAATAACGTGGTATAAATGTGTCAAGGCCTATGAATGCAACACACAAGGTGGTCCCTTAAATCTAGGTTTAATGTGTAAGAAAAATAATACATAGCAGGAAATATAACTGAACAGTAATTCTAACAGGTTATGCCATGTATCACAGTTTATTTTGCATAAAGAAAATAATGAATAATGCATGAAATATGAGCTAAATAAATAAACAACAAATGGCAAGGTATCTTGCCTGGTAGGACGCCTGGTGTGCCACGATGATCAAGGTGGCACGAACTACGACTTCGGTGTAACAACTATGCAAGGTGACCTCGGATAATGGCACGGACGGTTCCATCGGGTCCAGGACGGTCGAATTAGTTAGGGTGGACATAAGATAGTAGGAATTTGGTGACAGAATAGGAATAAGAAGATTTAGTCACGGACTGGAGGAAATTAAAGGAAATAATATATATACAAATTTAGAAAACTATTTATAATAATCGAAAACTAGTTTGAGTCTAAATAATTATTAAAAAATACTTAAAGTCAAAAAAATTATTTTTGGTAAAGCCCTATGTTGTAAAAATTTGTTTTTGGGATAGAAACTTGGTTAGTTAAAATATTTGAGTAATACCAAAAATATTTCATACTTTCAAAACTACCTTTTAGGGGTAATATATATATATATATATATATATATATATATATATATATATATATATATATATAAAATATATATATATATATATATATAATTTAATTAATAATAATCTAGTAGAAATTGTTTTTAGGGTTTAAACTAAAATTTGAAAATATCTATAGCTAAGCTCAAAACAATATTTTGTTTCCATAAACATTTAAGGAATTATACATATATATAATTAGTAGTAACAATTATCAAAACCCATAATCATATGTAATACTGTAGGTATCTAAACATATTTGTATATATATATATATATATATATATATATATATATATATATATATATATTATATATATATACATATATATATTATATATATATATATATGTAGGCTTATAAAATGATGATAGTATTAATAAATAATAATGATAGTAATAATTAAAAATAGTCAACTGTGCTATACTCAGGTTGCTTGGCCTTTCTCTCTCGAGAGAAGCCACACAACAATTAATAGGATCGAAGGAAACTACAACTAATATCATAAAATAAAACCTAAAAATAAAAATAAGAAAAAATCCATCATCTTCCCCAAACAAAAGTGAACTGTAAAGAAGAGCAGGTGCGAGAGAAAATAAAGTGAACGGGAGAGTGAAGGGAGCAGAGAGGGGAGCGGAGTGGGTTTTCGAGAGGAAGAGAGTGAGCGCGAGAGAGAGAGGGAGACGGAGAAGAAGAGCAGTGGAGGAAGCGGACGCACGCAGCGGGTGCGGCGATCGGGAGGCGGCGCCGGCGGAGAGAAGGGGAGAAGGTCGGAGATAGGGTTTTGCGGACGACGGCCGGAGCAAAATGGGGTCCAGTGGCGACAACGGTCAGGGTACGGAGATTTCTGGGCTAGGACGGCGCGGATGGCGATCCGGTTGGTCGGGGAGTCAACGGCGGTCGCGCGCGGTGCAGGAGTCAACGGCGTTCGCGACACCAGTGGGAGGCCCCGATGGCGGCTGCTTCTTCGGAGCGGCGGCCGAGCGCGACTCCGGTGGAGGTAAGCCATGGTGGTGGCGGGGGTTTGTTTTTCCTTTAATTGCTGTTGGTGTTTGATGGTGGCGGGGTGGTGGTTTATTTTGATGTCGGTGGTTGTGGTCGGGATGTCAACGGATGGGCTGTGATGGGGTTGGTGGTGGTGACGTGAGTTTTTGGGGCCGACCGGTGGTTGTGCGGCCAGGGCGGTGGCCGCGGTGTTGCTGTGATGGTGCGGCGGTGGTGACGGGGTTCAGCTTGACCAGAGGTCGAAGGGATTGGGAAGCTGGGGCCTGGCGACGGTGAGGCTGGGAGAGGATGGCGGCGAACTTCGGTGGTATTTAAATTCTTGGGTGATGACTGGGTGGCGATGGTGACAGGGGTGCGATGATGGCTGGGACGGCGGTGCACGGTATAGGGAGATCGGCCGGAGTGGCTGATGGCAGTGACGGTGGTCATGGAGTCGACAGGGAATGGTGGAGGTGGTGGTCACGAAGTCGACGGGGTGGCTGTGGCGAAGACGGGGTCTGGTCGTGGTGCGGCGTGGTGACGGTGGCCGGGATGACGGAGGTCGTGGTGGTGCGTCGGTCAAGTTGTTGGCGATGGATGGCCATAGGGGAGTTGAGTCGGGGTGAGGGTTACGTTGTATCGGGTGTGTCCGACACGATGGGGACAAAGGTCTGGATCTGTCGGACCCGGTGGAGAACAATGTATTTGTACCATATCGAATATAGTGGATGGGAAAGGAGGACACCGATACGATATACGATTTGGGTTATAAAAATTTGTGGAAGATTAATTGTGGAGAATTCAATAGAAATAGAGGGCAAGTACCTCTCCTTTTATAGGAAGTGAAATCCCATTAGGATAAGGATTAGGAATTATTTAATCCCAATTAGATAATTTGCTACTAATAAATTTAAAACCAATCAAATCCAATTCCAAATCCAAATCCAATTTAAATCTAATTAGATTCCATCTTTTAATTTAAAATCAAATAAGATAAATCAAATTTCAATTACAGATATTAATTTAACTATTTAAATAAATCCATAAAATCAAATCAAGATTTAAATTGTCACAATAATTTCAAAAAATATTTTTCCAAAAATACTAATAATAATAATTTCGAAACTTACATTATTATTTAAAAATAACTATTTAATAATTATGAAATATATATGTATCACAAATAATATTTACATACATATACTTTTTTAGTATACCATTTTATAAGAAAATTATTTATTATTATAACTGTATAAATGAAAGGCCTTTTTAAATAAAATAATTAAAATAATAACTTGGAAACTTTGGTACGACAGCTAAAATAATTATTATATATATTATTTTGAAACTATAAAAATAGAAAAAATATTTTTCTAAAAATATGTATGCTCGCACATATTCGCACTCGTCGAGCAATTACGAAAAACGAATTTCGTGCACGACGTACAATGCAACTACGCGACGTATAAATACAAAATAAAAATCAGTACCAAATTTATAATATTAAAAAAATAGTAGAAATTTAGGAGTTTTACAGGAAGGGAGGCTAACCTAGCTATAGTGGCTGCCATTAAACCCTATTTGGGCCTTGGGGGAAAGCCCAATAAGGCCTCAACTAGTTTTCTTGGTTAATTTTAAGTTAGGTTCAAGTTTGGGATCAAAAGGGTTAAATTTAAGCCTCTAACTTAACCAATCTAACAAGTGGGATTAGTCTAAACTCACTAATCTTAATTAGTGGGGTTTGTGGGCCATAACTAACTAATCTTGGGATCCCGTCTACAGTCTAAGCTACCCGGGTCACTAACACAAGTCGAAACGAAACGAAACTCAAACTCGACTAAACAAATTAGGGGTGAGCATATAACGGTTGAGAACCGAAATCGAACCGAACCGGACCGAAATATGACAAACGGTTCGGTTTTTTCGGTTATCGGTTCAGTTTACGGTTTAAAATTTTGAAAATTTGAAATAACGGTTCGGTTTTCGGTTCTTCATCCGAAAAAACCGAACCGAACAGAAAACCAATTTAAATTTAGTAATCTATCAAACTACCCACAATATACAAATACTAATGTTTATTAACCCCTAACTGAGTGCACTCTCTTCTCCTATTCTATGTCGGTGCTTCTTTGAGCACTCTCTCTATCTAACATCAATTTATATATACTAATATCTTTCACTCTATGTAATATAACAATTCATAAATACAATAATGTCATATATTTTTTAAAAATTTGTTATTTAAATAGGCTCATTTTGCTAAAAACTTGAAAGCCATGCACATTGGCCCATGAAACCGAACCGACCAAAAACCGAACCGAATTAATTCGGTTCGGTTTTGTTCGGTTTTTATAAAAATGGTTCGGTTTTCGGTTTTGATAAATACGGTTTACGGTTATTTCGGTTTTCACATATTCGGTTCGGTTTGAACCGAACCGAACCGATGCTCACCCCTAAAACAAATCCCGTAAAATCAATATTAAAATATAAAAATTCCCAAAATATTAAAATATAAAAAATGACCAAAATCATAATACATCAATTTAAATATTATTAAAATAATCTAAAATTCACCAATTATTCAAAATCCTAAATAATTCAAAAGTCACAAAATGACCAAAATATCCTTAGCCTAAAAGTTTTAAATAGTCATTCTAATCACATGGTTAGGTCCCCATGGTCATGGTTAGTCTCTAGGCTCAACAGTTCTAGGGTTCACTAGCTAACACATCAAAATTATAATTCACCAATTTTAAATAGTATTAAATTAATTAAAAATTTCCATAAATCATAAATCCTATTATTAAATAATAAATTTTTACAAAAGTTTAAAATTACCCTCATTTTAGAAAAGTCGGTGTTACACTAAGTACGCATACATGTCAACTGTATACATACGAAGTATACTTCAATGTAGGGAACCCCGTATGTATACATAAGCTGTAAAATATAGTAAACCATGATAACTAAATCTCATCCACAATAATAGAGAATAATATTATAATCAACTCAAGAATTTGTCATTTATACAAGTAGTTGGGCGGAGACAAATCCACTACCAACTATTTTAAATGAAAGAAAATATACAAGAAAATGATCGATAAAATGGAAAGACGAACCAAGGGCAATCATCCTCGAAGAAATAGAGAAGATTACGGCCTTGGCAAGAACCCCTGCAAAAGTCACAAAGCACACACCTGGAGAGATAACCAGGTCCTCAGAGGGACGTAACAAGATACATAAAGAATATGCCATATAATCTGTTATATATAATAGAGAGTAAAAGGGGATGCATGCAATAGGTTGCCTACCAGTGCTACGGTGAAAATGCAGTTAAGAACAAATCTTCAACGCATGGGCATCTGGCTCAGGTGCATGTAACTCAGGTATGGTCCCATCAGGATACCAGGGACCTCAAAGCATAACATTCCTCGAATGTCAGAGGCCAGCAGGATCAGGAATAGAAAAGTGCATAAGTGGCCCATACATTAAGGAACTGTTCTCCCTACCCAATGCCTAGTAGGGTCACATCCATGACTCATAAGATCTCTAGTACTGCCAAGTCTACTAGCATGCAATTCTATTGGCAGTTACTCCTATCCGTCGCACGCCTCATACGTATCGGTGGCCAACCGACTACGCGAGCACGTGTCCTACATGTGACTCACAATATGTGGTAAAGCAAGTGTCAAGGCCGTATGAGATATGCTAATACCTTATCAAGAATGGGTGGTCACTAGACTAAGTCAATGCAAGAGAAATAAACAAAAGTAAGAAAACGACCGACAGAGTCGCTTGCACCCAAGTGTGACTTGGACGCACAGTTTTATAATAATAAAAATAAGAAATTCTAAAAAATAACAACTGAAAATATGAATATATAAGTCACAGAGTAAGGTGGCAAGGTATCTTGCCTGATTCCGTGCTATAAATATGAAATGCCGCTCCCGCGTCTACGCCTCCGGAACCCGACGCTCCTAGATAATTAATTAACTAGATTAAGTCACTACTCACGAAACTTATGATACGACTTAATTAGTCAAAGTAATGTGTTAAAATTATATTCAATCTCTCATGGAACCATTTAGATTCATACAATCATACACAGGTTCCACGAGACATCAAAACACAGTTTTAGGATTTCTAACTCTTAATTAGTCGGTTATGCCCCTACTTCAATAACATACTTAAAAATCATAAAAATAATATTTAAATTAATTTTCTACAGATTTATCTCTGAAATTCTAGAATTAATATTTCTAAAGACATTTATGACTAGTTGATTACTAAGTCAGCTAGTCTACCCGAAATCGCCCGAGACATAGTTAATGACTCAAATTGCTAAAATAACCAAAAATATAATTTAAACAGCAATAAAATACCTTATTTCATAGAATCATAATAGAGGTACAAGGGTTGAGTTATACTACAAGTTTGGAACATTCTAGGTCAGCTGGTTACCCGAAATTAGCTAATTTTGACCTAAAATTTTCTCGACCAGATTTGAGTTGCTAAAATCATAGAAAATACTTAAAAATCCTAATTTATGTATATGAACACACATAAAATTCAATTTCGAGAATAGGCACCAATAACTCATAGTTCCTTCACAATGGGGTTAATTTTGATCCTACCGAAACATGAATATTATGCCTATATTTCATGAAATCTTTATGGATGATTATACTTAACAAAAACCATCAAAATATAATTTCTACAGATTTAATAACATATTTTCTATAAAATTGTAGTGAGGGTTTGAGATGGAAAGATTAGAATTTCTTACCAAAGGTCCTTGCTAGAGAGGTTGTGACGACTTCTCCTCGCCAAAGCTCTAACCTTTCTCGCTATCCTTGCTTACTAATACTCTTTTGGTGAGTATGGAAGGGTTGACAATGGCTATAGATGGTTGGATGGAGAAGATGGAGTTTTTAGGGTTTGTTTTGAGGGGTTGGGTGGATGTATGGTAGTGGAGATGAGTTTTTATGAAGGATGGAGAGATGTGCAATGGAGAAGATGATGTATGGAGGCTATGGAGGGAAAGGTGGTGCCAAAATATGGAGAGGGAGAGGGGTGGTTGGCTATGGAGATGGAAAGAAAGGAAGAATTAAGTTAGGGTTAGGGTTTGGGCTAAGTTGATGTATATATATGGGCTTTATTGGGTTGCATGCATGAAAAGGAGTGGAAAACCTATTCCTATGAGGTGTTCGGCCATGGGGGGGTTTGCTTGGCCGAATAATCTATGGGTGGGGTCTACTTGGCATGATTTGGTTGTTTGGTGAGTTGGCGAATTGATTGGATTGATGATTTAAAAAGGTCTTTCCTAATATAGAACTAATTAATTCTATCTATGAAGTACAATCCAAATCTGAATTAAATATAAATATATGTAATTATTAATATTTATTAATGCCCAACATGCCTACATAGGGTTGGGTTTGGCTTGGAAGAGGTTTGGGATGGTTTGGTGCAACCGGGTCTCCTAAAAAGTCATAAAGGCTTTCTTAATTAATTAATTAAATAAAATATAACTTGTGTCATAATTTGAATGGTTAACATGCAAGAGATTACTGTATGACCATGGCATTCCTAACATGGCTAGCATGCTAGTTAAAGCACCCGACTACGCTAGGCATGCCATACTTTCTAGTCGTCTTGCATATTCAAACTCAACCATGACTATAGTCCTTTTATATAATATAAATAAGATAAAAATAAATTAAAATTAAATAAAATCCAAAAAAAATAAATTTAAATGTTCCTTTAAGTTTTGAGGGGTTTTATAATTAGGATTGTCCTCAACTGTATTTTGCACTTAGAAGATTATGGTAGTTACCCTTCATTATATGGATATTCTTTTTACTGTTACTTGCCATGTATATTATGTACCTTGCTATGTCTCTTGATAACCTGGTGATCTATCAAGGTATTCGACTGAACGGAGTTGGTTGCTGATCATGTTGGTTGATATTTACTGTTTAAGGTCTTGCGGTTACATATTCATCTCTATTTGTTCACATTCTGCTTGTTAGCCTAGTATTTGTAGACTCAAGTTATTCTTTCGAGTATATTTGGACACATGTAGCATGGGGTGCACACTATGTTATATCTTATTTATTCTGTATTTTTGTTATGACCTGCACCCAGAAGTTCGGGCACGAGTACGTGGAAGAACGTCCAGCCTATGCCGCAGAGTCGGCGGTAGTGAATTGTAAAATCCTCAACTTATCCAAATCCAGCAATATAATGTAAATTATAATAGCCAGATTCTAACTTAATCAAAAGTGCTAAGAGGTAGGTTTGAAATACAAATGACAAGTCCAAAAAAGAAAGTCAGATTACAAGAATCCTTAGAATATAAAGTACAGCGCAGATGCTCTAACAACAGAAATCTAATCAAAAGAAAGTAAATGCTAATATAAACTAAGCAACCTCCAGTAGTAAGTGTGCTACAGCATCCTCTGCATATCATGATCTGTCTCAAGTGTGCCATAGTGAGTGGAACACCAGTTCTTTAAGTCATGGCCTAAAAATATTGTTATCCAGTTAGGTTTGGAGCAAGTACAATACATGATCTACTATTCCTCACATGATAGAAATCGTATAACATATAATAGAGTAGAGAACAAAACTAAAATAACGATAATCATGATCTGACGAATATGGAAACATAAGTAAGACTAATCATGGCATAAAATCAAACATATGACGTAAACAATATGAATGCATAAGTCATCACTACGTTAAGTGTATTTGAAATACCACGTTCTATATGTGATCGAGCTGAGAGATCTACATGGTCAGACTCAATCATACGTGTAGTGTATGATTAGATGTCAGTCACAGAATTACGAAATGTACATGATTTTGATCACATATGTACTAAGGTATTTCGCGTCCGACTAATAATCATGTATGTAGGCCTCAAAAATGATTGTCACGCTGAGTTGATCAGAGCAAACCTAATTGTCACGCTCAGTTGATCAAGACAAATATTTGCAAGTCACGCTGAAGACAGCTCATCATTTGTCAGAAGGTAATTATGACTGACAGCACGACAGTCGAATAACATCTCTTCGTATGCCACGTATGTTCAGAACTCGAGAAATCACAGCCGCCTATTGCATGATTTTCGAAAATCTTCTTCAGCAAGACTCAGCCTTTGTCAAAGTGGCGTACCAAAAGGCCTTATTGTCATTTAATGCGACTGACAAAAGCAATCATCGTCAGAGATTTTGTGTCAGTCGAGGCACGCTAAATCAAGACAACTGGCAGTTCTATTTCGTCTGCGTGTATTTGTGAGATTTTCATCTTATGTTTGCGTGGATTCTGAAGTTTTCTTCCTCGAGTCTGCGTGTATTTTGAGCTCTTCGTCTCAAGTTTGCGTGGATTCTGAAGTTTTCTTCCTCGAGTCTGCATGGATTTTGAAGCTCTTTGCACCAAGTCTGCGTGGATCCTGAAGCTTCCTGCCCCAAGTTTGCGTGGATTTTGAAGCTTTCTACATTGAGTTTGCGTAGATTTCGTCTTCAACAAATCTGCGTGAATTTCATCAACTTGGAGTACGTGGCAGCCATGCCACTGATCTCTCGCCTGCGTGTCCTGTAACTTGCACACGACTCATGCACTATTGCCATGTGTCCAACAGTTACAGGCCACGTCCAGTAACTGATCACAGCCTTGTGTATGTTAAATCCTGCATGATTTTAACTACGCAAAGGCTGTGAAGACAATTATCTTTTCAGTTATTATTTTTGACTCTATAAATAGAGTTCTTTTCTCATTCATTGTACAGATACACAGTTATCTAAATTACTGTCAAAATTTTGAGAGCTTTTCTTCTTCGCATAGTCAAAGGGATAAAGCGATCGTCTTCTAGATCGGATTTCCACAGTTGTAATTTTCCCAGAAACACAATAAATAAAGTGAATTTATTTATGGAAAACAAATTGGTGACTCTGTTGGGGAAAACCATCTCCTCTTCTGAGATGGCAACAACTCAATGCGACGCTTCGTCAGTCGGCTCGACGAAGAAGGTGATGACGATCAAGTTCGATCAACTCGCCTACGAAGAAATACGGCGGGCTAAGGGTGGCAAACCCACTCCAGCCTCCATCACCACTGCCAAGTCGAAGGGACGCTCTCTCTATGTCCCTAAGAATCTCTTGGCAGTCAACAGTAAAGTCTCTGCCACAGTGTCTACTCCTAACACTGGCAAAGACTTTACTGCAAGCACGCACACTCTTGTGTGCTCGAAGAAGACAGTAGCCAAAAGTCATGCTGACAGTACTGGCTCTTTAGCCAAATCTGTTCCAGCGTGCAATCCCACATTCAAAAGTCACGCTGACAGTACTGGCTCCTTAGCCAAATCTGTTCCAGCGTGCAATCCCACATTCAAAAGTTACGCTGACAGTACTGGCTCCTTAGCCAAATCTGTTCCAGCGTGCAATCTCACATTCAAAAGTCACGCAGACAGTACTGGCTCCTTAGCCAAATCTGTTCCTGCGTGTATTTCCAAAATCAAAAGTCACGCTGACAGTACTGGCTCCTTAGCCAAACCTGTTTCAGCGTATATTTCATCTAAGAAGAGTAGTTCTTTAGCTACTTCTTCTTCTTTACCAAGTTCTGGGGGTGGTCTTTCTAGAACTTCTCCACAAATGGTTCACAATGTCCCTTCAAAAGGAATAACTCTTTAGTTATTTCTTCTACTCCTGAAGTTTTTACTTCAGGAACAGCTTTGACTGACAATTTTATTAGTCAAAGAAAAGGAGATGGTCTTTTGACTACTCTTCCTTCTGGACATTTTATGTCTCAAAATCT
Source organism: Iris pallida (assembly GCA_029216955.1). Lineage (NCBI taxonomy): Eukaryota > Viridiplantae > Streptophyta > Magnoliopsida > Asparagales > Iridaceae > Iris > Iris pallida. The sequence continues at coordinate 4,457,959 of JANAVB010033017.1, forward strand.
GAATAAGTCTAAGAAGAAACACTCCTTAGTGTTTTCTTCTATGACTTCTTCAAATTTGGCACAGAATTCGTCCAGAAAAGAGGGTCTATTACCAACTCCTAGTCAAGGGGGTGGTTCTATTCTTCCTTCTCTGCAGATATCTAGATCATTGGAAGGAAAACTCCAAGTTTCTAAAACCAATATATTACCTCCAATTGATCTAAGAGCCAAACTGAATCAAACCCATTTGGGAAATACTTCTGATGTTAAGAAATCACACCAATTGGATACAAAGATAAGAGATCCAGATGCAGAGTATGCTAGAAACTATGTGGCTCATATTAATCACTCTCTATACAATCAAGAGCCATCAAGGCCCAAGAACCAAAAAGATTTACGAGAGCATCTTCAACAGAAGAGAAGGAACAATTTTATGGATCATGCTGAATGTGAATTTTATCCAAGAGTTATAATTCAGTGCAGATGCCAATCAATGGCTCAGAACCATGTTGATCATGAATGTGACTTCCAGCCGAGAGTCACAATGCAATGCAGATGTCAAAATAAACGACAATCTGTCTTCAATCGGATTCAGTATGAATCTATCCCTGATGAAGATGAACCTTTGTTTGCTTCTGTCAACATGACCTCTAGAAATATTGGAGGTAGCATGCGGTCTGATGCTATATCAGATTCTGAAGATGGTGTTTACCTCGGCACTCGATCCAGGACTGGAGCTTTAGCCAGGGTCTCTTCTTCCTCTCATCCAAGTGCTAATCCAGAGATTACAGAGGATTTCCTTGGGGAGTCCAACTTTCCAGCATTGACTCCTGTAAACACTCCCGGGAAAGATTTTGATTCTCATAGCGATGATTCAGAACAAACAGTTTCATCGTCCATTCTTCGAATGATTACCACTTACATGGTAGATGGCAATCATGAACCTTCGACTAGCCCCGAAGCTCATGAACAGAGGATTTCTTCTTTGGAACAACAGTTGCGAGCTATGGCAGACACATTGAATGCTATGCATACTCTTATGCAAACTCAGCACCAAACTCAGCAAGTCCAACAGACAGTACCACCAGTGGTACTAGATACTCCTGTTGATCCAACTCTGGAACCCCCTACTATTCCGGGGGTACAATCTAATGTTCCTAGTCAGTCTGGAGCTGGGGGTAGTACATATGCTGCAGTCCCTTCTCCTAATTATACTCAGCAAATTTCAACTTCACAATCTTTCGGAGTTGTTACTGAAGAATTGAAGAACCTTAGAACTCAATTTGAGGCATTTAAACAGAAAGATGGTTTGCAAAGGTTAGGTATCAAACAACCTTACCCGATAGAATGGAAGCAAGTATCTTATCCTCCTAAGTACAAACCTCCTACTATCTCATTCTATGATGGGACCACTTCTCCAAGTCAGTTTATCAATCATTTTGAAGTGATGACTGATCAGTTACAACCAAGTGACGCCCTCCTTATTCGGGTGTTTGTTGGATGCCTCAAGGAAACAGCTTATGACTGGTATAGAAGTCTCCCTGATGGGTGCATTACCTCATTTGCTGGTTTCAAACAAATGTTTCTTGAACGATTCTATGAAGGGCTCAATGACATGACTATGTCTGCTCTTATTAGAATCAAGCAAAAGAACAATGAAACTACAGAGGATTTCATTAAACGGTTTCGAAGAGAAGCTCTGAAGATGCCTCTTGGAACTCCTGATGCTGTCACCATTGATACATGCAAATCAAATCTGCTACCAATCATTAGCATGTGGACAGGATCTACTCAATTTCAAGATTGGCCTTCCTTTATAGTAAGTGCCAAGGCTGCAGAAACTAGTGCTGAAACCTTCAAAGGTTTAGGAGTACAAATGTCCCCTAAAGAAACAGGTCAGAATGCCAACAATAATGCTAAATCCAATACCCGTAAAGGGAAGGAAACTCTTGAAGTTAACCTTCATAGCAAAGATGCATCGACTGTTCAAGCTTCTCCTACCTCTACAAATCAACAACCAAGAGCACCTCGTCCTAAAGAAGAATATTCTTTTGATGACGATGATGTTCAAGGTATCTTTGAATGTCTGCTAAAAGGTAATAAAATACAGTTACCTAAAATCAAGAAATCTGATGAAGCTGGTAAGACAGATCATCCCAAATACTGTCCATACCATAAAATGTTGGGTCACACACTTCGTACATGTTATGTACTGAAAGGAAAGATCCAGAAAATGATCAGATCCGGAGCTATCTCTCTTACTCCAAAAGAGAAGACTGTCACTTCTAATGTCGTCTCTATGCAATTTGGAGATTTCCCTCCTCAACTTCTTGAAGATGGGATTGTTCCTATTCCCAAGGCAACTCTTGAAATAGTGAATATTCCTCCTCCACAATCCGAAGGATTAGTGCCAATCACCATTGAAACTGGAGAAATAATGTGGATTCATCCTGACCTAGTGGCAGATTTTAAATCTTCTCTTCTTCAAAAGACTACTTCTCGAAAGTCTAAAAAGGTTGGAAAGATTAAGTCATGTCATATGACCTCTCTCGGATCTACCTCTGACATAGAGCCAAAGGACAAGGAAGAAGCACTTGCTGGTGCTACTCGAACAGGGAAACCTTATCTGAAGGATTATTCCAAGAATCTTGAAGATACCCCTGATGTCTCTCCTGCTGATAAAGATGCTGCTAATGTTCCTCTTGAAGAGGAGTCATCCACTACACCTGCTCCTTCAATCACACCGGGGGTACCTACTCCTTCCAAGCCCACAGCTATTGAGAAAGGCAAGCAACAAGCTCGATTTGATAAACCGATCAAGAAGTCTCCTCCTCTTGGGCTTCAGAAGCCTTACAGCTTTGACATTTTAGCTCAACTTGCTAATACTTGTATTGCACAATTAAAGAAGCCAGACACGGAACCTGCTACTTGCTTACATTGCAACAGTGTATTGGAGATTATCCCAAATATCACCTTTACACAGACGACATGCTTCTGGAGAGTAATCTACATGATCGGCCTCTCTACTACACTGGTTATATTGATACGATGAAGATAGATCGTATTCTTATTGATCCAGGGTCTGCTATAAGCATAATGCTGAAAGTCTGTTGGATGAACTTAAAATCCCTCTTCACAAACTCTCCAAGATGGTTACTACTATCTTGGGATTTAATCAAAGCCGAAGCGAGCCTTTGGGAAAGATTCATCTGAAGCTTCAGATAGGTGATTTCAGATCCAAAGTCACTTTCTATGTGATCAAGATCGTGGGATCCTATAATCTTCTTCTGGGGAGGCCCTTCCTTCATGAAAATAATGTGGTGCCCTCTACTCTTCATCAATGTTTCAAATACATTGATAGCAATGGAAATGTACAAAAAGAGGTTGCTGATATAAATCCTTTCCGTGGAGTTGAAGCTTATTTCAATGATTCCCGGATGTATAAAAGAGTACACAAAGCTGATACAAGCCATGGAACAGGAGGATTCACAAAGTGAGACCTTAACAATCCCTGTTAAAGGTCGAACTTCTCAGCAATTGTCTCCTAAATCCTCCGGAGAAGGCCCCTTCATTATTCCAGTAAGCGGACGTATCTCTCCATCACCGCAGTTATGCTCAAGATACACTGATCATTCCTGTCAGTGGGCGTACTACAGCTCCTGTATCCTCATATATGAAACAGGATACTATGCTAATCCCAGTTGGAGGGCGGACTACTCTTCCATCTCAAGCTTCAAGGGAGCTCACCTCTTCTGAGCCATTTGTTATCGATCTTAATCGAAACAAAACTTCTTCTCGTTCTTCTTCTCCCCCTTTAGTCATTGATTTGGCTAAGATTTCTAAGGCTCAACCTTCTCCCAATGTAAATATTGCTGCTTTTAAAGTCAATGAAAAGTCTCCATCTTTGCAGTATGTTGATGTGTGTAATTATGTTCATAGTTATTTACATTCGTTAATGACTTGAGCACAATAACCATAGGAGTTGTACAGACTTTTCATACAGATGTATCCTTAGAATCAGTACAATCTTCTTACTTTCTGGTTCCTAGTAGAAAACCGGAAGAACTTCCAATATTCTTTTACAAAGGGCCCCAGAATCCTTCTGGTTTAGAAGATGATGACAAGAACGATGATACTGGAAGATTACAACTACGTCGTTATAGTCAGCAATCTAAAGACATCATTAAAAACATGGGCTATGACTTCAGAATGGCCTTAGTAATGGAAGAGGTAGAAAAATGCCTGTTCGAATTCCCCCTCTGAAATATGGGAGGACGAAATGCGGACTGGGTTATATTGCTCCTACTCCTTTTATCAACATTGTCCATGAAGATCCCGAATCTGATGAAGATAAGAGATCTGATTCTTCTAGTACTACCTCTTGGGATTCCGATACGAGTATCGGTGATTTCTACTGCAATATTCTGTCTTCCAATATGGTCTCCATTGACGGTTCTGAAGAAGATGATGAAGATGAAGACGAATTTGAAATCTCACCTGAATCAGAACAATGGGCCCAAAGATTGGATAATCAATGGGAATTCGATTTGAGCAAAGAGAACCTCCGACGGATAAACTTGTTCAAATAGATATTGGTGAAGAGGGATCCCCTAAACCAATATTCATCAGTGAAAGTCTTTCAGAAACAGATAGACAAGACATGATTAAACTTGTTCGTGACTATATCGACGTCTTCGCTTGGAGTTATGAAGATATGCCGGGACTTGATCCGCAAATTGCAACTCACAAGCTCAATATCATGCAAATGCTAAACCGGTCAAACAACAACAGCGGCGATTTCGTCCAGACATTATGGATGCAATTGAAGCTGAAGTCAATAAACTCCTGGCCTCTGGGTTTATTAGAGAAGAACAACATCCCGATTGGGTAGCTAATATAGTCCCTGTTCTTAAAAAGACTGGCAAGATCAGAGTATGCATAGACTTCCGCGATCTCAATGCGGCATGTCCTAAAGATGAATTCCCTCTACCGATCACTGATGTCATGATCGATAATACCTGTGGATTTGAACGGATGTCATTCATGGACGGGTATTCTGGGTACAATCAGATTAAAATGTTTCCAGATGATGAGAAGCACTTCTTTCAGAACGCCAATCGGTATATACTGTTATACAGTTATGCCGTTCGGTCTCAAGAATGCAGGAGCAACTTATCAACGAGCTATGAGCACTATATTCCGTGAACATTTGCGGAAAACAGTCGAATGTTACGTTGATGATATTGCAGTCAAAAGTCGACAAAAGGAAGACCACATCCAAGATTTGAAGACTATTTTTGATCTAATGCGTAAGCATCAATTAAAGATGAACCCTACTAAGTCCTTCTTAGGCGTCTCTAGTGGCAAATTTCTCGGCTTCGTCATTACCGCTAAAGGTATACACGTGGATCCCGAGAAGATCAAAGCCATTCAAGAGATGCGTCCTCCACGCACCTTAAAAGAGCTACGAGGATTTCAAGGAAGGATCGCTTATATCAGGCGATTCATCTCTAATTTATCAGGACGCTGCAGACCATTCAATAAGCTTATGAAGAAAGGTGTTTCTTTTGTATGGAATGATGAATGTCAGAAAGCATTCGATGATATAAAACAATATCTGATGAGCCCTCCAGTATTGGTACCTCCTGTCTCAGGAATTCCCTTCCTCCTATATACTCGAGCAATGAGTCATTCCTTGGGTGCATTGCTCGCTCAAAAGAATAAAAATGGTCATGAACAAGCCATTTACTATCTCAGTCGGACTATGACCGGAGCTGAACCTCGATATTCACCGGTCGAGAAAGAATGTCTAGCCTTGATGTTCGCTGTCCAAAAGACACGACATTATATCATGGGTCAGACCATTCATGTCATCTCCAGGATCAATCCTATACGGATTATGATGAAGAAACCCAGTGTTTTGAATTCTAGGTTGGCTAACTGGGGAATCTTATTGGCTCAGTATGACATGCATTACATCCCTCAGAAATCAGTCAAAGGGCAAGCTTTAGCTGATTTTCTGGCTGCTCATTCTATCCCAGAAAATTCAAAACTCTATGATGAAATCCCAGATGAAGTCTTGGATTCAAATCAAATTGATGAAGAAAATTCCACTTGGCGTTTATTCTTTGATGGAGCTTCAAGAATAGGTCCTAATGGTGATATTGTTGCTGGAGTTGGAATTGTTCTTGTGTCACCAGAAGGTCTCGCTATTCAAAGAGCTTATTCTCTCGATCAACCATGTTCAAACAATGTAGCTGAGTACAATGCATTGCTTATTGGTCTTCAACTCGCAAAACATCTGAATATTCAACATTTGGAAGCATATGGAGACTCTAAACTCATTGTCAATCAGATAAGGGGTACTTATGAAGTTCGTCATCAAGATCTGGTTCCTTATCATAGATCGGCTATATCTATGGCTTCTTCATTTGAAGAATTCTTCATTGAACATGTTAGGCGAGCATGTAACACAGAAGCTGATGCTCTTGCTAATCTTGCGGCAGTATTAGCTATTCCGATTAGACGTCAACAGGTGATTGTTGTTTACAATCGAGAGTTATTCCATCTCGAAAACAATCTAACTCTGGGACTTCCAGTTGACACTGAGGAATCAACATCTCATGATGTCAACACAACAAGAGGATTTGGATTTAGCCGTAAATCATTTTCCTCCTCATCCGATTCCAGTATAGAATTCATCTTCAGTAATTCAGCTGAGGATCAAAATACGGATAAAGATTGGAGACTTCCTTTCTTAGATTTCGTATTGTATGATATTCTTCCAGATGATCCGAATGAGGCAGCATCTATCAGACGACGATCACTCAGATTCTATTATAATCATACTACAAAAACTTTATATCGTCGAGCTTATGATGGTTTACTCCTTCGATGTGTTGCTGGTGAGAGGCTCAGCAAATTATCGTGAAGCACATGATGGAATTTGTGGAGCACATCAGCCAGGACCAAAACTTCAAGACCGTATTCGACGTATGGGTTATTATTGGCCCACTATGGTATCTGACGCCATCGAATATGCAAAAAGTGTAAAGCTTGTCAAATCCATGCGGATTTTATTCATCAACCCTCTGAATTTCTACATCCGACAGTAGCATCATGGCCCTTCGAAGCTTGGGGCATGGACATTGTCGGTCCGATCAATCCGCCGTCATCAAAAGGTCATCGGTTTATTCTAGCAATAACCGATTATTTCTCCAAATGGGCTGAAGCTATTCCTTTATCTGAAGTTAAGACATCCAATGTCATCAGCTTTATCAAACACCACGTCATCTACAGATTTGGTGTTCCTCGACGCATTATTCATGATAATGGACCACAGTTCATCAGCCAGAAATTTACTCGATTCTGTGACGATCATCGGATCAATAATGTGGCCTCAACTGCATATAATCCGCTAACGGGTTAGCAGAAGCTTTCAACAAGACCATCATCAAACTCTTAAAGAAGTTTGTCTCCACTAACAAACGGAATTGGAGTGAGAAACTTGGTGAATGTCTGTGGGCTTACCGCACTACAGTTCGTAACGCTACCAAATGTACACCCTTTCTTTGGTGTATGGTTGCGAAGCTGTTCTTCCATTAGAGATTCAAATTCCTTCTTTAAGGATAGCAATCGCTAATGAACTTACCACTGAAAATAATGATCGTCTCGACTTCAGGAACTAGAAGCTTTGGATGAAAAGCGGTTATCTGCTCAACAGAATATTGAATTCTATCAAGCTAGGATTTCCAGAGCTTTTAACAAGAAAGTCAGAGTTCGAGCGTATCAAAAAGGAGAACTAGTTCTAACAGTCAGACGTCCTATGACTATGACTCATATGAGCAAGGGCAAATTTGATGCAAAGTGGGAAGGTCCATATTCGTGAGCAGAGTTTTCTCAAATGGAGCTTATCAACTCTCAGAATTGGATGGTCGAAAAGTTTTGATGCCTATCAATGGCAAATTCCTTAAAAAGTATTATGTATAGATGTAAATGCTTGTAATCATCAGACAAGTTCATCATGAATGACAATACATGATATTAAGGAAGATCACTATTATCTTTCTCGACTTTTGGACGTGGGCCACTGCCGTCCTTCTCACAAATATAATCAGCAAAAGAGCCGAGCACCTCCTTGCTGGAACCCACGAGGAACTTACAGGCGGCCATCCTCATGGCTTCTTCTTCTTCGGTCCTTCCTGGTTCAAGCAAGAAATCCAGAATGTCCCTTGGTGGCTTGGGGCAGACGAACCTTCACCCGCTTCTGCCTTTTTAGGCTGAACTGGGTCAGCAGGACGTTCTTCAGTGTCCTTCTCAACCTTGGGGGCGATCTCAGTCTTCTTGGATGCTTCTCCAGACGACATTTTTATGTTGGAGAGTGGAAGTGTTCGTTCCTATCAAATTTCTGCTATATTTATAGGCAGTAATTTCTCAAATAGAAGCGACACATTCATCTGACGGTTCGCTCGTTCATTAATACTTGATGGTTCGTCCGTTCACTTATTACATTCATCCGACGATTCACTTGTTCGTTATCACTTGATAATTCATCCATCCACTATCTTCTATCAATTCATTTCAAAAGTGGGGATTCGTTATTTATCATGTTTTCATAACCTCTGAATAAATGATGAATCTACTTACTCATTTATCATTTTCCATCTTTGACCTCTGAATAGAAACAATCTATTTTCTTTTGAGTTCCTACATATTATCACGTCCACATTACCTCTGATAGTATCGAGTACTCTAAACCAGAAAAGAAGATTTCATTATCTATCATGTCCACAATTCATCCACAAATACAAGTTATTAAGCATAGAAGAATTATCATTCTCATTTTACCCCAAAAAGTCTATTACATTTTCTTAGACTTTCTTACAAATCATAATGGAATTATTTCAATCTTTGGATTTTCATTCTGCACCACAACAATAACCTAATAGAGATCTATCTTCTTCTTTGGATCTTCTCTCGGACCTTCTCCGTCAGGTTCGTTGTTTGTGGCAATTCCTGATTGTCTGGGCCTCAGTCACGACCAGATCAGGAATCAAACTCTGGTCTTCTCTCTCAGACGAGAGGAGAACCACAGAGTATGGCAGCCCGAAGTCGTGGTGCTGCCAATACAATTGGTGGATGGGGGGTAACCCCTCAAGGAAGATAGGAATGTATTCCTTATTGGGATACAATTCCTAGTTCTGCCTTGAAAGGAACTCTACTACCCGATTTCTCGAGGTAGAGTTGACTCCACCATCCAACTCTCGTGTATAAAGGCTCTTCCTACCATCTGAGGAAGACCCTTCTATCCCACGAAGAGTTCTGAGTTGTCTGATTTACGCGTCAAAAGCGTATGAGCTCCCTGATGTAGATGTCAGCAGATATTCTCCACAGCATCCACATCCCCAATGCCAGTTCTGAAGAAAATTCTCCGCCAAGTTTCTGCAGAAAGCATTAAGAAGTTTCTGGATTAGATCAACAAAATCATTCAGCGTGTATTGTTCAATCAGAGACAAAAGCCATCTTCAACAATAGCAAGTCAAACAGAAACAGGCGTGTTTTTAGTCAGAGACAAAAAGAAAGGAAAAGCCTATCTTAAAAAGCACTACGCTGACTTACCTTCAAGTTGGGTGCTAAGGATTAACAAACTCATGTTTGATACAGCGCACAAAGATTGAACATAGCTTTCCTGTTTGAGAGTGAAATCTCCTGAAAATTTCATTCTCAGAGAAGAAAAGAAGAATGGGAGGTGAGTCTCTTTGAAACTCAGTTATCTATTTAAAGGGTAAAGCTCAAGTCTATTCTTGGAAAAGATCTGCATGAATTGCGTTCGTGAACCATGGAATAAGTGCCACGTGTGCCTTGGAAGACGGTGCAACGTTGGAAACAGTCAAAGAGTGTTAATAAACATTCTTCATTAAATGCACGCAGATCAAACACAAAAGTTGTACTTCATTTCTTAAGTCAGGCACTGATGGCCTTACAAAAGACAAAACAAAAAGTGCAACAAAAGCATAAAAAGTCACGCTCTATTTTCCAGAGCGACTGAGCTTGTTGCCTAGTTCTTCTACGCTCTTGACTCCCATGCGGCTCAACAGTGCCTTCAGTATTTCACGCTGCTCTGCGAGGCTATGCCCATCAGAAGAAGATGAACCATCCAGGCCAAAGTAGCTCAAGAAATTCTTGGCCAGTCGCGTAGAATCATCTTTGAGCTCGAAGACAGGCGACTTCGGCTCTTCACCCTCAAAAGTGGGGTCACCATGGGCACAAAAACCTAACTTGCGTGCTTCTTCTTCGGCTTCTTCTTCTTTGGAGTCATGTTGACGTGAGATGAAGTCAGAAATGAATCTTCTCCTTGCTTAATATACAGAACTTGCGGCGGTTCATATTCTATAATAAATTGGATGCAATCAGTTTCGGAGAACAAGAGTCATCATGACATTTAATAGGTTCATTTGAATGTTCTCAAAGAACTTTGAAGTCTTTTCGAATTCCGAGAAATTTAATGTCATCTCAGCGTGACTTAATTCATTTTATCATCTCTGTTTTCAAAGTATTTCGAAATAATTTATCATTTTTTCGAAAACTTTGAAGGGGGTTTTGTAGGCCTCAAAATGATTGTCACGCTGAGTTGATCAGAGCAAACCTAATTGTCACGCTCAGTTGATCAAGACAAATATTTGCAAGTCACGCTGAAGACAGCTCATCATTTGTCAGAAGGTAATTATGACTGACAGCACGACAGTCGAAAACATCTCTTCGTATGCCACGTATGCACAGAACTCGAGAAATCACAGCCGCCTATTGCGTGATTTTCGAAAATCTTCTTCAGCAAGACTCAGCCTTTGTCAAAGTGGCGTACCAAAAGGCCTTATTGTCATTTAATGCGACTGACAAAAGCAATCATCGTCAGAGATTTTGTGTCAGTCGAGGCACGCTAAATCAAGACAACTGGCAGTTCTATCTCGTTGCGTGTATTTGTGAGATTTCATCTCATGTTTGCGTGGATTCTGAAGTTTTCTTCCTCGAGTCTGCGTGTATTTTGAGCTCTTCGTCTCAAGTTTGCGTGGATTCTGAAGTTTTCTTCCTCGAGTCTGCGTGGATTTTGAAGCTCTTTGCACCAAGTCTGCGTGGATCCTGAAGCTTCCTGCCCCAAGTTTGTGTGGATTTTGAAGCTTTCTACATTGAGTTTGCGTGGATTTCGTCTTCAACAAATCTGCATGAATTTCATCAACTTGGAGTACGTGGCAGCCATGCCACTGATCTCTCGCCTGCGTGTCCTGTAACTTGCACACGACTCATACACTATTGCCATGTGTCCAACAGTTACAGGCCACGTCCAGTAACTGATCACAGCCTTGTATGTTAAATCCTGCGTGATTTTAACTAGGCAAAGGCTGTGAAGACAGTTATCTTTTCAGTTATTATTTTGACTCTATAAATAGAGTTCTTTTCTCATTCATTGTACAGATACACAGTTATCTAAATTACTGTCAAAATTTTGAGAGCTTTTCTTCTTCGCATAGTCAAAGGGATAAAGCGATCGTCTTCTAGATCGGATTCCCACAGTTGTAATTTTCCCAGAAACACAATAAATAAAGTGAATTTATTTATGGAAAACAATGTATTTAAATCATAATGTGAACAAGGTAAACACGAAAGCATGGAAAACACAAAAATCATGATATTTAATCCACAATATTAATCTCGTGTAAGAGTCATGTTGATAATCACGAATGTACATCTAAAAGCATAAAATAAAATAACTACCAGGAAATGAAAGTGATCATCGTGAGTACTTATCTCGGATGTCTGACGTCGACGTGTGCGACATGAACGTGTCAACACGAAAGTATCACAGTTTAAAAGCCCAGAATATAGATATAATCCCCAAGATAGCATCGTCCCAAATCATAATCGTCGAAGATCACAATGTCCAATAATAAACAATCCAAAGTTCGTCGATAGAGTCGCATAGTTTTAGTACAATCACCAAAATAGGAAAACGCACGATTAGGATGTGATCGAGATAATAATAAGAGAACGACACAATACTATTTTATAACCTATTAAAATATTAGAACTATGTTTAGTAATATTTGAAATAATATTTGGAATATATATTTTAGGCTAAAACATAAATTTTAGTAAATATGACTTTATAGATATTTGTTAAAATACTTTTAGATTTTCTTAATAAGTTGGAAATCCCACTTGTACAATCATTTACTAATAATTACTTAATATAAACAGTATAAAATCAGTATCAAATACATATACTAATTATACAAATATACTTATATATATATAATAATATAATAAATAATTAAATAAATAATATAATATAATGTAATGTAAATATAAATATAAATATATAAATATATAAATATAATAAAATAAAATATAATATAAATAAAAAATAAAATAAAATAAAAATAAAAAAAAAAAAAAAAAAATAAAAATAATAAATAAATAATAAATAAATAAATAATAAATAATAAATAATAAATAAATAATAAATATATATATAATTAAATAAATTAATATAAATATAATAAATATTAATATAAATATATACCGCTCGTGCGCATGACCATGTCACTTGTCCGCCACCGTCGGCGGGGCCGCGCGCCGTCTGCCGGCCGTCGCCCCCCACCTCCGCCGGAGCCGCCCCCACAGCCGGTCCAGCGCTGTCATAACCGCTCCTCCGACCGCGGAGTCCCAGCCGAGTCTTTCCGCGCCCTTTTCCGGCCGCCGTCGTCGGCGTGGTCGGCTGACCTCCTATCGGTGACTAGCGTCGTCCCCCTTCCTTCCCCCTAGGGTTACAGCGGCCCTCCGGTGGCCCCGCTCAGACACCCTCCTCTCCAGCCCGAGCGCACTCCGTCCTCCGGCCGGCTCGTCCGGAGCGGTCTAGCTTCGCCGTCGCCACGAGTGGCTTTCCCGCTCCGGTGGCCGTGGGACTCGCCGGCGACCCTTAGCGCAGCCCCCCCGATCATGCAGTGTTCAGCTGCCTTCCTGCCTGGTGTCGCTTCGAGTGTCGAGCCTTCCTACTCCTCCTCGAAAAGTCAAAATTCGAATTTTACCCCACTTTTGGCCGCGAATCATGCGCCAACTGTGGTGCACTCTAAGGCCGCAGCTTATGCGCCTTCAGAGATTGCTCAGGGCATGCGCCCATCGAAGGCTTTGGCCTATGCGCCATTCGGGGTCCCCCCCCGTATGCGCTCTCAGGCGCAGGCGGTCTCACCGGTGCGTATGCGCCCCACATTTGCAGCCCCCCTCTATGGTTTTTTTGGGCATGCACCCTTTGCAGGCCGGAGCTTTCGCTCCCCCCGGGGCCCCCCTATGAGCCCCCAGCCGAGGGCAGTCTCCTTGGGGCGTATGCGCCCCCCTTGCTACATCCCTTCTCTAGCATCTCCATCCACCTCCCCGTATGCGCCCCTGATCGCCGGCTCCCCCTATGTGCCCCCCGCCCCAGGGCCGACACATGCGCCCGTTGGAGTCGCCACCTTTGCACCGGGGAGCTCCTTCCCCCTTCGGCCTGGCGCATCATTAGGAGCAGGTGCAGGCGCAATATCTTCTTCTCCGATCTCTTCCATCAGCGCTGCTTCCTTCTCCCTCCCAGCTATGAGCTCGGCTTCCCTCACCGAGGCTATCCCCCCGATCCCTCCAGAGTCGCGTGCACCAGATATCCTCCTACCCTTTCCTCCTCTCTTCCCCCTCTCGGGTCGCTCCTCTCCGTCTCGATCGAGGCTCCTTGTCACGCCCCAGAACCAGAATACTGGAGAGCGGGGGCAGACATAGCCAGCTACGTATATTGAAATGGAAACTACCTCGATATACGGTCACGACTGTCTAGATATATGAGGGTTTACTACAAGCCAATAGTCTCTTATGGTCATGAACAAGCCTAGTGTCTCAATCACAGCAAGTAAGTAAAGTCGCAAGATGTATGATCACTAAATATACAATAATAAGGCATCCCAAACATTACATATTCAGCTGATCATGAAGCTAGTCGTTACAAATGTTAGGACTAGCAAGAGTTTAGTCATACATGATCAACCCTAGGATTTGTTAATCATGTTTACAGCCCGTAGGCAGACAGTAAGTAAAATACATCGAGCTAACAGGTGCTCGTCGGCTAAACGCCTCAAAAGAATAGTTTTACAATAAAGTGGGCAAAACAAAAAGGAAAACCCACTCTTGGCCCGGGTTCCGTCTAGTGTTCACCATTGGGCTGGAAGCTTGGTAGATCCTCGGGAGCTGCTCCGAAATCTGGCCACACAAACCGGCTGGGTCAACCCCAGAAAGAGCAAGTGCCACAAGGGGGCCACGAAATAAAAACAAAAGCCAGCAATCAGCATAAGAAAAATCTAATAACAAGGCTAGAATTTAAGAAAGCATGTCAGGATGATATACGACGAGATAACCATGGGACTATTCAATAGCCAGGTTACAACCCGGTAAACCAAACAAGGACCAGGGTTGTAACCCTTCATCTGAGCAGAACTTGGTTTTCCACCATTTATCGGCAAATAATAATGTAAGAAATCAAGACAGGAAGCAATCTTGTATGGAATCAAGACATGGCTGGATTGGTTATACTTCATTCAATCAATCACGGCCAAGCAGATACTACGGCTTACTACTTTAACTAACTAGGGTTATCACAGGCCTAATTACTAACAAAATGCAGTGAGATTGTTCCACAGCCACAAGCCCTGCAGACCATCCAGGTTACCCAGGTCGAAAGATTAGGGTTGAATTCAGGTGGGTACATTGTCCAGAAGACGCATGTACCCTTAGGTGACTTAGAGGGTGCAACACCTGACAGTGTGCTGGAAATGTGCCCTACTCGACGGCAGGCTACAGATCCCTGGAGCGCCCAGGTGACATGATTGCCTGTAGCTGTGTCATCTCTTCATGACTAGTGTGTTATTCTAGTTATTAACCTTAATCCATTTTGGTAGGTACTCCTGACCGTGGTACTCAGGAGTCCTATCTAGACATGATGAAAGACTGGACAAGTGGATTTAACAAGCAATCAAAAAAAGAACCACCCACGGCGTCAAGGTAGGTCAAGTTACAAGTTACAAGTCAAGTCAAGTCAGGAGTGCGCCGCCACGGGCCACTATCACGTTATCAAGATAAATCATGTCAGGGTACTTGTCAGGAGTGCGCCACCACGGGCCACTATCGTGTTATGTAAGTTCCTTGTCATACCAAGCCATGTACAATAGTTATTCCAAACATGTTAAGTAAAATCAAGTTCATGACAAAAAGGCGTAAGGATATAAAATGGGCATAAAATATCTAATAAAATATCAAAATACAGGGTTATAAAAGAGCCAGGCTTAAAGAAATAAAACCAAAACTCCAAGAGCTAATGGATTAAGCAAGGGGTCAGGGGGATGTGTACGCACAGATGCACGCACACAGGGGAGCTGCGTACGCACAAAGCACACACGCAGGAGAATGCATACGCAATAAAACACGTACGCAGGAGAGCTGCGTACGTAAAAGTCACGCACGCAGGAAAGCAGCGTACATGAAAAGTCAAGCACGTAGGAGAGCAGTGTACGTGAAAAGTCACGCACGCAGGAGAGCTGCGTACGTGAAAAGTCACGCACACAGGAGAGTTGCGTACGTAAAAAGTCACGCACACAGGAGAGCTACGTACATGAAAAGTCACGCACACAGGAGAGCTGCGTACATGAAAAGTCACGCACACAGGGGAGCTGCGTACGTGAAAAGTCACGCATACAGGAGAGCTGCGTACGTGAAAAGTCACGCACACAGGAGAGCTACGTACGTGAAAAGTCACGCACGCTCAAGGGAGCAGCGTACGCACAAAAGCACGCACGCTCAAGTCTGCGTACGCAAGAGACACGCTTCCAATAGGAAGCGTACTCAAGTCTGCGTACGCAAGAGACACGCTTCCAACAGGAAGCGTACTCAAGTCTGCGTATGCAGCGCTAAAGAGCGCGCGCAGCTCAGTGTGCGTAAGCTAAACAGCTCTGCACACTGCTCACTGTCTTCTCCAAACAGCAAGAACACCATGGCTGAACCCAAAGCTTCAAAAGTTCATAACTTGGCCATCCGAACTCCAAATCTGGATTTCCAAGGCTCCATCTTGGGTGGAATTGAATGATCTTCCACATGGAAACATCAAAACCCATAGAAATCCAACTAAAATAGATCAAACCATGCAAAAAATCCAAAAATAGGAAAACTTAGATCTAGAGCAATGGAGACTTTAATTCATAAAACACCAAGTTCTAATGTTGATCACCATGTCCTAATCTAGCAAATGAACAAGTAAAATAGGGCTCTCATGTAGTGGCAAGGTGCACTTGCCTATGGGTGGAGAGTTGTGGAGGAAGGAGAAGAAGAAGAAGAAGAAGAAGGAAATAAATGGTGGTCAAGAGGAGAGAGAAAATGTTGGTGGAGTTTTAAAGAGGGGGAGTTGTGGTGGATTGAGGGTGTAGCATAAGCTATGGTGATCCAATACCTATAAACCAAACCAAACCGAACCAACCCAATAAAACCGAGCCATGCCAAAACCCAAAATACGAGAAATACCGAAATTCTACAAGTTGAGAAAAAATAAAAATACATGCCAAAATCCAGATACGAGTATAAATACGAAATACGAGAAATACGGGAAATGAGGGTGACACTCCTACTCAGCCAGCATCCTACGCGGATGCCCTGCGTCCGGACCGTAAGGCGACTCCGACCCTCCCTCCCGTGGGTATAGAGCTCCCAGACATCGTCTTCTCGGATCCTCCAGAAGGCCAGGCCATCCGGATCCCCTTCTCTTTCGAAGAGATCTTCTCCCTCTCCCACAGCTTCGCGAAGACCTTATTCCTGAAGTTCCAATTAGGCTGCCCGAAGATCGCCTCAGTGCAAGAGGCCATCATCGGATGGGGGTTCACTTCAGCTTTCAATGTCGTACTGCTGGACCCCAAAACTTGTTCCTCCACCTCTCATCGGATAATGACTACTCCACAGTGTGGGCCAAAGGCTCCACTTCTATAGGCAACTAGAGCGTCAAGATCGCCAAATGGTCCCCTACCTTGAACCCCAAAGTCGATTCGACCATTATATCGGCTTAGATCACCCTCCCCAAACTTTTCCTCGTATATTTCGTACCAGCAGCCCTCAAAAGGATTGTGAGCTCTTTCGAGACACTCATAGCAATCGTAGAAGAAACCCGCACCCTCTCCAAAGGGAACTACGCAAAGATATGCGTGGAACTCGATCTTTCCACAGAACCGCCAGAACTAGTGCAACTCGATCTCGAGGGAAGAATGCATTCGCAGGTGCTAGTGTACGACAACAACATAGTTTTCTGTAGGCACTGCCAGCTGAGAGGACACCTCACTATGTTCTGCTATAAAGCCCACCCGAGCTCAGGAAACCAGCCTATCATAAGACACACTCCTTCAAGCCGGCAAGCCGCTCCATCAGCCCCCATTCTCTCTCATCCCAACTCTCACCTCCAACTTACTGGCAGCGAGAACCCCACCAGCCCCAGCATAAGCCCCCAATCAACCAGGAAATCGTGCCCTACGAATTAAAGGCCGTCCCTCTCCATAACCCGTTCGATATCCTCTCCCCCGCAGACGCAGAGCCTCACCCGTCAACAGAGAATGATACTTCAGTGGACAACACCTCGGGTAGAGTGAGAGCGGATCCAGAGGCCACCAACTCGTACCCATTTCCCCTCAGGGCAGAAGAACCCACGACGATCATAGACAGCACCTCCGAAGACATCCTGGACATCCTTGGAGCAGACGCTGCAGACAGATTCCAGCAAGCCAAGGAAGTAGGTCTCCTAGACCTAACCAACCCCCTCTATGCCCTTGATAAAACAGAGACAGAAGATACTACTCAGACGGAGAGTGCAGAACTCATGATCAATAAACAGAGCGAGGAAATTGTAGGCTCCTCTACAACAACACCGACAGCTTTCAAAAAACCCTATAACAAAAAGAGAAAAATGCTAAAAAGGCCACGACTATGACCACAAGATCAGCTGCAAAGCTCCACAATCCCCTTTCTCCTCATCCCAATGCTTAACATCCTTTCGTAGAATGTTCGTGGGATTGCCAAAAAACCTACCATGAACAAACTTATCTGCCTTAAGAAACTACACCGGATCAACATCTTGATCATCATTGAACCCAAAGTTCCTAAAAGAAACTCAAAGCACTCCAACTTCAACTTGGTTTCCCATCCGCGATCACCGGATGCAACGATATCTGGATCTTCTTCACAGCCGACGTCAAATTTGGCTCCGTCCAAGACTCCAGACAAGCTCTTTCCGGCTGGGTTGAACACCCCATTCTTCAGCACCGATCCCTGCTATCGGCACTATATGGCAGTTGCGACATCATCGAACGCAAGAGGCTATGGGACACCCTAAAGAATACCCATCACCACCTCAACAACCTCCCGTGGATATGTGTTGGCGACTTCAACACCATCTCTAGCAGAGAAGAGAAGTCCGAGGGCCGTCCCCCCGTCAGCTATGACTGATTTTAACACCTTCACTTTTAAAGCCCACTTGGACCCTATCCCTTTTTCTGGCAACGCATTCACTTGGTGTAACATGCAGGAAGGAGCCAGGCGTCAGTACTCTCATCTTGATCGTGCTCTGGTTAACAATCGATGGGTTGACTTGGGTCTCATCTCCAACCTCTCCTACCTAAACACTACGGAATTAGATCACTCTTCTCTTCTTATCGAGGTCAGCAGCAACCACCACCACATCAAGAAAGTATTCCGGTTCTTAGACTTCTGGAGCCTCCACCTCTAATTCAAAAACATTGTAGCCACAGCTTGGAACTCGGCTGATAAACCCGACCCCATCGCTCGAGTCGCAGCTAAACTTAAAGCGACCAAGGGAGCACTAGCAACTTGGAGCAGGAACGCCTTTGGCAAAATTTTCCAAGCTATTAAGTTAGCGACGGATGACGTCATACGGGCGGAGATTTTGTTCACCACGGACAGGTCGCAGGAGAACCGCTCCACCCTTCATCTCACCAGAGCACTTCTCAAGTCCTGGTTGAAGATAGAAACATAATTCTGGAAGCAGAAAGCCAGACTGGATTGGGATGCAGAAGGAGACAGAAACTCAAGCTTCTTCCACTCCTGTGTGAGAGGCCGCAGACAACAGCTGAGCCTGCACTAAATCACTGATGACATCGGTCGACTACACACTAACCATCGGAGCATTCAGTCGGCCGCTACTGATTTCTACTCCAAACTCTTCTCCAAAGACACAATCTACAAGGATGAGGAGTTCCTTGCCAAGATCCCCTACATGATCAACATCGAAGAGAATGAGCAGCTTCTTACCCCCCTCCGCTAACGAAGTCAAGGTTGCCGTCTGGGCTCTGGACGAGCACAGCGCCCCTGGACCGAACGGTTTCTTCGGTGTCTTCTTTCGCACCTATTGGGACATCGTCGAACACGACATCCATGAGGCAACCATCACCTTTTTCAAGGAGCGAGGTACCTAAAATCTACCTCTCGAGCCAACCTTATTCTCATCCCCAAAAAAGATAATCCAGAAACGTTCAAGGACTTTCGTCCCATCAGCCTTTGTACCTTTACCAATAAAATTATTTCGAAGATTATCGCGACTCGCATGTCCGCGCTTCTCCCCAAGATCATTTTCGAAGAGCAAAGTGGCTTCGTTCCGGGTCGATACAACACCGACAACATTTTCTTGGCTCAGAAGATGACCACTTGTATGAAATTCCCCTCTAGGGTGGAATGTGGCTATCAAGCTCGACATGAAGAAAGCCTATGACCGTCTGGACTGGCAATTCATGGTCTGGGTGCTTAGGGCCTTCGGCTTCTCGGAATCGTGGATCGACATTCTCTTTAGATCCATCAACAACTCCTGGTTCTCCACCATCATCAACGGGCAAGCTAAGGACTTTTTCAAAGCCAGTCGCGGGGTCAGGCAGGGAGACCCTCTATCCTCTACCATCTTCATCAACGCGGCTGTAACCCCACTTTTCGAATTATTAAATTATTGAATTTTTTGGGATTTTCTTATTTAGATATTTTATTTTATGGTTGTTTATGAGGATATTTAATTGATTTACCTATTCTTAATAAATACAATTTTCTAAATGGATGTTAATTTAGAGCAATCTGAATTTGGTTTCAAAATTTTAGATTTCCTCTATTTGTAACAACCCATAACAACTTGTAACCAATTTTTCTAACTGAATTTTGGTATTCTTGCAATTTGTGAAAAGGAGAGGGACTTTTGTGTTAAATTTTATTGAGTGGAGGGGCTTACGTGAAATATTCCATTTATTCACTCTTTATAATCCTTTCATCTCTCTCTTCCTTCTCACAAATGACTGCTCTGTGATTTAATCAGAGCTCAAGCTCCTCCTCTCTTCACAAATGAACCCCCAAATTTCCAGCCAACCCTAACCATAAATTCTTTGGAGTTGGCCATGGCGTGTTTGGCAGATCTTGCACAGAGAGGCGTCTGAGCCGTCCTCGACGAACGCCATCCTTTCCGACAGATTCCTCGGTGAAGCTCGGCCACTACAGCGGTGAGTGAGCTCCGATTTTCCGGCGACGTGACTCCTTCTCCGGCGATCCGCTCTTATCCGTCGACGCCGAGGCCTCCTTCCCGACGGTTTTCTCCTTCTCGACGATCGCGGCGACACCGACTCTGGTATTTCTTCATACCAGTAAGTTCGTCGAACTCTTCCACTTATTTTTCCTCTCCGATCGGTTCAACTGATACTGATGATCGGTCATTCGATCATCTGTTCCAACAAATTTTGACAGTAATTTTCAGTCGCATACAGAGGTTTTTTCCGACGACGGCCGACCCGTTCGATTAATTGTGACCTATACTCTTTTCCTGGTGACCGGTGAGTTGATCTATACTCCAGAGTTATTTTGAATTTTATTTACTCAATCTAATCAATGATCATTCTGATCTGTTGATTCTTACTCTGTGATGAATGATCTCATCCCAGTATTCCATTGACGAGGACGATCGGATTGTTCAAAGTCGCTGCTGAGATTTTGAGTTTGATCTCCTAGTTTTGGTAAGTTTAATTGAATTGATTTAACTCCTTGACCATTTATATTAATTCAATTGAATGGATCCTTGATTCCTATATCTAGTATTTTGGTTTTATTCTTCAAATTTGGGTTTAAGTTGGAATGATTTAGAATCTGATCACCTATCCATTGTTTGTCTGAATGACCAACATGTTTGAATTGTGTTGTAGACACAGTAGGATCGTGTCCGATTCCTGCGTCTTCATTCAATTTCCATCAGGTAATGTTCCATCCTCTTTGTGATTGGAGAACTCCTTGTCTTTATTTGTTTGTAATGGGAGTTTTGGGTCAGATATGTGATCAGGGTGTGGAGAGTTGTGTTTGATCGTGTTCAGTTAGCTCGGGTTCAGTATGCTTTTGTCCGATGGTTGAGTGTGTCCAGCTTGGTCGTGTCCAGGTCTGTGTTCGCGTTCGAGGGGCTGACTTTTGAAGACGGGATGGGAAACCTCTGTACCTGGTTAGGATCGACAGGCTTGGAGGGGCATTGGGTTTTTATTTGAGCATCTGAACATTCAATTTGAATGTTTGAACTTGGTTTTTGATTTGAATGTTTTTAATTTGTTTTGATTTGTATGTTTTGATTAACATATCATATGGATGTATAACTGGACTCTCGATTTCAAGTTTTTTTTTAAATATCTGAATGGCTATTGAACCATTGTTTCATAGTTCCACTCTCAACTTGGGAATGTCTGTTGGTCAGGATGCATACCCAAATTTGTTTCTTTGATTAAACCAATATTCGATGTGGGAAACCTGTTGGAAATTAGAATGTAAGGAGGTTGGGTTTATGTTAGACTTGGTTAGTTTCTATACCTATTTTCCTGAAATTATCCTTATATATTTTCTTTGATTCGATTTATGAGTTTAGTTGTAAATATTTTGGGTTGAAGGGGAGGAGTAGCCGATGGGGTTGATGGCTACTGGCAGGCCATGGCTTGGGCTGGGATAGAAAGTTTTGGTCTGTAGTGAGGCTTGCTGGGTTTAGGATTGCTTATTTTGTGTTGTGGTGTTATATGGGGAGGGTATTCAGTATAGCATGAACTGGTTTGTAGGGCCAGCTACTGGTTGAGCATTGGCTTTTGTTTTATGGTATTCTAGTCTTCTATTTTGATCAATTGTAGGTTAAAATCAATAAGTTGGGCCACCAATAGTTGGGTCCAGATGTTTTCTATGGTATAATTATTAGTAGAATTGTTTCCAATTTAGATTAGATTATATTAAGTTGATACTCTTACTTCCATCATTACTAATATGTTGTTGTTTGTTTTGCAAAAACCTATATAAGTTGCTATAAGAATATTCCTAATATTTAGACTTTGTTTTTAGCTAAGCTATCTTTTAATAAATAAATTTTGTTAAGATATGGGCTAAAGCATTTTTAAAAATAATATATAATTGTTTATAATATTTGGTGGCAAATTATCTTAGTAGGTTTTTAATTAAATATTTCTTAAATAATAAGATGTCCTAGTATCTTCTTGCTAAAAAATTCTAGTAAATATTTCTAAAGGTTATAAAGTTACAATTATTGTTTTCTTAGCAAAATGTTATAATATTTTCTAAAACAGTTAAAAGTATTTTCACTAGTATTATGGTTATAAAACATATATATTTTCTAAAATATTGGTTAGCTAATAGATGGATATAGATAGCAATAGTTAGTTAAACGTCATTATTTTAACCCTAATAACTTTTACAAAAACTAACAGGTGAACAACCATACAGTATTACTTCCGCGCTTCCAAGGCGAGGCAAGTACACTGTCTCGACTTGTACTCTGTATTTCTGTCTTACATTCATGTGCCATGTTCTTATATCGGACATGAGATACACACAATTGTCTTGTACATTGTTCATTGCTTGTGAGTCATTATTTATTGCGGGGATTGGGGAAAATATTAGCTTTTGTGTGACCACACCCAACATAGGTATTGTGGATAGCCTAATCGTACACTTCACGTACGATAAAGCCGGACCTTATAGAATTGATTGACTCATTGACTCATTGCCTCATTGATTGATTGTGCTCCTAAGCCGGTCACACGTTAGTTTAATATTTCAAATTGTCACACTTGCATATTGATTGTCGTGTTCATTGCCTTGTACATTGATAGCTGTATTCATTATCTAGCATATTGATTGTCGTCCATTGCTTGTAGTTTCACATTTCATTTCTGGTACCATAGTTTCACTTCTATTTCTTGTATTCTGGTTTCACCTTGTATTCTGTACTACAAATTACATTGTATATTGTCTCGTCAGGGTTGTACTTTGCTCTTTTCCTGACAAAATACGTTGCGGGTGAGTGGAAGGCCACATGGAGCATGTGATTGCACTAGATATTGCAGCTTTTATTTTATTTATTTTTCTGGAGATTGTATTTTTGAATATTCATTATGGTATCTTTATTTTATTTGACCGGATTTGTCTCCGGCTGATTTTGTACTAAAATGACTTGATGGATATTGGTGATTTTCTGGGAACGTTATATAAAGCTGTAGATGTTTACATTACATTGTGACTTAGAGTTTTCCTTAGTATTGTACAGCTTACTTTGTCGTGTCCATCGACGAAGGCTGGGCGTGTCCGATACGTACCCAATTATTCGGGAGCGGGTCGTGACATGTTTTTAGTGGTGGCCCATGCAGGTCTATCCTAATGACACTTAGGCAATAAAGTGTTATAGGGGGACCAGCGGAAGCTAAGAAAAACTCATCACAGCATAGGAACCGCGGGAAAATGGTTTATGGTTTATGGTTATTGATATTTTAAATTTTAAATTTTGATTTTACTTATGATTTTTAGTTTAGTTTATGATTTTTCTTGAACATAGCCATCAACAGTTTATTTTTCTTTTACAGGACGGTCGCCACGACGAACGCTGGGACTAACGAGCAGCCTGCACCCAATGCACAGAAGCAGATTCCACCGCCTCCGCCTCAGCCGCTTCCTTCGGCGATGACGTTCGACGGCACACAGATGATGGCCAGGTTTCAGCAGTTTATTGAGGCCCATAATCAACAGGCAGCACAGTTCAGAGAGGCTCAGAGTCAGCAGGCCTCACAGTTCAGAGCGATCGTCATCGACGCACTTAGGACCAGAGAGCCGGCTCCACCAGCACCGCCAGCACCGTCGGCACCAACAGCATCGAGGCCAGGAACTGCTAAGGATTATCAGAACCTCTGCCCGATGGATTTTTGGGGCAATGAGGGGATAGTCTGCGCAGACGAGTGGCTAGAGAATGCTGAGCGGTCATTGAAGATGGCAAGGATCCCGGATGATTTGAAGGTCGAAGTTGCGAGCATGCGACTTTTTGATATTGCTAGGGCTTGGTACTGGGAGGAGCCCCAGTTAGCAGAGCCCGAGGTTTCTTGGAATGATTTCAAACTGCTGTTCCAGGAGAAGTTCTTCTCGGATGTGGAGCAGAACGGGCTTCGAATGCATTTTGAGGCGTTACAGCAGGGGAGTATAACTGTGGCACAATATACATCAGAGTTCACTCGACTCAGCAGGTTCACAGAGAACCTAGTCAGCACGCCGAAGGAGAGGGCTTGGAAGTTCAAGAAGGGCCTCACCAGGGAGTTGCATCATGTAGTAGCTATCAGTCAGGTCACGACTTATGCGAGCATCCTTAAAGTTTCTCGAAGAGTGGAGAAGGAGATGGACCCAAAGCTTAAGCGGGACCGAGATATTGGCGCCAGCAGTTCCCAGGGTCCACCGAAGCGGACCGACACTCAGCAGAGGCCACTTCAGCATCAGCATCATGTTCAAGCACCGACATCGTCGAGGCAAGCAGAGACAGATTCAGACTCCGATATACTTTTCTTGTGCATATTGCAAGAGGCCGGGACACCGTGTCGAGGAATGCCGCAAGAAGTTAGGGCAATGCTTGGTTTGTGGATCTGCCACTCACCAAGTGAGAAATTGTCCTACGGCTTTCACCCGTCCAGAACCAGCACCAGAGCAGCAGCAGGAGGACCCAGTCTTTGAGGATCAGTAGTAGCCGTAGGAGCGCAGTCGGATGGACCGTTATCTTCTTACTTGCTTATAGTAGCTAGATTTCTTGTATTGCCTATTTTGAGGCTTGTCTCTGAGTTTTTCTTGCATTTACTATTTTCATATTGCCTAGTAGCTACTGGTTGACTGTTGATTATCACTTGGTATCCAATAAATTTGTTTCTAAGAACAGATACTACTCCTCTCTATCATGATTTAAAATTTTCACAAACTCCCTTGAAACTTCTGGATAAGGTTGAGAAAATATTTGACAACCTACCATGACCTGGATTATGGAGGCCGTGAGTCCATCGTAGCTAGCTGTACACTGGCGAGGCAGGGGCTCTAAGTCAAAGTAATTATGGGTATTCTCAGGTTCTCAGATATTATTGAAGCTAAGTCCTAAATTTATTTCATATCGGATAAAGTCGAGAGAACGAGTGAAAGTGTGAGCCAGAGGGTTTTAAACCCTAAATTCATCACTCTACAAGGAGAGAGAGCGAGTGAATGTTATCAACTGAGATTTTTCATAAAAACTGTGAAACTGATATCTATACACCACACACATATACCACTTAACCCTTCACTAACCTCTATCACATTGAACCCTTGTACACATGTACACACATTTACACACTTGTATGTACACTTAGGATTTAGACTCTATTTAAACCCTCACATAAAACCCCCTCTCTATCTCTCAAATATATATATGTATGTTGATATATGCAAGATGAATACATGTAAGTTATGAAAATGTAATGTAATGATGAATTCCATGAATGCATATATATATATATATATATATATATATATATATATATATATATATATATATATATATATATATCTTAGCCTATCTAGACATCCATGTACACACGCATTCTCACTCTCCTTCTATCCCTCAATACCTATGTATATAAATGCCTAATAGATGAATGAATATATATATATATATATATATATATATATATATATATATATATATATATATATATACATATGTATATACATTATGCCTATATATATTCCTATAAATAGAGTGTAAATCCTAAGTGTACATTATGCCTATATATATATATATATATATATATATATATATATATATATATATATATATATATATATATATATATATAAATATATATATATATATATAAATATATATATATATATATATATATATATATATATATATATATAAATATATATATAATATATATATATATATATATATATATATATATATATATATATATATATATATATATATATATATATATATATATATATATATATATATATATATATATATATATATATATATATATATAAATATATATATAATATATATATATATATATATATATATATATATATATATATATATATATATATATATATATATATATATATATAAAATATATTTATATATATATATAAAAAATATATTTATATATATATAAAAAAATATATTTATATATATATATAAAAAAAATATATATATTTATAAATATATATATATATAAATATATATATATTTATATATATATTTATATATATATAAAAAATATATTTATATATATATATAAAAAATATATATATATATATATATATATATATATATATATATATATATATATATATATATATATATATATATATATATATATATATATATATATATATATATATAAAACTTGTTTGTGGTAACTTGTGAAACATTGTGAATGTGTGTGAATGCTAGCCTAGGCTTGGTCAGGTTTAGTAAGACTTGAATGGGCCAGGACTTGACCTAGTTTGACTGGAGTAGACCAAGTGTGACCTAGTTTGACTTAGACAGTTGATCAAAGTTGACCAATAGTTGACTTTGACCTATTTTGACTTAGCATCATGTAGTTTGTATTGCAGATTTCCATTATTACAATTTGAGTACATGATAACATGTTTTACTCTAAATAGGACTCTGTGACATCAGTTCGGACATCTATTTTCATCAGTCTTTTAGGGTATCAGGCGAGTACATTTTTGACCGTTTCATACTTGCTAGGATTTATATTCTTTCTCTAGATTACTTTACATGATGCCGTCACTTTATTATCACGAATTTGTACTATATGGATCTTGTCATGCGATGTTATCCCCCTCGGGGTGCATCAGATACAATTGTCATGTGCTTTTCACGAACATCTTGTATTTTATGTACACCGCTATTCATGTATACTCTTGTGCAATCTTGTACTCTCATGATCACGTGAACAAACATGATAAAACCTCTTATACAAGGTAACGTAACTTGACTGGATCCTTGTGTATTGATTGTGGAGGGTGTGTAGGAAATGATTATGTGATCAAAATTTCATCTTATGAAATCTTGTGAAATCATGTATATGTCCATTGTACACTCACGTATGATGGAGTTATCCTTGGATTGTCCTAACCCGTTTATATAACCATCTTATGCTCTAAATCACAGGTTACTTACAGTTCTTACTTATCATGTATATAGATATTTCCAGTTATCAAATCTCTCTCATTTTTATATATATTTCTTTACAGTCCATGTATCTTACTCTTTCGCATGCTTTATATTTCCCAACATGATATGAACTGCCTGAGATGTATTGTGCTCGCTCCTGTCCTGACTGGACCTGTTGAAAATATTACAGATGATGATGGTGACTGCCCTACCTTCTATAGGGCATATGAGGGTCACATTCAGGAGCCTGAGGAGCATCTAGCTCAATAGAGGGTGTCTAGTTTAGTGTAGCATTTATAGCTTTCTGTTTGTATCGGATAGTTCCGATTGTTAGTTGAGACTTAGTTATATTCAGGACTTGTATTTATTTGTGTTGAACATCTATTTTGTGTGGTGTGATAACTCAATTTATATTCAATTCTTCCTTTTTATCTTATTCCATATCGTGCTCTATTTTCCCTAGACTTGTGATTGAGATATAGAGTTGAGATGTTATATTATACCTCCGTACGGAGATGGCAGATTTATATATCTTGTTGTTAGATGTTATAAATGACCTATACAGCGTTCTACCGCCGACACTGCGGCGTAGGCTGGACGTACCCACGTTTTTGTGCCCCTAAACAGGGTACGGGTCGTGACACCTTCAGAACCTCCCTCATCGAAGGTTGCTCGGCGGTTGCTTCTTGTCACGACCCGCACCCGGATATTCGGGCACGAATATTCGGGCTGCGCACAACCTATGCTACAGTATCGACGATAGAATGATGTCAAGTACCTAATAAAATAACTCAACAGTTCTATGATCCAATAAGACAAAATGTACTCAAATCATATACGGCTAAGGAAGATATGAAAGAAAGACACCAATAGAATTTATAAAATAATCATACATATCAAGAAAATGTATCAAAGACATATCCGATTAACAAGACATAAATCTAGATAAAGAATATGGCCTAGAGCTCTCCAGAGGTCAACTCACGATCAAAGTACATCGAGATATATCGTCAAGAAGTCTAGGGTGTGGGACATAACATTACCTAAAAATTGTTATCCAGTCAGGATTGGAGCAAAGTACATTTCTAACAACAGTTCCATTAAATGATATGGACATGTAGCAGTAAATAGAGAGAATATGCAAGAATGAGTAAAGCGTACATGAATGTAACATGGCAAGGGTAAAACTGTCAACAAGAACAAAAGCAGATAAAACATGTTATATCATGTATAAGAGTCAAGAATCCATACTATCAATGTGAGTGAGTAATAGTTTCAACATATGATCGTCTTAGGAACTTGCACAGGAATTTATGGCCTGGTTAATCATACGTACTGTGTATGATCAACAGTCAGAAGAAATAAGACTTGCACAAGAAAGATGTGATCACATATCTACACTAACACTCCCCGTCCCCAACAGGTATAGTGGATCCAACCATGGTACGTTACGACACGGGATTCTAGGAGAAGGTAGAAAGTCTTTTCGAGAATCAGTATCCATACAAGTACAAGAACAATAACGAGACTTGTACAAGATACACCAAGATATACAAGGAATAATATCTCATGACGGGATCCCAAAAAATACCAATCCGTGTAACAAATGTGTCAAGAGCTCATGGATATCTACACTAAATACAAGAAACATAGAAAATAAAACAAGAGAAATTATCAGAGAATGTACTCGCATCAATTTAGCTGGAGTCGGCGTGCACGACATGAACATATCAACACAAAATATGTACGATGCTATGCTCCACAAGATGGTCCCAAACGACAGCACAGGCGGTTCTATTGAGTCTAGGATAGTCCAAATAGCCTAGTTTGGTATATAGAAGCCCAAAATCAGTGTTCGGCACGATAATCGAATAAAGAAATGGGAAACGACTATAATAGTCGTGATTTATGATTTTAAGGGAAAAAAGCATAACTAAAACATATAACTATCTTGAAAATTATTTATAGTATTTGGAAACTATATTTGCATATTTTGAAAGCATAGAAAAATATTCTAGTACTAAATGTCCAAGTTTTAGTCAGACATGAATTTAGGTCCGAAAAACTTAATAATAATATGTTGGGAAATATTATCATGTAATTACAAATAAATAATACTATTAATAACATTATCCACAATAATAATAATAGTATTCATAGAATGCATATATATTATATACATCTTTTATTTTTTAAATCCAAAAGGCAAAAAGCCCAAACCCCAAAGCCCAAAATAAGATATTCAACCAACCTATATATATAACCAAAACCCTAAGCCCAACTAGAATTTATAAAATATCCCTCAGCCCAAACAACTTTAGTTCAATTTTTATAGTGGAAATAGGCTTAAGCCCAAAATCAGATCCACGACCCATAATTAATCCATAATTCACTTTTTCTTCTTCTTTTAAAATGTTGGCTCAGCCCTAAAAATAAATCAACAGAATAAGCCCCAAGGCCCGTTCCAGTCCCAAGCCCAAAATCATTTCACAACCCTAATTTAAATTAAACCTTGAACCCTATTAATGATAGTAACCAATCAAAAATCCTTAATAATCCTAATTAACCCCACACAGGAGAGGTGCTGCTATTACTCTCGTAAACCGCCAAATTCCCAACAACTAAAACCCCTAAACTTAAACGAAGGGGAGAGAGATGGGGCTCTGCTCTCCACATGAATTCCCAATCCAAAATAATCGAAGATAGGAGGAAGTGGGTGCTCACAGGGGCTCGGTGTGCCGACAGCGGGTCCGGAGGAACGACGCCGGACGGAGTGGAACAGTATGAAACGCCGACGCTGCTCGACAGATGTAAACCCCCTAAATTTTAATTTATTTTTAATTTTTTTAATTTAGTTTTAATTTATTTTTAGATAATTGTATAGTTTTATTGCCTTGTAATTAGTTTTATGATTTTTTTTGATATTAAAAACTATAGCAAGTAATGCTACTTTATATATGTGGTAATTATTTTGTACATGATATTATAAAAATGCCTTGGAATAATTTTGGTGATATTTAGGATTTTTAGTAAATTATTTATTTACTTATACAAATTAAAGTATTTCTTTTTTTTCTAAATGGTACAAGTAGCAAGTAATTGCTACTTCAGGTAAATTTATACAAAAATATCCATTTTAATTATCTAGAAAGTATTCTGATTTTAGAAATTATAGAGATTTTATTTGAATTTTTATAAGTATATATATATATATATATATATATATATATATATATATATATATATATATATATATATATATATATATATATATATAGTTATTAAGGAAAAGAAGAAAAAAAGAGAAAAAAGAGAAGAGCTCTGATGAACAGTTTGTACTATTCATCCTCCCCAAAAGGGACAAACCCGACCCTCCCGTATTCAAACAAAAGAACCTTCTTCCTTTTAAATAGTCTGTTTAAATCCAATATTCATCCAAATGGGATGAAACAGAATCCAAATCAATCTGGATTCAAATTCTAAATCTCGAAATATACAGTAATCCATGAAAAGTAAAGACAACCTAATCTAAAGGGGTATCATCAACTGCTAGTGGATCCTGCTGCTGGTCCAAGTCACAGCACTCATCTAGTATAGCACCGTAGTAGGTAGGGCAGAACGCCTCAGCCTCGTCCTCTGTAATATTTCAACAGGTCCAGTCAGGACAGGAGCGAGCACAGTACATCTCAATAAATCATAGCAGTTCAGGATATATAATCATGCTAGAGAGTAAGATACAAGAAACTGAAGGAAATAACATGATAAAAAAGGAAGACTGTAAATAAATAGCTATAGTATATAGAGAACTATCAGTGACTAGTGATTCAGAGTACAAGACGGTTATTTAAATGACACGATGTTGTACACGAGTAATCTACAGAGGTTGTACACGAGTAATCTACTGGATTGATTACATAACCACTTCTACTCCCCCACCCCAATCAATACACAAGGATCTAGCCAAGATATGTTATTGCACACGAAGTATAGTCGTACACGAAGATCATGTGAGCACATGAGTATGCACGATTTCACACAATTTGTACACGAAAAGCACGAACACAAGGAGTACACGATGCTCATGATAAAGTAAACGAACACAAAATACCCGATGTATCTGCTAAGGGGATAACATCGCATGACAAGATCCATATAGTACTAATTCGTGTTTTCGACGTGTCAGCATCATGTAAAGTAATCTAAAACAGGAAAATACTCCTAATGCATGATATGAAATGATCAGAGAATGTACTTACCTGTATCCTGAGTATCTAAAGAATATCTACTGTCCGAGGAGTGGTGTCTGTCTCCTATAGAACAGTACAAGTCATTATGAGTCTAAAATGATAATAAGATGCAAGTCAATGCATTCTACATGAATCTAGGTCAATCTAGACTAAAGTCAACTCTTGGTCAACTCTGGTCAACCCTAGAAGTCAAACTAGGTCAACCAAGTCAAACCTAAGTCAAACAAGTCTATACTAGTCTAACTAGTCTATTTTAGGTCTAACAAGGCTATACAAGTCCAATCTAGACTCTATGTTGACATTCAAGCCCCCATAGGCTAAGAGCCCTAGGCTAGGCTATCTCATGCCTATAACCAACCTACAAATCACATCTACACATGACAATATCTATATCTAAAATATAATACACACATTGATATTTTTATATAATCTAATATAGAAAAACATATAACATATAGGCTACCTATATGTATACCACACATACATATATATCTAATATATATAATAGTACACACACATTATCATAATATATAGGATACCCATATATACATCTCACATATATATATACATATATATACATATATATATGTATATACACATATGTAGAGAATAAGAAAGGGGTACTTGTGCTCATGTGTGTGTGTGAAGTGAAGTGACATGAGAGTGTGTGTTAGGCATGAGAGTGTGTGTTAGGCATGAGAGTGTGAGGGTGTGAGTGTCATGAGTACTGAAATATGAAAACAGTGTGGTAGAACCTAGAAAATAGTGTATACATTTGTATGAGACACTTGTGTGTGTGTGTGATATGGCATGAGAGTGTGAGGGTTAACCTGAAACAGTGTATACAATGTGTGATATCCTGAAATCAGTGAGTGTTCAAAGGAAAAATAGTGTAACAATTATGCTCATGTGTCAAGAGAGTGTAGGGAAAAATCAGTGAAGGGTTAATAGGAAAACAATGGCATGGCACAGACTGGAGAATAGAAAAAACAGGGATCAGTTAGTATACATGTTAGAGTGTGAAATGTTAAAGAAAAAATAGTGGTGTACATGGAAGTAACCTGGGAATAGGAAGTGCATGGAAAATCAGTGACATGTATAACCTGTGTGTGTACAGGAAAATAGAAATTGAACCTGTGTACAGTGATCCTGGAAATTAGTTAGTGTTCATGTGTCATACAAACAATGTACATTGTGTTCCTAGGAAAACAGGGAATACATTTGAATCAAAACAGTTAACTGTTTTCATGAACAGATTTTTAGGTAACTAAATACCCAATCCTACATCACTCAACCATGTACACAACTAATAAGGAATCATTCAAACTCAGTTCTATAGAAGGAAAGGAAACCAATTTCTCTGTTTTATGAAAAACAATCATTGATCCCAACTCAATAGTTAAGGATAAAAAATAAATCTCAGTTGACAGTTCATATGAAACAAATCAGTGGCTTAGGAAAGGAATTCAGTCCAATTACAGTTCATTGGGAATGAAATGAAACATTCAAATAGGTAAAATGGGAAGAACATCTCAGGTATTAAGAATTTGAATCAATTCAATTCAGTTTAAAGTAGGAAGGAACCCAATTCTCAGTTTTCACTAAAAGTTGATTCCCATTCGAAGTACACACATGTCCAATTCCCATTCTCAATCAAAAAGTCTAATCTAAACAAGTAATCATTAAGTAAACGTAAACTAAAATTTGTGGGGATCATTTAATCAGTGAAGAACATCCATAAAACTGGGATTTAAATGTTTAGGAAGTCGAAAAACCAAGTATCAGTCCGGTGTATCTGTTAACATACAATTAACCCCATTTCAAATCCAATTTCACATTGACAACCTATTCTAATATGTAAACTAAATTATCATAGATCATAAATCATGTTAGGATCTAATTTATCAATTAAAAACATAATTTAAATCATTTAAAACTGAATTAAACAGAGAAACAAAATGGTACACTGTACATGCACAGTGCATTCCCCATGCACGTGCGATACCGTGTCCGACACGACACGAGAGGTCGTGAAACATGACACACATGGTGTCAGTCAGTGCCCCTTCTTGTGTGTCCAATATCACGTGTCTACGTGTCGTGTCCACTGCGCAATCACACCCGAGCAGCAGGGGAAGCAACACTGCTCGTGCGCGTGTGTGCACCCCCGTGTTCCCGTGTCCTCCGTGACCCGACACGACACCAAAACAAACTCAGGTCACTAGAATCCCATAAGCGAGGTCACAAACTAAGGTCCTATTAAAACAAATTCCAGAAATCAAATCGAAATGCCCTTTGGGGCATTTCATCGAACACATACATGCAAGGACTGATACGTGTCCGATACGGACACGTATTGGACACAAAACCTAGGGTTAGCTATACCTACAGTTAGGGTAGGCCTAGGGCTTCCTAAATATGCAATAAAAACATCATTTTATGGTGTGGATTAGAATTTTACCTAGGGTTTGCAATGGCTCAAAAAGCCCCAATATGAGTGTATCCTCAATCTTCCAAAACTCTTCCAAATTGTTTCTTCCCTGAAATTTCTCAATACAAACAGCAAGTAGAAGAAATTTAAAACCTATTGCAATTAGTTTGGGTGGAAAAGGAATTAAATTGGATTTTCTAGGAATTATTGAAGTTGGGAATTTACCTCTTTCTCAAACTTGCAAATATTCTAAGGGAGGCTAGCCCTAACTTCTAGGAGGCATTAAATAAATGGAGGAAGACCCTAGGTGGCCGACCAAGGGTGGATTGGTCTAGGGTTAGGGTTCTACTAGTGGTCTATGGGCCTCTATGGGTCTAAGTCACAAGTCATGACTTGTGAAACCATAAGCCATTCTCTAGCCAAATAAATTCCTATTCTCTCCGAATAAATTCTAATTGGTTGGATATCACTAACTTAGGTCAAGCTAGGGTTACACACTCTAACCAAGTAGTCATAACCTAGGTTAGCTTCTAGGACAGTCTCCTAAGTCACCCCGAGTCAAAGTCAATAATAGCACCAATTCAATAAATAATCAAATAATTCAAATAAGTCAAAATGACCAAATTACCCCTAGGCTAAAAATGATAATTAAATATCCTAATAACATGGTTAGGCTCTAGGTCATGCAGTCTCTAGGGTTTCACTGACAGCACATCAAAATCACAAGTCATGATTTAAAACAGCTTTTAAATAGTTTAAAAATGATTAAAAATCACCAAAAATTATAATATGAAATAAATATCAATAATAATAATTATAATTACAAAATTTCAAAATTACCCTCATCTGGAAAATTGGGTGTTACAATCCTACCCCCTTAAAAAAATTTCGTCCTCGAAATTAAAATGATCGTACCCCTTCTAGGTCAAACCCCAACAATCAAGGTCAATAGAAAACTTATCTAAATCATACAATTAGAAAGATAACATATAGGATTTTGGTAAGTGGTATCAGTCTGAGGTCTCATCTAGCCATCCAAGTCATACTAGATCAAAAGCAATCATAAGGTATCAAAAAACATACAACAATATAGTAGGGTGCATCAATTATCAAGGACTGGCTAAGGTATAGGTCAAGGACTCACCTCTAACTAGGTCTGGTGGCTGGAACTCCCTCCTGAAGGCGGAGTCTTGGCTGGGATAAGTATAGCAGGACAGTCTCGCAGCATGTGTGCAGCTGACCCACAAAATAGGCACACTCCTCTTCTCTTCCTACAGTAGTCCCATAAATGTCCAGGCTTCTTACAGAAGGTACAGGTAGGCACTCTCCCAGCTGTCCTCTACTGAACAGGAGTCTGGACTGGGTAGGCTGGTCTAGGCTGATAGTCTGGGTGCTCATGGGGCGCTGGGTATACACTGCTCCTCGTCCTCTTCGAACTAGGCTCTCCTCCTGCATGTACCAAATCCTACAGCAGTTGGATCCCGTGGCCCTGCTCCTTCAGGATCTCAACCTGAACTCTCTGTGCCTCCAACACATCCCAGAGAAGTCTGGATATCTGAGCTCCGTCAGAAAACAAACATGCCGAGGGTATGGTATGGGGTACCGCTCCTGGAGGCAGAGGAGGAGGCGGGAAAGGACTCTTGGTCTTAGATGAGACTGCAGCTCTCTCCTGAGTAACAGGTGGTGGAGGGAAACTCTCTGGTAAGGATGCTAACACCTCCTCGACGGCGGGAGGTGCCACTACCCTTGGGTCAGCCTGAGGGGTTACTACCTCCTGAGCAATAGGAGGTGGGAGCACGCTCCTAGTCATATCCGGAGCTGCAGCGGCTCTCAGACGACGGGCTCGGGTCATGGGTGCCATACTGAAAGAAAAAAAAAGGATTAAATCAATCATCAAGGCTGTAAGGCAGTCTATCATTCCATATAAAAACTGGTAAATATAAACAAAGGAGAACCAACTACAAGAGTCACTATTTTTAAGCTAGGCTATACTAACATCCCTAAGATAAGGGCCTAATCACAAGTCATCAATTCATCATACTAAGAAAGAACTACATATGAATAAGCTCTATAAAGCTAAAATATCCCTACTCCTAAATTATTTGATAATGGAAATTTGTAATAACAAAAGGGTAGGATAGAGATGATATGTTTTAAAAACCTCCTCAAGATACAGTCTGATAATCATATGCGTCTGTCCAAAATCATGTTACTCAGAGTCCTCGCCTTGCCAGTAAACAAGACTGCGATAAACGATAGATTCCATAACTGGGGCATGCACCTCTATAATCATGTCATCTGGAATTCTCGCTATGCCGACTTGTATAGCTGCGAGAAATTCTAAATCTCATAACCAAGTTACGTACATCCGAAGTCAGGTCTCTATGTTTCCGCCATGCCAGCTAATATGGCTGCGATAAACTATCGGTTCCATAATCAAGTAGACGTTTTACCATCCCTGTTATTCCCGTCAACATATGTTATCAAACAATATCGTAACTCAGGTCATAAAATTCATCTCGATAGGAAAATCAAAATCAACAACAATCCATCAAAATAAAATTCAATAAACAAGGAGTGAGAGCGAGCAAAACAAGGAAAATGGTTTCAAATTAAAGTTTAAATAAGATTCTCAAGGGTCGTCC
Source organism: Iris pallida (assembly GCA_029216955.1). Taxonomy (NCBI): domain Eukaryota; kingdom Viridiplantae; phylum Streptophyta; class Magnoliopsida; order Asparagales; family Iridaceae; genus Iris; species Iris pallida. The sequence goes on from JANAVB010033017.1 coordinate 4,494,850, forward strand.
CATGAATCTCTCAAGGAGTCATAACTGTGATTGAGTACCTTTAAAAAAATATATCCTCTCATTCTAATACCTTACTTCCTATATTCTATCGCAGGTGCGCAGCAGTACAACTAATCGTCGAACTACCACGACTTCGCACAAATGTGAATCTCGACCTGCATGGGCCACCACTAAAAACGTGTCACGACCTGCACCCTAGAGTGAGGGCACGAGACGTAGGTACGTCCAGCCTACGCCGCAGTGTCAACGGTAGAACGCTGTCCTAGGTCAATATCTAAACAATATAAAGGTACCTGTACAGTATATACTCTCCGAATGGAGGTGACATAGCAAATACAGTCTCAATCACAACTAAGGTAGAACATGATAAAGATAGATAGATAATATCCAAAAAAGAAGAAAACACAGAGAAACAATCCAGAATTCTAAGTGTCTAAATAAGTACATATCCCAAATCATCTCAGAATCTATATACAGTAATCCATGAAAAGTAAAGACAGCCTAATCTAAAGGGGTGGCGTCAACTGCTAGTGGATCTTGCTGCTGGTCCAAGTCACAACACTCATCTAGTGTAGCACCGTAGTAGGTAGTGCAGAACGCCTCAGCCTCGTCCTCTGTAATATTTCAACAGGTCCAGTCAGGACAGGAGCGACCACAGTACATCTTAACAAATCATAGCAGGTCCGGATATATAATCATGCAAGAGAGTAAGATACAAGAAACTGAAGGAATTAACATGATAAAAAAGGAAGACTGTAAATAAATAGCTACAGTATATAGAGAACTATCAGTGACTAGTGATTCAGAGCATAAGACGGTTGTGTAAACGGCACGATGTTGTACACGAGTAATCTACAGAGGTTGTACACGAGTAAACTACTAGATTGATTACATAACCACTTCTACTCCCCCACCCTAATTAATACATAAGGATCTAACGAAGATATGTTATTGCACACGAAGTATAGTCGCACACGAAGATCATGTGAGCACATGAGTATACACGATTTCATACGATTTGTACACGAAAAGTACGAACACAAGGAGTACACTATGCTCATGATAAAGTACACGAATACGAAATACCCGATGTATCTGCTAAGGGGATAACATCGCACGACAAGATCCTTATAGTACTAATCCGTATTTTCGACGTGTCAGCATCATGTAAAGTAATCTAAAGCAGAAATATACTCCTAATGCAGGATATGAAATGATCAGAGAATATACTCACCTGTATCCTGAGTATCTGAAGAATATCTGCTGTCCAAGGAGTGGTGTCTGTCTCCTATAGAACAGTACAAGTCACTATGAGTCTAAAATGATAATAAGATGCAAGTCAATGCATTATACATGAATCTAGGTCAATCTAGACCAAAGTCAACTCTTGGTCAACTCTGGTCAACCCTAGAAGTCAAACTAGGTCAACCAAGTCAAACCTAAGTCAAACAAGTCTATACTAGTCTAATTAGTCTATTCTAGGTCTAACAAGGCTATACAAGTCCAATCTAGACTCTATGCTGACATTCAAGCCCCCATAGGCTAAGAGCCCTAGGCTAGGCTATCTCATGCCTATAACCAACCTACAAATCACATCTACACATGACAATATCTATATCTAAAATATAATACACAATTGATATATTTATATAATCTAATATAGAAAAACATATAACATATAGGCTACCTATATGTATACCACACATACATATATATCTAATATATATAATAGTACACACACATTATCATAATATATAGGATACCCATATATACATCTCACATATATATATATACATATATATATGTATATACACATATATAGAGAATAGGAAAGGGGCACTTGTGCTCATGTGTGTGTGTGTGTGAAGTGAAGTAACATGAGAGTGTGTGTTAGGCATGAGTGTGTGTGTTAGGCATGAGAGTGTGAGGGTGTGAGTGTCATGAGTACTGAAATATGAAAACAGTGTGGTAGAACCTGGAAAACAGTGTATACATTTGTATGAGACACTTGTGTGTGTGTGTGTGTGTGTGATATGGCATGAGAGTGTGAGGGTTAACCTGAAATCAGTGAGTGTTCAAAGGAAAAACAGTGTAACAATTGTGCTCATGTGTCAAGAGAGTGTAGGGAAAAATCAGTGAAGGGTTAATAAGAAAACAGTGGCATGGCATAGACTGGAAAACAGGAAAAACAGGGATCAGTTAGTATACATGTTAGAGTGTGTGAAATGTTAAAGGAAAAACAGTGGTGTACATGGAAGTAACCTGGGAATATGAAGTGCATGGAAAATCAGTGACATGTATAACCTGTGTGTGTACAGGAAAATAGAAATTGAACCTGTGTACAGTGATCCTAGAAATTAGTTAGTGTTCATGTGTCATGCAAACAATATACATTGTGTTCCTAGGAAATCAGGGAATACATTTGAATCAAAACAGTTAACTGTTTTCATGAACAGATTTTTAGGTAACTAAATACCCAATCCTACATCACTCAACCATGTACACAACTAATAAGGAATCATTCAAACTCAGTTCTAAAGAAGGAAAGGAAACCAATTTCTCAGTTTTATAAAAAACAATCATTGATCCCAACTCAATAATTAAGGATAAAAAATAAATCTCAGTTGACAGTTCATATGAAACAAATCAGTAGCTTAGGAAAGGAATTCAGTCCAATTACAGTTCATTGGGAATGAAATGAAACATTCAAATAGGTAAAATGGAAAGAACATCTCAGGTATTAAGAATTTGAATCAATTTAATTCAGTTTACAGTAGGAAGGAACCCAATTCTTAGTTTTCACTAAAAGTTGATTCCCATTCGAAGTACACACATGTCCAATTCCCATTCTCAATCAAAAAGTCTAATCTAAACAAGTAATCATGAAGTAAACGTAAACTAAAATATGTGGGGATCATTTAATCATTGAAGAACATCCATAAAACTAGGATTTAAATGTTTAGGAAGTCGAAAAACCAAGTATCAGTCCTGTGTATCAGTTAACATGCAATTAACCCCATTTCGAATCCAATTTCACATTGACAACCTATTCTAATATGTAAACTAAATTATCATAGATCATAAATCATGTTAGGATCTAATTTATCAATTAAAAACACAATTTAAATCCTTTAAAACTGAATTAAACAGAGAAACAAAATGGTACATTGCACACGCACAGTGCATTCCCCATGCACGCACGATACCGTGTCCGACACGACACGAGAGGTCGTGAAACTTGACACACGTGGTGTCAGTCAGTGCCCTTTCGTGTGCGTCCAATATCACGTGTCTATGTGTCGTGTCCACTGCGTAATCACACCCGAGCAGCAGGGGAAGCAACACTGCTCGCGCGCGTGTGTGCACCCGAATGTTTCCGTGTCCTCCGCGACCCGACACGACACCAAAACAAACTCAGGACACTAGAATCTCATAAGCGTGGTCACAAACTAAGTTCTTATTCAAACAAATTCCAAAAATTAAATCGAAATGCCCTTTGGGGCATTTCATCAAACACATACATGCAAGGACTGATACGTGTCCGATACAGACACGTATTGGACACGATACCTAGGGTTAGCTATACCTACAGTTAGGGTAGGCCTAGGGATTCCTAATAAAAACATCATTTTATGGTGTGGATTAGAATTTTACCTAGGGTTTGCAATAGCTCAAAAAGCCCCAATGTGAGTGGATCCTCAATCTTCCAAAACTCTTCCAAATTGTTTCTCCCCTGAAATTCCTCAATACAAACAACAAGTAGAAGAAAATTAGAACCTATTGCAACTAGTTTGGGTGGAAAAGGAATTAAATTGGATTTTTTAGGAATTATTGAAGTTGGGGATTTACCTCTTTCTTAAACTTGCAAATATTCTAAGGGAGGCTAGCCCTAACTTCTAGGAGGCATTAAATAGATGGAGGAAGACCCTAGGTGGCCGGCCAAGGGTGGATTGGGCTAGGGTTAGGGTTCTACTAGTGTTCTATGGGCCTCTATGGGTCTAAGTCACAAGTCATGACTTGTGAAACCACAAGCCATTCTCTAGCCAAATAAATTCCTATTCTCTCCAAATAAATTCTAATTGGTTGTATATCACTAACTTAGGTCAAGCTACGGTTACACACTCTAACCAAGTAGTCATAACCTAGGTTAGCTTCTAGGACAGTTTCCTAAGTCACCCCGAGTCAAAGTCAATAATAGGACCAATTCAATAAATAATCAAATAATTCAAATAAGTCAAAATAACCATATTACCCCTAGGCTAAAAATGATAATTAAATATCCTAATAACATAGTTAGGCTCTAGGTCATGCAGTCTCTAGGGTTTCACTGACAGCACATCAAAATCACAAGTCATGATTTAAAACAGCTTTTAAATAGTTTAAAAATGACTAAAAATCACCAAAAATTATAATGTGAAATAAATATCAATAATAATAATTATAATTACAAAATTTCAAAATTATCCTCATCTGAAAAACAGGGTGTTACATGTGACCCGTACGGAAGCCCTATTTTTGACAGACAACTCTCAAGCGACACGATCGGCCCTCAACCCAACCAAATCCATCATCAAATTCTGCTTAAAAGTCAAAACTGAGTTTTGGAAACAAAAAGCCAAACTCAAATAGGTCAGTGAGGGGGGCAAAAACACTTGTTTTTTCCACTCCTGTGTCGTGGGTCACAGACAGAAGCTCAACATGCATCATTTTACCGATGACATCCGGACTATCATCAAGGACCAGAAATGTATCCAAATGGCGGCAAAAAACTTATACTCGTAAATTTCTCTAAAGAAACCGTCATGAGAGAACCGAATTTTCTGGCGGAGATCCCCACCCTCATCACCGACATGGACAACACTCACCTGGAGCACCCCCCTCTGAGCAGGAGGTGAAAGAAGCAGTCTGGGCACTTAATACCCACAACGCTCCCGGCCCGGACGGATTCAACGACGTATTCTTCCGTACGTGTTGGGACATCATCAAGACAGACATATACGAAGCGGCGACTGCCTTTTTCCAAGGAGCCAGGTACCATAGATCGATTTTTTGTACTAATTTGATACTTATTCCTAAGCAGGACAATTAGGAGATTTTCTGAGACTTTAGACCCATCAGTTTATGTACCTTTTCCAACAAAATCATCTCTAAGATCATCGCCACTCGCATGACCATTCTCCTTCCTAAAATTATATCAGAGGAATAGAGCGGCTTTGTCCAGGGCAGAAACATCCAAGACAACATTATACTAGCTCAGGAAATGATAACTTGCATGAAATTATCGTCTAGAGCTGGGAACAGCGCTATCAAATTGGACATGGAGAAGGCTTACAACAGGCTCGATTGGCAGTTCATGATCTGGGTCTTCAGAGCATTCAGTTTCTCGAAAACCTGGATCAGTGTTATTTGGCGATCGATCAACAACTCGTGGTTCTCTACGATGGTCAATGGCCAAGCGGACGGCTTCTTCAAATCCAGTCGGGGAGTCAGGCAAGGAGACCCGCTTTCATCAACTATTTTTATTATTGTCGCAGAAGCCCTAAGCAGAAACCTTAACAAGCTGTCGAGCACCCCACTCTTCAAGCATTTCCATACGGTCAGCGGGTGCCCGATAATCACTCACCTGGCCTACGCGGACAATATTCTCATCTTCTCCTTTGGTGATGTCTGGTCAGTGGAGGTAGTGCACCACGTGCTTCAAAGATACACTCGCAGCTCTGGCGAACGAGTCAATCCCAGGAAAAGCATTATTTATGTCCACCACAATGCTAACAGGGAGCACACACCCACTCTCACCAACATCACCTCTATTTCTGCTGCTTATCCTCCTTTCTCCTATCTCGGATTCCCGTTGGTCTACGGTAAATCTAGCACGGGCATGTTCGTAGGAATCATTGAAAAAATTAGAAAAAAACTTGAAGGTTGGCATAACGCAACCTTATCCCCAGGCGGCAAAATAGTACTGATTAATCATGTGCTTTCCTCCATCCCTATTTACACCCTCGCAACTTGCTCCCCACCGAAGAAGGTACTCTCCTCCATCGAGAATCTATTCGCCAACTTCATATGGGGACACAATGATTCTAAAGACAAACACCACTGGGCCAGATGGGGCTCCAAAGCCAAGCCTACTGATTAGGGGGGCCTGGGATTCGTCCGACTATACAACATTATGGACGCTTTCTCCATGAAACTATGGTGGAAGCTTCGCGTGAGCTACACACACTGGGCACGCTTTGTGAAGGCCAGGTACTTCAAACACGTCCACCCGACTAGTGTTATTAGCAACAGCAGATCCTCGACGGCTTGGAGACGCATTCTACATGGTCGCTCCCTTTCCGAACCAAAGATTCTCCTTCAGCTGGGCGCTGGTGAATCAGCACTATTTTTTGAAAGGTGGTTGGGAGCTGATCTTATCCTACGGCCCCCGGCCACCCCGGCTACCAGCAAGATTAGAGATTTGTGGGACAGTATCGGCCACTAGAATTGGAACAAAATCCGGGACTGGATCGGAGAAGAGGCCGCCAACACCCTCCGGAACTCCGGCCTGAAGATAGGCACGGATGACGACGCGCTCTCATGGGCAGAGTCCCCCAATGCCGTATTCACAGTTGCATCCGCCAGAAGAATCGTTCGTGGTCACGGGCCTCCAGCACCGATCTTGGGTCCTTTCTAGCACCCCTGCATACCAAAGAAGTGGTCGTTTCTGGTATAGAGAACGGTGCGTAAGAAACTCCCTACTGACGATATCCTTACTACCATCGATTTCAGCTTAGCGTCAGCTTTCCATTTCTATGCCGATAAATAACCGAAAACGATAGACCACATACTCCCCCACAATAATTCTTCGACTAACGTCTGGTCGACCCTATCCTATCGCTGTGGTATAGTGATGGCTGGTGGGAGCTTCAACGATCTTCTGGCCACCTGGGTCAATGCGTCTCATTGCCACCAGGTCGTTGCAGCCGCCGTCACGTGGGTCTTATGGAAGAACCACAACAAAGCTAGATACGAAGGTCACATATTCTCGGTCGAGCAGCTAAATCGTGAGGCCATCCACCAGTCTCAAGATCAAACGTAATTGCATCCATGGCCGACAGTAGTTTTGGGACCATTTGGCCTCCTGATCGTTTTGCTAGGTGAGTCTCCCCTCTTCATTTTTTGTCGTCCACTTTTTGCGCTTACTTGTAAAGGCTTCGACATTTTGCGCCTTGAATGCATAATATGGGGAGGGTTTGGTATATATATATATGTCTCAAGATCAAACGTAATTGCAACCATGGCCGACAGCAGTTTTGGGACCTTTTGGCCTCCTGATCGTTTTGCTAGGTGAGTCTCCCCTCTTTCTTTTTTGTCTTCCGCTTTTTGCGCTTACTTGTAAAGGCTTTGACATTTTGCGCCTTGAATGCATAATATGGGGAGGGTTTGGTGTATATATATATATATATATATATATATATATATATATATATATATATATATATATATATACGTATTTTATCATGTTGGAAATGGTAAGGAAAAATTACTACTAATTATACTTGTAATCTTACACTCATATTAATTACTAAAAATACCTTTTAGTTAATAAACGATATTTTGAGATTATTAATAGTAGCAGATGGCTACATTTCAAATAACTAGTAAGTAATTGTACATAAGAATTATTAAATTATTTTAGAAACATTTTTCTGATTTTAGAGAATTTCTATTAATTTATTAGATTTTTTGTATGTATTAGTATATATATATATATATAATTATATAGTTAATTGAAAGAAAAGAAGTGATGTAATTTATAATAATAATAGGCATAAGGAATATCTTTAGAATAAAAGATATGCATATATATTTTATTTATAATTAGATTATATTGTAATTTTTTTTTATATTTTTATACTTAAAGAAAAGAAAAAGAAAATCCACGAGTGAACAATACCCGCAGGGGTGGTGGGGGGAGGGGGGCACTGTTCACCTGCGGCAAAGGAAGCCCCGGCCGAGCCCTTTCTCCCCCTTATATATATTCGCGTAAAAAAAAATCAAACCCTAACCCACCCCTCGACCATAGTAGCCACCCGACCCATTGTCGCCGTGCGCGACCACCTGCCGGCCGACGCCGCAGGCGGTGGCGGCAGCAGCGGCAACAACAACAGTAGCTTCAACAGTCGTAGCAGCTGCAGCGAACACGACTTCACAATGCCGTTTCAACATCGATGCTCGCTCATTTCAAGAACCGTCTTCGTAAGTGTGTCATCAACCTAACCACCAAGAATTCTATTCAAATGGTTTATTTCAATTCACGATGTACGCAATGCGAATCGAGTTCGAAAACCGAGAAAAACTCGATTTCTGGACGATTAGAAATAATCCCAATCACCCCTGTTTGGGGGCAAATCCCGATCAAACCAGTAGTCCCTTTTTCAAAACTTTTTGAACAATAATTTAGTTCAGATATAGCACTCCAAAACCCTTATTGGTGATTTAGTTTCCATCTACTATACAAAAATTAATACGATGGTAATGTTCGGGAAAAACAGTTTTCAAAAACCATAAATTGTCTAAAATTTTTTTGATACGGCGGGCTTTCCGACAAACAGGGCAACGTGGTCACAACCGATAAGCATCGAAAGGAGCATATGGATGTTGTCGACGTGTGGGAACAGGCGGAACACAATTTCATTGTGCATGTGCGACAAAATCGATATGTATCCGTCAAGATACCCCCGTATCGGCCCTTTGCAAACTAGGCCATGACTTTGTGCACGTTTGTTATATCGAGATAAAACTTGCGCCAACTGGACCAAATCATTTTTCTGGTCCTGTTTGCCAAGTTTGGTCCGATTCTGAGAAGGTCAATCGGAATGCCTTTTTGGCGGGCTCGCGACCCGATCCAACGGGCGAAATTGTGCACAGTCCACCAGAATTCAACTTTGGACATACGGTTGGGTTCATCTTCTCAAACTGGACCCGTAGACATGTAGTTTAACGGCTTTAGAGACCGTAGGTACTGGCACGTATTTTGGTACAAAATGGGTCCAACGGCGGACATCGTTTTGACCCAAAATTATAATTTTGCCCCCGTGTCCAGAATTGGACTTTTGGACAGATGTTTCAAGACATATATTATATACCAAACACATTCGTGGTATTTATTTCAGCATCCGAGAACGTTTGGAAGATTTGGCTTTCCTGCTTCACCGATTTACTGGTTTGAGCTATTGGATCCTGCTCTTTTGCACACAACCTCGGGCAAGATAACTTGCCTTATTTACTGCTTGTAATTAGCTACATTTTTCTTTATTTTACTACATTTTTACTGTATATTTATTTTCAGTTGGATCCATGACTTGCTATTTATAGTTTACTTTCTATTGCTTTCAGTTATTTTTTCTTCTTGTCTTTAATATGCATATGGACCTAGTCTTAGTGGACTACCTTTTATCAATGACCCTTGGGAGGGAGAAGACATTTAGATGTATGGGCTACCCAAATCCAAAAGTCGTAGTAACTACGTACTACGGTAGTCGTGTCACGATGGTCACTAGCCTCGAGTTATGCCGGCTGATAGTATTGGTACTTGACGTGTGTGTGTCATGAGTTGTGAGTTAGTCTTGGGGGAGTCAGCCTTCACCTACCTATACATAAAGATGTCTTCAAAATTGCATACTAGAAAGGTTAGGAGACTTTAGTCAATGTCATGTCACCCCCATTCCATTAGTAGCATGGGATAATGTTGCATCGCGGAATAGTGTGTTACCCATTATCCTTGTTTGGTTGTAGGGGTAGTCCACTGTTTCTAGGATGAGATTTTGTGTCTTGTTACGATTTGGACTATTTTACTTACTTGTGACTTGTGACATATTATATTCAGTTTATTATGGTATGTTCTTTCTGTATCTTGTTACGTCCCTTTGAGGACCTGGTGATCTCTCCAGGTGTGTGCTTTCATGTCTTTTCGTAGGTGATCTAGCCAAGATCGTGGTCTTCTCTTTTTGTCGAGGAGTGTAACGTCCCAGTCCCAAAATACTTAGGACCAACTACATAGACATGCCAGCTGTATACAAACGAAGTATACTCCAATGTATGGAACCCCCGTATGTATACATAAGCTATAAAATGCACTAAACCATAATAACTAAATCTTGTCCACAAAATAAAAAATAAATATATAATCAACTTTGAATCTGTCACTTGTATATGTAGTTGGGCGGAGACAAATCCACTACCAACTATTTTAAATGAAAGAAAATATACAAGGAAATGATCGATAAAAATGGCAAGACGAACCAAGAGCAATTATCTTCGAAGGAATGGAGAAGATCACGGCTTTGACTAGCATAACTGCGAAAAGACATAAAAGTACACATACCTTTTGAGGTCACCAGGTCCTCAGAGGGACATAAAAAGATAAATAAAGAACATGCCACATAACTGAATATATATAGTATGTCATAAATCACAAGTAAAGTAAAATAGTCCCAATCGTAACAAAGTTCAATATCTCATCATCGAAACAGTGGACTACCCCTACAACCAAACAAGGACAAGGGGTAGCATACTATACCGCGATGCGACATTATCCCAAGTTACTAAAAGAGCGGGGTGACATAACATTGACTAGGGTCACCTAACCATTCTAATGTGTTTATGCAGTTAAGAACAAACCTTTCTTCGCATGAGCCCTGGCTTTAAATAGGATCAGGTATAGTACCCACTTGGGCACCAGTGACCTAAGCGCATGACGATCAAAAACGATAGTGGCTAACCTGAGTGGATCATCTTACCCCAAGCGCATAACGTTCAAGAACGTCAGTGGCCAACTTAGGGGGTAAGCATACCCATATCTCCAGCGAAACTTCCTGGTTACAAGAAAACGTGTAATAGAAGCCCATACGACAAGAAAATGTTCTTCCCATCCGATGCACTTATCTAGGTTGCATCCGTGATCATGTACCTCTACTAACTGCTAAATCTCCTAACATGCCTCTATTAGCAGTTAGACCTAACGCATGCGCACGGGTGATCAGCCAACACGCAAGTACCACTACATGCTACTCATCTCATACATATCTTGTGGTACAACCATGTCAAGGTTTATACAATACACTACAGATGGTAGTCCCTTAACTCTAGGTCTATATGCAATTAAAGGATAATAAATAAAGCAAAGCTAATATCACTGAGCAGGTAGTAAATCATGAATTGTAATAAAAATGGTACAGCTAGAAGAATCGAAAATAAATAAATAGTGATATGCAAATAACTAAAAATATAAAATAAATATAAATAGTAAATATGGCAAGGTATCTTGCTTGAGGTTGTGTGCAGAAGAGCAGGATCCAATGGCTAAAATCGGCAAATCGACGAAGCAAGAAAGCCAAAATCCACAAACGGCTCCGGATGCTGAAACAAACATCAAGAACATTATTGGTGTAAAAGATATGCCTAGTAAACGCCTATCCAAAAGTTCAATTCTGGACACAGGGGCAAAATCATAATTTTGGGTCAAAATGATGTCCGCCATTGGACCCGTTTTGTACCAAAATACGTGCTAGAATCTACGATCTCTAAAGTCGTCAAACTATATGTCAATAGGTCCAGTTTAAGGAGACAAATCCAATCGTATGTCCAAAGTTGGATTTTGGCAGGCCAGATATAATTTCGCTCGTTAGATCGGGTCGCGGGCCCGCCAAATAGGCGTTCCGGTCGACCTTCTCAAAATCAAGTTCCGTCAGTTCCCACACGTCGAAAACATCTATATGCGCCTTTCGATGCATATAATACACGACCACGTCGCCTGGTTTGTCAGGGCGCACGTTGTATCGGCTAGTTTTTCTAAACTTTTTGTTTTAAAATAATATTTTTTCCTTGATTTTAAATCCGAATAACTTTTCATATACTAGATAAATTCATGGTCTATAATTTGGTTTTACTCCTGTATATGTTGTGTATAACCGTATCAAATTTATTTTTGAAGTTTCTCAGGGATTTGGTCGGGATTTCCCTTCCAATATGGGGTTTGGAACAGCCCTAAGACTCTGTTTCTTGAACAATTTTCGGGCGACTTCGTACCGAGTTCTACGTCGATGCAATGATTGATATTCAGATCCCTTTGAAGGAACTTGAAGAGGGTTAATGGCTACCCATAACAGTTTATGAATCAAAAATTGGTATAACATCGAGAGAGAAATCGTACCTCGAATATAGGCTCGAGCCAGCCTACTACTGCTGGGGGTGCGGCGGTTGCTGCTGTCCTAAATTGCTCACGCTGCCGCTGCTTGTTGTTGCTGCTGTTGGTGGTTCAGCGGTGGCCGGCCAGCGATGGCGCCTCGGTGTAGCACGCACGCGGGGGCGGTAGTACGCTTGAGGTGGGGGCGGTAGTACGCTTGAGGTGGGGGCGGCAACGATTTGACTTAGGGTTTAATTTAGTATCTTTCCACGTATAATATATATACCTATTGGTTAGCTGCGGATGTTCGGAAACCAAGCCCTGGTATATAATTGAAGTCATATATATAAAGACTATTGCAGATAAATTGAAGTCATACAAGATATGAAGAAATGTATCTCTTTATTGATAATTGCAATGGGTTACAAGACTTGCAACAGAATACAGAGTTTACAACTGATTACAAAACTTTGAATAGCAAACTGAATATATACACTTGTCCTTCAGGCTACAACTGAATATGCTGACTTCTTTACAATAAACTTGCCAATTTGGCTACAATCTCACTGGTACAACTGAGTTTCACTGTTCCATATATTGTCCCATGTAGCAGAAGACATCATCTTGTAAGAAGAGCTTCTGCGTACCGATCCGATTCATCGATGCCAAGCACTAATCAAACGATTTCTCCCATACGCAAGCACCTGTAATATTGTCCACAACATGGGTCAGTACATCATTAATGTACTAGCGAGCGGTGCTGGCCCAACTCACCTATGAAGACAACACTAAGTAATCATGTTATAGAACATTATTAAAAGTGGTCTTTCTCATTGCCTTAGGGTCGATTTCATGTTTATAGCTTATAAGAAGTAAAGCATACAAATCTTATAGCAAACATAATTTAAAGCAATATGATATCACCGGTTGATGATTCTTACCCACAGTCGTGTAGTCATCCCTGTACATTTATAATACTTAATTAGCCTGCACAAGATATTGTTAGGAACAATATCATGATTCAATATAATTTGTAGGACCGTTGAGCACCACTAGAGGGGGGTGAATAGAGTGTGTGTGTGCGGCAGAAAATAATTACTAATTAAAAAATTAAAGATATAACTATGGCAGTGAATAAGAGACAGTAAATAAATGTAGCAAGAGATAGAGAGATCAAACTTAGTTGACACAGCAATGTATACTGGTATCCCTCTAAGAGGACTAATCCAGTCTCGAGTACTCTTGCTCGATGTTAATCCACTAAGGCACAAGCTAATTGAGAGCTTGCAGTCTCTTACAACATCGTGTTTGGTGACAAGTGTACGACCGACTTCACAACACCGTGCTTGGTGACGAGCGCACGATCGGCTCCACAACAAGAATAGTTGCTGATCTTGGAATGACCTCTTTACAACTCTTTGAACACCAAAAGACTCTAGATTAACGTAAATATTACTGGCTTTTGGCTAAGAGAAGTATAGGTGTGATTTGAAAACTTTAGATCGATTGAAAATACTTCTTGAGAAAAGAAGAGAAGATGAAGAATGAATGAGTGATTTGAAATGCAAAACTCTCTTCTATTTATTTGTATTTTCTGAGATCGAACTCGGGCAGAGTTCTGGAAGAGTTCTGATGCAAATATTTAACATATGTATGTTGCATGTAGATTTGGAGGCAACTGACATTTGAATTCAAACTGACCGAACTCGTGCAGAGCTCGGGCCGAACTCGGTTTTGAGTTCTGTCCAGAGGAATTTTGAAATATTTGTCAAAAGACTGTTTTCAAAAATAATTTTGAATAAATTGTAAAGATGAAATCGGAATAGGTAGGCTTTTTAGAAAAGTGGACTGAGATTAACCTAAGCCAGTATTACCTAGTCGATCTTACAATTTAAGTCCTAGACTCAATAAAGATAAAATACAGAATAAATTATAAAATAACTCGAACTGAATCCCATTGAAAGTAATCTTCAGTTTGATGATATTAATGCTTTGATGAAGCAGTACGATGCTCGTTGATATTAATTTCATATACCCTGAAATGATTAGCAGCAGCAGTTTGTATATTTTGTGTATTGACTTAAGTGCATGTCGATTATTAAAATCGGATGTGACCATGGAATGGGCCAACAATCTCCCCCATTTTGATAATTGACAAACTTGAGTCTATACCAAAATATATCTTAAAAAAGAACAAAATAACAAGTACCTGAACAAAGGATGGTTGACTTTGTTTTTGGATTGTATGCTTTTGATTTGAAAATTTTTGGTATGGTACTCTTTTTCACCCCCTTTGTCAATATAAAAATGACTTTGACTCCTCCGTAATGTGTGAAACCAACAAGTAAAAAAATAGACAAAGTGAAGCAAAAAAGAACCATAAACACAGCATAAACAGATAACTAGTACTGAAAAGTGCTGAAATAAAATACTGAAAATGTCTCATTAGCAATGCAAAGATACAATCATAAAGTACTAAATATGTCTAACTAAGAAGTTTAGACATAGTAAAATAAAAACTACATCAAGCAAAAGATCATCTACTAACATCCTATCCACTATCCATCAGCTGAGTCCGCATCATACAGTGGGGTCATCACCGCCTGGAGCATCCGGAGGAAAGTAAGCTACAGTAGGATCAAAGTAAGGAAAGGAACCCTCATCTTTGAACCTAGGACCTGTGAAGCCTGGGTGAGGATGGATAGTGACTGGATGTGCTGGATCATGAGTGAGACTCCAGTGAAGATCTGTAATCCCGTTCTGCAACACCTGGGCCTGGTAGAAGTGGCGAAACTCCGAGTCGAGATAGCTTTGATGATGTTGCACGGATAGAGCAACAAAGTCATCAAATCTCTGATAGAATCCTGGATCGAATCCCGGAGCAGGGGCTGAAGGAGCTGGAGCAGCATCAGGAGGAGGGGCCTCAGCACCGACATCTGAAGCAGGCTGAGCTCCAGGAGGCAGAGGTGGAGCAGGATATCTACGAGATATGGTGAGCTCGATAGGAGTGGAGGAGTAGGAAGAGGTTTGAAGATTAATATCAAACCTGCGAAAGATAGAGGCCAGGTGCATAGGATACACCAGGTTGTGTCCTGTATTTCTGTAGTTCAGCATCCAGGCCATCATAGTCTTGGGAATAGAGAAAGGAATACCAAAATGAATATGGTACATAGCAGAGAGCTCTAAGAAAGTAATCTCGTCAGAAGATCCTGTCTTAGGAAGTAGAACAGAGAAAATAAAGCGATGGAGTTCATAAAATTTTTGGTTTAGATGTCGAAAAAATACTTTTCTAGGAATGAGGTTTGGATGACAAATCAATTCCTTGAAGGAGTTAAGGGTGACATCTTCTAGAAATTGGATATGATGAATATCTACAAGTGCCTCACCAACATCAGGAACGAGAAAGTATTCGCTGATATCAGTGGCGCTAAACTCTAATTCTTGCCCAGCAACGCAAGAATAGTAGTTGTCGTTTGGTTTTACTTGTAGGTTGCAGTAAAATATACAGACTGCATTGTCATAAATGTTTTCAGCTACTTCAAAAAAATCTCGGTAGCTTAGATGGTCAAAAGTAGGAGCATACTCAGAAAAAATTGTAAAGTTAACAACAACTCCATAACAGATTTTTCGACCGAGGAAAGAATCAAACCATAGGTCAGAAAATTCCTTATCAGGAAATAATATGGAATCATAATCATCTGAGCCTACTGGTCTGGCTGGACTAAAGAGACTAGCTGGAGTGTAGTCGGATGAGGAAGATCCAGCTTGGAAAGGACCAACGGATCTCCTATGACGTTTGGGAGCCATGGATGAAAAAGAAAAGGAAAATGAGTACCTTGAAGAAGGAGGAAGAGAACGAACTTGAGTACCCCACCGGATCTCCTAGAAACCTTGCAAAGAGGGAGTAGGAGGATGTTTTTGGGAGGAAGGAGAAGTATTCTCGAAGTTTTGGTGAAGAAATATGATGAAAGAAAGGGTTTAAATAGGGGTTAGGGCCGGCTGTTCGTTTCTGGAAACAGAATAGCGCCGACCGAACTCGGCCCGAATTCAGCCCGAACTCGGTCAGAGTTCGGTCCGAGTTCGGTTACTTGTATTTTCGAGGTAATAAATGCAGTTTTGGTATTTGAATTTTGACTTTATGACTTTTGACTTCTGTATTTAATAACGTGTATTATTTTTGGGTTAACTGTAGGGGTACTGTCCCAGCTAACGGAGGTTCACCGGGGAACTCTTAAGTACCGCTTCGCTTTGACCGTAGTCGTGGTGACAAACAGACCCTTTTTAGGCTTGTACCCAAAAAAATTCCGTTAAGTAAATTTCAAAGTTTCAAGTCATGAAATCAAATTTAATTACCATACTACACTATGAATCTGAAAATTCAAGTATACCGAGCTCTCGTCTCACTATGTTAAAACGATCTTCAGCCAATAGTTTTGTGAAAATGTCTGCTAGTTGATGATCTGTGTCAATGAACTCTAAGCAGATATCCCCGTGTTGTTGATGATCACGTAAAAAGTGATGTCGTATCTCTATGTGTTTTGTGCGTGAGTGACAAATAGGGTTCTTAGTCAGATTAATGGTGCTAGTGTTGTCACAATAAATAGGAATCTTAGTGTAGTGCAGATTATAGTCTTCTAAGGTTTGCTTCATCCAAAAAATTTGAGCACAACAACGTCCTGCGGCGATATACTCAGCCTCAGTAGTTGACAATGCTACAAAATTTTTTTCTTGCTAAACCAAGAGACTAAGGCCTTTCCTAGGAAATGACACGTGCCACTGGTACTTTTACGGTCTACTTTGCATTCTACAAAATCTGCATCCGAGTAACCTATCATGCCAAAGAATTTAGTTTTAGGATACCATAAGTCGACTGTAGAAGTTCCTTTAAGGTATCAGAAGATACGCTTAATAGCACTTAGATGTGATTCCTTAGGATTTGCTTGATAACGTGCACAAATGCAAACACTGAACATAATATCAGGGCGACTAGCAGTTAAATATAATAAACTACCAATCATACCTCGATACTTACGCTGGTCGACAGGTTTGCCACTTTCATCAGAATCAAGCTTTATAGATGTAGCCATTGGAGTCCCGATTGGCTTTACATTTTCGAAGTCATACTTTTTCAGTATGTCCTTCGTGTACTTAGCTTGGTTGATGAACGTTCCCTTTGAGTGCTGTTTGATCTGAAGTCCTAGGAAGAAGTTTAGCTCTCCCATCATACTCATCTTAAATTCACTCTGCATATACTTAGCAAAATCTTGACATAGTTTTTCATTAGTAGAACCGAATATAATGTCATCTACATATATTTGCACAAGGAGAATGTCATCTTTTAAAGATTTGATAAACAAAGTTGTATCAACTCTTCCTTTTGAAAAACTATTATCAAGTAAGAAGGCACTTAGGCGTTTATACCAAGCACGGGGTGCCTGTTTGAGTCCATAGAGTGCTTTCTTAAGCTTGAAGACGTGATCAGGTTTTTGAAAATCTTCAAAACCAGGGGGTTATTTCACAAAAACTTATTCTTTTAAAAAATCGTTCAAAAATGCACTTTTCACATCTATTTGAAATAATTTAAAATTATTAAAACATGCAAATGCACAAAACATGCGGATGGCTTCTA
This sequence comes from Iris pallida, assembly GCA_029216955.1. NCBI lineage: Eukaryota > Viridiplantae > Streptophyta > Magnoliopsida > Asparagales > Iridaceae > Iris > Iris pallida. The sequence goes on from JANAVB010033017.1 coordinate 4,512,648, forward strand.
GTCTAGCAACAGGAGCATAAGTCTCATCATAATCAATTCCTTCTTCTTAATTATAACCTTGTGCCACTAGACGTGCTTTGTTGCGTAGAACTTGTCCATCTTCACTAAGTTTATTTCGAAATACCCATTTGGTACCAATTATTGATTGACCAATAGGTTTAGGAACGAGTTCCCAAACCTGGTTTCTCTCAAATTGATTTAGTTTCTCTTTCATGGCATCAATCCAAAACTCATCAGAAAATGCATCATCTATATTCTTAGGTTCTATATAAGAAATAAAAGCCACATTTGCTGCTATATCAGAATCCCTAAGAAAGGAGCGTGTACTTACACCTTTTGATACATCACCAATAATGAGTGTCTCTGGATGATCTGGTAAGAATTTTAATGAATCAAACTTTTGAGTCAGATCTTCCACAGGACTCTTATCAGTTTTTGCATGTGCATCTTCATCATCACTGTCGCTAGATCTATGACTATTTAGCTCATCAAAAGTAACATTAATAGATTCTTCAACAATCATAGATCTTTTATTAAAAATTCTATATCCCTTACTTTTAGCAGCATATCCGAGAAATATCCCTTCATCTGCTTTAGAGTCGAACTTTTCCAAGTTATCCTTGGTGTTCAGGATAAAACAGCGACAACCAAAAACTTTAAAGTAAGAAATGTTTGGAATCCTTCCAAACCAAAGTTCATATGGTATTTTCTTTGAGATAGGTCGAATTAATACCCTGTTTAAAACATGACAGGCTGTGCTAACAGCTTCTGCCCAAAAATATTTAAGAAGATTATACTGATTCAATATGACTCTAGCCATTTCGCTTAGAGTTCGATTCTTCCGCTCTACAACACCATTTTGTTGGAGAGTTCTAGGACAAGAAAATCCATGGCAATATCCACTATCATCATAAAACTTTTTGGAATCAAAATTTACGAATTCACCACCATGATCACTTCGGATACGAGTAATCATGAAGTCTTTTTCGTTTGTACCTTTTTGCAAAATATCTGAAATTCAAAGATAGCATCATTTTTGTTTGATAAAAAGTAAACCCAAGTAAAGCGAGAGAAATCATCAACAATAACAAAAGCGTAGAGCTTACCGCCAAGACTAGCGACTCTACTAGGACCAAATAAATCCATATGAATCAACTACAAAGGTCTAGAAGTACTTACAGCATTGATGGATTTAAATGTAGACCTATGTGCTTTGTTCTTTTCACAGTTAGCACATACCATATCTCTCTTGAATGGAATCTCGGGAAGTTATTTTACCAACTTCTTAGTGCTTAGTCGTGAGATAGTATCCATATTTGCATGCCCTAGTCTCATATGCCATAGCCAGCTTTCATCCAGATTAGCTACTAGGCATCTACCTACATTATTAGTACTCTCCAAAAAGAAAACATAAATGTTGTCTTCTCTAATCCCTTTATATAAGGGATCACCAGATGACATATCATATATGGTACATTTGTCTTTCACAAAATTGATACCATAACCATTATCAGCCAAATGACTTATGCTCAGTAGGTTATGTTTCAATTCTGTTACGAGACAAACATCCTTTATTACTGGATAAGGATAAATATCGACAGTGCCATTACCAAAAATATTACCTCTCAAATCATTACCGAAGGAGATATATCCTTCTTTCTTTATCGATAGCGTGGCGAACAAAGATGCATCACCAGTTATGTACCGCAGATATCTGCTATCGAGGATCCATTTGCTTTTAGCATGAGAGGATTGAAGGTCCACCTACAAAATAAGTAGATGAATCCTTTGGTACCCATTTACTGAAGGGTCCATTATGATTAGTTTTAGGTCTCCAGAATAAGGTATGATTGTCAAAAAGTTTCCTTGCCAAGCAATATTGTGATATGTGTCCATGTGTACCATAATAAGTGCAAGTTAGTTTAGAACTAGTAGTGGTTGAAAATGTGTTGACATGCTTATTAGATTTCTTGGAGAACCTATAAGTGAAAGCATGATGATAGTCGTGTTTCTTCTGTGCTTTCTTATTTTTAGTCCTCTTAGATGTATGTTTAGCATTAGGACTAAACTTAGGCTGTGTCACAGGTATTGCCTGTTTGCCTAACTTGATTTCTAACTTTTTAGAAATTGTAATAGACTCTTCATATCTAGCAGTCATATCTGAGAGTCTTTGTTCTATAACTAAGTGCTTCTTCTTCTCTATGTCATATAGCTCTTGTATCTTGACATAGTCTCTTTCTTTCTTTTCAATTTTGAGGATAGCCTCATGATAGTCTACTTTGAGTTTGGCTCTCTCTTCTGTGTTACCGGTAGTAGACGTCTCTTTAATATCTTCAATAAGATTGGACAGTCTAGCTATCTCGTTGTGTATGCCTTAATCTCTTTTCGAGATTGCTTATACTTATCAAGTACAGTTCTGTGATCTTCAAGTAATTCGCTAAAGGCATTTTCTAATTCATCGAAAGTAAAATCATCATATAGAGGGTTTGAGGATACCTTATCAAATGCCATAAGACAGACATTGGCATTTGCGTAGGGTCTGTCTTCTTTCTCTGTATTACTGGCATCACTTTCATGCCAGATGCTTTTGTTGGCATACTTTCGACTGGTTGTTGCTTTTCTGCTTGATCTTGATCTGTCATATAGACTGCTTTTCTTTGATGTTGGGCAGTCCTTCTTCATGTGCCCTATCTTCTTGCATCCAAAGCAAATAGTTTTATCTTCATTGCTTTCTTGGATATCTCTCTTTCTTCTGTTTGATTTCTCAAACTTTAGGAATTTCCTGAAGTTCTTGACAAGTAGGGCTTGTTCATCACCACTTGATGATTCTTCATCTGAATCATTGCATGTTGATTTTTTTGCTTGTGCTTTGAAGGCAATTGATTTTTCCTTTGGAGTTGCTTCTTCAAATTCTTGTAGATCAAGCTCATGGGTCATGAGCTTGCCCATCAGTGTTTCCAAGGACATAGTGGTGAGATCGTTTCCTTCAATGATTACTGTAGCCTTCGGGTTCCAATTCTTGGTTAGAGCCCGCAGCACTTTTTTGATCTTTTCATGATTGTTGTAATCTTTACCAAGAGATTGCAAAGGATTAGTTATATCAAGAAAATGTATGAACATCTGTGTAATTGACTACCGGGGTTTCATCTTGAAAGATTCATATTCCTGTGTTAGTCTACTAATTTTGGATTCCTTCACTTGGGAAGTACCTTCATGAGTTACCTCAAGAAGTTTCCAAATTTCGTGAGATGTTTTACAGGTTGAAACTCTGTTGAACTCTGTTTTGTCAATTGCGCAGAACAGCGCATTGGTGGCACGAGCATCTAGACTAGCCTTAGCTTTTTTAGCTTCAATATATTTATTATGAGGCTTGTCTACAAGCTGGCCGTCAACTACTATAGGTGCCGGTTTCTTATAACCGTCAATAACTATAGACCAAAGATCAAAGTCAAGAGACTTTAAGAAGAAAGTCATCCGTGTTTTCCAATAGATATAATTTGTACCATCAAATAGTGGAGGTCTATTTGTGGATTGCCCTTCACCGTTGAATATTGATTTCACGGCTGCCATATACTCTCTGAGGTTTGTTATATTAGAATATAACCTGCTCTGATACCAATTGTAGGACCGTTGAGCACCTCTAGAGGGGGATGAATAGAGTGTGTGTGTTCAGCGAAAAATAATCACCAATTAAAAAATTAAAGATATAACTATGGTAGTGAATAAGCGACAGTAAATAAATATAGCAAGAGATAGAGAGATCAAACTCAGTTGACACAACGATGTATACTGGTATCCCTCTGAGAGGACTAATCCAGTCTCGTGTACTCTTGCTCGATGTTAATCCACTAAGGCACAAGCTAATTGAGAGCTTGCAGTCTCTTACAACACCGTACTTGGTGACAAGTGCACAACCGACTTCACATCACTGTGCTTGGTGACGAGCGTACGACCGGCTCCACAACAAGAATAGTTGCTGATCTTGGAACGACCTCTTTACAACTCTTTGAACACCAAAAGACTCTAGATCAACGTAGATATTACTGGCTTTTGGCTAAGAGAAGTATATGCGTGATTTGAAAACTTTAGATCGATTGAAAACACTTCCTGAGAAGAGAAGAGAAGATGAAGAATAAATGAGTGATTTGAAATAAAAAACTCTCTTCTATTTATAGGTGTTTTCTGAGACCGAACTCGGGCAGAGTTCTGGCAGAGTTATGATATAAATATTTCACATATGTACGTTGCATGCAGATTTGGAGGCAACTGACATTTGAATTCAAACTGACCGAACTCGGGCCGAACTCGGTTTTGAGTTCTGTCCAGAGGAATTTTGAAATATTTGTCAAAAGACTGTTTTCAAAAATAATTTTGAATAATTTATAAGATGAAATGGGAATAGGTAGGCTTTTTAGAAAAGTGGACTGAGATTAACCTAAGCCAGTAATACCTAGTCGATCTTACAATTTAAGTCCTAGACTCAATAAAGATAAAATACAGAATAAGTTACAAAATGACTCGAACTGAATCCTATTGAAAGTAATCTTCAGTTTGATGATATTAATGCTTTGATGAAGCAGTACGATGCTCGTTGATATTGATTTCATATACCCTGAAATGATTAGCAGCAGCAGTTTGTATATTTTGTGTATTGACTTAAGTGCATGTCGATTATTAAAATCGGGTGTGACCATGGAATGGGCCAACAATTATCACCATTCTGGTAATTCTTACCAACATCCGACATCCTTTCCAGTATTTGAGTAATAACTTACTCTGCCTGCATAAGGCATTATTAGCACTGGACCTATCTATATGAAGGTCACTGGCGACACGCCATCTTGGACCGTCTTTCTGGCGAACGGCTAACTCCAAATGGGGTGCGAATCCATGAGAGGTTTCCGAAATACCGTATATCACTACCATATTTTATCTTGAGGGTGTTTTAGTCATTTTGTGAATTTTGAATTATTGAAGTGATGATTGTTATAATTGACTTTTGCTAGTTGAGAGTTTAGAGACTAACCTAGATGTTGACTCTAGCTATGGTGACTTGATTAGCATGGTGGGACCCTAGTCTAACTTAAGTCAACCCAAGTTAAGTCATTTAGAATCAAGTTTTAAATAGGAGAATAAAAGACTAGGTTTAAGGACTTTTAACTTATGAATTGATTTCCCTTACCATTTAAACTTGGCCCAAGCCCATGCCATGAAACCCTAACCCTAATTTTAGCCTTAGGTGGCTGGCCACATTGGGATATCCCCCTCTATAAAGTCTCTCTTTCATTGTTCTTGCCTCTTTTGTATCATTGCAACTTTTTAAAAGGAAAGGTATTATCATTCTTCCCCAATCCATAACTATTCCATTTTAATTACTTTTTGACTCTAGTTTCTTGCATTAGAGTCTAATCCTACTCTATTTTCTGTTCATGGAGAGAAATATCAGTTTTGGGACAATTTGGAGATTTTGGCTAGCAAGGAGAATCATTCGATTTGGGACTTTTCTTTGTCATTGGCACACTATAGGTAAACCCTCTAAATTGTGTTCAATTTCTGATTTCTTTGCATGGTAGCCTAGATCTAGGTGTCCCCTAGCTGTGGTGTGAGTTTTGTGAAAGTTTGCATTGATTTCATGTCCGTATCGGACACGTATCATAACCTAGTTCTAGGTATTTGTGAAAATGCCTCAATGGATTTTATTTTAACATTTTTGGAAAGTAATTAAATGGATTTGTTGATTTATATATGTGTTTTGATTTCCAACTCGACTGAGTTGATTTCTGACATGATTTGTGTCAGTTTTGGACACGGGAACACTGTGCACGAGACTTCGTGCACTGCCCTATTTCTCGGGTATCCTAGCGGACACGACACGACACCATTTGATATGAAATTTGGTTGACACCTTGGACACATGACTGACACGACATGTATAAAATTTTAGGCTATTTGATCGAGCGGATTGGAAGAAATCCCACCCGTATCGATTTTACACTGCACGTTACACTGTCGAAATTTTGCACTGATACGGGCTTCCCGTGTCGACACGGAGTCACGAGGACGCGTGTCAGGGTCCTAGACGTGTAGCCCTACCCTAGGCGAACACGTGGACATGTGCACGTGTACTGTAGTGCACTGTGTCGTGTCCTAGATCGACTGACACATGTGCATGAGGCTGTGCACTCAATAGTGTGACTTGTGAGTGGATGATTGGGTTGGACACGTTTGTGTCAAGTTTCTGGACACCATGACACTCGTAGGACACCCTCACATGTGACACTTCATTTACCAACTCTTTAATTCGATTATTAAATTGTATTTTGGATTCGAAAATCAAGTTTCCCCAAATTCTGATACTAGTTCACTGTTAGTTGATTTCTGAGATTTAAATGTATTCTAAACTGTTTTCTAATGATTAATTATCACTGACTGGTTCACATGTATACATCTGAGTGTTAGTTACATTTTAGGGTTCATGATTGGTGATTGATTATGGGTTTTCGAGTTTGCTTGGACTGTTTTTACTGAGAACAGTTTTTGTGCATAGTTGAACACTGAAACCTATCCACTGAACACTATTTTCCTGTTCACACACAAATTCCATATTACCTATATTGACACACACCATTACACAAAACCTGAGAACTTAGTTTATGACCTATACACACACACCCACACTCTACAAAACCTAGAATATATATACACACACACATGTATGAACCTGACACCCTCACCTATGTTGTGATATCACACACACATTACTCCACAAATCTGAGAACCTATGATGTTTCCTTACACACACATACCACTGATGTCTACAAACACACACTCTACTAAATAAAAGCTGAGAACACACACACTCTTTCCTGTCACTCACACACACACTGGACACACATATATGCACACACTTGCCACACTATATAACTCTCTATTATATATATATATATATATATATATATATATATATATATATATATATAATATCTATAAATTGTTAGATAAATATGTAATGTATATATATACAAATCGTTAATAATGTAATATGTAATATATATGAATATTGCCTATATATATATATATATATTTTTTTAAAAAAAAAAAAAAAATAATATATATATATATATATATATATATATATTGCTTATATTATATTAATTTAGCATATATATAATGTGTGAAAATATGTGTGTTGCCATATAAACTGTATATAGCATATAGCCCTATGGATATAGCCTATGTATCCCTATGTGATATAGCCTATGTGTATTGGCATGTATACACATGAGATTGTGTTGATAGGCTTGTATGACATTGTGTTGATGTGTGAATGCTAGGATAGTCATGGCTAGGCTTAGTGAGGCTTTTTTGGGTTAGGCTTGACCTAGTTGACCTAGTTTGACTAGTGTAGTTGACTAGGGTTGACCAAAGGTTAACTTTAGCCTAGATTGACCCAAACATCATGTAGAATGCATTGTAGCAGTTTATTTTACCATTTTAGATATGTTGTGACTTATGCTATTCTGATTAGGAGCCAGACACCACTCCTCAGGCAGTATTTTATTTCAGATACTCAGGATATCAGGCGAGTACATTCTTTGATCATTTCATATATTGTTAGGATTATATTCTTGCTCTAGATTACTTTACTTGAATGCTGTCACGTTGGTAACACGGATTGGTACTATATGGATCCCTTCATGAGATGTTATCCCTCTCGGGAACATCGGATACTCATGTCTTGTGTGTTTTACTTACATCATGTATCTCATGCTTCTACTATTATGAATCTGCTTGTGATTTATGTACTCTCATAAATCACAGAGCCTTCACGAATCTATTCATGAATAACTCATTATGAGTCAGTAGCGTAGTCATGAATTTTAACGTAACTTGACAGGATCCTTGTGTATTGATTAGGGAAATGGGGGAGTAGAACTAAACATGTGAATATTCTAAAGTAGTATAGTCATGAATCAACTCTTTAGTATAGCCATGAATTACCTCCAGCTGTTCATATGTTTATCTTGTACTCTGATTCACTAGTCACTGATAGTTGTCTATTCATAGTAGCTATTTACTTACATTTCTCTCTTTTATACCATGTTGTTCTTTCAGTTTCATGTATCTTACTCTCTAGCATGTTTATATTTTCTAACCTGTTATGATTTGTATAAGATGTATTATGCTCGCTCCTGTCCTGACTGGACCTGTTAAAAATATTACAGAGGATGAGGACGAGACGCTCTGTACTACTTACTATAGGACAGCCCTAGAGGATAGCTATGACTTGTATCTCCAGCAGGATCCATTAGCAGTGGATGACACACCTTTAGTCTAGAGTTGTCTTTTCAGTTGTACTTATTTCTCTGGATTATTGTATTTGAGCTTTGGATGTTCTGGATTGCTGTAGTATCTTAGACACTTAGATTCTCTATCGATTTGTTTCTTTTGTGGGTTTCATATCTATCTACATAATCGTATTTTTACCTTAGTTGTGATTGAGACTGTATTTCTGTATTGTCCTCCATTCAGAGTATATATACTGTACAGGTACCTTATATTGTTAGATGTTGTGACCTAGGACAGTGTTCTACCGCCGACACTGCGGCGTAGGCTGGGTATATTCTCTTCTCGTGCCCTTACTCTAGGGTGTGGGTCGTGACACATTTTTAGTGGTGGCCCATGCATGTCATGTTTTATGTAGTGATATTCGAACTAGAGTATCACTACAGCCTGTAGTAGGATTAGGATATTTTGAAGGTACTCAATCACACTAGAAAAACTCCTTATCAGATTTCATTTTTCTTTATTTTGCTGCTTATTGTCTTCCTTTGAATATAAACTGTCCTCATTTGATATTTTGACTCATTCTCAGAAATTGTTTCTTGTTTGATCTGTGTCTCCAAGAAGGTTATCGGGACGAGATCGCATTGCCCTAGACCGGGGGATGCTGCAGAGGGGTCAACCACCTATCGTCCTTTGCAGCCATCTCCCGGTACCGCAACACCCATTCATCCCTCGGGAGTGGGCGTTTCAGCTGTTTTTGGAGGAGCACCTCCACCAGTTAGGAGGCAGAGCCCGATGATTCCTAAGATCCTTCCGCCGCAGCAGCCTCCACCTGCGGGAATGGTAGATGCTGCTAATCTATTTTCCTTCGTGGAGAGGATTCTGGAGTCTTATCAGTAGCAGCAGCAGCGTCAGACTGCCGACTTCCGTCAGGGGATCGACGAGGCCCATCAGCTGATCCGTACGACCGTGGAGATGGTGTCTACTCAGGGGCCGCAGCAGCAGCCTCGCAGGAGGAAGAAGGACATTCAGGACTTCCAGAAGATGCACCTTAGAGATTTCTTGGATACCGAGGTTATACACTATGCATATGAGTGGATTGAGCACATCGAGGAGATTTTTCGGCTGGCGGAGATACCAGCCAGACTTCAAATTGAGGCAGCGGACAGTCAGATGCAGGACCTAGCCCATAGCTGGTACCAGACAGATCCCCGAGTGGGAACAGAGGGTCAGACATGGGTGCAGTTCAAGGAGCTGTTCAAGGAACAATTCTTTTCGGATGTGGCACTTGGAGGCATCGAGGAACAGTTCGAGAGTCTGGTTCAAGGGAACCCGACAGTTGTAGAGTACGCCGAAGAGTTCTGTCGGTTGGCCAGGTTTATAGATGATCTGACAGAGAAGGCGAAGGCTAGGAAGTTCCGTCGAGGGTTGATCAAGAAGGTTCGGTCACTGACTAAGAGTGACCGAAATGCTACCTTCGCGAAGATCTTTGCAGGAGCCATGGCAGCGAAGAACGACCTGGGGCTGAAATTGAAGAGAGGCCGGGATTTTCAGGGAGCCAGCAACAGCGGAGGCCAGGCCAATAGGCCTCATTTTTAGCACCAGCAGCCGCAGAGGCAGATGCATCAGCAGCAGTTCCAGCCGTAGCAGTTCCAACAGCAGGGCCGTGCATCCTTCCAGTAGGTGCAATATCAGCAGCCGAACATGCAGCATCAGGCACCGAGATAGCAGTCCACCAGCTGTGCTTACTGCAAGAAGCCGGGGCATGGGTAGAGCGAGTGCAGGAAGAGATTGGGCAGGTGCCTACTATGTGGAGCAGTTGACCATCAGCTGAAGGAGTGCTCTCAGTTCACAGGCAGAGCAGTGTAGGGAGCGGGAGCCAAGGCTCCGGTAGGGCAGCAGAAGGGGCCACTGCAGACTCAGCAGCAGAGGTTCATTCAGCATCAGCAGCAGGCCTGGGAAGGTCAGCAGGGGCGAGCTTTCGCCATGGCGGCCGAGGATACAGAGGCCATTGGGGAGTTTATCGCAGGTTCGGTTCTTCTCGACTCCATTCCAGCTTTCGCCCTATTTAATTTTGGGGCTTTCTATAGTTTTGTGTCGGTATCATTTGCCATTAGACACTGCCTTGTATCTGAATCATTGCCTAGGACCTGCAAGATCACGATCGGGGGTGGTGTTATCCTCGTGAGTGATGTTTGCAGAGGGCAGAGTGTTATTTTGGGAGGCCGAGAGTTGGAGGTGAGTCTGCTCGTAATGCTACTACCGAACTACAATATCATATTAGGTATGGATTGGTTGAGTAGGTATCACACCAGCATAGATTTCTATGGGGGTAGAGTTCTGTTCGGAGCGCCAGGAGAGCCAGAGTTAGAGTTCACCCGACGGCAGGCGGAGCAGAGAGCAAACTTTTCTACGGGGTTTCAGTCGAGGAGCAGGCGGCTCCACATCCTTTGATTGTGGAGTTCATGGACGTCTTTCCGGAGGAGTTGCCAGGACTTCCACTGTAGAGCGTAAAAAATCAAGTCGTACACTGAAAATATTAATTACGGATCAAGTTGCACCCCAAAAATTAGGTTACGCCACTGATATGAAGCTCAGAGAACAGACTGCACCGCTGAACAGGTTGCGACACATATCAGACTGCGCCCAGTCTTATTGTGCCAAAAACTATGTGGCATCTGACACTTAATGGTCATCATTACCTGACAATACTGACAACTGACACCACATTGAACGAGAAAAATCTCTTCGAATCCCGTGAATTGTGCCGCTCAAGGAAAGTTGGTGGACAACTGTCCTGTACGCTTCGTGAGTTACGCCCAGGCGCAATCCAAACAAAATCCTTAGTTGCGCCTAGGCGCAACCTGAATGACTTTTGCTCAGAAGCTGCCTCGTGTGTAGGCGCAGCCCAAATCAAGCACAATTTGACTCGTTGACTGAAGCTCGCGTAGCCTGATGAAGTTGAGACAACATACATTCTAAAGCAGGATGACGTGGCGTACATGCCACTAATCTCTCAAGACGTGTCTACTATCCTGTACACGACCACGCGCATCTCAATCACATGCTGCCACGCGTCTAAATACAGTTAGTATATGACTGACAACTGAATGAAAGTTGGCATAACAGGAGGTTGGCGTAATCCAATGTGGCACAATTTGTTGACACAAAGTCACAGTCAACCAAATATTGATAACATTGACTAAAATAATACTTAAAATAATTCAATACAACATACGACGACTTCATCCAGCTCAGACAGACGACAGCTCAGTTTCTGCAATGCAAGTTATTTGAGTCTGTATTTTATAAATTTATTGAGTCTAGACTGATGTAAGCTAAGTTGTGCTGAGCTCTTGAGACTTAACCTATAACCTACCCAAAATCCATAAGCTCCACACATCCAAAATAAGCACATTTACCCATTGGACCAGTTCTGTGCTCTCGAGACAGAGTTCGGCCGAACTCTGCCTCCACACAGAGTTCGGGCCGAACTCTGTCTCCTAAAAATTAGCACCCTAATTTTTTAGAGTTAGCTGGTTGCAAGTTTTCTAACGGCCAAATTTTTGAAAAATCCAACCAGAATTCTGGCCGAATTTTGCCTCCCCAGAGTAGTATAAATAGGCCATGATTTCTCTCATTTTCATTCATCCAATCTTCTCTTCTCTTCTCTCTTAAGCCCTATACAAGCTATACCCTTCTTCATCTACTAGCCACAAGCTCCCTAAGCCTCAAGTGCTCAGCATCTCTCAGCTAGGAGTTTGTGCAAGAGTTTAAAGAAGTCGCTTGGAAAATTTCAAGCATCGCCACTGCGATCCTTTATAAGAAGTAGACGTGCTCTTCTGAAGAAAAGGCACGGGGTGTAACTACTATTTTACAAATAGTGGATTTAATCCTGAGCTAGAGTTCTCAGGCCTGGACTAGTCCTCCACGAGGGAAACCAGGTTAAAATCGGCTGTGTTTGCGTATGCTTTCTTGCTCTCTATTTATTTTTATATTTACTCTGATTAATTTTATATTGTGAAAGAGTTGAATTTTTAATTGGCTATTATCGCTATAAACTCTATTCACCCCCCTCTAGAGTTGCCATCTGTTCTTCAATTGGTATCAGAGCCAGGTTCTCTTTACAAGGACTTACATCCTAGAGCTGATCCATGGCAACCACATAATCCTTGATTTCCAATCACGGTGAAGGGCAGTCCACTCATAGGCCTCCCCTATTTGATGGAACTAACTACACGTATTGGAAAACAAGGATGAGCTTCTATCTCAAGTCGCTAGACTTCGACCTGTGGACTATCGTCACTGACGGTTACAAAAAGCCCGCCAGGATAGTTGTCAATGGTGATCTCGTTGAGAAATCAAATGACAAATATTCTGACGAGGAGAATAAACAGGCGAGTCTAGACGCGAGAGCTATTAATGCTTTATTCTATGCTATAGACAGGAATGAGTTCAACAGGGTCTCTACATGCACCACCTCTCATGAAGTATGGAGACTTCTAGAAGTGACGCATGAAGGAACCACCCAAGTCAAGGAATCAAAGATAAGCCGCCTCACTCAAGAATGTGAGGCTTTCAAGATGAAGCTAAATGAGACGATCACGCAAATGTTCACAAGATTCCTCGACATCATCAATCCTCTATCCTCGCTTGGCAAGCAATATTCAAATCACGAGAAGATTCGCAAGCTACTTAGGGGGCTACCAAAGATTTGGAACCCTAAGGTGACAACCATCATAGAAGGAAATGATCTCACAACCATGTCCATGGAGACCTTGATGGGAAAGCTGATGACTCATGGGCTTGACCTCAAGGACTTCGAAGAGCCTGCTCCTAAGGCTAAGGAGATCGCACTCAAAGCTCACCGACGAAGGGCTGACCTAGAAGAGACGGATGACTCAGAAGATGATGATCAAGCTCTCATGGTCCGCAACTTCAAGAAATTCCTTCGCTTCAATCGAAGAAAGAAGGAACCACAAAAAGATGGCGAAGAAGAGCCAACCTGCTACGGTTGCAAAAAGACTGGACATGTCCGAAAAGACTGTCCATTCTTGAAGAAGAGCAACCATTATGAGAAACCATACAAGAAGGCCTCCTCAAAGAAATATGCCAACACAAGCATTTGGCATGAAAGCAAAGCTAGTGACTCCGAGGAAGAAAATGACTCTCCTCACGATACTACAAATGTGTGCCTAATGGCAACGTCCAACAAGGTATCAAACGAAACTCTTGATGACTTCTCTTTTGATAAACTTGGCGATGCTTTCACCGATTTACTCGATGATCACAAAAAGGTCATTGGTAAATACAAACACGCCAAGGAAAAGATCAAAAGTCATGAAGTCGAAATTCAAAGACTTTCTTTATTGCTTGATAACATTAGAGACACTTCACCCACGGAAGTCACAGATGAAGCTTCTAAGCTTAAACTAAGCCTTCATGATGTCGAAGCACGTATTAAACAACAAACACAAGAAATCACAACACTAAACACGATGCTTGCTGAAGAAAAGAGTAGACACAAGATTTCTATGACTAAGATATATGGTTTGAATGCTAAAGTTGCTGAACTGCAGGCTGTCTCTAAGAGATTAGAGACTAAATTGGGAAAACAGGTTGCTCAACCTCAAACCCAATCACATGAGACACACACAAAGCATAACACTACTCATACTAGTCAACCACGTCCTCCACCGATAGCACGTAACCATGCTTTCATGTACACACACTTTCATAAAGCACACAAACCACATGCACGTAAAAATAATTCTCATATGTCACAAAATTATCATGCTACACATAGATGCAATCATCACTATGTTGCACAAAAACAAAATCACCATCACTCTACATATAGACATCATCACCATGCTATTCCGTATAGACATTATCACCATGCTGCTCCATATCACTCTGATGTTCCATATAGACAATATCACCATGCCACTCCATATCACTTTATGCATAGTTATCATCACCATGCCAACTCTACACATCATCATCATGCTACTCCACACCATTCCACTTATAGATATCATTCTCATGCTCCTAACATAAATAAGAATGCTATATGTACTTATTGTGGATCACATGGACATATTTCACCACAATGTAGAGTTAGAAGATTAGTGGATAAAAAGATATATGCATGGTTTCCAAAAACTAACTTTTCAGGACCCTCAAGAACTTGGGTACCAAAGGTCACATCTACTCTTGATGTAGGTGGACCTTCCCTCCTCAACTAAGAGTAAGTGGATTCTCGATAGTGGATGCTCGCGGCATATGACGGGAGACACAAATCTTTTCGCATCACTATCGATGAAGAGAGAATGATATGTATCCTTCGGTAACAACTTAAAAGGGTATATTATAGGTAATGGTATCATTGGTCATCCTTCCTCTCCTGTTATAAAGGATGTCTGCCTAGTGACCGAGTTAAAGCATAACCTCCTCAGCATTAGTCATCTTGCTGACCATGGATATGACATTAACTTTGGATAAAATAAATGTTTTATTTATGATAGGTCAACGGGAGACATTACTTTTGAAGGGATAAGAGAGGATAATATTTATATTTTCTATCTATCTAGAGATACTAACAATGCAGGTAGATGCCTATATGCTCATAAGGATGAAAGATTACTTTGGCACCAGTGTCTTGGTCAGGCCAATATGGATACTATATCCAGGCTATCGACCAAGAAGCTAGTGAGAGGCTTGCCCGATATCACATTCAAAAAGGACACGGTATGTGCCGAATGTGAATTGAATAAGGCAACCAAGTCCTCATTTTATTCCATTAACTCTGTAAGTACTACTAGACCCCTGCAACTGCTCCATATGGATTTATTTGGCCCTAGTAGAGTAGCCAGTCTTGGTGGAAAACTCTATGCCTTTGTTATTGTTGATGACTTTTCTAGATTTACTTGGGTTTTCTTTCTTACAAATAAAAGTGATGCTATTTCAGTTTTCAAGATTTTTGTTAAGAAAGTTCAAAACGAAAAAGGCTACATGATTACTCGAATCCGAAGTGATCATGGAGGCAAATTCGAAAATTCTGATTTTGAAAAATTTTGTGATTCTAATGGTTTTGATCATGAGTTTTCTTGTCCAAGAACTCCTCAACGAAATGGTGTTGTGGAGCGGAAGAATAGGACTCTTGGCGATATGGCTAGAGTCATGTTAAACAAATTTTTACTTCCGAAATACTTTTGGGCTGAAGCTGTCAGTACAGCATGCCACATTTTAAATAGGGTACTTATTCGTCCTATTACGAAGAAAACACCCTATGAGCTTTGGTTAGGGAGAACCCCAAATGTTTCGTATTTTAGAGTTTTTGGATGTAGATGTTTTATCCTTAACACCAAAGACAACCTAGGCAAATTTGATGCCAAGGCTGACGATGGTATTTTCCTTGGCTATGCTGCCAAGAGCAAGGGATATAGAGTATTTAACAAACGGTCATTAATTGTGGAAGAGTCTACCAATGTGACTTTTGATGAAGATAACAGTGTAGCAACTACTCTTTATGATGATGTTGAGCCATCAACATCTACTCCAATGAATACTTCCACCGAAACCAATTCTCTGGAGGGCTTGCCAAAGAAATTCTCTTTCAAGCCATCTCATCCAGAAAACTTGGTTATAGGTGAAGTTTTACGTGGAGTAACTACTAGATCATCATTAAGAGACTCTATTGCTAGTACTGCCTTTATTTCACAAATTAAGCCGAAAAACATTTTAGAAGCTTTCAATGATGAATTTTGGATTTCTGCTATGCAAGAGGAACTCAACCAATTCGAGAGGAGCCAAGTATGGGAACTCGTTCCTAGACCGGCTAATCACTCGATTATTGGTACTAAATGGATTTCTAGAAACAAAGTGAATGAAGATGGTTCAGTTACACGCAACAAAGCTCGTCTAGTCACTCAAGGATACAACCAAGAGGAAGGTATCGACTACGATGAGATGTACGCTCCTGTTGCTAGATTGGAATCCATTCGGATGCTTTGTGCATTTGCAAATTTTCAAATTTTCAAATTATTTCAAATGGATGTTAAAAGTGCTTTCTTGAATGGGTTTATTAAGGAGGAAGTTTATGTAAAACAACCCCCTGGCTTTGAAAATCACAAATTTCTCGACCATGTGTTCGAGCTAAAGAAAGCGCTATATGGCCTCAAACAAGCCCCTAGAGCTTGGTATGAACGGCTAAGTAATTTCTTGCTTGAGAAAGGTTTTTCAAAAGGGAAAATTGACACCACACTTTTCATAAAATGTTTCAAAAACACTATTCTTTTAGTATAAATATACGTAGATGACATTATATTTGGTTCTACTGATGAAACCCTTTGTCAAGATTTTGCCAAGTGTATGCAGACCGAATTTGAGATGAGCATGATGGGGGAGCTCAACTACTTTCTTGGACTGCAAGTCAAACAAATGTCAAATGGAACCTTTATCTGTCAATCGAAGTATACAAAGGACATGCTAAAGAAATTCGACCTTGACAACGTCAAACCGATCAGCACTCCAATGGCTACTTCAACTAAACTTGAACCAGATGATAGCGGCAAACCCGTGGATCAACGTAAGTATCGAGGTATGATAGGCAGTCTACTCTATCTTACTGCTAGTCGCCCTGATATTATGTTTAGCGTTTGCCTGTGTGCTAAATATCAAGCAAATCCTAAGGAATCACACATGACCGCTGTTAAGCGTATCTTTCGATACCTTAAGGGTGCAGTTACAGTAGGCCTATGGTATCCCAAGTCAACATCATTTGACCTCATTGGTTACTCTGATGCTGATTTCGTCGGATGCAAGGTCGACCGTAAAAGTACGAGCGGTACGTGTCATTTATTAGGAAAGGCTTTAGTCTCTTGGTTTAGCAAGAAGTAAAATTTTGTCGCACTATCCACAACAGAAGCTGAATACATCACAGCTGGGCGTTGTTGTGCACAAATTCTATGGATGAAACAAACCCTTGAAGACTACAACTTATCTTTCATGCACATTCCAATCTTTTGTGACAACACTAGTGCTATAAATCTGACAAAGAATCCAATATGTCACTCACGCACGAAACACATTGAAATACGTCACCACTTTTTGCGTGATCATCAGCAAAATGGCACGATTAACTTAGAATTTATTGGTACTGATCATAAGTTAGCAGATTTCTTTACAAAGCCATTATCCTAAGAGCGCTTCAATTTTCTTTGTCGTGAACTTAGAATTTTGGATGAAGCTGTTATAAATTTAAAATAAACCTGCATAAATATCGATTATGTCGTGATTCTCTTATGATGAACTTGCTATGGGTACAAGCCGAAAGGGCCCTTCTGACAACAAGGCGTAAAAGCCTAAGCGACACGGTGCACTAGTCCTCAGGACTACCGCTAGCTGGGATCTGGCCCCTGCAGCTAACCCATGGCAACTTCAAAATATTGAATTATGATATAATTACTTGTTTATTACACGGTGTATTTTTTTATCACATGCTGAAATACTAATTTTTCAACTTCACCTTGCTGCTTCGAGTTTACTCTCTGTCACTCCTTGTTTATCTTTTGGACATTTACTTGTATTCATACTCTTGACTTACTTTAGTCTTTATTACTTAACCATTTTTTTCTCTCAGCCTGATTCCTGTTCTGTGACCAGAATCCAGAATTCGGGTCGAACTCTGCCCTTACCACAGTTTGGGCCGAATTCGGCCTGACTGTTCCAGAATCGGGAACAGTCTCAGCCGTTGATCAAAATTTAGATCCAATGGCCATTATTTGCTCCGACCACTTGAAACCCTTCCCATATTTTCGGGTTCTCCTCCCTCTTCTTCCTCATTACCACCTTTTCCACTTCTCAAACACAATTCTCTCAAAACCCTAACCCTAGTTTCTCCTCTCTAGAGCTAATTTCTTCCCCAAACTCAAGGAGAAGGCTTGTTTTTCAATTCTCCTTCATTGTTCATCACTATTTTGAGGTATCATTCCATACTTTTCTATATCTCAATTTTCTTCATTATCTCTATTGTGTTATGGCTCCACGTTTGTTCAACCGCGGAAAGAGACTTCAGACCGAGGGCGCATCCTCGTCGAATGCTCCTCCTCGAGTTGAACCGCCCGTTGCACCACCCGTTGCACCGACCATTGAACAACAACCACCTATCCATCCGTTGTTCAACCCTCCATGTCCACTCGCCCCAAACACATATGATGACCGAATTTTCATATCACTTGATGCTTCAAATGCTTGGTTTAGTGATTTTCGTACACGTCCGGTGTTTGCGGGTCACCCTATCAATTTTACTATATTTTCATAATATGACTCTATTTTTCATGATCTTTGTATTGACGAACTTGTCGCTACAAATTCCGTCATTTATCGTAGTGCTATTCAAATGTTTTACTGCAACCTCACCCATGATGATACCCATATTTACTCACGGGTTGCGGGAATTGACATCTCTTTTGATGACTTCGAATTGGCCGAATACCTTGAACTCCAAGAGCCAAACTCATGGGAAAAGCTTGTTGAAGCTCGATTATTTATATTTCTCGATGGGCCTTCACTTGAAATCTTCAAGGACGACTTGTGTACCCCGAACACACGTCCTCATAAACTTTTGGCCAAATATCTCAATCCCTATTTCTATGAACTTCATCGGATCATCTTCAACACCATTCTACCCAAAGCGGGTTCCACCGATGAAGTCACTTACTTTGAAATATCGGCATTATATCATCTCCACTTTCATGTTCCCTTTAATCTTCTACGTACCATGAGGACTGGATGATTAATTGTAGGAAGAAACTAAGAGCCTTGGTTTATGCATTATATCTTCCTATGGTCTTTCGTGCATTTCATGTACCCCTTGATGAGTGTCAGTTCTTACCTGCCCCTGCCTTCCTATCCAAGGCACGAAGACTTCAGGCAGCCGTTGGCTCACCTGTTGCATCTGAGCACTCCGATGATGAGCCCGACGCACCTCCACTTGGACAGGATGTGCCTCCTCCTCCTGCTACTGTTGAGACTCTCCAGACCATGCTCCGAGATTGTTTTACCTTAGAGGACGATCGTTGGACTCAGCTGGATTACCGGACCACCTTACAGATGATTGCATTCAACAACTCACTGCACGATATTAGGTATTCCATGTCTCGCCATCCTTCCATGCCCATTCCTATGGAGCGGGACCCCGGTCGTGAGGGATATCGTATTGATGATCCTTGGGTCATGCGCTACTTGGATCCAGATGCTGCTTTTGTGGACCCTAGTCGTTCCTTTTCATCCGACGACGCTAGGCCTTCACGTGCTCCATGATGGATATGGCTTATACTTGCTACTGCTACTGAGGATCGTAGCTTATGGTTGATGCCCTTTGGCTTTTAGTTGATTAGTTGCATTTCTGTACTTTGGTTGTAGTAGAATTATTATCTTTTGATGAATTTTATTAGTTGTGCCTCTTGAGACTTTGGTAGTTCTATCAGTTGATTTTATGTACTTGGTTTGGTAGTTCTTGAGACTTGGGTAGTTTCTATGCCATTTCGTTGTTATATTAGTTTATATGCAGTTTCTTCTCTTTTGGTGTGTTTGCCAGTTATTCATTGTTTATGCTTTATCTTACATTGCTAAATGCCAAAAGGGGGAGATATGTATATTCTATATTCTGTTTGTATATATTGTGCTTTTGGGAGAATGTTTTTATCAGGCCAACATGATTCAAAGCATTGTTTACGGGGGAGCTATTTTTTCAAAGATCGGCACTGATTATGGGGGAGCTATGCTTTTTGTCTTATGTGTCCAGGTATGAATATTGAATATACAATTATTATTTTGTCAATTATCAATATGGGGGAGATTGTTGACACAAAGTCACAGTCAACCAAATATTGATAACATTGACTAAATAATACTTGTAATAATTCAATACGACACACGACGACTTCATCCAGCTCAGACAAACGACAGCTCAGTTTCTGCAATGCAAGTTATTTTTGAGTCTGTATTTTATAAATTTATTGAGTCTAAACTGATGTAAGTTGAGTTGTGCTGAGCTCTTGAGACTTAACCTATAACCTACCCAAAATCCATAAGCTCCACACATCCAAAATAAGCCCATTTACCCATTGGACCAGTTCTGTGCTCTGGAGACAAAGTTCGGGCCGAACTCTACCTCCACACAGAGTTCGGGCCGAACTTTGTCCCCTAAAAATCAGTACCCTAATTTTTAGGGTTAGCTGGTTGCAAGTTGTCCAACGGCCAAATTTTTGAAAAATCCAACCAGAATTCTGGCCGAATTTTGCCTCCCCAGAGTAGTATAAATAGGCCATGAATTCTCTCATTTTCATTCATCCAATCTTCTCTTCTCTTCTCTCTTAAGCCCTATACAAGCCATACCCTTCTTTATCTACTAGCCACAAGCTCCCTAAGCCTCAAGTGCTCAGCATCTCTCAGTTAGGAGTTTGTGCAAGAGTTTAAAGAAGTCGCTTGGAAAATTCCAAGCATCGCTACTGCGATCCTTTATAAGAAGTTGACGTGCTCTTCTGAAGAAAAGGCACGGGGTATAACTACTATTTCACAAATAGTGGATTTAATCCTGAGCTAGAGTTCACAGGCCTGGACTAGTCCTCCACGAGGGAAACCAGGTTAAAATCGGCTGTGTTTGCATATGCTTTCTTGCTCTCTATTTATTTTCGTATTTACTCTGATTAATTTTAGATTGTGAAAGAGTCGAATTATTAATTGGCTATTATCGCTATAAACTCTATTCACCCCCCTCTAGAGTTGCCATCTGTTCTTCACAATTCAGCCTCGCGCACAATCAGAATAACTGGTAAAATAGTTATTTCAAGAACTCTATAAATAGAGTTTCCAATCATTATGAAAGGATCAGATACATACGCACAGAGATCAAGAACTCTTGTAAAATTTGCTGCTGCATTCTCCAGAGGCTACAATCTTCAAGTTCACATCATCCAAGTGATAAAGTGATCGTCTTCTGATCAGATTCCTAAAGTTGTACTTCCCCAGAATTTATTGTACTTTGTACTCTTTTACAAGTTTAGAATAAACACTTTTGTTTTTGCAAACAAAATGGTGACTCTGCTGGGGACGACTTTCTCCTCCGACGAGAAGGTGATAACTCAATATAACATTGCGTCGATCGGCAAGACGCAGAAGACTCTAGTTGTTCAAGTCAACCAGACAGCCTACGAGAATATGATCAACACCATGAGCAACAAGCGCACGGTGGCTATCACCAAGAAAAGGATTGTGTGGACTCCTAAATCTCCTACAGTCACTGTTGCCCAGGTGCAACTTGAGTGACCATGGCACAATCCGCCTCAGTAGCTCCAGCACAACCTGTTTCTGTTGCTAGGGCGCAATCTGCTCATCCTGCTGCCCATAGCGTAGTCTACTACTATCTTTGCTGCCAAGGTGCAGTCGGTTCAAGCTATTATCGAGGGACAATCTACCAATGTTGCTGCCAAGGTGCCACTAGTAGCCCATAGGATTATGGCGCAACCCAAGCAATCGGCAGCCTAGGCGCAGTCTGCTACTCTGGCACAACTCAAGGGAACTAGTCTTTCGGTTATTCTTGTAGGAACGAAATAGTAAAGCGTAATACTCTAGAGGGGGGTGAATAGAGTTGGCAGCAGAATAATGCTAATTAAAAATGTTAGCAGCAAGATCACAGAATATTAATCATAATTAAGTAAAGTAAAGGCAGAGATAATAAAGCAAACGCAAAGACAGCGATGTATACTGGTATCCCTCTGTTGAGGACTAATCCAGTCGGTAGAACTCTTGCTACTAGTTGAATCCACTATTGGCAAAACCGCAAGTTTTCTTACGAAGTCCTTGCAACTTCTACAATGCAAGCTTTGATACGAAGAACTCGTCCAACTTCAATTGTGAAGAGGTATTCTTCAATCAAGCCTTCTGATTACAATCTTTCAGAAACTTTTAGACCGTACCGCACTGGCAAATCGACTAGAGGATTATAATTGGCTTGGGATCTGAAAATGAAAGCCCGAAAAAACTCTTTGGAAGACT
The DNA here is from genome assembly GCA_029216955.1 of Iris pallida. Lineage (NCBI taxonomy): Eukaryota > Viridiplantae > Streptophyta > Magnoliopsida > Asparagales > Iridaceae > Iris > Iris pallida. Next base: position 4,534,995 of record JANAVB010033017.1, read on the forward strand.
GAAAGCTTTAGATAGAGAGAAGATTGAAAGTGAATGAGTGAGTTAAAATGATCGAAATCCTTCTCTATTTCTAAGTGTTCCAAAGACAGACTTCTGACAGAATTTGGGCAGAATTCGGGCAGAACTCTATGAGTAAATCTCGGTCAAATCCGCAACTGCAGGAGGACCAAGTTCCAAGGATTCAAAATCACAACGGCCACCAACCGAACTCTGGCCGAACTCGGGCCGAACTCTGGCCGAGTTCTGTCAGGGTTAGGTTAGGGTTTTTAAAATCTATTTTGGTGATTTTTGAAAACCTTTTTAAAAACCTTTTTGAAAACCTTTTTGATAGGATATTTTTAAAAACATTTTGAACTCTTTTATGGATAGCCTATTTGCCAGTACGACTCGGTGTACAACATATTCCTAGACTCAAATAAAATAAAAAAATACATTGCTTAAGGAAATACAAACTCGAATAGGCAAACAGAGCTTCGGTCTTGAACTGAGTGGATAGCTGTTCTTGATCATGTCCAAGAGTCCGAGATGTCCTGATTAGCTTTGTATATCCAGACAGAGTTTGATCAATTATTAAAATCAGGTTGACCATATGACCAATGGGCCAACAATCTCCCCCATTTTGATAATTGACAAACTATGAATGATATAACATTTAAGCTTGTTCATAAAATCAAAAAGTAGAGTTGTTCATATCCTGCATTTTCTCAAAACAATGTTAGATCTTTTATTTTTCTCCCCTGTTGTCACTTAGCAAAATAATTGCAAAAGAGAAAGCTCCCCCGCAATCAATGCATAAGTAACAAACAGTGAAGAAACACAGAATAGTGCATAAGAATAATAGAGAAATATCACAGGCATGTATTAATCTCATAAAGAAATAGAATAACATAGCATAGTGTCACATACATGTATAGGACACAGGCAGTTGTAAAGAAAGAAGCATCATAAAGAAATAGTGCTATCATAAATTGAAACTGAAACATAGTGCTAAAATAAACTGGAATGCCATAAACAGAGGCATAATAAACATGTCCATGAAATAAAAAGTACTGAAGCAAGCTAAAAAGTACTGATAATAACCAAAAGAGTACTGATAATAACTTGGAATGTTGGAGCATTTCCAAATGTACAATAAAATATCACTCAAAATCTACTGATCACATCTCCTCATCATCATCCTCATCATCATCATCAGTACGACTAGCATGTCCAGAAGGACCAGCTCCAGAGATACCAGCGCCAGAATGGTGAGGAGGGGCACCAGTGTAGAACTCACCAACATAGTCACGAGGAGGAGCACGGTCAGAACGGTACCAATCATATGCGTTACCGGGCTGGAAGTAGGCATGTACAGCCTCATCCTCACAGCGGTAACCAGAGAAAGCTGGATCTCTAGGGATGGAACCGGCAGAATGACCAGTCTGAAAGAAACGAAGATCAGTTAAGGAATTTGCCATCGCCTGATACCGAGTGACGTCGCGGAACTCACGTTCGCGAGCCATGTCCGTCATCGAGACGTGCAAATCAGATAAGTGATGGTGTATGCCCTCAAAAGTAGTAGCATACTGATGTGATGGTGGGGGAGGTGCAGTAGGAGGAGCAGTAGGTGGAGCTGCAACAGTCATGCTACGACGTGATAACTGAAGAAACTTGGGCTCAGAGTCCTGAGTACAAGTCGATAGATCGATATCGAAACGCTGAAAGATGCGTGGGAGAATCATCGCATAAGAGAGATTTCTATCTCTAGCACGACAACATCCCATCATCTGAATAATGGTCTTAGGGGCAGAAAATAGAATCCCCTTAAGAATGTGATACATGGCGGACAGTTCAAGAGATGTCACATCATCCTTTGAAGTGGATTTTAGAAGGATAGTGGAATAGATGATGCGGTGCAATTCATAGTTAAACAAGTTCAAGTTGTTAGCCTTGAACTTTCCAGAGCGTACTCTATCTGGTGCACAGAGTTCCGCTTTGAAACTGGCAAGCGTCGTTCCTTCGGGGAAATCAAATTCAGTGATATCGACTAGCGGTTCACCTTCGTTAGGGATACCAAGGATCTCCGCTAAGAGGTCATCATTGAAATTTATATCAATTCCTCCAACACGAGTGCTCACATCAAAAGTATTTAATATGACATTGCAGTAAAATAATCTAATGGCATTAGTTGCTATAGGGAAGTAGAGTTTAACAAAAAGATATAACCATAATGCCTCAAAGAAATGGCGGTGGTCAGAAAATACAGTCCATTTGATTGGAGCGCCTACGCATATAGATCTCATGGAAAAGTCTCCATACCACAATAGGGCTTGGTCTAGGGTTTGGAAGAAAAACCCGTCGAACGCGCCATCGCTCGTTTGGACCGGCGAGAAGAGGGAATCCGTATGTGCATGCGAAGATGACCCTTCCTCACTTGGATTGGTCGTCTTCTTCCTCTTAGAAGGGTTGAATCCCTTGGGTGCCATTTGTGCAAATTAAAAAAAATATACTAATTAAAAAGTGGAGAAAGATGGAGTTATACCTTCCAATAATTGAGTATATTGAAGAGAACGACGAACTCCGCACGAATCCAAAGTTTGGATTGATTTCACTACTTGGATTGGAAGAGAAGGGCTGGTGAAGAACTAGGGTTCGGGGCTCCTTCGCGGCTGCTGTTGCTGGTTATGATGTAGTTTGGAAGCAATAAAGAAGAAAGGCTCTCGGGTTCTGGTTATATAACCAAATACCTACAACCGAACTCGGGCCGAATTCGGTCAGAGCTTTGGCCGAATTCGCCTAGGGTTCTTTTAGTTGATTTTTGCCATTCTTTTTCATTGACTCATTTTAAATATTTAATTCAAAGATTAGTAATTTTAACTTTCTATTAATATAATTAATATTATTTTATAGATTAAATATCGTTACACAGTGACTGTCTCAAATTAGCTGTAGGAGTACTGTCCCAGCTGGCGAAGGTTCATCGGGGAACCCTTAAGTACCGCTTCGCTTCAACCGTAGTTGTGGTGACAGACAGACTCTTTATTGGCTTATTTCTAACACAGTTTTTGTGTATTGAAATATAATCATAAAAGAAAATCAATTAATATTATTGACGTCCAAAATTCCTAATTCTCGACGTAAATAATTGAAACGATCTTCCGCTAAAGGTTTTGTGAAGATATTGGCTAATTGATTCTCAGTATCTATGTACACACGGTCTATATCTCCATTTTGATGATGATCTCTAAGAAAATGATGCCCAATCTCGATATGTTTAGTACGAGAGTGACATACATGATTCTTAGTCAAATTAATAGTGCTCGTGTTGTCACAGAAAATGGGAATATGTGTGTAAAATAAATCATAGTCTTCTAAGGTTTGTTTCATCCACAAAATGTGAGCACAACAGCGTCCTACGACGATATACTCAGCCTCTGTTGTTGATAGGGCTACAGAATTTTGCTTTTTACTAAACCATGAGACTAAAGCCTTACCTAAGAAATGACATGTGCCACTAGTACATTTTGTAGAAGCATGGAAAATATTAGAAATAAAGGCATAATGACCCATGCGGCTCTGGACAGCAAGCCTATGCGGTTCATACTGGAGTTGCTTTATGCGGCCAAAAAGGAGACCCCCAGACTCATGCGGCTCGGGGACATGCGGCTCAAATCGATGCCACGTGTGACCCCCCCTACAGTTGGCCATTGGAGTAATGGCCTCATTTTAATGCTCTGACACGACTCGACGGCTGCGACGTCTCTGACATAAAGTGTCATAATGGCTCTGCCATAATGACAGATTCTTCGGAAAAAGAAAAAGATCTCTGACCCGATCTGTCAGAAATCCTATGTTGCCACGTGGCAAAAGTCTCATGCGGCTCGGTTAAAGAACAGCTTCATGCGGCTCCGTGAGGCGTCATTCTAATATGATTAACAGAAATCTGCCATATGCGGTCCACTCATAGCCCGGCCTATGCGGCTCAATACCACATGCGGCCCACAGAAACTATACGGCTCATGGCGAGGTCGTCTCCTGCGGTTCGCAAAGACCACGCATATGAGGCTCACGGAAAGTTCGTCCCCTGCGGCTCGACGAGATGTTGACTCATGCGGCTCATGAAGGGTATCTCCCTGCGGTTCAAGTATTGGCCACTCTATGCAGCCCTGGCAGGATCTTCAATCAAAAGACGTGGCATTGAAGATTCGACCGAATCCCAACGAGAATATTTGACATCATCAGCAAGACACGTGGCGAGCAATCAGATATTAGCATAACCAATCACGAAGATTTAAAGCAATCAGCATTAACTGCTCATAAGATTTGGTGCTATCCGCATTAGTGGCCGAGATTCGTTATGATCAAGATCAAGGGTCCATATAGAATGAAGGAGCACCGACATTCCAAACAGATAGCAAACCCTAATAATCACATCCCACCCTTATAAATAGCCAGCAGCATTCCCATAAAAAAAAAAAGAGGGCGGCAATAATAAAAAAAATAAGAAGAGAGAGATACCCACAGAGAGAGAGTTCCCCTTTTTTCGTGACAATCACAGAGAGAGAGAAGCCCAGAGAGCAACCAGAGAGGAGCAAGAAGAGCCTTTCTTCGTCAACGCCGAGCAAATCTTCCCCGAGTCAAGACTGCATACTGATCGTCCAAGGAGTAAGGCAGAGCGGCCGTCGCTTTCCCGAGCCTCTATCGTCACCCCCCAGAATCAAAATAAACAATCGCACTTAGTCTGCTGTACCTAGGTTTTCGTCCCTAGGCTTTCTTTGTGCGAGCGAGTTTGTATTGTGAGTCTAAGTTCAGTCCTCCGATAATTGTTCTGTTCTTTTACAATCAATGGCAAACACGATGGCGACTCTGCTAGGGACTAACTTCTCCACGGCTGAGGAGTTGGTGACGCAATCAGATGCAGCCAAACTTGGCTCCACACAAAAGAAGATGGTCGTCCGCTTCGACCAACAGGCGTTCGAAGAGATGCTTTCTGAAGGCAGCGCTGGCCCGGCCCAGAAGCGCACCCGCACCACGAAGGCTCGCAAAGAATGGAGACCGAAGTCATTTGCTCCTCCTCAAGCCCTCGATGGGATGCCCTCTGTTGCTCAAGACGGCGAGAAGGATTCCCCTGCGGTCCCACTTCAGATCGTAGACAACTCTGCTGCCCCCAAGTCCGACAGAAGAAAACATTATGATGCTAGACTTGCAGGGACAAAGAGGGACTCTACGCGGTCCGAACCGCAGAAGAGTATTAGCCGCAGGGAGAAAGCCCATGCGGCTACATCCGCCAACCGCATGAAGAAAACTCATGCGGCTACTTCTGTCAGCCGCATAACTTATGCGACTACAGTTCCCGACCGCATGGATGAAACTCATACGGCTAGAAAAGTCAATCATTTGCAGAAAACCCATGCGGCCACAGATGCCAACCGCATGCGGCCAGCCTGCACGGTCATGGCTCCTAGCCGCATAAGAACTCGTCTGACGACAGGAGACAACCGCGTACAGACAGCCTGCACGGTTTCCACTCCCAGCCGCATAGCATCCGCTCCATGCTCCTCTCGATCAGTTTTCGACCGTCTTTCGTACGGCCCGAACCCTAATGACTCTCTGGATGATAAGCCAGACTCTGTGATGTTCAACTTGGACTCTTCTTATTATGCACCCACAAGTGCTAAAAAGAAGAAGTCTAGGGCAGCACGGGCTCATCAAGCCCAGATAGCTGCCCCAACCTCTGACTATCAGGGCGTCCCGCTGATTATCACACGGGCCCCTGATGAAAAGTTATACAGAACCGCTCAAGTCCAAACCCCGACGGCGAACGGACAGAGTGGTCCCTCTGACCTGCGTGAGGCGATCCTCCACAAGCGCAAGGAAAGAGAAGGGGCTTCGGCGTGCAGAGAGTCCTCGCAGGGACGTCACTGCGCCCAGATTATCGTCAACTGCTGTTGCAGCAACACGGCAAACCGGCCATCCGCCTTCCAAAGATTACGACATCCGAGCTCGGAAGACGAGGCACCCCCTGTGGCCTCCTGCAATTCCGCGCGGAAAGCCCCTGTTGAGGGAAGAGGAAAGAAAACCAGCATCTCCAGTCCAAAGGTGTCAACTATTGCAGCTAAGAAGCCGTCGTCTAAAGGATCATCCTCTGCTGGAGTATTCCAACACACCCGTTCAAAGACAAAAACGGCTGCAGTAGGAAGTTCACCGCCCACGTCACTGGGGGTTGTTGGAACTGGGGGTAGCTCTCCTCCGAACATTCACGACAACCCGACATTCCAAGAAGACGGACTGGAGGAAGCAAATCCTCAAACGGGTACAACAGATACCGACGTCCCCGAGGACATCCTAAACGAAGCAGGCTCAGAAGCTGGGGGTACTGCCCCTTCCGAGTCCGAACCTGAAGAAAACATACCCACATATCCTGATGATTTCTCGATGCATGAGTATGACTCGGAGAGCACGTCCGCCACCACTCCTTCTGTCACTCCTCACGTGAGGACGGCATTCATGACGGACAACAGCCAAGGCGGTTCCGGCGATCGCCAATGTATCGACACTTTGGAGGCCATACTGCACGCCTTGGTCAAGTCTGTGGACGAGATCAAAGCAGCGCTTCCTACTTTGTAGGGAGTGATACCTGGTCAGACAAGCGTGGGTCCCACGAACAACATAGATTCAAATTCAGCGGCACCAAACCCGGGCAATAATGCTCCCGAGATAACGGCTCCTACCGCGACAGATGAGGCTCGAGAAGTAAGAAGAGAGGTTCAGGAGCTCCGAGCAATGTTCCAAGCCCGAGAAAACTCTCAAGACCTCAGAATACGGCAACCATATCCTGCTGAATGGAGGGATGTTCCCTTTCCCCCAAGATATAAACCGTTCAATATCAACCCATATGACGGCAAAACTTCAGCAAGCCGGTACATCACTTATTTTGAGGTCACTACCGACCATCTGCCCCATGATGATGCCATCCTCACACGGTTATTCATTGGGGCACTGGAAGGAGTCGCCTTCGATTGGTACCGCAACCTGCCAGACAATTGCATTCACTCCTTCGCTGGCTTCAAGCGCTTGTTCTTGGAGAGGTTCTACGAGGTAGGGCAGGACGTCACGATGTCTACCCTCATGGACGTCGTTCAAGGAGAGAAAGAGCTGACGAGGAATTACATTGAGCGGTTTCGTCAAACCGCAATGAAATTGCCATCTGGCAACCCGGACTCTTCCTTGATTGAAATTTGCCAAAAGAGATTACTCCCGACAATTAGTCTCTGGATGGGCGAAAGCCAATTCAAGGACTGGAAGGCTTTTATCATCAGCGCTACAAGTGCCGAAGAACGATTGAAGAAAGCTCGCCAGCTGGGGTTGCATATCTCAGAGGGAGAGAACAAGGGGAAGCGTCCCAATGCCAGCAGCGACAATGGGGGTAGCCCCTCCAACAACCAGGACAACAGAGGCAAGCAGGCTATGGTGACCGATACAGCCCAGAAACCCGAGCCACAGCCAGCAGATAAACAATGGCCTCAAATCACTTATTCTTTCGAAGACGGCCACGTCAAGCCTATCTTGGACATGCTTATACAAGGGGACATAATTCAGCTTCCTCCACCAAGGCGGGAACCTCGGCCGGCTGATTTGGAAAATTCGAAATTCTGCCATTACCACCGCTATGTCCACTATGCTACACACGACTGCTACCAACTGAAACGGTATATCCAGAACCTCATCGATTCGAACGCTCTGGCTATCGACTTCAAGGAGGTAACCGTAGCAGCCAACATGGTGTCCGTACAATTCGGCAATTTCCCTCCAACAGAGACTCAAGACGGTGTCATACCCATCCCTCTGGCAACGATGGAAATCGCTAATCTTCCGCCCACCCGTGATCAAACTCCCGATTTAGTACCTCTCACCACATCACGAGGGGAAATCATGTGGGTTCATCCGGACCTAATCCACGAGATGACTCAGCCCACTTTACCTTCTAAAAAGAAAAGTAGAAAGGTCAGATCATGCCGCACCACCTCGACAGAGAAGGAGGAAGTCTCATCTGTCACTACTCGATCTGGAGCACAAGCCCAACCAGTGGCCGAGAATCCGACTAATGATCAGCAACCCACAAACGCTGATACTCCGGGACCGGCTCAGCCTTCGACGACCGACAAGCCTAGGCCAAAGGAGACTCGCTTCGACAAATCCCTCCGAAAGGAGACACCTCAGGGGCTAGAAAGACCCTACAACTTCGACATCTTGGCTCAATTGGCCAATATACCGGCCAAATTGTCTTTATACGAACTCCTGAGGCTCTCGAAGGATGTCCGCACAGCTTTAAGCGAGGCGCTCCAAAATGCCGACGCATATTTGGCTCAGGTCAACCTTACAGGAGATAACCAACCTGCAGAGCTCCAAGATAGTGTGTGTACAGGGGCAATGCCCAATATCGTCTTCTCTCCGCAGGATATGCTCATCAAAACTAACCTGCACGATCGCCCATTGTACTACACTGGATACATCGGCGACGTGAAGGTGGACCGAATGCACATTGATCCTGGATCCTCCATAAGCATCATTCTGAAGGGTCTGCTACATCATCTTCGCATTCCGATGCACCGCCTAACACCTACAAGCACCGCCATTAGCGGTTTTAATTCGGGCAGGAGCTACCCAATAGGGAAGATACGCTTGAAATGTCAGATCGGCGATCTCCAATCAGAAGTCACCTGCTACGTCATAGATGCCGACACATCTTACAATATCCTTCTGGGGCGGCCTTGGATACACGATTACATGATCGTGCCTTCCACGCTACACCAGTGCTTCAAATATGTCGATAAGTACGGCTTCGTGAGGACAGAGTTTGCTGATATCGATCCCTTCAAAGGAGTCGAATCTTATTACTCAGATTCATGTCTGTACGAAAAATCAAAGAAGCACCTGGTCGAAGAGGAGGTGCAAGCTCACACCAAGACAACCACAGGATCAGAAGAACCTCTGACGATCCACCTCCAGGCTCGTAAACCGGGCTATTCTGCACCCCTTACGGCTACTCTGCGTAAGGACGCAATCAGTCTGTCGGCACAAGAAGAACAAATGAGAATCCGGCTACCAAGGTCTGGCCAAGCACCAAAACCCACACCAGGGCCACTTACCATCAGACTACCGAGAGTCGGTCAGCTCCAAACGGAGAAGCTCAAACCCTCCGATAGACCGCTTACGATACGTCTTCCTAGAAAGGGACATCACCCCGATGTGAAGTCAGACGCTTCTAGCGAACCATCCACTCCTCGCCCTGCGTTAGATGCCAAACTGGGGGTTGCCAGTCTGCCAACAACTCCACGACCTGCTCCGCCAGTCGAGCCTCTGAAGATCAAGCTGACTAGGTCGATCTCTCAGTCTTCACTTATACAGGGGGTGGCCGAAGAAGAACCAGAATTAGCTAAGTATGTGGCTGCCCACTCCGATACCCCTTCCGCGGATGATATAATCCCTCTCGAGAAGATACCTTATTTTGTCAATAAAGGGCTATCTTTGAACTACACCGAGCTCAATAAGCTATGTGCAATGTATGCTATGGACCACGGTATAGGCACTCACCTACACACACAAGTGGTAAATGTATATACCACAATCCAGCTTACTCCAGCAGAAGACGCTTACCGAATAATCGAGGGAGGGGACCACCCGATTATCTTCGGCCGAAAAGACGATCCGTACCCCTTCACCGTAAAAGAAGTCGATCTTGAGTCAAATGCCGGGAGATTGCCTCTATACCTTTATAGTCCCCAGTCCAAATACCTCATGCAGAAGCAAGGATATGATCTAGAAACTACACCAGGTCTGAATTACGGTACCGGATGGCGACTACCTTTAAAGCCCCCAGTACCGTCTGGTAAGCCACGGGACTACTATAGCAAAACTCGATGCGGACTAGGGTACGTAACTCCCACGACGACCCCGGAGAATTCAGATGAAGAATGCGACTGCCAGTCACATTCAACCGGGTCACCAACTTCCGACTCGGATACCAGCATCGGAGACATATTCAGACAGGTCCTGTCAGCCAACATGGCATTCGCCGACGCTTACGAAGAAAACGAGGACATTCCTGAAATCCTCGAGCTTGAGCCATGGGCCCAACAGCTAGACGCACAATGGGAAAAGCGGTTCAAGCTGAGAGAACCTCCTACAGAGGATGAAGTTATGCAGGTCGACCTCGGCACCGAATCCTCTCCAAAGCCAATCTTCGTCAGTAAAAGCCTAACAGACGAGGAACGAGAATCACTACTGGAACTCATCAGAGAATATATTGACGTATTTGCCTGGAGTTACGAAGATATGCCGGGATTAGATCCCGATATTGCTCTTCATAAACTCAACATACGGCCGGATGCAAAGCCAGTCAAGCAACAGCAACGACGTTTCCGCCCAGGAGTCATGGACGCAATCGAAGCCGAAGTCAACAAGCTGATAGCCAGCGGCTTCATCCGAGAGGAGCAGCACCCTGATTGGGTTGCCAATATAGTCCCGGTCCTTAAGAAGAACGGAAAAATCCGAATCTGCATCGACTTCCGTAATCTGAATGAGGCATGTCCGAAAGACGAATTTCCCCTCCCAATCACGGACATCATGATTGACCACACATGCGGCTTCGAACGTATGTCATTCATGGATGGATTCTCGGGATATAATCAAATTAAGATGTCCCCCGACGACGAGAAGCACACATCATTTAGAACACCGATCGGCACGTACTGCTACACAGTCATGCCATTCGGTCTAAAGAACGCTGGTGCCACATATCAGCGGGCTATGAGTATCATTTTCAGAGAACATTTGCGCAAGACAGTGGAATGCTACGTCGACGACATCGCTGTCAAGAGTCGCCGTAAGGAAGATCATCTGCAAGATCTGAGAACGGTATTCGACCTGATGCGAGCCCACAATCTGAAGATGAACCCTACAAAGTCATTCTTGGGCGTATCCAGCGGGAAGTTCTTAGGTTTTATCATCACTGCACGGGGTATCCATGTAGACCCTGAGAAAACCAAGGCAATAATGGAGATGGGTCCCCCGAAAAATCTCCGCGAACTTAGAGGCCTCCAAGGGAGACTAGCTTATATCAGAAGGTTCATTTCCAATCTCTCCGGGTGATGCCGATCCTTCACACACCTCATGAAGAAGGGAGTCTCATTCGTATGGGACGAGGAATGCCAGCGTGCTTTCGACGACATCAAAGAATATTTGTCAAATCCCCCAGTCCTGGTGGCCCCGGTCCCTGGAAAACCATTCCTACTCTATGTACGAGCAATGGAACACTCCCTCGGTGCCCTGCTGGCACAAAACAACGATGCAGGCCACGAGCAAGCTATATACTATCTCAGCCGAATGATGGTCGGGCCCGAACATCGATACACTGCTGTGGAGAAAGAATGCCTCGCCTTGGTATTCGCCATTCAAAAGATGCGGTATTATGTTACAGGACAAACCATACATGTGATCTCACGGGTAAATCCCCTCAGGGTCCTCATGACTAAACCAGGGGCGCTTAGCTCTCGCCTCGCTACATGGGCGATACTACTATCCCCATATCATATGATCTTCGTCCCACAGAAGGCTGTCAAAGGCCAAGCCCTGGCAGACTTTTTGGCAGCCCATCCAGGATCGGGGCTATCCAAAATATACGAGGAAATCCCAGATGAGGTCGCCGATTCGAATACAACCACCCACGATAACATATAGAGGATGTTCTTCGATGGCGCTTCAAGAACTGGACCCAAGGGAAATATCGTCGTCGGGGTCGGAGTGGTATTGATCTCTCCTACCGGGCTAGTGATCAATCGCGCCTACTCTCTCACGGAGCCCTGTTCCAACAATGTGGCCGAGTACAACACTTTGGTCATTGGCCTCCAACTCGCGAAGGAGCTGGGGGTAGAATATCTTGAAGCATACGACGATTCACAATTAATCGTCAACCAGATTCGGGGGTCGTACGAAGTCCGCCATGAAGACATGATCCCCTACCACCAAATAGCAATCAACATCATCTCCTCATTCGAGGGATTCTTCATCGAACACGTCCTCAGACTTCAAAATATCGAAGCCGATGCCCTAGCAGGCCTTGCCGCTTCCTTAGCAGTGCCGAACCAAGCCCATCACTCGGTTGACGTGATAGGCCACGAACTGGTCTGTCCCAAGAACAATATCCAATTCATGGCAAGCTATTCCGCCCAGTCAATCGACGAAACACCAGACTGGAGGCAGCCGTTCATTGACTTCGTCATATACGACATCCTCCCCGAGAATCCAAGGGAAGCCACCTCCATCAGACGACGTTCCCTCAGATTCTTCTACGACACAGAGACAAAGATGCTATATCGACGATCCTACGACGGGTTATTGCTCCGGTGCTTATCAAACGCAGAAGCCAAAGAAGCTGTACGAGAAGCTCACGACGGTGTCTGTGGGGCCCATCAGCCTGGCCCTAAACTGCAAGACCGCCTTCGCCGGATGGGCTACTACTGGCCCACGATGGTGGCAGACGCAATAGACTACGCCAGAAAATGCAAGGCCTGCCAAGTCCACGCAGACTTCATTCACCAACCATCCGAGTTTCTACATCCAACGGTGGCGTCTTGGCCATTTGAAGCATGGGGAATGGATATCATTGGTCCAATCACCCCACCTTCCTCTCGAGGACATCGCTTCATACTTGCGATCACTGATTATTTCTCCAAATGGGTGGAAGCTATCCCACTCGCAGAAGTCAAAACTTCAAACGTGATTAGCTTTCTCAAGCATCACGTCATATATCGCTTTAGATTGCCACGAAGGATCATCCATGACAATGGTCCGCAGTTTATAAGCCACGCATTCTACCGATTCTGCGATAAGCACCGCATTCAGAATATTGCTTCAACACCATACAACCCGGCATCGAATGGGTTAGCAGAAGAATTCAACAAAACAATCATCAAACTCCTCAAGAAGTTTGTATCTTCCAACAAATGCGACTGGAACGAGAAGCTCGGCGAATGTTTATGGGCCTATCGCACCACGATTCGAACAGCTACTGGGAATACACCATTCTCTCTAGTATATGAGAGCGAGGCAGTCCTCCCACTGGAAATTCAGATTCCCTCACTCCGCGTCGCCCTCACTTATCAATTGACAACAGACGATAACTACCGACGTCGACTACAAGAGTTGGAGGCCCTAGATGAAAAATGCCTCTTAGCTCAGCAAAGGATCGAGCTATACCAAGCACGTGTCTCAGGGGCCTTCAACAAGAAGGTCAAAATCAGAACATTCCAAGTGGGCGATCTCGTTCTGGCAGTCCGGAGGCCAATGGTCATGACTCACAAGACCGCAGGCAAATTCCAGCCAAAATGGGAAGGCCCATTTATCATTGAGGCCGTGTTTTCCAACGGCGCCTACCGTCTCGCCAAACAGAATGGGGACTTGCTTATGTTGCCCGTCAACGGCAAGTTTCTGAAGAAATACTATGTTTAGACAACATTTTCCAAATTATCGAGTCATGTATCCATTGATACCACTGAACCCACATCCACAACATTTCAGATTACCGAGCCATACACCTGCTGGCGTCGCTAAACCCTCACTTCCTCAATATTCTAAATCACCAAGTTATGTACCTGCTGGTACCTCTGAACTTACATCCCGGTCACTCTATCAGATAGTAAGTCACGTATAATTACGCCTCTGAACTTTCTTCCTGAAAGAGATCCTCCCTCATGATCCACTACCCGTACTCCCAGTGCACAAAAAAGGGTAATCGATCCGCCAATCTCCGAAACGACCATGTCCTCATTACCTCTGAGTCCTTTTCACTACCACCAAAAAACAAACCGCCCCCTCGTATAGAACTTCCATGTCCTCCTACCTCTGAGTAGCTCTATGCACCCCTTCTTTATTGAGCCCACTCCTGCCATGTCCTCATTACCTCTGAGTGGGAAGGCTCCGTCGAAGAAATCACCATATTTGCCATGTCCACATTACCTCTGAGCAAGTATGTTGGTTCCCTCACAATCTATTATCTGTACTCACAACCAGAGTACGACAAGGATAATAGGTCCACAAATGTCCTCTGTTGACCACAAATGTCCTCTGTTGACCATAAATGTCCTCTGTTGACCACAAATATCCTCTGTTGACCACAAATGTCCTCTGTTGACCACAAATGTCCTCTGTTGACCACAAATAGCTTCCGAAAAGTCTCTCCTGCCATGTTCTCATTACCGCTGAGCAGGAAGGTTTCAGGATAAAACCTTCATGTTTGCCATGTCATCATAACCTCTGAGCAAATGTGTTCGGTTCCCTCTCACCCTATTATCCGCATCCTGAACTAGGGTACACCAAGGGTAATAGGTCCACAAATATTCATTCGCTAAGCTTCTTAGCATAAATCCACCATCTTATCGCGCCCCGGGAGCCCCGCTGCTCTATGGCATTCCTTCCCCCAGTACCAAAAACATCCATGACCACATTGTTGTGACTGTCCCGGACATCCTATCTAAACTGTTATCCGTACCTAAAACCAAGGTACACCTAGGATAACAGGTCCACAAATAAATCCTCCAGCAAGTCCAAATTCCATAAACACCGCAAGTACAAGATGAAGATGAAACATATCCATTTTCGAAGTTTCACATCCTCCGGGATTATATCACTGCTACAAGATAGAAATAAAGAGAAAATAAGCAGGATAAGACAGAGGAACAACTATGATCCGGAGGCCACAAAACGTCAAGAAATGGTCTTTCAGCGAGGCAGTCGACCGCTCAAACCACTGACTAGTTCGATACACCGGCTCTGGAGGCAACGACGTCGCCCAAATGAGCAAAAGATCCCGTTGGAAAATAAAGTCCCCAGACTTGACATAACCCCATTCTTTCAGGATAAGCATGCCAGTCATAATCCAAATTATCGTGGGGTACACCAGGGATACAAAGTTCACACAGAATATCCTATTAAAAGTAAATCATGACAAGAAAGGAGGGAAGCAAATACATTTCTTTCATTAAAAAGTTCAGCTACATTCACGCAATTAACAAGCAAAACTAAAGAAAATTCTTCACCACTTCTTCAGATGGAAAGGAAAG
Organism: Iris pallida; assembly: GCA_029216955.1. Taxonomy (NCBI): domain Eukaryota; kingdom Viridiplantae; phylum Streptophyta; class Magnoliopsida; order Asparagales; family Iridaceae; genus Iris; species Iris pallida. The sequence continues at coordinate 4,550,093 of JANAVB010033017.1, forward strand.
ACACAAACCACAGCTAAACAGATAGAAACATGCAGACAGAGAATAGATATCCGCAAGAGATTCCTAAAACCTAGTTACAGAAACGCCCATACCACTCCCTCAACCACCTTACATAGGAAGGATGCAGTTGAAGGAGATCCTCATCTGGAATAGGAGTATCAGAATTCCCCGAGCTATCACCCCCAGTTGTTTCGACGCTCGGAGAGAGACTATCCTGTGCAGACGACGAGTCTTCCTTCTTCGTTTCTTCCTTAACAGAGGGAGACCCCTGGTCGATGACAGGGGGTGGCGGTTCCTCTGTGACTGCAACCTCAGCGCTCAGCGGAGATACTGAAAGAATCAAAGACGGAAAGACAAAATAAAAAGATATTCAGAAAATAGTCATGCAGCACGTTTAAAGATAACTCACAGGCGGCTCCCATGCATGAGACGTGTAGGCAGACCATGTAATTCGTATGCGGCTCAGACATGGGGTATACCCCATGCGGCTCGATCAAAGGACGTGTATGCAGGTCATGTGGTTGCGTGCACAAAGTAAGCAGTAGATCGGACCCTATTAGGGTTTCATGGACGTGCATGCGAATCACGTAACTCGTTTGTGGCTCAGACATGGGGTATACCCCATGCGGCTCAATCAGGGAACGTGTATGTGGGTCACGTGGTTGCGTGCACGGAGGAGACAGTAGAGCAGACCCTGTTAGGGTTTCAAAATACCCAATCTTCTACATAGGTTATTACCTTCGATGGCGACGTGCACATCAAGGCAGATGGGGGGTGCGACGGTCGACGACGAAGCCGATTTCTTTCTCCTCGCCGCGACCTTCTTCACAATCTTGGAAACCCTAGGCGCCATTACTGTTTGTCAGTTGAAGAAGAAAATAAGACAGGAGTTTTCAGTCAAAAAAAAATCTAAAACCCGTCTATTTATAGAAAAAGAAGGATTACTGAACGACGCCTCGAACGACATGATCGACCCTTCGGCTATCGAGGCAAACTGGACAATCAGAAGGAAAAAACCCTTAGGATCCTCCCCCAAGAGACGGCATGAAATCAAAACAAATCAAGAACATTTAATCAGGACATGTGAAAAAGAGTCTATGCGGACAGCTAACTCTATGCGGCTGAGACACTTATGCGGCATGAACGGGGCCATGCTTCTTATTCAAAGTGTTCCAATTTTACAAATTGAAAACTTTGAAGGGGGTCCTGTAGAAGCATGGAAAATATTAGAAATAAAGGCATAATGACCCATGCGGCTCTGGACAGCAAGCCTATGCGGTTCATACTGGAGTTGCTTTATGCGGCCAAAAAGGAGACCCCCAGACTCATGCGGCTCGGGGACATGCGGCTCAAATCGATGCCACGTGTGACCCCCCCTACAGTTGGCCATTGGAGTAATGGCCTCATTTTAATGCTCTGACATGACTCGACGGCTGCGACGTCTCTGACATAAAGTGTCATAATGGCTCTGCCATAATGACAGATTCTTCGGAAAAAGAAGAAGATCTCTGACCCGATCTGTCAGAAATCCTATGTTGCCACGTGGCAAAAGTCTCATACGGCTCGGTTAAAGAACAGCTTCATGCGGCTCCGTGAGGCATCATTCTAATATGATTAACAGAAATCTGCCATATGCGGTCCACTCATAGCCCGGCCTATGCGGCTCAATACCACATGCGGTCCACAGAAACTATACGGCTCATGGAGAGGTCGTCTCCTGCGGTTCGCAAAGACCACGCATATGAGGCTCACGGAAAGTTCGTCCCCTGCGGCTCGACGAGATGTTGACTCATGCGGCTCATGAAGGGTATCTCCCTGCGGTTCAAGTATTGGCCACTCTATGCGGCCCTGGCAGGATCTTCAATCAAAAGACGTGGCATTAAAGATTCGACCGAATCCCAACGAGAATATTTGACATCATCAGCAAGACACGTGGCGAGCAATCAGATATTAGCATAACTAATCACGAAGATTTAAAGCAATCAGCATTAACTGCTCATAAGATTTGGTGCTATCCGCATTAGTGGCCGAGATTCGTTATGATCAAGATCAAGGGTCCAGATAGAATGAAGGAGCGCCGACATTCCAAACAGATAGCAAACCCTAATAATCACATCCCACCCTTATAAATAGCCAGCAGCATTCCCATAAAAAAAAAAGAGGGCGGCAATAATAAAAAAAAAATAAGAAGAGAGAGATACCCACAGAGAGAGAGTTCCCCTTTTTTCGTGACAATCACAGAGAGAGAGAAGCCCAGAGAGCAACCAGAGAGGAGCAAGAAGAGCCTTTCTTCGTCAACGCCGAGCAAATCTTCCCCGAGTCAAGACTGTATACTGATCGTCCAAGGAGTAAGGCAGAGCGGCCGTCGCTTTCCCGAGCCTCTATCGTCACCCCCCAGAATAAAAAATAAACAATCGCACTTAGTCTGCTGTACCTAGGTTTTCGTCCCTAGGCTTTCTTTGTGCGTTCGAGTTTGTATTGTGAGTCTAAGTTCAGTCCTCCGATAATTGTTCTGTTCTTTTACAATCAATGGCAAACACATTTTCTATCAACTTTGCATCCAGCAAAATCTGCATCCGAATAACCAATAAGGTCAAAGGATTTAGTTTTGGGATACCATAAGCCAACAGAAGAAGTGCCCTTAAGGTATCGAAAGATATGCTTAACTGCGGATAGATGTGATTCCTTTGGATTAGCTTGAAAACGTACACACAGGCAAACACTAAACATTATATCTGGACGACTAGCAGTTAAATAAAGTAAACTACCAATCATACCTCGATACTTACGTGTGTCGACCGGCTTGCCTTGTTCATCTGAATCAAGCTTTGTTGAAGTTGCCATTGAAGTGCCAATAGGTTTGACATTGTCCAGATCAAACTTCTTTAGCAAATTTTTTGTGTACTTGGCTTGATTTATGAACGTCCCATTGTTAGTTTGTTTGATTTGTAATCCGAGAAAGAATTTCAGCTCTTCCATCATGCTCATTTCAAACTCATTCTTCATACACTTAGAAAATTCTTGACAAAGAGATTCATCAGTAGATCCAAATATAATATCATCAACATAGACTTGTATTAAAAGAAGCTTGCCATTAAAAGACTTAATAAAAAGTATAGTGTCAACCTTGTCTTTTGAAAAACTGTTGTCAAGTAGGAAAGAGCTTAGACGATCATACCAAGCACGAGGGGCTTGTTTTAAACCGTATAAAGCTTTCTTCAACTTGAAAACATAATCAGGATTTTTAAAATCTGTAAAACCTGGAGGTTGTGCTACAAAAACTTCTTCTTTTATAAAACCATTTAAAAATACACTCTTGATATCCATTTGAAATAATTTGAAATTATGAAAACATACAAATGCACATAACATGCGAATGGATTCTAATCTCGCAACTGGGGCATAAGTCTCATCGTAGTCGATACCTTCTTCCTGATTGTATCCTTGAGCTACGAGTCGAGCCTTATTACGAGTCACTATACCATTCTCATTAAGTTTATTTCGGAATACCCAACGGGTGCCAATGACCGGATGATCAATAGGCTTGGGAACAAGTTCCCAAACTTGATTCCGTTCAAATTGGTTTAATTCCTCTTGCATAGCATCTATCCAAAAATTATCACTACATGATTCATCAATGGACTTGGGTTCTAGTTGTGAAATGAATGCAACACTAGAAATAATATCTCTACTGGATGCATGAGTACTTACACATTTGGTAATATCACCAATTACCAAATCCTTTGGATGATCAGCCATAAATTTCAATCTTTTCAGCAGACTCCGAAGGTAGCTGGTTCCTGGATCTTCTCTAGGAGAATCAGCTAGTGTAGTGCTTGGTTGAGAATCAGCTGGTGTTAAGCTTGATGCAGTTAGATCTTCATCATTGTCATCGATAGTCATTTGATTCAATTCATCAAAGGTGACGTTGATTGATTCTTCGATGATCATAGTTCATTTGTTGAAGACTCTGTATCCTTTGCTCTTGGCCGTATAACCTAAGAATATACCTTCATCGGCCTTTTCGTCAAACTTTTCCAAATTGTCTTTTGTATTAAGAATAAAGCATTTACAACCAAATATTCTAAAATATAAAACAGATGGAATTCTATCAAACCATAACTCAAATGGAGTCTTCTTCGATTTGGGTCGAATTAGAACTCTATTGAGAACAAAACAAGCTGTATTGACAGCTTCAGCCCAGAAATATTTGGATAGACTAAACTGGTTTAACATCACTCTGGCCATTTCGGATAGAGTTCTGTTCTTACGTTCCACAACTCCATTTTGTTGTGGAGTCCTAGGGCATGAGAACTCGTGTATGAAACCGTGTGTGTCACAAAATTGCTCAAATTCTGCATTCTCGAATTCGCCTCCATGATCGCTTCTAATACGAGTGATCATGTAACCTTTTTCATTCTGTACTTTCTTGCAAAAGGTGACAAATTCGGATAATGCATCATTCTTGCGTGTCAAAAAGTATACCCATGTGTATCTAGAGTAATTATCTACAATTACAAAAGAATATAATTTACCTTCGAGGCTAGCAACTCTGCTAGGACCGAATAAGTCCATATGTAACAATTGTAGAGGTCTAGTAGTACATACTGCATTTACTGACTTGAATGTGGATCTGGTAGCTTTGTTCTTTTCACATTGGCTGCATACCGAATCCTTTTTGAATAATATGTCCGGTAAACCGTGTACTAGCTTCTTCGTGGATAATCTTGAGATTGTGTCCATATTTGCGTGACCGAGTCTCATATGCCACAGATGACTCTCATCACTTTTGGCCATTAAGCATCTACCTAAAATATTAGTTTCTTCCAACAAATAGAAAACATATATGTTGTCTTCCCTGATACCTTCAAAGATAGTACTATCAGTTGAGCTATCAACTATAGTACATTTGTCTTTGCCAAAGTTGATGCCATAACCATGATCAGCTTAATGACTTATGCTGAGTAGATTATGTTTCAACTCGGTAACCAGACAGACATCCTTAATCACAGGACAGGAAGACTTACCAACATCATCGATACCAATAATATACTCTTTCAAATTATTACCGAAGAAAACATAACCTTCCTTCTTCTTCTTCGACAGTATTGCAAATAATGTAGCGTCACCGGTCATATGCCGTGAATAACCGCTGTCGAGGATCCATTTGCTTCTAGCATGTAAAGGGTATTCCACCTACAAAATAGTTTGCAGATGAAACTTTTGGTACCCATTTCTTGTAGGGTCCTGAAATGTTAGCCTTTGGTATCCATGCATAAATATTTAAATCAACAAGCTTTCTCATTCTACATGCAAGAAAAATATGACCAGTGTGGCCACAATAATGACATTTTGTATGAAGAGTATTGAAAGCTGAGTGGTGTGCATGGTTGGTAGGTTTGGGTTTTCTAGTATAGAAGAAAGCATACCTATAATCCTGTTTGGGCTTAACCTTTTGGGGTAAAGGTTTGATATGGTTAGGTCTGACAGTGTTTGGTTTGGGAATGTTCCGATTCTTCGGTAAATGACACGTGTTTGGGTAGGAAGCAGCAGTCTCAGGCTGTTTTCCTAACCTAATTTCCTATCTTTTGGAAGTGTCATACAACTTAGTATAGTCAGAAGTGAGTGATTCCATTCTGACTTGTGCACATTGAAGACTTTTCTTCTCTTTAGAAAGTTCTTCTTTAAGTTGGTCGATAACCTTGTCTTTTTCTTCAGATGACTTGGTAGTCTCGTGTAATAAGAGCTTGACAGATGAAAGCTCACCAGACTCACTAACATTATTTCTAACCTCAGCTAGTAGGTCGGTAAGTCTACCTATTTCACCTTTGTACTCTTTGAGTACCTTCTTAGAGGTCTGATATTTGCTACGCAGTTTCCTGTAATCATTCATCAGTTCACTGAAGGCATCTCCTAATTGCTCAAAGGTAAAGTCATCATATGTATCAACTACAGGTTCAGTAGATACCTGATCAGATGCCATAAAGCATACATTTGCAGCGTCTTCTGAATGTTCGTCTTCTGAGTCGCTGGCTTCACTTTCATGGCATATGCTGGTATTGGCATACTTTCGAGATGTTGATCTCTTTAGGTTCACTTTCTCATACCTGTTGCTCTTCTTGCTTGATGATGAGTTTGTAGGACAATCCTTCTTCATGTCCCTTCTTCTTGCAGCCATAGCAGACAACATCATCTTGATACCAGTTGTTGTTGTTATTATTTTCTTTGGCTCTCTTCTCATGTCTCATGAATCTTTTGAATTTCCTTGCTAGGAGTGCTTGATCTTCAGCATCAGAATCACTACTGTCTGAATCACCTTCAGCAGCTTTTCTGTGCTGAGCCTTGAAAGCAATCATCTTCTCCTTTGGTGCAGGCTCTTCAAAATCTTGTATCTCCAGTTCATGAGTGAGTAGCTTATCCATGAGTACTTCAAGTGTCATGGTAGTGAGGTCGTTTCCTTCAATAATTGCAGTAGCCTTTGGACTCCAGTTCTTGGTAAGTGCTTGCAGGAGTTTGCGAATCTTTTCATGGTTACTGTAATCTTTCCCTAGGTAGGACAAAGGATTTACAATATCCAAGAATCTTTCGAACATTTGAGTAACTGCTTCGTTGGGCTTCATCTTGAACGCCTCATACTCTTGAGTAAGTCTGCTGACCTTTGATTCTTTGACTTGAGTCGTACCTTCATGTGTGACTTCAAGAAGCTTCCACATTTCATTAGCAGTTGTGCAGATAGACACCCTGTTAAATTCAGTTCTGTCTAAAGCACAAAATAAAGCGTTAATAGCACGTGCGTCAAGATTGGCCTTTTTTTTTCTTCCTCTGTATAACTGTTATGAGGTTTTTCAACTAAAGCTCCATCATCAGTTATACGAGATGGCTTTTTATAGCCATTAATAACAATAGACCACAAATCAAAGTCAAGTGATTTCAAAAAAAAACTCATCTGTGTTTTCCAATAGGTATAATTCGTACCATCAAACAGTGGGGGTCTGTTTGTGGCCTAGCATTTACTTATAAATTTCACAGATGCCATGTGTTGTGCTGTGATCTAAATAACAATGAATAAATAATTGCAATGTTACCTTGCTTTACCTGTAACACCTGCTCTGATACCAATTGTAGGAACGAAATAGTAAAGCGTAATACTCTAGAGGAGGGGGGTGAATAGAGTTGGCAGCGGAATAATGCTAATTAAAAATGTTAGCAGCAAGATCACAGAATATTAATCACAATTAAGTAAAGTAAAGGCAGAGATAAGAAAGAAAACACAAAGACAACGATGTATGGTAGAACTCTTGCTACCAGTTGAATCCACTATTGGCAAAATTGCAAGTTTTCTTACGAAGTCCTTGCAACTTCTACAACGCGAGCTTTGATACGAAGAACTCGTCCAACTTGAATTGTGAAGAGGTATTCTTCAATCAAGCCTTCTGATTACAATCTCTCAGAAACTTCTAGACCGTACCGCACTGGCAAATCGACTAGAAGATTGTAATTGGCTTGGGATCTGAAAATGAAAGCTCGAGAAAACTCTTTGGAAGAATGAAAGCTTTAGATAGAGAGAAGATTGAAAGTGAATGAGTGAGTTAAAATGATCGAAATCCTTCTCTATTTATAGGTGTTCCAAAGACAGACTTCTGACAGAATTCGGGCAGAATTCGGGCAGAACTCTATGAGTAAATCTCGGTCAAATCCGCAACTGCAGGAGGACCAAGTTCCAAGGATTTAAAATCACAACGGCCACCAACCGAACTCTGGCCGAACTCAGGCCTCTGGCCGAGTTCTGTCAGGGTTAGGTTAGGGTTTTGAAAATCTATTTTGGTAATTTTTGAAAACCTTTTTGATAGGACATTTCTAAAAACATTTTAAACTCTTTTAGGGATAGCCTATTTGCCAGTACGACTCGGTGTACAATGTATTCCTAAACTCAAATAAAATAAAAAATATATTGCTTAAGGAAATACAGACTCGAATAGGCAAACAGAGCTTCAGTCTTGAACTGAGTGGATAGCTGTTCTTGATAATGTCCAAGAGTCCAAGATGTCCTGATTAGCTTCGTATATCCAGACAGAGTTTGATCAATTATTAAAATCAGGTTGACCATATGACCAATGGGCCAACAATTCCCTCTTCCAATTCTCTAATTCTGAACTTGGAGAATTCATGTCCTAGTGCCAACACTAGACAGAACAAAGGGAAAAGTCCTTTGACATTTTTTCAATTGGCACAATCTATGCCTAAAATGGTCATACAACAGAATAAAGGAAAATGCTTCTTAGCTAACCCTCTTCAAAATAAAGGAAAGCACCCTTTGGTCTTTTCTCAAACTTTCCTGGTCTATGACTCAGAGTAAGATGTATCAGATTTCATTCCTGTAAACAGATGTCCTCGGATCTCTGATACCGAAAAGAATACTGATCAGAGAGGTATCTTACCTACCCCTATGGGGTCTGGTCAAGACCTTCCTATCTTGCAAATATCAAGATCAAAGCAGAGAAAATTGAAGGTATCACAAACAGAGACACCGGGTGCAGAATTCTCAGATTTACGTGCTTATCTCAATAGGCGTCAACCAATATCAACTTTGGCAAAACATAAGAACCCTATGCCTAAGGCCAACATGTACCAAAAGCCAAAGTTTGAAAAGAAAGACCCATCCACCTATGCTAATGAGTTGAGTACATCTTTGTACACTTAGGGAACTAAACTTCTGAAGAATAAGAGACATGTTCCTAACATTATCAAGGAATATGTTCCTCCGACTTCTTCTCATCTTGTAGTTGTAACTGATCTCCGGCAACATCTTACACAAAGACGGAAGACTACAGGGATGTTTCTCTTACCTCCAAATAGTGCTTCAGATCGCCACTGCCTACATAAAGTTGTCATCAACTGTTGTTGCCAATCGGCTCGACGATCTGTCTTCGATCGTCTGAACTATGCTTCAACTCCTGAATATATAATAGAAGACAAAGATGAGCTATTATATGCTTCTATTAACATGACTTCTTAAGACACTGGGGGTGGGAAACGTCCAAGATGTAATGCATCCCGTCATCCCAGTCAGCAATCCTTAGATCGGATCCATGCATCCAGTGAAGGTGTCTTTCAATACACTAGATCATGAAATCGATATTTGAAACAAGGTGTCTTTAATCAAGAAGATCTCCCCATCACCCATGTAGTAAAGGACTCTTTTTCGGAGTTTGATGCAGATAGTGAAAGTTCTGAACAAACTATCTCATCAATAGCTGCAAGAGAAGTGACGACATATACCATTATGGAGGATCAATATGCCTCTACTTCAACCAGTCAAGAGCAACGAATTGTTGCGTTAGAAGACAAATTGAAGACCATGGCAGAAATGGTTGTAAGTATGCACACCATAATTGTGGCTCAACATACAGTACCCCCGATTGTAAACCTTGCTACAAATCCTGAGCTTATAGCATCTTCTGTACCTGTTAGCCTGGGGATACCAACTCCTCAGGTTGCTTCCGTGCCAATTCAAACTGATCCCAGTCAGTCTGGTGCTGGAGGTGGTAATTACCACGCTGTTCCTCCTCCTGACACTTCTAACCAGCCTACCAATTCTCAAGCATCAGGGGATGCTAATGAGGCTGTGAAACTCTTACGCACTCAGTTTGAAGCCTTCAAACAGAAGGATGGCTTACAAAGACTGGGCATAAAGCTACTATATCCTATAGAGTGGAAGGAAGTTCTATTTTCTCCTAAGTATAAGCTTCCAACCATTATGCTGTTTGATGGCAGCACTTCTCCAAGTCAGTACATTAATTATTTTGAGGTGATAACTGATCAATTACAGCCAAATGATGCTCTCCTTACCAGAGTGTTCGTCGGTTGTTTAGCCGGTGCAGTATATGACTTGTATCGTAGCCTATCTGATGGCTGCATCACTTCTTTTACTGGTTTCAAGCAAATGTTCTTGGAACGGTTTTATGAGGGAGTAAATGACATGACGATGTCTGTCTTCATTAAAATTAAACAGAGGCACAATGAATCCACAGAGAGTTTCATTGAAAGATTCTGCCGAGAGGCACTCAAAATACCTTTAGGAGCTCCATCTGCTGTAACAATAGACACTTGAAAATCAAACTTGTTGCCTATTATCAGTATGTGGACAGGATCTACACAATTCTAGGATTGACCTTCTTTCATTGTTAATGCAAAGGCGGTCGAATTCAGTGTCGAAAAGTTCAAGCAGTTAAGAGTCCAGATGACTCATCCTAACCAAGATGAACATTCTACACCTGGGGGTAGTAATTTCCAGAATAACCGCAAAAATAAAGAAACGTTGGCCATTAATCTTAAAGGCAAAGAGTATTTGGCTGTCAATGTTACTCAGACGACATCCACTCCATCAGCACCACTGCAAAAGTCAACGCGTCCAAAAGAAGTGTATTCTTTCGATGAAGATGATACTTTAAGCATCTTCGATTGCTTGATCAAAAGCAATAAGCTTCAGCTTCCAGAGGCAAAACGGCCAGAAGAAGTGGGTAAAACTGGTCACCCTAAATATTGTATTTATCACAGATTTATAGGGCATCCAACCAGAGCATGTTATGTGCTCAAGGGCAAAATCCAGGAGCTGGTCAACTTTGGAGCAATTACTCTACAACAGGATGAGAAAACGGTGACTGCTAATGTTGTTTCTCTTCAATTCGATGATTTTCCACTATAACTTGTACAAGATGGTGTTGTCCCCATTCCAAGGACTACTCTTGAACTTGTGAATATCCTACCTTCTCAAAATGAAGGTTTTGTTCCGCTGTCAACGGACAGAGGAGAGATTATGTGAATTCATCCAGATTTGGTGGCAGAATTTGAAATGCCGTCCTCTTTTATGCAAAAGAGACATTCCAAGTCAAAATCCAAGAACTGTAACATGGTATCCTTTGAACCAGTAACAGAAGAAGAAATTCTAATGGGTACTAGATCTGGGAAATCCTATCTTCGGGAGTATTTCAAAAATCAAGAGAACCCTGCTCCATCTCCGGATGCTCTTCCTCCATCATCTTCTCCTGCTGAAGATACACCATCTACATCCTTGCCGGTAGTCAAACCATCTCCTCCTAAACCAACATCAGCAGACAAGGGAATGCAACCTATTTGTTTTGACAAAATACTGAAGAAGTCCTCATTTCTTGGACTTGAAAAGCCTTACAATTTTGACATATTGGCTCAATTGGCCAATACTCCAGCAAGATTGTCAATCTTTGAACTTTTACATCTCTCAAAAGAAACTCGTGAGACGTTAAGTGAAGCCTTGATGCAGGCTGACGCTTGTCTTACTCCTCTCAAGAAGCCTAAAAAGGAACCAGTCAGCTGTGCACATTGTTATAGTATATTTGAATTAATGCCCAATATTACTTTTACACAAGATGACATGTTGTTAGAAGACAATCGTCATGATCGTCCTCTCTATTTCACAGGGTATGTGGACACCATGAAAGTTGATCGCATTTTGATTGACCCCGGATCTGCACTTAGCATCATGCCAAAGTCTTTACTGGATGCTTTGAAGATCCCAGTACACAACCTTTCTATAACTATCACTACCATCCTGGGATTCAATCAAGGTAGAAGTAAACCTTTGGGGAAAATACGCCTAAAACTTCATATTGGCAATCTTCGTACAAAGGTAACTTTCTATGTTATTGACAATCATGTCTCATATAATGCTTTGTTGGAAAGGCCATTCCTCCATGAACACAATATTGTACCCTCTATGCTCCACCAATGTTTCAAATATGTGGATGGTAATAGAGAAGTCCAAAAGAAGGTTGCAGATCTGAATCCTTTCAAAGGAGTTGAAGCATACTGCAACGATTCTCGTATGTACAAGAAAGAATTCATAAAGGTGGTACTAGCAATAGACACAGATGAAGAACAAAAAAATATGCCGAATGATACTCTGGTGATTCTCGTCAAAGGATGTACTTCATGTCCTCAGTCTTCCAAACCACTGACTATCTATATTTCTTTCCATGAGAAGCGGCCTAAGGGTGATAGTCAAGAACAAAGAGAGCTCACCTCTTCTGAGCCGCTTGTAATCGATCTTCGTTGCAAGAAGATCCCTCCTTCTTCTCGTTCTTCTTCGCCCCCTCTTGTCATCAATCTGACTAAGCCTGCTAAGGCTAAAGTCCCTGTTGTAAATGATGGTGTAAAAATCAATAAAGCATCTCCTTTGCAGTATACTGATGTCTTTTACTATGCACAGTGTTATTTGGATATGCTAGATAGCTTTAAACCACTTACAATAGAAGTCGTATCATCTCTACGAAATATGGTATCACTGGATTCAATATAAGAGTCGTACTTCTTAGTACCGTCTCGAAAGAAAGATGAAAAGCCTATATTCTTCAACAAAAGGGAGGAACCAAAAATCATGCTCTATAATGATAATAGAGATGATACAAGAAGACTACAATTACGATGCTATAGTCCACAATCTAAAGCCATTATCCGTAAAATGGGCTATGATTTCAGAACAGGTCTCAACAATGGTAAAGGAAGGCGAACCCCTCATCGTATTGTTGTTCCAAAAGGAAAATCATAACAATACTACAGTAAAACGAAACGAGGACTAGGTTATACGTTACCACTTCCAACTCCAGAACCTTCTGAATCTGATGAAGAAGAACGTTCAAACTCTTCTGATTCTATCTCATGGATTCTGATACCAGCATCGGTCATGTTTATAAGGTGATAGTATTTTCTAATATGGTGTCTGTCGAATTCTCAGAAGATGACGAAAGTGACATTGAAGAAGCTACTGAAATGGACCCTTGGGCACAAAGGATGGATAATCAGTAGAAACTTCGTTTTGAACAACGAGAGCCACCTACTGAGGATCAACTAGTCTAAATCGATATTGGAGAGAAGGGTGTGTCACGACCAATCTTCATTAGCAAAAATCTTCCAGAGGATGATAAGCAAGAATTAATTCGCCTTATTCGTGAATACATTGATGTCTTCGCCTGGAGTTACGAAGATATGCCGGGATTAGATCCTCAAATTTCAACTCACAAGCTTAACATTTTGCCGAATGCCAAGCCGGTCAAACAACAACAACGACGATTCAAGCCTGAAATGATGGATGCAATTGATGATGAAGTCCAGAAGCTCATAGCTTGTGGTTTTATCAGAGAAGAACAACATCTTGACTAGGTAGCCAACGTCGTCCCAGTCCTGAAGAAGACCAGAAAGGTTCGAGTTTGCATAGACTTTCGGGATCTCAATGATGCTTGCCCTAAAGACGAATTCCCTCTCCCAATTACTGATGTTATGATCGACAATACATGTGGATTCGAACGAATTTCTTTCATGGATGGATTTTTTAGATATAATCAAATTCGGATAAATCCTGAAGATGAGAAATATACTTCGTTTCGTACTCCTCGAGGAGTGTATTGTTATACAGTCATGCCGTTTGGTCTAAAGAACGCAGGTGCAACCTACCAGCGGGCTATGAGTACTATCTTTCGTGATCATCTGCAAAAGACTGTCGAATGCTATATTAACGATATTGCTGTCAAAAGTCGTCTAAAAGAAGATCATATTCAAGATTTAAGAACTATCTTCAATCTAATGCGCCAGCATCAACTCAAAATGAACCCCACTAAGTCTTTCTTGGGTGTCTCTAGTGGTAAATTTCTCGGCTTCGTCATTACCTCTAAAGGTATACACGTTGATCCCAAGAAGATCAAAGCCATTCAAGAGATGCATCCCCCACGTAACCTAAAAGAGCTACAAGGATTCCAAGGTCGACTTGCGTACATCAGGCGGTTTATTTCGAATTTATCTGGTCATTGCAGACCATTTACTCTATTAATGAAGAAAGGTGTATCTTTTGTTTGGACGGAAGAGTGTCAACGAGCATTTGATGACATAAAGCGGTATTTAATAAGTCCACCGGTTCTTGTACCATCGATCTCAGGAATACCTTTCTTAATGTATGTCCGGGCAATGGATCATTCATTGGAAGCTTTGCTAGCTCAAAAGAACAAGGAAGGTCATGAACATGCCATCTACTATCTTAGCCGAAATATTTGCTATTCAGAACACAAGACATTATATCATAGGCCAAACTATTCATGTCATATCCCGAGTTAATCCTCTTCGAGTCTTAATGAAGAAGCCAAGTACACTCAATTCTAGGTTTGCCACATGGGCCATATTATTAGCACAATATGATATGGTTTATGTTCCTCAAAAGTCTGTGAAAGGTCAAGCACTTGCTGACTTTTTAGCAGCTCATCCTTGTTGGCCCAATGATTACATCATGTTTTTAAATATGGCTAATCAGTTAAGTTTAACATAATGATGTCACTAATATTCATATACTCACTATCATGTTGCTACTTAAACTTAGCATTGTCCTAATTGTCCTATATTATATTGCTATGCTTGTATCATACTGCAACATATTTTGCTGGCCTAACATGTATTTGTAGACATGCAGTAAGCATGATCTAACATGATCAAACCAGGACATAGGCAATGAAGAATTAATGATGGACCAAAGACGGCATCATACAAAGAAATTTCTCCGAACCGCCTAGCGACCTATCTGGGGCCTCGCATCGGGGGTTCCGCTGCCCGGTTAGCGGACAGGGGTCGAGGGGGCAGCGCCCCCCGTCGGGGGTTCGGGGGCGAAGCCCCCGAAAGGTATTCAGATTTCCAGATCTGTATATCTTTGGACGACTGCTGTCAAGGAAAAAGACGTCTTCAGGACTGCTCAAATATCAGAAGAAAGGCGTCATCAAAAGGGCTCTTAGTTTTCCTATTTGTTCCAAGTCTGTAATCTTCAATTTGTTGAGTCTAGGAGAATGTGTACGTTGAGTCGCACTGAGTCATCTCAACCCCTAGACATATCTCTCCAAGCTCTACCATACAACAGACCAATTCCTGAACCAAGCCCAAGCTCCACAAAGCCCAAAAGCCTAATGGACCAATTCTGTCTTCTGGAGACAGAGTTCGGGCCGAACTCTGCCTCCACACAGAGTTTGGGCCGAACTCTGTCCCCTGATTTCCAGCACCCTGATTTTTAGGGCCTGCTTGCTACAAGCTGTCCAACGTTCAAAAATTTGAATTCTTGGGACAGAATTTTGGCCGAATTATGCCTCCCCAGAGTAGTATAAATAGAGCTTGAATTCTTTCATTTCAAATCATCTCTTACCTTCAAATATTCAAGCTTTCTAAGCTCTACTACTCCAAGCCTCATTCTTCCATATCTTCTAAGCCACAACTCTCCTTAGCCCAAGGTGCTCAGTGCGATATCAGCTAGAAGTTGTGTGCAAGAGTGAAAGAAAAGTCACTTGGACAATTCCATGTTTTGCCACCTACGAATCTGTAAGAAGTTGGCGTGCTCTTCTGAGTAAAGGCACGTAGTTGTACACTATTTCACAAATAGTGGATTTCAATCCTGAGCTAGAGTTCTCAGGCCTGGACTAGTCCTCCACGAGGGAAACCAGGTTAAAACTGCTGTGTTTGCGTATGCTCTTCATATCTTTATTTACTTCCGCATTTCACTCTGATTTATTTACTATCTTGATAGTTGTTTTGTGATTGTGATATAGAGTTAATTTTATTTGGTTATTATTGACACAAACTCTATTCACCTCCCTCTAGAGTTGCCTACACTTGTATTTTCAATTGGTATCAGAGCAAGGTCTCTATTGTTAGGCTTAACATCCTTAGAGTAGATCCTTGTTAATTTTTTTCCTATGACATCGTATTCCTCCTCCTCCGATAAAGAGGGTTATACTTCTAGTAGCATAGACAATCATGTGTCTTCTAAATGCAAGAAATGCTCTAAGTGGAAAGCCATGGCTAACCAATCCTTAAAGTTTGCTAAGGCTTTTCATTCTACAAATGAAGAACTTTCAGAAAAGGTTATTCATTTAGAAGAATCTAATGAGCTTTTGAGAAATGAAAACAATGATTTATTATCTAGACTTGACTCTCAAAACTCATCTTGTGTTTCTTTAAAGAGTTTGAGTGATTCTTTAATTTTGAAAATCAAATCTCTTTCCTCATCAATAGAAGATCTTAAGAAGCAAGCACATGAGCTAAATTATTTGCATGATTCTTCTATTGACTTTTTAAAGAAACAAAATGATGATTTTATTTCTAGAATTGCTTTATTTGAAAAAGAGAATTATGCTTTAAATGCTAAATTTGATTCTCTTACTTGTTTGCATAATAATTTGCTGTTAGAACATGATATTCTTAAGACCAAATCCATGCATAGTGATTCTACTACTTGTGTGCATAATGATTTGCTATTAGAACATAATAGTCTTAAGACCAAATCCATGCATGCTCACTCTAGAGATATTCATCATTCTAGTATGTCACATGTTCATACTCATCTTGATACATGTGCACACACTAGTATTAGGTGCTTCTATTGCTCTCGCATTGGACACATGAGTGTAACTTGTCCTATTCGTAGGAGTTTTTCTACCAATGCTAGAGTAAATAATATATGGGTCCCTAAAGCTAATAAATGTGGATCCAAGTTTATTTGGATACCAAAGTCTTCGTCTAATGTTGCAGGTGGAGCTTCTTGTATCAAAACATAGCACCGAGGAAGCGTGTTGGTGGTTGCAAAGCTCAAAGGTCATCTTCTAAGCAATTGCACCAACACAAGTGTGGCCACCAGTGCCACTTTGGTAACATGCTAAACGATTCTCTTTAAATGGTTTATATTGTAGAATCTAGCATGTTTCTCTTGATGTCTTGCTAACTAGCTTACATTGATATCCTTTAGTTGCTTATTATATAAATCAATGTGACATATAATACTAGCATGCTTAGTTAATTTTTTATTTCTTTTATCTAGCAGGGCTAGTTACTTAGCTTAAAATGATTAGTTCACACTATGTAGTTTATTACTCATTTTCTAGTAGTGTGACACATTTACATATACATGCTCACTATTCTTTGTCTTTATAAACCATGCATATCACTCTAGTTCATAGGAGCTTGATTCTTGAATTGCTATTTGTGAATATATATGTTTAGCCGATTTGTATTGTCTTATTTATCTTAATTGTGTGACACATTTACATATGCATGCTCACTATTCTTTGTCTCCATTTTTAAAGTTTTGAGATTGTTACTTCTTGCCGATTTGTATTGTCTTATTTATCTTAATTGCTATTTGTGAATATATATGTTTAGCACAAGCTACTTATAATTTGACAAGTATACACTTATACTTCTATTTTAACCTTGTGCTTGCATAATATATTCATTATCGATTCTCATATTTTATTTTGATTGAATCAATTTTGTCTTTGCCTAATAAAGTCTATTTATACATGTTTTTGAATTTGTGATAGTTTTTCAAACATTCATTAAGGATACATGAGTATATTCATTTCTATGTAGATCATATATTTCTTATATTGATATCTATTTTTGTATAAATATCTTTATGTGGATGTATGAGTTAAGCTCAAGTTTTATATTATTTTTGAAGAGTATCTATTCATACTTTTGCGTACCTCATACTTTAGCTATTGATTCTTTTGACAAATTTGTGTTATCTCTTCTTGAATCAATTAGCTTCTTCCTTAAAGTCTTCTTTTGATGATATCTTGTTGGCTTTTATTTGTTGACTTTATGGCTCCATGCCTTTTAATTGAATTTTGATCTTTTCATGTATGACTATTTGTGATATATATATATATATATATATATATATATATATATATATATATATATATATATATATATATATATATATATATATTTGTTTTACTTCTTCAAGTTAGGATATTGAGAGAAAATATTTATTAGTGTCTTGTTCATGACTTTTATGAAGTTCTTTTAAGAATTGCTTGGTTTTGTGCTTTACCTTACTTGTTAAATTTATCGTACTTATAGTGCACATTTTGAGCATGTATCTTCTATATATTTTTTATGAAAATGTTTGTTTTGAAAATATTCTTAGCAAAATTTTCATTATTATTTGGGTATTTACCTTTCTTATACTTAGGTTTTTTTGGAGTTTAATGTTGTTTGATGGTACTGCGTATATTCCTTAAATCTAAGTTCTTAAAAGTAAAGAACGTTTTAGGAACAAGCCGAAAGGGTCCTTCTGTCATACAGGTGTAAATAGCCTGAAGCGACACGGTGCAGTAGTCCTCGGACTACCGCTAGCTGGGAACCGGCCCCTAGAGCTAACCCAAAGTGATCAATACTTTATAGACTTAAGATTTCTTAAGGTCTACATGCAACCATTATCAAGTTCTGGATCTATCCCTAAGTTCCAGAATACTTCATCATATCTAGCCCTATATTTTGAGCTATAAATATTTTATTATTATTGCCCAATGATGTTTTATAGCACATGAGAATACATGTAATTGATATATCATACTTCTCATGTCTTTAGCTACTATGGGTTAAACTTTTACGTTGAGATTTTCCATTTCTAGAGAATACACTTTCATAATGGTTATAATTTTGCATTCTCTGGATCATTCTATTATTTTATTATCTTGAGTTAATCTCAATATTTGGCAAAGAGATTTGCTCTATTGTGTTTTCATGAACATCTCTTTTGCCTTTTACTTGATGAGAGTCTAATTCATTTACTTGCTATCTTATACTCTTATCCTTGCTTAGCAAAGAGTATATAAATCATTTTGATCATTCAAAATGTATTACCCTTATTGTGAACTCTATGCTTAAGCATGTATTTTTAGTCTCAGTGAATTAAGATTTAATGAGCGCATTTATCATGTTAATGGCCTACCTCATTAATCTTAATTAGTTATGTAGCTTGCTTATTTACGATGTATTTATTAAGCTACATAATTTTTGTTCACTTTCACTCGTCTAGCTATCTTCTTGAATTTCAATCTATATATGATATGCTAGTTTACAAAAACAAGATTTATGAATTTTCTTGATGAGATTTGTATTCTGTTTTAGATACATATGATTGGTCTCTAAAATTAGTTTAACAAATTCTTTATTTTAATCTTGTTTTCGTTGAGGTTTGTGATTCATCGCTTTAACTTCCTTCCATTCTAGTCATTGGGAAGCATCTCTTAAACTTCTCTCATCTTTTGAGTCATGATTTTATCATATTATCAAATTACATCTCTTTAGATTTGTAATAATTTAAATAAGATTGACTCTTTTATATATTTTCTATTGGTTTGTTTATATGGTTTTGTTTTGATGAGATTTATGACGGATCATAATTATTTATTGGTTTACTTTATGAATGATCCTAATGATTGACTAGTCCTATATTATCTAATTATGTGCTTATCAAGTTAATTTATTACTCTACTTTGACTACTCATGGATTATCACATATGCTCCTTGCTATTTGAACTTCATTGGTTTCTCATTTAGTATTAGCAAGGTTAGATTATTACCCGTTGATGGGTACATATGTGGAAAAACATATATAGTCCTTGCAAAGCAATAAATTGGTTGATCATTTCTTAATTAGATAATCATGGACATGACATTTGAGATTTATTATTTTTGAGCTATATTTTGACTTTCATCATGATTGATTTAATTGACTTTATTCATGATGACATCTTTCTTTTATTTTTATCTTTTGAGCTATATTGTGATTGTCATCATGGTTGTTTTTAATGGACCTTATTTCTTTTCATGATGATATTTTTAAAGGTAACATGCATTGATCTATCATATTTAAATATGAGATTCTTCTATATAGGCTAATGTATGTCATCTTTTGATTAAATGTGCTTAATTAAGATATTATTTTGATCGTTCATCTTTAGTGACTATTTATTGGATATCTCTTCTAAAGATGACATTATTTATTTTATGACGTCTTTATAGCCTTATATGCATTAAGCAAGGGGGAGAAATCAATAGTTGATTTACCCCTTGATCTTGAAGTTATCATTTTATTTATGCCATAAGTGCTTTGGAACTAGATATACATATTTTAAGAGGGAGCAAATAAATTGGTTCAATTCATTTATACCCTTTAATATGTCGTATACTTAGTTCATCATTGACCCATATTTTTATCATTATTTATATCTTAGTGATTGAGGTTATGATACTATTATTTTGTGAAAGGTGTATGAGAGTTTATGCAACTGTTTTCATCATATTTCTTTGATATGAGTCATCTCGTTAATATTTACTTTCGTATTTTATCTTGATGACTATTGTGCTTTCTTTGATATGGCTTTCTATGATTTGGCTCTCTTTGTATGTTTAATTGATTTGGCTTTCCTTGTTGAGGACTTACCCAAAATTCATGATTTTATCTATATTGGTCATAGTTTGAGGGGGAGCATTCAAGTCGACTGAATTTTTCGTTCTCAAACATTTTTCTCTTTTACCTTCATGTTTATCTAAAAGGTATTCATATAGCATGATAAGGTAATTGAGTTCAAATACATGAATTTTTGATAAGCAAATAGATTTGCAAATAATGAGATCATTTTTTTTATTTTACATTGATCATTCTTTTATTTTGTTTCACTATTTATCTGTGGACAATTATGACTATCATAGTTTCATTGATCAATGTTTCAAGTTTATATATTTCAATTGATATCTATAGTTTCATTGGTATCTTTCTTCTTTGATATCTATAGTCTCATTGGTATCTTTCTTCTTTGATATCTATATTTTACAATTATCTAATCCCTATGATTTTTGACTGAACTTTTTTCTTCTCTTCCAAAACTAGAGCAATATTTCATATCATACTATGTTTTTGGATATCTCTCTTGGATTTTATGTTGGTAAACTATCTATTGATTATTTTCAAATTCTTTTAGTTTTACCAACTATTTGTGTTTTGACAAACTATTTTCTATTTGGCACTCTACATTTTGGTATGTAGTTTCTATACTTGTCTTTACACACTTCTTCCATTGTTCCTCATTTAGTATATCTTGATCATGATTGTCTATGCCTTCCTCCTTCACTTATGCTTAAGTTCATTTTATCTCTTATTACGAAGGAGCTTATTTTTTTGATCATGTCAAAAGGGAAGAAATAAGTTTAAGTTAGCACACAATCTTCTCGTAATATGTGTTTATTAGTGATACATGCATATATGGTATTTGTCTTAAACTTAACCGATTTACCATAATCAAAAAGAGGGAGATTGTTGGCCCAATGATTACATCATGTTTTTGAATATGGCTAATCAGTTAAGTTTAACATAATGATGTCACTAATATTCATATACTCACTATCATGTTGCTACTTAAACTTAGCATTGTCCTAATTGTCCTATATTATATTGCTATGCTTGTATCATACTGCAACATATTTTGCTGGCCTAACATGTATTTGTAGACATGCAGTAAGCATGATCTAACATGATCAAACCAGGACATAGGAAATAAAGAATTAATGATGGACCAAAGACGGCGTCTTACAAAGAAATTTCTCCGAACCGCCTAGCGACCTATCTGGGGCCTCGCATCGGGGGTTCCGCTCCCCGGTTAGCGGACAGGGGTCGAGGGGGCAGCGCCCCCCGTCGGGGGTTCGGGGGCAAAGCCCCCGAAAGTTATTCAGATTTCCAGATCTGTATACCTTTGGACGACTGCTGTCAAGGAAAAAGACGTCTTCAGGACTGCTCAAATATCAGAAGAAAGGCATCATCAAAAGGGCTCTTGGTTTTCCTATTTGTTCCAAGTCTGTAATCTTCAATTTATTGAGTCTAGGAGAATGTGTACGTTGAGTCGCACTGAGTCATCTCAACCCCTAGACATATCTCTCCAAGCTCTACCATACAACAGACCAATTCCTGAACCAAGCCCAAGCTCCACAAAGCCCAAAAGCCCAATGGACCAATTCTGTCTTCTGGAGATAGAGTTCGGGCCGAACTCTGCCTCCACACAGAGTTCGGGCCGAACTCTGTCCCCTGATTTCCAGCACACTGATTTTTAGGGCATGCTTGCTATCCAACGTTCAAAAATTTGAATTCTTGGGGCAGAATTCTGGCCGAATTCTGCCTCCCCAGAGTAGTATAAATAGAGCTTGAATTCTTTCATTTCAAATCATCTCTTACCTTCAAATATTCAAGCTTTCTAAGCTCTACTACTCCAAGCCTCATTCTTCCATATCTTCTAAGCCACAACTCTCCTTAGCCCAAGGTGCTCAGTGCGATATCAGCTAGAAGTTGTGTGCAAGAGTGAAAGAAAAGTCACTTGGACAATTCCAAGTTTTGCCACCTGCGAATCTGTAAGAAGTTGGCGTGCTCTTCTGAGTAAAGGCACATGGTTGTACACTATTTTACAAATAGTGGATTTCAATCCTGAGCTAGAGTTCTAAGGCCTGGACTAGTCCTCCACGAGGGAAACCAGGTTAAAACTGCTGTGTTTGCGTATGCTCTTCACATCTTTATTTACTTCCGCATTTCACTCTGATTTATTTACTATCTTGATAGTTGTTTTGTGATTGTGATATAGAGTTAATTTTATTTGGTTATTATTGACACAAACTCTATTCACCCCCCTCTAGAGTTGCCTACACTTGTGTTTTCAAACCTGTTCCTGAAACATCTAAACTCTATGATGAAATTTCGGACGAAACTTTAGAATCAAATATGATTTTAGAAGAATTTCCTACTTGGAGATTATTCTTTGATGGAGCTTCTAGAATTGGACCTGGAGGTACTCTTGTTGCGGGAGTAGAAATTGTTCTCGTTTCACCCGAGGGATTAACTATTCAAAGGGCTTATTCTTTTGACGAATCGTGCTCTAACAATGTGGCAGAATACAATGTCTTGCTCATTGGACTCCAATTGGCTAAACAACTGGATATTGAATATCTCGAAGTATATGGTGACTCTAAGCTAATTATTACTCAGATTAGAGGCATATATGAAGTCCGACATCAAGATTTGGTACCATACCATGAAGCAGCAACCAGGATAGCTTCTTCATTCAAAGGATTCTTCATCGAACATGTACGTTGGGCATGCAATACAAAAGCTGATGCCTTAGCTAACCTGGCTGCAGTGTTGGCAGTTCCAGTCAAAATACAACAGATGGTTGTTATTTCTAATAGAGAACTATTCTGTGTTGAAAACAACCACAACATTGAATTCAGCAACCTAACTGAAGTCAATATCCTTAGGGAGGACTGGAGAGCACCTTTCATTGATTTTGCAGTGCATGACATTTTGCCAGAAGATCCTAAAGAAGCCACAAGTATCCGTCGTTGATCGCTTCGATTCTATTATAATCATACTACTAAGACACTATATCGAAGAACTTTTGATGGATTACTCTTAAGGTGTCTCGTTGGTGATAAAGCAAAACAGATATTACGTGAGGCTCATGATGGTATTTGTGGAGCACATCAACCTGGTCCTAAACTACAGGATCGTATCCGAAGTATGGGCTACTACTGGCCCTCTATGGTATCAGATGCTATTGATTATGCAAGAAAATGCCGTGCATGTCAAATTCATACGGATTTCATTCACCAACTGTCAGAATTTCTTCATCCAACTGCAGCCTCATGGCCTTTCGAAGCTTGGGGCATGGATATAATTGGCCCTATCAATCCTCCTTCATCTGAAGGACATCGGTATATCTTAGCTATAACCGATTATTTTTCCAAGTGGGCAGAAGCTATACCTTTGGCGAAAGTAAAGACTAGTAGTGTTATCAATTTAATCAAGCATCATGTGATATACAGATTTGGTGTCCCTCGCCGAATCATCTATGATAATGGGCCATAATTTATCAGCCAAAAGTTTAATAGGTTCTGTGATGACAACAAAATCAATAATGTTGCCTCTACGGCCTATAATCCTGCGGCTAACGGGTTGGTGGAAGTATTCAACAAGACCATTATTAAACTTCCTAAAAAGTTTGTCTCTATTAACAAACGTAATTTGAGTGATAAACTTGGAGAATATTTATGGGCATATCGTACTACTGTCCGTAACCCCACAGGTTGCACACCTTTTTCTCTGGTATATGGATGTGAAGCTGTTCTACCTTTGGAAATTCAAATTCTATCATTGAGAATCGCCATTGCTAATAAGCTTACTACAGAAAATAATGATCGTCTTCAGCTTTAGGAATTGGAGGCACTCGACAAGAAAAGGTTATTAGCTCAACAGCATATCGAACTTTATTAGGCCCAGATTTTAAAAGCTTTCAATCGCAAAGTCAGAGTGCGGACATTTCAAGAAGGCGAGTTGGTACTTACAGTCAGACGTCCTATGACTATGACACATATGAGAAAAGGCAAGTTTGGGGCAAAATGGGAAGGACCGTATGTGGTAAATAAAGTCTTCTCTAATGGAGCCTATCAATTAACAGATATGGATGGCAGAGTTGCTATGATGCCCATCGATGGCAAATTTCTCAAGAAATATTATGTATAAAGACAAATTGTACTTTATTTTCAGAGACATGATGTAAATAAAAGTTCATTTTTTATTCAAAAGCAGAACGGAATTACAGAATATTACAGACGGGGAGGAGGCCCCGATCCTTCATGATTAAATAAAAAGTTCACCAACCGTTCAAACATCTCGTTGTGTGAACGCACCAGGAACTCACAAACAACTATCCTCAATGCCTCTTCTTCGGCAGTTTTCCCAGGCTCCACTAACTTGGAGATCAAATCCTGTCCGGGTGCAGGAGGAACAGGTGAGCTTTCGCCCCTTTCTTTTTTAGAAGGCACTAGAGGCTCAGCAAGGGAAGTCTTGGTCTCTTCTTCAAACTTCGGAGCAACCAAATCTTTGGAAGACATTTTTTTTGCACAGGAAGAAAAGAGATTGACAATATCTACAAAAGTTTTGTTCTATTTATAGGCAAAACAACTAAGTAATCAGCCTTGAGAACTGATGCGACTTTTGGAAAGAGGCACAACTGTTCGTTCATTTCTAACGGTTCATTCATAACCGATACTTCATCTTCCCTTCTTCGAAACTGACGTATTTAATTCATTCACTTTCTTCTTCGAGAGTTTAAACGACCATTCATTCATTCAATATTTCTTCCTCGGAAATTGAAGTGACTGATCACCCATTCATTCATCATAGTGAGAATTCATGTATCTTACGAACTTGAATTCCAAATAATCACGTCAAATAACTTGCCACATTCATAATTCTCTCTGGATTCTATTATCTATGACAGCATAGCAAAATCAAATTATAAAAAAAAAAGAATAATGAGACAATTATTTCTTTATTTCTTCTTTGAAAGCATAGATATATTTTGACGAAAATCTATTACATCTTAGATTTTCATTCTAATGAAGGTCTATTACATCTTTGGATCTTCCTATCGATAATGAAGGTCTATTACATCTTTGGATCTTCTTATTTGATACTAGTTCCTTGTTATCTCGGCCTGAAGCGACGAGCCAGACAATAGAATTAACTCTGGTCTTCTCTCTCAGAAAGACGAGAGGAGAACCCCAGAGTGCAGCAGCCCAAAGATGAGCTGTTGTCAATACAACTGGTGGAGAGAAGACAGCCCGCCAGGGGAACTAGGAACGAGATCACCCTTGTGATACAATTCCTAGTTCTGCGTCTTCACCATCCAACTCTTATGTGTATAGGCTTTTCCTACCATCTGAGGAAGACCCTTCTTAACATGAAGAGTCCTGAGCTGTCTGATTTGAGTGTCAGAACCACATGAGCTGTCTGATGTGAGTGTCAGAAGAATGCTCTCTGCAATATCTAAATCACCAGTGCCCGTTCTGAAGAAGCTTGCTAACCAAGTTCCTACAAATATTAATAAAACAGGAGAAGTTAGCAGAATCTATCAACAGTATGTGCCTATCAACAGACGCAAACCAACAGTGTGTGCCTACCAACATGCGCACATCAGCATTGCGCACTGATCAAAAAGGCACACATCAGTACTGAACACTGATCAAACAGCCGCACATCAGCACTGCACACTGATCAAACAGGCTCACATTAGCACTGCACATTGATCAAACAGGCGCACATCAGCACTACGCACTGATCAAACAAGCGTATGTCAGTAATATGCACCTTTGATCGGAGCTAAACACTGGACCACAGTGTGCGCCTATTCTTAGGAATAGTTAGCGCATATCAACAGTGTTTACAACATGTAGATCAATACTTATCTCCAAAAGTGGTACGAAAGAAGAATATTCATACCATTGATTCTTCGTGGAGACTTACCAATTTTTGAAGACACAGCATGCAGGCAAATAACATCAAGACGAAGTTGCGCAAGTGAAACATTATGAGAAATCATTTGTTTTGAGAAAGTATGAATGACTCTTTCGTTTCTGGATGTCCTTTTTAAAGAGGTTAAAGATGAGGTGGGTGCGTCATTCTAGGAGCCTATTTTGGGAAAGAACTAAAAATAGGCGTCTAAAATCGTGTAACGACTGCAACATGTTCCTCAGAAGAAACAGTAAACGAAGAATTAGCTAAAAGAACATGTCTATGTGCACCATTCGAAATCACAACCACATAATATCAGAAATTTTAGATTTCATTGCATAAAGATGGGTGGACCCCTACAATCAAGGACATAAAAATAAAAGTTATTCTGCTTAAAACATTATTTCTTGTCCTTGCCTTTATCAGTCTGACGAAGGGCGGCGTCCAATTCTTGCATGTTGCGGATCCCCGAGCGACGAATCAGGTTAAGAAATCCCTTCGAATCGTCGTGCTCCTTAGAGGATGACCCACCACTCGAGCGATTGAAGAGTGACGGGGTTAAATCGAAGCAGTCCAAAAAGTTCACTGCCGTTATTACTGGGTCAGCCTCCAGCAAATAAGTCGACGGCACAACATCGTGTCCCGCTGTAGGAGACTTGATTGTGGTGTCAGCATTGGTCTCCATCTCTTTCTTCTTGGGGGCCATTGAAGAACAAAAGTGAAGAACAAAGCACAAAGATCAACTACTACATATATATATATATATATATATATATATATATCAACAAATTAACTCTTCGTATTCCTCATGGGAAACTGAAAATAATCAATGAAACTCGAGAAGACGAAGAGAAGATTGAGTATTTTCGAGAAAGGCATTTAATTGTGATGGCCGAGCATTGACCGGCACAACTTGACTTAGTCAAAACTTTTTTAAATTCAAAGTATTCCAAAACTTTAAAATATTTTTAAGTTTTGAAAACTTTGAAGGGGGTCTTGTAGAGCCTAAAAATCAAGTTGCGTCCTGAAAATATTAATCAGTGATCAAGTTATGCCCCAAAAATCAGGTTGCGCCACTGATATTAAGCTCAGAGAACGGACTGTACCGCTGAACAGGTTACACCACATATCAGACTGTGCCCAGTTTTATTGTGCCAAAAACTACGTGGCGTCTGATACTTAATGGTCATTATTACCTAACAACACTGACAACTGACACCACAGTGAACGAGGAAAATCTCTTCGAATCCCGTAAATTGTGCCGCTCAAGGGAAGTTGGTGGACAGCTGTCCTGTACGATTAGTGAGTTACGCCCAGGCGCAATCCAAAAAAAATCCTTAGTTGCGCCTAGGCGCAACTTGAATGACTTTTGCTCAGAAGCTGCCACGTGTGTAGGCACAGCCCAAATCAAGCACAGTTTGACTCGTTGACTGAAGCTTGCGCAGCCTGATGAAGATAAGACAACTTACATTCTAAAGCAGGATAACATGGCGCACATGCCACTAATCTCTTAAGATGTGTCTACTATCCTGTACATGACTACGCGTATCTCAATCACATGATGCCACGTGTCTAAATATAGTTAGTACACGACTGTCAACTGAATGAAAGTTGGCGCAACAGAAGATTGGCACAATCCAATGTGGCATAATTCAGCCTCGCGTATAATTAGAATAACTGTTAAAACATTTATTTCAAGGACTCTATAAATAGAGTTTCCAATTATTATGAAAGGATCAGATACATACGTACAGAGATCAATAACTTTTGTAAAATTTGCTACTGCATTCTCCAGAGGCTACAATCTTCAAGTTTACATCGTCCAAGGGATAAAGTGATTGTCTTCTGATCAGATTTCTAAAGTCGTACTTCTCCAAAATTCCTTATACTTTGTACTCTTTTACAAGTTTGGAATAAACACTTTTGTTTTTGCAAACATCCACCGGACAGGAATGTTGAGTTCTCGATAGACTTGGTTCCCAGCGCGAATCCGATTTCTCAGCATGTCTATCGAGTGAACAACAATGAGTTGGTGGAATTGAAGAAGAAGGTAGATGAGCTGCAGGACAAGGGCTTCACCGATCGAGTTCTTCACCTTGCAGTGTACCGATACTCTTTGTACCCAGGAAGGATGGGTCGGTACGAATGTGTATTGACTACATGGTACTCAATAATCTCACAATCAAGAACAGATACCCATTGTCGCAGATTGATAATCTCTTTGATCAGTTGAACGGAGCTTGGGTTTTCTTGAAGATTGATCTGAGGTTAGGTTATCATCAGGTAAAGGTAAAGAGGGAGGATATTCCGAAGATCGCATTCAGGACGCGGTATGGGCAGTTTGAGTTCTTGGTTATGCCGTTTAGGCTGACCAACGCCCCGGCAGTATTTATGAACTTGATGAACAAGGTATTCCACCAGTACTTGGACAAGTTCGTGGTAGTGTTCATCGATGATATCCTGGTGTATTCAAAGACTGAGGAGGAGCATTTGAGAGTGGTTCTGGAGACACTCAGGAGGGAGAAGCTTTATGGCAAGCTCTCGAAGTGTGAGTTCTTTCTGGACAGAGTTGACTTCTTGGGTCATGTGGTGACTGGAGATGGGATCACAGTGGACCCGAAGAAGATCATGGCAATTGAGGCTTGGTCGACACCCAATTCAGTAGCAGAGATCAGGAGCTTCTTAGGACTGGCAGGTTATTACAGGAGGTTCATGCAGAGTTTGTTTGGTCAGAGGAGTGTCAGGTCACTTTTGATGAGTTAAAGAAGCAGCTAACGACAGCTCCGATTCTGACATTGCCATCAGGATCGGGAGGGTTCACTATCTATAATGATGCCTCAGAGAAGGGTTTGGATTGTGTCTTGCAGCAACATAGGAAGGTGATTGCCTATGCTTCCAGGCAGTTACGTCCCCATGAGAAGAACTACCCTACCCACGACTTGGAGTTGGCAGCAGTGATATTTGCTTTGAAGTTGTGGAAATATTACTTATACGGAGAGAGGGTGGAGATCTTCACAGATCATAAGAGCTTGAAGTATGTGTTTACGTAGAAGGAGCTCAACATGAGGCAGCGCAGGTGGTTGGAGTTGATAAAGGACTTCGACATTTTACTGCAGTATCACCCAGGAAAGGCTAACGTGGTTGCCGATGCCTTGAGTAGGTATCCGACAGCCATGTGTTTGACTATGGATCGTCACTTGCTAGCAGATTTGGAGAGCCTGGGGATTGAGGTGATTGTGCTAGGAGTTCAGATGTAGATATGGGGTGTTCAGATTCAGTCGGACTTGATGGAGAGGATCAAGTCGACATAGTTCGAGGATGTTGCTCTGCGGTGTATCCGAGAGCAGGTTTGAGCAGGGCTAGTGGATGATGAGTTTACTCTTGCAGAGGATGGCGCTTTGAGGCACGGTTCTAGGCTGTGTGTGCCCAGTGGAGATCTCAGGGAGCAGGTCTTGCAGGAGGCCCACCGATCTTAGTATTCTATACATTCTAGTGCCAACAAGATGTAGAGGGATCTCAGGGAGCACGTCTGGTGGTATAGGATGAAGTGGGAGGTAGCTCGCTTTGTATCCAGATGTTTGGTCTGTCAGCAGGTCAAAGCAGAGAGGCAGAGGCCAGGAGGTTTGTTGCAGCCATTATCCACTCCAGAGTAGAAGTGGGAGCACATCACAATGGATTTTATTTCTGGATTGCCGTGTACAAGAGGAGGGAAAGACGCGATTTGGGTCATCGTAGACAGGTTGACCAAATCGGCCTACTTTTTACCATTTAAAGTGGGTACATCTACGGAGAGGCTTACAGAGATGTATATACGGCAGATTGTCAGGATTCATAGAGTTCCGGTCAGCATTGTCTCGGATCGAGATAGTCGTTTTACTTCCTATTTCTGGCGGACTCTGCAGACTAGTTTGGGCACTTAGCTCAAGTTTAGTACTGCATACCACCCTCAGACGAACGGTCAGTCAAAGAGGACTATTCAGACGCTCGAGGACATGCTGCGGACGTACATCTTAGATTTTGGAGGATCTTAGGAGGATCACCTGCACTTGATGGAGTTTGCTTACAATAACAATTTTTAGGCCAATATTGAGATGTCACCCTTCGAGGCTCTGTACGGTCATAGATGTCGTACACCCTTATCTTGGGATGATGTTGGAGAGCGAGCTTTATTGGGACCTAAGATGGTTGTTGATGCAGCCGAAAAGGTGAAGCTCATCAGGGACAGACTTCGCGTTGTGCAGGATAGACATCGACATTGGGCCGATAGCCATCGGAGGCCTTTAGAGTTTAAGATATATATTAGAGATAGGATTAGAAGTAGGTTATTTGTTGTGTTTGTTTGATCATATTTGATTATTTTATAACTTGATACCTTGTTTGTATTAGGTCGGAGACATGGTTTTTCTGAGGATATCTCTAACTCGTGGTACCATACGTTTTGGTGGAGGTAGGAAGCTTAGCCCGTACTTTATTGGACATTTCGTGATCAGCATGAGAGTCGATGATGTGGCATACAGGCTAGACTTGCCACCTACACTTGTGGGTGTCCACAACGTATTCTATGTATCACAGTTGAGACGGTACATGGCTGATCGTAGCCATGTACTTGACCATTCGGAGATTGAGGTGGGACCTACTCTCAGTTATCTAGCACAGCCAGTGGAGGTTATGGATCATCGAGAGAAGGTACTGAGAAACCAAGTGATACCCTTGGTTCGCGTCACATGGAGGCATCATTCTCCAAGAGAGTCTACCTAGGAGCAGGAGGATGAGATGCACGGGCGATACCCATATCTTTTTGGACCTTGAGGTATGATTGTCTATCATTCTCATCAGTTTAGTTTCATCTTTTAATTTCGAGGACGAAATTCTTTTAAGGAGGATAGATTTGTCACCACCATATTTTAGTTTGAGGGTGTTTTAGTCATTTTGTGAATTTTAAATTTATTTTGAATTATTGAAGTGATGATTGTTATTTTTAATTTTTGCTAGTTGAGACTTTGGAGACTAATCTAGATGTTGACTCTAGCTATGGTGGCTTGATTAGCATGGTGGGACCATAGTCTAACTTAAGTCAACCCAAGTTAAGTCAATTAGAATCAAGTTTTAAATAGAAGAATAAAAGACTAGGTTTAAGGACTTTTGACTTATGAATTGATTTCCCTTTCCATTTAAACTTGGCCCAAGCACATGCCATGAAACCCTAACCCTAATTTTAGCCTTAGGTGGTAGGCCACATTATGATTCCCCCTATAAAGTTTCTCTTTCATTGTTCTTGCCTCTTTTGTATCATTGCAACTTTTTGAAAGAAAAGGTATTGTCATTCTTCTCCAATCCATAACTATTTCATTTTAATTCTTTTTGACTCTAGTTTCTTGCATTAGAGTCTAATCCTACTATATTTTCTGTTCATGGAGAGAAATCTCAGTTTTGGGACAATTTGGAGATTTTGGCTAGCAAGGGGAATCATTAGATTTGGGGCTTTTCTTTGTCACTGGCACACTATAGGTAAACCTTATAAATTGTGTTTATTTTCTGATTTATTTGCATAGTAGCCTAGATCTAGGTCTCCCCTAGCTGTGGTGTGAGTTTTGTGAAAGTTTGCATTGATTTCGTGTCCGTATCGGACACGTATCATAACCTAGTTCTAGGTGTTTGTGAAAATGCCTCAATGGAATTTATTTTGATATTTTTGGAAAGTAATTAAATGGATTTGTTGATTTATACATGTGTTTTGATTTCCAACTCGACTGCGTTGATTTCTGACACGATTTGTGTCAGTTTTAGACATGGGAATACTGTGCACGAGACTTCATGCACTGCCCTACTTCTCGGGTATCCTAGTGGACACAACATGACACCATTTGATGTGAAATTTGGTTGACATCTTGGACACATGACTTACACGACACGTATAAAATTTTAGGTTATTTGATCAAGCGAATTGGAAGAAATCCTACCCGCATCAATTTTACACTGCATGTTACACTGTCGAAATTTCGCACTGATACGGGCTTCCCGTATCGACACAGAGTCACGTGGACTCTTGTCAGGGTCCTAGACATGTAGCCCTACCCTTGGCGAACACGTAGACATGTGCACGTGTACTGTAGTGCACTATGTCGTGTCCTAGATCGACTGACACACGTGCACGAGGCCGTACACTGAATAGTGTGACTCGTATGTGGAAGATTGGGTTGGACACGTTTGTGTCCAGTTTCTGGACACCATGACACACGTAGGACACCCTCACATGTGGCACTTCATTTACCAACCCTTTAATTCGATTATTAAATTGTATTTTGGATTCGAAAATCAAGTTTCCCTAAATTCTGATACTAGTTCACTGTTAGTTGATTTTTGAGATTTAAATGTATTCTAAACTATATTTTAATGATTAATTATCAATGATTGGTTCACATGTATAAATCTGATTGTTCGTTACATTTTAGGGTTCATGATTGATGATTGATTATGGGTTTTCGAGTTTGCTGGGACTGTTTTTCCTGAGAACAATTTTTGTGCACTGTTGAACAATGAAACCTATCCACTGAACACTGTTTTCCTGTTCACACACAAATTCCAGATTACCTATATAGACACACACCATTACACAAAACCTGAGAACT
Organism: Iris pallida; assembly: GCA_029216955.1. NCBI lineage: Eukaryota > Viridiplantae > Streptophyta > Magnoliopsida > Asparagales > Iridaceae > Iris > Iris pallida. Next base: position 4,582,904 of record JANAVB010033017.1, read on the forward strand.
TAGTTTGTGACCTATACACACACACAAACACTCTACAAAACCGAGAATATATATACACACACACATGTATGAACCTGACACCCTAGCCTATGTTGTGATATCACACACACATTACTCCAGAAATTTGAGAACCTATGATGTTTTCCTACACACACATACCACTGATGTCTACACACACACACACACACACACACACACACACACTACTGAATAAAAGCTGAGAACACACACACTCTTTCCTGTCACTCACACACACAGGACACACACATATATGCACACACATGCCACACTATATCACTCTCTATTACGTGTGTATGTATATATATATATATATATATATATATATATATATATATATATATATATATATATTTTATATTTAATATATATATATATATATATATGTATATATATATATATATATATATATATATATATATATATATATATATATTTTATATTTAATATATATATATATATATATATATATATATATATATATATATATATATTACATATTATATTATTAACCATTTGTAACAAAAAATATATATATATATATAATATATATATATATATATATATGTTGCTTATATTAATTTAGTATATATATAATGTGTGAAAATATGTGTGTTGCCGTATAAACTGTATATGGCATATAGCCCTATGGATATAGCCTATGTAGCCCTATGTGATATAGCCTATGTGTATTGGCATGTATACACATGAGATTGTGTTGATAGGCTTGTATGACATTGTGTTGATGTGTGAATGCTAGGATAGACATGGCTAGGCTTAGTGAGACTTGTTTGGGTTAGACTTGACCTAGTTGACCCAGTTTGACTAGTGTAGTTAACTAGAGTTGACCAAAGGTTGACTTTAGCCTAGATTGACCCAAACATCATGTAGAATACATTATAGCAGTCTATTTTACCATTTTGGATATGTTGTGACTTGTGTTGTTCTGATTAGGAGCTAGACACCACTCCTCAGGCAGTATTTCATTTCAGATACTCAGGATATCTGGTGAGTACATTCTTTGATCATTTCATATATTGTTAGGATTATATTCTTGCTCTATTTTGCTTTATTTGAATGCTGTCATGTTGGTAACACGGATTGGTACTATATGGATTGCTTCATGAGATGTTATCCCTCTCGGGAGCATCGGATACTCATGTCTTTTGTGTTTCACTTACATCATGTATCTCATGCTTCTACTATCATGAATCTATTATGAATCTTCTTGTGATTCATGTACTCTCATGAATCACAGAGCCTTCACGAATCTATTCATGAATCACTCATTATGAGTCAGTAGCGTAGTCATGAATCTTAACGTAACTTAACTGGATCCTTGTGTATTGATTGGGAAAATGGGGGAGTAGAACTAAACATGTGAATATTCCAAAGTAGTGTAGTCATGAATCAACTCTTTAGTATAGCCATGAATCACCTCCAGCTGTTCACATGTTTATCTTGTACTCTGATTCACTAGTAACTAATAGTTCTCTATTTATAATAGCTATTTACTTACAGTTCTTTCTTTTATACCATGTTGTTCTTTCAGTTTCATGTATCTTACTCTCTAGCATGTTTATATTTTCTAACCTGTTATGATTTGCATGAGATGTATTGTGCTCGCTCCTGTCCTGACTGGACCTGTTGAAAATATTACAGAGGATGAGGACAAGGCTGCTCTATACTACTTACTATGGCACAGCCCTAGAGGATAGCTATGACTTAGGATCTCCAGCAGGATCCACTAGTAGTGGATGACACACCTTTAGTCTATAGTTGTCTTTTCAGTTGTACTTATTTCTCTGGGTTATTGTATTTGAGCTTTGGATATTCTGGATTGCTGTGATATCTTAGACACTTAGATTCTCTATCTATTTGTATCTTTTGTGGATTCATTTCATATCTATCTACCTTATCGTATTTCTATCTTAGTTGTGATTGAGACTGTATTTTTGTATTGTCCTCCATTCGGAGTGTATATACTGTACAGGTACCTTATATTGTTAGATGTTGTGACCTAGGATAGCGTTTTACTACCGACACTGTGGCGTAGGCTGGGCGTATTCACTTCTCGTGCCCTTACTCTAGGGTGCGGGTCGTGACACCGTGCTACTACTTCGCACTATAGGATTTCTGCATCCTTTCGGTGGGCGGTAGCAAGCCCCTACTGCAAGTCCCAAAATCCCGATGTCAGTATGTCAACTCCATCCTTGTTCCCCTAGGATGAACCAGGTCCGTAGCCACGGATTACCGTTCGAAGAACTACCTTGTATACAAGTTGTCCATGACCATGCAAGTATATAAAACTTATCTATGAAGAAAACATATAATGCATGGTAAAGAAAACTAAATGCTCAGCCACCATTCTCATTCATATTTCTCATTTTTCTCATTCCAGGGTCTTGGCGTAATCAATATTCTACATCAACAACGGGATAATAGAATATTGTTACCCAATCTCTTTCCCACATCTTTGGTACCATACATCTTTCCAACCGATACTCAATGTACTTACTTCCCAATTCTTAGGACTTAGCATATGTTTAGCATACGTTCATTGATCTGAGGCTCGACATACTTACTGCCCAAGTATTTGGAACTTTTCTTTCACCTGTCATGTATTTATTGCAAAGCACGCAAGCATACAATACATTAAAATGATTCGAAGCACACAATTCACAAAATGATTTGCAACAGTTTCGATCTTGTGATTAATTATCTTTCATTATCTTTTCGACTTTCATGCAAGGTGTTATTCAACAACTCATCGATCAACATAGTGTACATATTCTTTTTATTAAGCGTGAAGCTAAAGTATCTTCGAAGGGTTCAACACTACTCACATTCATAGGACGATTCCCGTCACGGTCACATAGCCTTTCAAGCGATCCTTCACATAATCTCAAGTCCAACAAGGCTTCATCGAACCAACCATCCATCATAAGGCATCTTACGGGTCGGGGCACTGCAATATATACCACTCAGAAAAAGTTTCGTCCTCGAAACTTAAAACAAAACTCATCCCTAAACTTCAACCGATTTTTATGAAACTTCTCAACGATCAACTTGTAACATTTAACATTTCTTCGCAATATCTCGATTGATTTCAAGTAATATACCATCTCGTCACAACACCCCAATTTGATTCAAAATACTTTACCATCTTTGATCTTTCCTCCAACACTCGTGTAATTTCCTTAACACATGATAATCCTCCCTGTGGCTTTGTTTTGAATTCAGCGTACCACTTGGAATCGTACACATATTTAAGGCTATCCTAGAAATACATGTATTTCAGCCAAGTTCAGTGATAGAGAAAACTGAACGAGCTACGGGTATAACTTCATTTCTGAATGCTAGCAATCTCTCTTAAACATCTTGTATAGCCGCAATTCACTTATTCAATTTTCCAATCAACTAATCTCACAATGAATGTTACCAATTCCAACTTGAGATATTTTCCCACAGCCGTTCCAAAATATTCCCAAAGTATTCCATTCAAGTTCATTGTCATTCATGCCATCAAAGTTGATAAATCCCATAGCCACATTTTATTTCAATACCCCGATTCTCGTAGATCAAATCTTGTACTCGTCATCATTTGTATCCATACACTTTGTTTACGACTTGTAAATTTTTTCGATTATGATCCATCCATCAAATTGGACCAATATTCCACTCTAGTAACATTTCTCGTTGTACTCAAATATTTTCTCGTATTGATCAAGCCAACATATTTTCATCTCACATAAGCCAACTCTCATTTCCAGCAACATTAATCCCAAGAGTCATTCCTATTCACATTCGCTCTCGCCGATCTCGACTATATACTCTATCCCATTCCGTCGTTACAGTTATTCTCAATTTGATCTGAATATCCATCAATAAAATTATTCAAACTGTCTCAAGACACTACCATCAATTTACGCAACTCAATATGAATCAACCAAATCCAACTAGTTCTAAAATTTTTTGACATTCCAACAAATAAGGCAACAAAGTTTTCGAAACCACCATGATCTGTCATTCTGTCCAACATTATAACATCGAATTTCCCAATCTCCATTCCATTCCAAAGTTTACTTTCTGTAATGTCTGTAGTTCGTATTACGTATTTTGGTATACGTGTACGTAATTTCGGACCTGTATTTAGACTTGTCCTGATTGGCTAGTCTTGAGTTCTGCAATGGCATGAGGTAGTTAGCAAATTTTTGGTTCTGGCATGCATTGGGTTCGGTTGGGTTCGGCTTGGTTTGGTTCGGTTTGGGTTGGAGTACAAACCCCTACCGACCACCCTCCATCATTTATAATCCCACCAACCCACTCTCTCTCTTCATTCACTTCTTTATTACTCTTCTCCTTCCTCTTTTAACTCTCTCCACCGTCCAGAGAGAGAGAGGCCTAGGCAAGTGCAACTTGCTTCATAGAGGAACTCGGATTTTCTTGTTCCATTGTCTTCCTCATAAGATTTTAAATCACTTTATTACTTAGTATTTTCAAATTCCATGGCTCATTCTACGTAGATCTAAGTTTCTGACATTTTTGATCTTCTTGGTTTTGATCTACTAAAATAGCTTGTTTTCAAAAACTAAGAGTTCCATGTAGTAGGCCTCATAATTTTACACAAGTTTGGTTTTGAGTTGGCTGGATTTCACCAAGTCCTGGCCGAGATGGAGTTCCTGAGCTTTTTACGCATGTTCGTATTTGACCGTATGGAGAAGATATAGTTTTACGCACACGTTTTACGTGCCAGCGTAGTATCAGCTTGTTATGCACACGTTTTACGTGCCAGCGTAGTATCAGCCTTTTACGCACACGTTTTATGTGCCAGCGTAGTATCAGCCTTTTACGCACACGTTTTACGTGCCAGCATAGTATCAGCCTTTTACGCTCACATTTTAACGTGTTAGCGTAGTTACCTTTTACGCACACGCATCGCGTGCCAGCGTACTTCGTTTTACGCTGAGCTATCCGATTTTACGCTCGGGACTCTCCCGCTCGCGTAAAATCGAGCTCGCGTAAAATCCCCAGCTCGAGTTGGCTTCCACGAGCGTAAAGTTTGCCCGAGTGTTACTCGCGTAAAGTTTTCCTCGCGTAAAGTCTGCTCGAGAGTTCGCGCGCGTAAAACTCTACTCGCGTAAAATTTTACGCGCGTACAATCTTGCTAGCGTAAAACCCCAACCGTACATACCTTTGCTCGCGTAGAGCTGCCTGTCCTTGGGTCTTGCTAGCGTAAAGCCACTTTACGCTTGTGGCCCTTAGTCTAGCGTAGTTGTTCGCACGTAAAGCTTGAGTTCCTATGGCGTACACCTTTACCCCTATTGTATATTTTTACGCCCATTTTATATCCTTGCGCCTTTTGTCATGAACTTGATAATCATGAATTTATTTAGTATGTTTGGAAATAATAATTAAACATGGCGTGGTATGACAAGTATACCTGACATGATTATCTCGAATTGCTGTTGCGACGGTTAACATGACATGACATGACCTGACAAGAATGATTGACCTGGACACCGTGGATGATTGTGTTTGTACAAATAAACCAGTACTGTCTTGCATCATGTCTAGGACAGGGAACCCTGAATACCACGGTCAGGGGTACCTACTGAAATCAACTACGACTAATAACTAGAATAATTCAGTAGTTATGAAGAGATTTCCCAGCTACAAACAATCCCGTTATCTGGGCACATTTGCGGACTTGTAGCCTACCGACGAGTAGGGCACATTTCCAGCACGCAGTCATATGGTGCACCCTTCATAAACGGACATTCGACCCCGATAACCTGGATGGTCTGCAGGGCTTGTGGCTGTAGGAATAATCTCATTGCATCTTGCTAGTAACTAGGCCTGTGATAACCCTAGTTAGTTAAAGTATCAAGCCGTACTCATTGCTTGGCCGTGATTGATTGGATGGAGTCTAGCTTAGTTTAATCTTGTCCCGCTCCTGTACAAGATTGTGACATGACATGATTGCTTATGTTCGCTTAACAATAACGATCAGGGGTCTAGTTCTGTTCAGGCGAAGGGTTACAACCCCGGTCCTTGTTTGGTTTAAGGGTTGTAACCTGGCTCCCGGAGCAGTTCTATATCCTCTCTTCGTTTATTGTCTTATTGCTCTCCATGCCATGCTCGTCACGTTATTACGTTGCTTCAATAGCATGATTATTTATACTAGCCTTATCAATAAAGATCAGGGTTCCAGTTCTGTTCATGCAAAGTGTTACAACCTCGGTCCTTGTTTGGTTTAAGGGTTGTAACCTGGCTCCCGGAGCAGTTCTGTGTTCTCTCTTCGTTTATTGACTTATTTTACCCTATGTTTCTGCTTACCAACAAAGTACTTGAGACGGGTTTCTATTCAGGTGAAGGGTGACAACCCCGGTCCTTGTTTGGTTTAAGGGTTGTAACTTGGCTACCTGAATGGTTTCCTCATACTCAGTTTATTGTTGTTATATTTGCTATTAACAGTTTCATTTTAATCGTCTTTTATAATCTATTGTGATATGCTGGTTTTAGTTCCTAAGTGAAGCCTCATTTGTGGCACTTGCTCTTTCTGGGGTCTGACCCAGCTGGTTTTGTGTGACCAGATATCGGAGTAGCACCAGAGGATCCACCTGTCTTCCATCCAGATGGTGACCACCAGGCGTAACCCTGGCAACGAGTGGGTTTCTTTTGTTCTCCCACTTTATTATAAATTATTGTTTTGAGGCATTTAGCCAACGAGCACCTGTTAGCTCGTATTGCATACCTTACTTACCGTCTGCCTACGGGCTGTAACATGATTGACGAATCCTAGGGTTGATCATGTATGACTAAACTCTTGCTAGTCTTCACATTTTGTAACGACTAGCTTCATGATCAGCTGAATATGTAATATTTGGGACGCCTTACTATTGTATATTTGGTGATCTTACATCTTGCAAAATATTATTACTTGCTTGTGATTGAGACACTAGGCTTGTTTATGACCATAGGAGACTATTTGCTTGTAGTTAAACCCTCATGTATCTAGACAGCCGTGACTGTATTGCGAGGTGGGTTGCACTTCAATACACGTAGCTGGCTATGTACGCCCCCGCTCTCCAGTATTCTGGTTCTGGGGCGTTACACTTTTCGACATATCTTACTCATTCCGACTAAACCTATGCAACATTAATAGGGACATCCTACCGGTTTCCAACATTCAACTTAGCATTCAGCCAAGTCTTTACGTTAGCTAATCTAAGCTAAACTAGACATTCAACTATCTCATATGAGATGGATAGCTATCAGGGACAAAATTATCTCTTATCTCAGAGGCAACCAACTCTTATCATAGGGACTCTATCTTATATTAGTGACAATCTATGATCCAACCAATCCAAGGAACATGGGACACCACCCCAATCTTATGAACTTATACCCCCACATGGACAACTGAAATATCATAGTCAACCAAACTGAAACTTAGGCAACCAACCTACACTCCAGGCAACCACAAACATTCTAGGGTCAAGTCTTTCTACCCGTACTCATACTCGGGCTATACCCAATGAAGTCATTATAGACTTACCCACGACCGACAAGTTCTATCTGACAATTCTTAAGGGTCAATCCCGAAGCCATCATAAAAATTTCTCAATCAAATATCCAAACTTTCATTTTTACTTACATAGATATAGCATTTGCTCAATCCAACTTGCATCCTCATATTGTACTCAAATTGTCTATTCAATCGGGTCAACTATTCTGAGTCATAATACAACATTGTTACCTCAATAGTCTACTATTTAGCATCTTTCCTACGGTCTCCTTGCGACATATTCATTTCTCATATTTTTAGATCATCGATATGGTCTGTACTCTTTTAACCAACAAAATAAGGCAACTACATAATCGTATTTCTTCCGAAAGCATCCTTTATGAATTTTTGCTAGCACCCAACACGGTCATCTCTTAGCAATTCACGTTAACCATCAATATTCCTTTTACATCATCTTCTTGTGATTCAATAAGAAGATTTACTATTAATGTATCGATCCAATCACTATGGCACAAATCATCTAGTACCCGTTTATCGGTCATCTTAGTGGATATGACATAACTCATTCGCAAAGTCATCATCCAATAATTCTATATTCCACCCAAACTCGTTATTTATGGGTTAGCATCGTCTACCGACAAGGTCTATTACATATCACTGCACCTCGATACTTATTTGTATTCTGGCCATTAGAGTCTCATAAGGAACATCTACTCTTTCATGCATCAAGAGACAAGTACTCATTCTCTATGCTTCAAAATAATTAAGATTCATAACTTGTTAATTCGGGACACATCTAATTCTCTTAAGCACAATTGCACAACGTACATAGCCATCTATTTCTTCAAGCCCATTCTCTAACTTTTCGGTCGTTGATGCAACTCTTTGCATCTTCTAAATCATTCGCAACATCAAGATAAGCGCCTAACATCACCATCAATTTGTCGATGTCTAACATGCAATTTGATATACTCAATTCCAATATCGTTCTATATTTGGTCCCTACTATTCTTCCAAATCTTTCGATAGCAACACCCTACCATCATTACTGAGCCTATAATCCTTTTTACCCAACTGTTTCAAGTAACGCTTGAATCTATGATTCGTATTATTCCTAACCAAGGCATTCATTTCATATTCTCAATTTTTCATTTCCCAACATAATGCTAACCAATCCAATCTCGCATCGGGTCATCCGAACATAAAAATCAAGGGACACGTCTAGCCGTCATGTATCAATCGTAATCCCAACTACGACTCGATACTACCCAAACCATAGAGGTAAAGAAATTACTATACAACAACCAGGGTCAAGGGATATCTCACCACGACGAGGGTATATGCAATATACCACTCAGAGCTCAAGCAATTCCTGACACAATATTCCTTTCGCATCGAACCAACGTCCAATATGGACTATCCATCCTGTAGTGGTTATGCTGACCACAAATACCGACTTAAGATTTTGTCGATTCCCGTTCACTGAAATCCATGCACATTCAGTTCCAAAATACCATGCCATCACCCATAGTCGATTGCTGCATAACAATCGATTTCAATGAATCCTACACATAAGACATCCAGCAGACATACAAACTTATTATTGCATCGTATCATTGTTATTTATTTTGGTATCTTTTAGAAATTCAACAAAGTACATACATCACAGCCCACATATTTAGACTTATTGTATGGAACACCCAGTGAGCGATTAGAGGGATCAAAGGACATTCAGTCAAGGGAGCAACTTAGAATAATTTGAAAACAACACTGAATAATCGTTGAAGCACTTTGAGTCATCGAAGAGGCAACTTTGATTTCATCATGGACATAACTTTGAGTATTCGCGGAAGAAACTTTGATTCACCGTGGAAGTAACTTTGAGTAATTGAGGAAGCAGTCTTTGAATCATCGCGGAAGCAACTTTGAATCATCTTAGTAGCAATATTGATTTGAAACAATTCGAATAAGAATCCAAGGATGTAAAGCCATGCTCTAATACCATTATGTCACGCCCCGATCCCAGAGGATCGAAAACTAGCCACTAGGAGTGATGTCGTACAAGTCTAGATTACACTTGTATAAGGCAAAACCATTACAGTTCCTCGTACTTCTCAGAAAACAATGACAGCGTAACAAAACCTATACAGATAAATTAAAGTCGCACAAGATATAAAGAAACATATCCTTTTATTGATAATTGCAATAGGTTACAAGACTTGCAGCGGAATACAGAGTTTATAACTAATTACAAGACTTTGAATAGCCAACTGAATATATACACTTGCCCTTCAGGCTACAACTGAATATGTCGACTTTTTTTACAATGAACTTGCCAATTTAGCTACAATTTTACTGGTACAACTGAGTTACACTATTCCATACATTATGTCCCGTATACCAGAAGACATTATCTTGTAAGAAGAGCTTCTGCGCACCCATCCGATTCATCGATGCCAAGGATCAAACGTTTTTCCCCGTACGCAAGCACCTGTAATATTGCCCACAACGTGGGTAAGTACATCATCAATGTACTGGCGAGCGATGCTGGCCTAACTCACCTAAGAAGACAACACTAAGTAATCATGTTATATAACATTATTAAAAGTGGTCTTTCTCATTGCCTTAGGGTCGATTTCATGTTCAAAACCGACAAGAAGTAAAGCATGCAAATCTTATAGCCAACATAATTTAAACAATATAATATCACCCTTTGGTAATTCTTACCTATAGTCGTGTAGCCATCCCTGTACATTTATAATACTTACTCAGCCTGCACAAGACATTGTTAGGAATAATATCATGATTTAATATAATTATCACCGTTCAGGTGATTCTTACCAACAGCCGACATCCTTCCCTGTATTTGAGTAATAACTTACACTGCCTGGATAAGACATTATTAGCACTGGACCTATCTATATGAAGGTCACTGGCAATACGTTATCTTGGACCGTCCTTCTGGCGAACGACTAACTCCAAATGGGGTGCAAATCCATGGGAGGTTTCCGAAACACCGTGCTACTACTTCAGCCCCATAGGATTTCGGCGTCCTTTCAGTAGGCGGTAGCAAGCCCCCACTACAATTCTCAAAATTTCGATGCCAGTATGTCGACACCATCCTTGTTCCCCCTAGGATGAACCGGGTCCGTGGTCGTAGATTACCATTCTGGAAACTACCTTGTATGCAAGTTGTCCATGACCATGCAAGTATATGCAACTTATCTATGAAAAAAACATATAATACATGGTAAAAAACTAAATGCTCAGCCACCATTCTCATTCGTATTTCCCATCTTTCTCATTCCAGGGTCTTGTCGTAATCAATATTCTACATCAGCGATCGGATAATAGATGTTGTTACCCAATCCCTTTTCTATATCTTTGCTACCATACATCTATCCAACCGATACTCAATGTACTTACTACCTAATTATTGGGACTTAGCATATGTTTAGCCTACGTTCATCGAGCTAAGGCTCGACATACCCACTGCTCAAGTATTTGGAACTTTTTCTTCACCTGTTATGTATTTCATTACAAGCACGCAGGCATACAATTCATTGAAATGATTCGAAGAACACAATTCACAAAACGTTTCGCAATAGTTTCGGGTCTTGTGATTAATTATCTTTCATTAATTTTTTGACTTTCATGCAAGGCGTTATTCAACAACTCAACAATCAACATAGCATACATATCCTTTTTATTAAGCGTGAAGCTAAAGGATCTTTGAAGGGTTCAACACTACTCACATTCATAGGACGATTCCCGTCACGATCGTATAGCCTTCTAACCGATCCTTCGCATAATTCCAAGTCCAACAAGGCTTTATCGAACCAACCATCCATCCTAAGGCCATCTTGCGGGTCGGGACACTACATACTTGACCTCATTCCTTAATTCTATTTGAAAACTCTTGCTTGACTCCTTGATTTGCTTCTTGCTTGATCCCTTCAACCGTAATTCTTATTTTTCCTTCGTGCTGATAAATGTTACGAAGGTGACTCATACTATGTAAGACATGTTCTATTGCCCCATCATACTACTAGTTTAACTCTCATAAGTTGGGTAGAATGTCTAACAACCTAACATTTCCTTTGACCTTAACCAAGGCCTTAGACAAAAAGATAGTAGGACGACTACATAGGCACGAACACCAGACAAGACTTAGATTCTTAAGAAACTTGAATTATTTATATATTCTTTCATCATTATCTCGCGTAGTTATATTTTACCATCTTGACCAATGATACAATAATATCCTAGCTTTGCAAGCTGATTCATTTATCAAGCTTGTTCTTGACATATATGTTATTGGAGGTACTCCACTAACATATTGTCTAACCAGAACAGGTGCATGATGGTCTGATCAACCTAGTGTACTTGGTTTGCTCTTTTTACTCTACGTGGATTGGGATATAGTTAACAAGTATACTTGCCCTCTAGGACCTCATCCGCAACTGCATTGACAATTCCCTCATGAAATATTCATTCACCTCAGAATCGCGTATTTGTATTCAATAGCATCTTCTTTGAACTCTTTATTGGTTTTCGTCTTTCCCTAATTTGGAAAGACAAGCACCCATATTTGATAGATAGACTTGGAGTATTCCCCTATAACCAAGATAGTTGTATATACATACGCACATCTAGCCATCGACCAAGTCATGTGACTACAACCTTGCCTCGAGTTACTCATCCATTTCTCGACGCTAGATCTATTATCGTGACCCTAAATCATTTGAAACTTAAGAATGTTTAGAATTGTATCCTTAATTGGTACCCATAATCTAGATGAATATGATACAATCTTCTCTCCAAGGAATCACCCTTGATCTCTAATCATTTATCTTGATTTCTTAACCCTTACTTTTTGTATTTCTTGCGTTAAAGCAATATTTATTTTTCAAAGACTTACACAACCAAGCAACACAGTTAGATAGGAGATGAATAGACAAAAGCAATGACAAGTATTTACCATGGCTGTGATAGACACCGAGATTAGGGATCTAGGAGAGATATTCTAGTTATAATATTTTATTTTTAAGACACGACTTAGCATTAGAACAACACCTTCACTAGTTTGGTCAATACCCATAGCATAATGCTCGGTCATCTTATGATTTACTAGTTATCAACAGCAAGACATGAGCACTACATTCAACACCTTTAGTAGTCTTATAACCATAGCATAGATAAACTTATTTAGAATAGCAATTCAAGGACTTAGTCGTTGAAAAGATTTCCACGACGTGCCTTAGTTTGATATCCCTTTTTGTAGACCTTGTATGCGTGAAATAGCCTATGTCGTTAGTTCGTGTGTCATCATAGTGTTTCGTGCCAGGAGAATTCCTATGGGAAACCAAGTATGACATACACAATCGTCTTTTATCCATCTGAAATCGAAGAATGATCTCCGTCCTTATTCATATCTACCGCATCATATTATCTGTTATTCTTCTATATCAAGTCGAGGTACGATATCTTGACTTAGAATTTTTCTAACTTCATTAATCATAAAATCGTGCCTTAGTTTTAATTTGAGAAAGGAAATTTTAGAGTGAATAGATTATAAGCCCTCTAAATTTTTTGATTAGGATAAATTGGTTACCATTAGAATGATAAATCATTACCTCATGGAAACCCACTTTCTATTTTGATCATTTGGTTTCCCCTATCGTGACTTTGGCATTTGGAGCACAATACTAGACTTTCTCTTCCAACAAATTTTATATACAAGACCTAGATGAGCCCACCTTCATTTAGGTATATCATGTCCCAATCAAACACGTCCCCTTGTACTCTATTTTTATGATACGACTTTCGGGTCAAAAAGGTCAACCATAACCCTTACTGTAATACCGATGAACTTCTCGACTTCTATTGGAGACCCAATTTCCACTCAAAACTTTTGACCCAATATATGGTTGTGATCTACTCGAAGTCCACTACGCACATGCCACTAGTGTGCCAGTCAATTTAGGCCCGATGTGCTACTTAAACTCAAAAGTCGCAGAACGAGCATTTTTGGGCTTATGGAACCTAGTTAACCAACACGACTGGCAATTAGCCCAACCACGTGAGTTCGAACCTATTCTAGGTTACCCTAATCTAATAAAAATGGTTTAGACTAGTTTTATGGGATCTTGTTCAGTTAATATAGATTAAAACCCAAGATTCACTCAATCCAAGATTGAGGTCAAATTAGGGAACCCATTAAAGCGTAGTTAAACCCATAAGTTCATATCACCATATTTGGACTATAAAATCTAACTTTATGATATGAGCCTTTACACCTGTTATATAGTTCCCATCTCTGGGTCTACAAATACTTCTTCAATAAATTTCTTAACCGCATATCTTCAAAGCCTATGTTATTCGCTCAATGGAATCCCCCTGTTGCAATTTGTTCCCAGTTATGTTCGAACAAGACCTCTCCTACTGCCTTGATGAAACATGGTTAATATTTGAGCAAGGTTAAATAAGTAATACCTAGGCTTCTTTTAGAGTCCGTGATTACGATCAGAAGTAACTCATATTCTCGTATATCGCCTTAAAAATTTGACCTTATAAGTCCTATTACGGTGCTTTCTGCGATTAACCAATTTCTATAAGTTGGGTAGAGCGTGAACCAAGTGTACCCTCTCTATTAGAATGAGACGACAAGTTAGGATTCTGTTTGTAACTGCCTTCTCCATCTTTTCAGGAATCAAAGTTCGACATTATATACATAATTTCCTTTCATATTTACTCTCTTGTTCTTTTTAATTAAGATTTATTTTAATTTCGTGGACGAAATTTTTATAAGTTGGGTAAGATGTAAACCCCCTGATTTTTAATTTTAATTTTATTTTATTTTTAGATAATTTTATAGTTTTATAGCCTTGTAATTAGTTTTATGATTTTTTTTGTGATATTAAAAACTATAGCAAGTAATGCTACTTTATATATATGGTAATTATTTTGTACAAGATATTATATAAAAATGCCTTTCAATATTTTTGGTGACATTTAGGATTTTTAGAAAATTATTTATTTACTTATACAAATTAAAGTATTTCTTATTTTTTTCGAAATGGTACAAGTAGCAAGTATTTGCTATTTTAGGTAAAATTTATACAAAAATATCCATTTTAATTATCTAGAAAGTATTATAGTTTTAGAAATTATAGATATTTTATTTTAATTTTTGTATATATATATATATATATATATATATATATATATATATATATATATATATATATATATATATATATATAAGTTTGATGTACATTTATTAAGGGGAAAAAGAGCTCTGATGAAGCACTGTTCATCCTCCCCAAAGGGGACAAACCCAACCACCCCCTCCGTATTCAAGCAAAAGAATCTTCTTCTTTTTCAATAATCTATTTAAATCCAATCTTCATGCAAATGGGATGAAATAGAATCCAAATCAATCTGGATTCAAATTCTAAATCTCTAAATACAAATTATAATAGAACCCAAATTGAAATATCCCACGTTTAAACTATATATCTCCCAATACCTTCTGTGCATCCCTTCGAAAATACCCAAGCCAAATCCATCGCAAACTCCTCGTGACCGAACGTCAGATACTTCCCTGCCTCTGCCCTGTAGAGCCGTGCACGTCACTGCCCGCCGCCGGACCCCGGCTCGCACCGCCGGCGGCAACAGCAAGCAGCAGTAGTACAGACAGCAGCAACAACAACAACAAGGCTACGAACCCTATATTTTGGGTATGATTTCTCTACCCCCGTTTCCCCATTTTTCGATTCGATCAATCCTATGGATAGCCTATATAACCCTCTAGGAACCCATCTAATTATTTCATAATGAACGGATACAAATTCGATGAGAAATCGAATCGAAATATGTACGAAAACCCAATCTTTCGAAAAACTAGACATAAATAAAACAACCTAGAACACTATTTTAGAAGGCAATTCTTTACCAATCCAACGATAATTCTAAAACTCTATTTGAACACTTCTAGTGACAATATTTATGAGAAGGAAACCTAACTTTTAGTTTTATTTTTTTATTAAGTATATCATTGCAAATTTAGTTTCAAAGTTCTAAGAAAAACTAGTTTTCGAACTTAAAAATTTTAACAATTTTGCCCGATGCGGCGTACACCCCGACAAACTGGGCAACGTGGTCGCAACCCATGAGCATCGAAAGATGCATTGGATGTTGTCGACGTGTGTGATTCGACGGAACTCAATTTTGTTGTGCGTGCACAACAAAGTCGAGGCGTATCGGTCGAGATACCCCGTATAGGCATCATTGCAAACTAGCCCATAACTTATTGCACGTTTGTCAACTCGAGATGAAACTTGTGCCAGCAGGACCATGTCATTTTTTTGTCCTATGTGCCAATTTTGGTCCGATTCTGAGAATATATACCGAAACGTCGTTTTAGCGGGCTCGCGACCCGATCCAACAAACGAAATTGTGCACGGTCCACCGGAATCAAAATTTGGACATACAGTTGGGTTCGTTTCATCAAACCAGACCCATAGATATTTAGTTTGATGACTTTAGAGATCGTAGGTACTGACACGCTTTTCGGTACAAAATGTGTCCGACGACGGACATTATTTTAACCTTAAATTATGATTTTGCCCCTGTGTCCAGAATTAGACTTTTGTGCAGGCATTTTTAGACATATATTTTATACCAAAAATGTTCGTGATATTTATTTCAGCAGCCGAGTGTGTTGGCGGGATTTGACTTTTTATTGCTTCACTATTCTAACGATTCGAGATATTGGACTTTGTTGTTCCTGCGCACCACCCTCAGGCAAGATACCTTGCCACTATATTCTGATTATTTACTGTCATTTAGCATGCTTATTTAGTATTATTATATCTTCACCTTTTGTCATTTTACTGCATTTATTTATTTTATGCAAATAAAATGTTTAGTCATATTCCTATTACTTTTGTTATTGTGCATCGACTTAGAGTTAAAAAGACTACCTAATGTTGTAATGCACCCATTGGCCTTGACACATGTGATACACGAGTCATGAGTTGCATATAGGTCTCGGACTTGCGTAGTCGGCTGGCCATCGATATGTAAGGACGTTCGCTAGGCTATAACTACTAAATATGATTGCATGATAGAGACTAATAGTTATTAGAGTTAGGACATTGGGAGGGAAGAATACTATTGGACGTTGAACTCTACCATATCTATCGTAGAATCGCTCGCTACTGAGAAACGATAGGTAGACTGTATATCATAGACTCGCTTGATACTGAGGAATGGTATATAGTGTTTAGACTCGCTACTGAGGTATTGTACTGTATTATTTTTATCCTGACTTGACTTGAAGGTTATGCGACCATGTACTATGCTCGATTGCATTACACTTAGAGTGTCTAGGTGACCTTTATCCGTTAGGTATAAGTACTTTTGGTTTGGTTACTTATACCCGATCGCAGCTTGGAACAGTTGCTTGTCGCGGACTAGTATGCCACACCATGTCCTTGTTTGGTTGTAGGGTTGGCTCACTGCTCCAATGAGAAGGTATTGAACCTTGTTGTGGTCAGTATACTATATTGGACTCATGACATGGAAAGATACTTCATCATGTATTAGGGTGCCATCCCCTGTCCTTGTTTGGTTGGGGGGATGGTGTACTAATACAAGGTGGAGTATTGGACCATGTTATGATCCGATTTGACTTATTATTGAACAGTTTATATTCAATTTATGGCATGTTCTTCCTGTATCTTGTTACGTCTCTCTGAGGACCTGGTGATCTCTCCATGTGTGTCTTCTTGTCTTCTACAGGTATTCTAGCCAAGGTCGTGATCATCTCTTTTCTATCAAGATGAAGTGCTCTTGGATCGTCCTTGCTACTTTTACCAAATTCTTTCAATTGCTTTATATTTCTTCTCTTTTAAAAATAGTTGGTAGTGGATTTGTCTCAGCTCAACTAACTTGTACAAATGACAATTTATATTGTTTATACTGTCTTTCATTTTGTGGATGAGATTAGTTAGCCTTGGTTTTACTGCATTTACAACTTATGTACACATACGAAGATTCTATCTATTGGAGTATACTTCGTATGTATACAACTGGCATGTCTACGTACATAGTCCTAAGTATTTTAGGACTGGGGCATTACAGCGGAGGCGCCACATCTGGGTTGGCGCTGGCGAGAAGGACCTGTGGAGGGAACGACGTCCTGGAGGAGGCGGGATGCAGGGGACGCGGAGGATGTGGTCGTCGGACTCGGTGCGACCGGATGGGGGGCGGCGGTGTCGGTTAGGTTTCTCTCCTTCTTTTCTCTCTGTGTTGTGATTGGGGCTGGTGTGAACGGTGTGCGTCGACGGTGGTGGTGAGATGGGATGATGGCGGTGGTGAGTTGTTGTGTTGATCGGGGGCAGCCGAAAGCTGGTGGGCACGGTTGTTGGGTGAAGATGGAGGAGAGCTAGGTGTCGGGGAGGTGGTGGCACGGTGGAAGGGTGCTGTGGTGGTGTTGACGATTCTGGGAAGTGGCAGCCGCTGTGGCAAAAATACAGGGGGCGGGTCGGGATGATGGTGGCGAGATTGTCGGAGTGGTGAGGGGGATGCGGTGACAGGGAGGTCGAGGTGGTGGCGGTACTGGAGGTGAACGTGGTCGTGGTGGTTTCGTGGCTGCCAAGCAGTGGACTGGCCGGAGCCGAGGCCGGGGGTGGTTATATTTGGAGAGTTCTACTGGTGTTGGCGGCTAGGTGGGGTGTGTTGGAGATTTAGGAAATGGCTATGTAAAATATTTGGGAGTCCCCAATATCTATAGGCTAGAGTAGGAAATCCTAGTGGTAGAATCGAAATTATAATAGATGGTAGGAAAATAGTCGAACACTAACTACTAATATGTAACACTAATTTAATTAGTTATTTAATAATCATTAATCACTAGCAAAATTACAATTTAGCTCCTACTATCCATCACTATTTGAAACCAAAGGACCTAGCCCACGATCCAGATCATACTTGGTAGGTTAGAACTTGGACCGAAATGATCTTAGCCCGATACGAAAGAAAAATATAATCATTTATAACTTATATAAACTTTAGGATTTAAATCAAAATAAAATAGTATAAAAGTATTTTTTATTTAGAAATCCATATTTCACCAAATCTTTTTTTTATATATGAAAGTAAATATTTATATCTTATGAAAATCCTAGAAAAGGGACAAAAAATTATCTAACTTACATAATATAGTTTTTTTTCATAACCAATGCCGCAAAGATACCGATAACATTTTACGAACGAAAATACACTTCAAATTTAAATTCACGTTTTCAAGATTTTGATAAATTCGAAAAATAGAAAAATACTAAAATTTGAAAAATTCTAAAATTCCGTTAACGGGGGTTACAATCTACCATCCTTAATAAAATTTTGTCCTCGAGATTTATGGTTGGCAGAGGGGTCAAAACACGATAGAGTTTAGTTAATACCTTAGGCACGATTTAGAGAACGATGACTTGACGCGATCAAGATGAACAATTCCAACCACTTAGGCACGATAAATTATTTTGGCATGATGGATCGAAGTACGGGTAATGTTATATAGGCACGGTATAGAAGTAAATACAAATTATTTTAAGCACGATTTTAGTCACGGCTGTCACGCCCCGATGCGGGAGGATCGAAACTAGCCACTGGACGTGATGCCGTACAAGTCTAGATTGCACTTTTACAAGGCAAAGCCATTACAGTTCCTGGTATTTCTCAGAAAATATCGACAACGCGGCAAAACCAAGCAGATAAATTGAAGTCACACAAGATATGAAGAATGTATCTCTTTATTGATAATCATAATGGATTACAAGACTTGCAGCGAAATACAAAGTTTACAATTGATTACAAGACTCTTGAATAACCAACTGAATGTATAGACTTGCCCTTTAGGCTACAAATGAATATACCGACTTCATTACAATGAACTTGCCAATATGGCTATAATCTTACTGGTACAACTGAATTACACTGTTCCATACATTATGTCTCGTATAGCAGAAGACATCATCTTGAAAGAAGAGCTTCTGCACACCCATCCGATTCATCGATGCCAAGCACTGATTCACAGGATTTTCCCCAAGCAAATACCTGTAATATTACCTACAACGTGGGTCAGTACATCATCAATGTACTGGCGATCGGTGCTGGCCCAACTCACCTAAGAAGACAACGCTAAGTAATCATGTTACAGAACATTTTTAACAGTGATCTTTCTCGTTGCCTTAGGGTCAATTTCATGTTATAGCCAACAAGAAGTAAAGCATGCAAATCTCATAGCCAACATAATTTAAGCATACTGTTATCACCCTTTGGTGATTCTTACCCACGGTCGTGTAGCCATCCCTGTACATTTATAATACTTACTCTGCCTGCACAAGACATTGTTAGGAACAATATCATGATTCAATATAAATATCACTGTTCAGGTGATTCTTACCAACAGCCGACATCCTTCCCTGTATTTGAGTAATAACTTACTCTGCCTGCATAAGACATCATTAGCACCGGACCTATCTATATGAAGGTCACTGGCGATACGCCATATTGGACCGACTTACAGGTATACAGCGCCCTTGCCAGTGCAAGTAGCTAGCCCCACTGCAAGTCCTGTATACTGTGCTACTACTTCAGCACTGCTACTACTTCAGTATTGGTTCCCTCCAGGACGAACCGGGTTCCATGGCCCAGGAATACCGTTCGAGGAACCACCTTGTCGACAAGTTGTCCATGACCATGCAACTATATGTAACTTATCTATAAAGAAAACATATAATGCATGGTAAGGAAAACTAAGTAATAACCTATCATTCTCATTCATCTAGCCATCTTGCCATCTAGCCATCTTGCCATCTTGCCATCTTTCTAGAGTCTTGGCGCAACCAATATTCTACATCGGCGACGGGATAATAGAATGTTGTTACCCAATCCCTTTTGCCACATCTTTGATACCATACATCTTTCCAACAAAACTCAGTGTACTCACCACCCAATTCTTGGGACTTAGCATCTGTTTAGCATATATTTATTCGAATGGAAATCAAGCATACTCACTACCCAGTTCTTGGGTCTTAACATCTGTTTTGCCATCTATTCATTGAGCCAAAGCTCGATAAACTCACCGCCCAAGTATTTGGGACTTTGCATTCACATGTCATGTAATTCATTGCAACATCGTACAAGCATACAATTCATTTAGCCACAACAGTTTACGTTCAAGTGATTATTATCTTTCCGAATTCCATGCAAGGTGTTATTGAGCAATTCAACAAGAAATATAGCATACTCATCCTTATTTTAAGCGTGAAGCTAAAGGACCTTTAAAGGGTTCAACACTACTCACATTCATAGGACGATTCCCGCCATGATCGCATAGCCTTCCAAGCGATCCTTCATATATTCCCAAGTCCAACAAGGCTTCATCGAACCAACCATCCATTATAAGGCATCTTGCGGGTCGGGGCACTACAATATATACCACTCAGAAAAAGTTTCAACCTCGAAACTTAAAACAAAACTCATCCCCAAAACTTTAACCGAATTTTTTTGAACTTCTCAACGATCAACTTGCACCATTTAATATTTCATCGCAATCTCTCGATTGATTTCAAGTAATTGATTCAAAATAGTTTACCATCTTTCATCTTTCCTCCAATACTCGTGTAATTTTTTTGCACATAATAATCTTCCCCGTGGCTTCATTTGAATTCAGCATATCACTTAGTTGGAATCATACATATATTTTAGGCGTCCCCAAAATACATGCACTTCAGCCAAGTTCAGTGATAGAGAAAATGAACGAGCTACGGTGCACCTTCCTTTCTGAACATCAGTAATTCTCTTCGAGCATCACGTATAATCCCACTTGTTTATTCAATATTCCAACCAACTAATAAGACAATAGATGTTGCCAATTCCAACTCAATAATTTTCCATATCGATCCAACATTTCCAAAATATTCAGACTTAGATGTATCAAGTATCCCTTTCAAGTTCATTGTCATTCAAGCCACCAAAGTTGATAAATCCTATTGCCACATTTCATTTTGGTACCCCGATTCTCGTCGATCAAATCTTGTATTCATCCTCGTTTACATCCATACACTTTGTTTGCGTCTCATAACTTCCCGATCATAATCCATCCATCAAATTGTACCATCATTCCATTCGAGTAACATTTCTCGTTGTCCTTAAACATTTTCTCGTATTGATCAAGCCAACATATTATCCTCGCGCATAAGCGACTCTTATATCCAACAACATTAATCCGGAGGGTCATTCCTATTCACATTCGCTCTCGCCCATCTCGGCCACATGCACTATCCCATTCCGTCGTTATATTTATCCTCAATTATGATCCGATCAATGAAATTATTCCAACTGTCTTAAAGCACTACCATCAATTTTTGCAGCTCAATATTGATCAACCAATTCCAACCAATTCTAACAATTCCTAGCATTCTAACAAAGGCAACCAAATTTTGAAACCAATATGATCCGTTATCCCATCCAATATTATAACATCAAAATTTTCAATCTTCATTCCATTCCAAAGTTTACTTTCCAACACATCTTACTCATTTCGACTTATACTCACGCAACATCGATAGGGATATCCTACGGTTTTCCAACAGTCAACTTAGCATTCAGTCAAGTCTCTATGGTCAGCTAATCTAAGCTAAACCAAACATTCAGCTAGCTCATATGAGATGAGTAGCTATCAGGGACATACTTATCTCTTATCTTAGAGGCAACTAATTCTCATCATAGGGACAACTCTATGGTCTGACCATCTTAAGGACATGAGACACTACTCCAATCTTATGAACTTATTCCCAATACGAACAACTGAAGAACATAGCCACCAATCTGAAACTTAAGCAACCAACCAACATTCTAGGCAACCAACCGACACTCTAGGCAACCAACCGACATTCTAGGCAACCAACCAACACTCTAGGCAACCAACCGACATTCTAGGCAACCAACCAATATTCTAGGCAACCAACCGATACTCTAGGGTCAAGTCTTTCTACCCGTACTCATACTCGGGTCATGCCCAACGAAGTCTCATTCCAGACTTACTCGCAACCGACAAAATCTTTTCGACAATTCTATCCAACAATCCTTATGGTCACTCCCGAAGCTATCATATAAAACTTATCAATCGAATATCCAAACTTTCAATTTCCACTTGCATAGACATAGCATCACTTGTTCAATCTGACTTGCATCCTCATATCGTACTCAAATTGTCTATTCAATCGGGTCAACTATTCTGAGTCATCATTCGACATTGCTATCTCAATAGTTTATCACTTACGATCTCTTTCTACGGTCTCTTTGCGACATATTCGTTTCCCATATTTTTAGATTATCGATATGGTCTGTACTCTCTTAACCAACAAAATAAGGCAACTACATAATCATATTTCTTCCGAGGCATCCTTTATAAATTTTCTAGCACCAACACGGTCATCTCTTAGCAAATTCACGTTAACCATCAATATTTGTTTTGCATCATCTCCTTGTGATTCTATAAGAAGATTTACTATTCATGTACCGATCCAATCTTTATAGCACCAATCATCTAGCATTCGTATATCGGTCGTCTTAGTGGATATAATATAACTCATTAGCTAAGTCATAATCCAACAATTCTATATTCCACCAAACTTGTTATTCATGCGACAATATCATTTACCGACATGGTCAATTACATATCGCTGCACCTCGATACTTATTTGTATTCCAGCCATTCTATTCTCATAAGGAACATCTACTCTTTCATGCATCAAGGGACAAGTACCCATTCTCTATGCCTTAAATAATCAAGGGTCATAACTTGTTAATTCGGAACACATCAAATTTTCTCAAGCACAACTGCACCACGTGCTAAGATCATCTATTCCTCAAGCCTATTTTCTACTTTTCGGTCGTTGATGCAACTCTCTGCATCTTCTAACTCATTCGTAACATCCCGATAAGCGCCTAACATCACCATCAATTTCGTCGATATCCAACATGCAATTTCTTTTACTCAATCCCAACATCGTTCTATATTCGGTCCATCTTATTCTTCCAATCTTTTGATAGCAACACCACACCATCGTTACCAAGCCTACAATCCTTCTTACCCAACTGATTCAAGTCTTCGCTTGAATCTGAAATTTGTTTCCTTTCCAACCAAGGCATTCATTTCATATTCTCAATTCTCTTATTACCCAACATAATGCTAACCGACAAGGTCTAGCGATGGTTCATCTGAACACATCAAAATCTCACAATGGGTCATCCGAACTTAACAATCAAGGAACATGCCTAGCCAACATGTATCAATTGTAAGCTCAGCTACGATTCGATACCACCCAATACCTTATAGGTAAAGCAATCACAAAATCATAAACACATCAAGGATCAAGCGACATCTTATCACGACGAGGGTATATGTAATATACCACTCAGAGCTCAAGCCATTCCCAACACAATATTCCTTCTCATCAAACCAACGTCAAATATGGACTATCCATCCTGCAGTGGTTATGCTGACCACAAATATCGACTCATGATTCTGTCGATTCCCATTCACTGAAATCCATACACATTCTGTTCCAATATACCATGCCATCACCCACAGTCGATTGCTGCATAACAATCGATCTCAATGAATCCCACACATAAGACATCCAACATACATCACAAACCTATTATCGTATCGTATCGTTGTTATTCTTTTTGGTATCTTTTAGAAATTCAACAAAGCACATATATCACAGCCCACATATTTAGACTTATTGTATGGAACACCGAGTGAGCAATTAGAAGGATCAACGGACTTTCAGTCAAGGGAACAACTTAGAATATTTCGAAAACAACAAAAAATAATCGCAGAAGCACTATGAGTCATCATAGATGCAACTTTGATTTCATCGCAGAAGCAACTTTGAGTATTCGCGGAAGCAACTTTGATTCACCGCGGAAGCAACTTTGAATAATCGCAAAAACAATCTTTGAGTCATCGCAAAAGCAGCTTAGAATCATCTTAGTAGCAACATTGATTTGAAATAAATCAAATAAGAATCCAAGGACGTGAAGTCGTGCACTAATACCGTTATGTCATGCCCCGATCCGGGAGGATCGAAACTAGCCACTGGGCGTGATGCCGTACAAGTCTAGATTGCACTTATACAAGGCAAAACCATTACAGTTCCTGGTATTTCTCAGAAAATATCGACAACGCAGCAAAACCAAGCAGATAAATTGAAGTCACACAAGATATGAAGAATGTATCTATTTATTGATAATCATAATGGATTACAAGACTTGCAGCGGAATACAGAGTTTACAATTGATTACAAGACTCTTGAATAACCAACTGAATGTATATACTTGCCCTTTAGGCTACAAATGAATATACCGACTTCTTTACAATGAACTTGCCAATATGGCTACAATCTCACTAGTACAACTGAATTACACTGTTCCATACATTATGTCCCGTATAACAGAAGACATCGTCTTAAAAGAAGGGCTTCTGCACACCCATCCGATTCATCGATGCCAAACACTGATTCACAGGAATTTCCCCAAGCAAACACCTGTAATATTGCCCACAACGTGGGTCAATACATCATCAATGTACTGGCGAGTGGTGCTGGACTAACTCACCTAAGAAGACAACACTAAGTAATCATGTTACAGAACATTATTAACAGTAATCTTTCTTATTGCCTTAGGGTCAATTTTGTAGTGAGCCGCTTCGCCCTAGCGGAACGCCGATTCAAACGGCAAGTGCAACGACTCAAATGAGCCGTCGACTTGAAGAGTTGCGTCGACCCGATGAAGTATCGATACGAATCGATGCAAGACTTACAATGGCCCGTAAAGATGAATCCAGACTCAGACTTTCAAAGGCGCGCTCGGAGGATCGCTCGGCCGATGCAAACATCGCTAAGGTGGGTGGCTCTGATGAACCCGTCTTTGCTTAGCCTAGACACATAACAGTGCGGACACTGTCATGAGAATCGCTAGGCGATAACCCCGCGCATGCTAATGAATGACCCAACGCACCTAGCTAAGGGAATAATCCTATCTTGTATGCTTGTATAGAATATGGAAAGGACTTAAAAAATGTGAACTCTCGTACTGCGCTCCACGCTCGTGCTAAGGCACAAGCTTGCGTTCAACAATGAAACAATGAATGGTTTACAACAATGAAACGGGAAGACTATCAACATAGTCGTTCCGAGTAGAGTTTAGCAACATTGAAAGGCTATGGGACCGATGGGTCGCCAAGGCGACTCCCGTACAGGGAGTTGCAAAATGTATGAATGGATAAGTGAATGAATGAATCAACGAATGAATGAACGAATATGTGAAAGAACCAATGAACGAACGAACAAGTGAAAGAAAGAAAGAAAAGAAAGAATGAATGAAAGATAAGAAAGAAAAGAATGGTTAGCGACAGGTGTGACGGGCACGTGCAACGGGGCTCGCTACCCGCGCTGCACGGACGCCAACCTGGTCGATAACGTAAGAAGGCTAAGGGTTAGCCTACGGCGGAGATAGCCGTTAAGTTAAAAAGACAAGTTAATACGAAATGGTCGTGGACAAACGGCACGAGCGAGGGGTGGCGTATGCTGTGACCGTAGAGAAAAAGGAATTCCGCGGCATGATCAAAGGGGGGATATCCGGCCTAGACGGAATCAAAAATATGGCTTACGGGCTGCCTGGGTGCGGACTCGGCCACCCGAGGGACGTAAGTGCAGGCGTATTTCAAGAGACTAACGGGGTGTGTGCCAGTCCTCACCCTATCGCTAGTTGAGAAATACCACGGCTTGGATATCCAAAATGGCTTGTGATGCCAGCGACCGGTGCATATAGAGTTAAGTGGGCTTTGCTGGTGGCAATCCACGTGCAAGTCCTTGCATTGAAACCAAAGAAGTCTAAGTTAACTAAATGAAGTGCCTTATGAATATGCTTGAATTGTAACACACAAAATGATAAGAGTACTTTATGCAATGAGTTAGATAACGTGCCCACGACGTGCTAGAACATGCTACGACGCGCTAGAACCTGAGGCAGGAACACGCCCTTGACACTGAATGCTTTCATGAATCATGTTTGGTTGAAATATATGAACTGTTATCTAACTTGGTTTACTTTGGACAGGGAAGGCCGGACGGTAAGTATGGGTAAGTCGTGCATGTATTTTTATACGACACTTGAATTTGGCAACACGGGATAGGTTATGTCTTATGCCATAAAACTGATCCTAAGGCAAGATTAGAAAGACAATGAATGATAGTCGGTGCACGAAAGTAAATGGAACGTGTTTGGTAATGATAGCATTGTGGGCGAGCTAGCCTCCCCACCAGTGCATAACAATGTACTGATAACCCCACAGTATACTTACAGGATGCAGGTATCGTCGGCGGGTGCGGAGCTTCCATCGAACGTGCTAAGGCGCGGAGCTATCTCTGGAGCCTTGGAGCGTTGCAGGAGCTGAAGCACCCTATACAGGACATAATATATCGGAATATCGCCATGAATCATTCCATGTTGTAAGCCACTTGGCACGCCCTTTTATGTTTCAGAGAGGGAGAGCTTGAGCGATTGTAATAACGGCCTAGCACCACATGTAAACTTCTTGAAAATCAATAAAGAGTTTGAATTCGTTTCAATTTTGTGTTCGTTTACTTTCCGCTGCAAATGGGGACACTCTGTGCGACTCTGTGGCCTAGCTCAAATTGGTCGTTTCTGGACTTGGCCTTGCACGGGCGCAACCTAGGCCCGTGCGGCATCACGCCTTAGCAAGGACGATCGCTCCTACGGGAGCGGGGCATGACAGATTGGTATCAGAGCACGGCTTTACGTCCGTGGACTTCATGTCAATTTCTCCGTTTTGAAAGCTCGGTTGGAAATAAAAGAAGTGTACGCTCTCTCTCGTTGTGCCTTGGGATGTTCCATACAATAAGTCTAATATTTTTAAAAGCTCGTACGAGTACTCGGTTGGACGGGATCGATAGGCGAAGGCCTTTGTGCCACCACGACGGACTTGAGTTGGAAGGAACCGGTGCTAAGAGTTAGCGAACGCAGTACGTGCATGAATGAGCTTACGCTGATAGCTATCGAGCACACGAGACCAAAGTATAGTTCGAACGGGATGGTTATGCGGCACAACTTAGTCCGCGTGTTGCGCACCTCAACTTTTGGTGCAATCGAGTTGCGAGCGATATCAAGTACCGCTCGGTCGGGAACGAAGCTACGCTTAGAGTGTATATCGATAGGAACGCTATCAAACTAACGCTTAGGCGTACACGGACGATCGACTCGGATTTTGAGAAAATAGTGCGAATAACTTGGCGCGTCAATATGACGCGAACGATTATGCTAGGGATTCGTCGAACGAAATCCGAAGGATGTCTTAGCGTATGACGCGAACGTGATTGAGGACTACATCGTATGGCTTGAATCCGAGTGGTGTATGTGATAGGTTTGGAGAAGAATAAGAATGAATATCGATGACTAGTCGAGTGGCTCGAACCTTTAGTGGTGTATGGACGACATAAAAATTGTTCGAACGAGACTAAAGGATATAACGGATAGAATGGGTAAGTCGGCGAGGCGATGCGACCGCGCAAAGCCTTAGAACGCGTCATGCTTAGTTGGTCGTGACTTCGAATGTCCCGAACATGATGTCGCTCGGACAACTTGTCAATGGGCAACGCAAGTTAGAAAACGATTCGGAACGACGAATGAAAATGAATGGTCTTGATCGAAGAAACTTAGAGGATCGCGCGTACGATTTTGAATTGATTCAAATGAATTGTGACTTGAGTTGGACGATGATATTGAAACTAGCTTGAAGAATAGCGATCGAACTTGACCTTGAATATCGAGAAAATTGTGGAATATCCAACTCGGACAATAGCATCAACGCACGACTCGAAATTGGTTGCAAAGAAAGATCGTCAGGTTACGCATATCGTCGATGGTATTGAGGCGTATCAAAGATCGATATGCGATAACTCGGGGGCACTTTGACTCGGCGAATGACGATCGTGCAAATGTCATTGTTCCGTTGGATGCTATACTTGGGATATTAAAAATGTGTTGAGGAAAAGATATATCCGGTTCGAGGATTTTCTAGTTGAACGCATGACGGTCATACTATCGAATTGATTTGGCTTGGATGAAAATGAGAATGCTTGGATTTGCTTCGTTGACAACCACAACATTGACGTTCTTGTCTTATGCGAGCGCAACTCCAGCCTCGTACATGCGTCGTGCCGGAATTGTGACGATCACTCCGCGTGAGCGCTGATATGGTGATTCATACAGCGGGAGTGATTGAACTTGGATGGCATGACAATCTGATTGTTTCGACTTGTGGTTTGACGCGAAGGCGGACTCGAGAATGAATTTGTGTGCTTGAGGAATTGAACTTGAGGATTGAGTAGGTCCAATCCGCGTATCGAGAATGAGTTAGTCTAAACTCAAACAAGAGTTATGCCCCGATGAGAATGATTATTCCGCGAGAGCGTTGCATGGTGATTCATGAACCACCATGGATAATCGGACTCGCGTGAGATTGGGGCGCAATATATTGTCGAGCTGGATGACCTCGTGATCGAATACATGAATTGGTTAGAACTGGTGATTGAACGAAATTGAATATGTGCAACGTAAGTCTTGATGCGAAATAGGTGATCATGCTCGATGTTTAGAAATCTGAGTGACGCGAGCTTGGGTAGAAAATCCCGTACAAACGAACAAATGGTTTGACCATAGGATTTGGGGTGAGCGTCGTGCAACGACCTTGCACGATGAGCAACAAATTTGACTTGTAACTATGACCCTGTGAGATGACCTAGCGGATAGGCGGACGGCCCTATGCCGAGTGATTGAACTTGTGCGATTGACCTTACAATATCGTCCGAACGGACGATAGACTTGCGGTAACAAGACTTAGAGTAGGACGGGGAACTGGGAGTGTGCATGAACGACGATAAAATTGGCTCTAAACAAAGTGAATGATAGGAATGGGTGATGCGCAAGTAAAAATTGGGATAACAAATTGAATCATTAATTGGAAGACATACTCGGTGATAGTGCGATACTTGATCTTGAAATCGGAAGGGAATTACTTAGACTTGGTCGACCCCGCTAAGAAGAAATCGTATTGATTTCATTGACTAGAGCGCTTGAGAAGCGAATCGAATCATCTCGAGGATCGAGATAAACGATAGTGAGATGCACGCAAGTTCGGTTTTAAATCGAAGTTAGCAAAATGATCGGCAAATCGAAACTATCACGAGTAGCTTGTCCGACTTCGCTGGTCGCTAAGCTTGGTTGAAATGTACGTATTCGGAGGACGCCTTGAATGCGTGCACGATCCAAACTCAGCGATATGATGAACTCGAATGCAGCTGCAAGTGGGTGTTGAGATGCGCATAAACGAACGAATGAGTTTGCCTCAGCCTACGACTCTCGAGTTTGATAAATCACGATGCACCTCGTGCGACCGTTTCAGTCCCATGATATATCGAAATAGCAACCAAGTCGAAGAAATACGACAATTGAATAAGTACCATCAACTCTAAAACGAATAAGAAGTCATTCAATGAGATCGACCAAACGTATGCGACACGGAACTTGGAGAAGTACCGAGCATGGTTCGATGCCATCGAACGATAGAGTTGTTCGATAGAATTGTCTAAGAGACACGACGACACGAGTTAAAGGAATGGTAGGATGACCCACACTCAGGAAGTCTCGAGGACGAGACTTGTTTTGAGTGGTGTATTATGTAGTGACCCGCTCCGCCCTAGCGGAACGCCGATTCAAACGGCAAGTGCAACGACTCAAATGAGCCGTCGACTCGAAGAGTTGCGTCGACCCGATGAAGTATCGATGCGAATCAATGCAAGACTTACAATGGCCCGTCAAGATGAATCCAGACTTAGACTTTCAAAGGCACGCTCGGAGGATCGCTCGGCCGATACGAACATCGCTAAGGTGGGTGGCTCCGATGAACCCGTCTTTGCTTAGCCTAGACACATAACAATGCGGACACTGTCATGAGAATCGCTAGGCGATAACCCCGCGCATGCTAATAAATGACCCAACGCACCTAGCTAAGGGAATAATCCCATCTTGTATGCTTGTATAGAATATGGAAAGGACTTGAAAAATGTGAACTCTCGCAATGCGCTCCACGCTCGTGCTAAGACACAAGCTTGCGTTCAACAATGAAAAATGAATGGTTTACAACAATGAAACGGGAAGACTATCAACATAGTCGTTCCGAGTAGAGTTTAGCAACATTGAAAGGCTATGGGACCGATGGGTCGCCAAGGCGACTACCGCACAGGGAGTTGCAAAATGTATGAATGGATAAGTGAATGAATGAATCAACGAATGAATGAACGAATATGTGAAAGAACCAATGAACGAACGAACAAGTGAAAGAAAGAAAGAAAAGAAAGAATGAATGAAAGATAAGAAAGAAAAGAATAGTTAGCGACAGGTGTGACGGGCACGTGCAATGGGGCTCGCTACCCGCGCTGCACGGACGCCAACCTGGTCGATAACGTAAGAAGGCTAAGGGTTAGCCTACGGCGGAGATAGCCGTTAAGTTAAAAAGACAAGTTAATACGAAATGGTCGTGGACAAACGGCATGAGCGAGGGGTGGCGCATGCTGTGACCGTAGAGAAAAAGGGATTCCGCGACATGATCAAAGGGGGATATGCCGGCCTAGGCAGAATCAAAAATATGGCTTACGGGCTGCCTGGGTGCGGACTCGGCCACCCGGGGGACGTAAGTGCAGGCGTATTTCAAGAGACTAACGGGGTGTGTGCCAGTCCTCACCCTATCGCTAGTTGAGAAATACCACGGCTTGGATGTCCAAAATGGCTTGTGATGCCAGCGACCGGTGCATATAGAGTTAAGTGGGCTTTGCTGGTGGCAATCCACGTGCAAGTCCTTGCATTGAAACCAAAGTAGTCTAAGTTAACTAAATGAAGTGCCTTATGAATATGCTTGAATTGTAACACACAAAATGATAAGAGTACTTTATGCAATGAGTTAGATAACGTGCCCACGACGTGCTAGAACATGCTACGACGCGCTATAACCTGAGGCAAGAACACGCCCTTGACACTGAATGCTTTCATGAATCATGTTTGGTTGAAATATATGAACTGTTATCTAACTTGGTTTACTTTGGCAGGGAAGGCCGGACGGTAAGTATGGGTAAGTCGTGCATGTATTTTTATACGACACTTGAATTTGGCGACACGGGATAGGTTATGTCATATGCCATAAAACTGATCCTAAGGCAAGATTAGAAAGACAATGAATGATAGTCGGTGCACGAAAGTAAATGGAACGTGTTTGGTAATGATAGCATTGTGGGCGAGCTAGCCTCCCCACCAGTGCATAACAATGTACTGATAACCCCACAGTATACTTGCAAGATGCTGGTATCGTCGGCGGGTGCGGAGCTTCCATCGAACGTGCTAAGGCGCGGAGCTATCTCTGGAGCCTTGGAGCGTTGCCGGAGCTGAAGCACCCTATACAGGACATAATGTATCAGAACATCGCCATGAATCATTCCATGTTGTAAGCCACTTGGCACGTCCTTTTATGTTTCAGAGAGGGAGAGCTTGAGCGATTGTAATAACGGCCTAGCGCCGCATGTAAACTTCTTGAAAATCAATAAAGAGTTTGAATTCGTTTCAATTTTGTGTTCATTTACTTCCCGCTGCAAATGGGGACACTCTGTACGACTCTGTGGCCTAGCTCAAATTGGCCGTTTCTGGACTTGGCCTTGCACGGGCGCAACCTAGGCCCGTACGGCATCACGCCTTAGCGAGGACGATCGCTCCTACGGGAGCGGGGCGCGACAGATTTCATGTTATAGCCGACAGGAAGTAAAGCATGCAAATCTTATAGCCAACATAATTTAAGCATACTGTTATCGCCCTTTGGTGATTCTTACCCACGGTCGTGTAGCCATCCCTGTACATTTATAATACTTACTCTGCCTGCACAAGACATTGTTAGGAACGATATCATGATTCAATATAAATATCACCGTTCAGGTGATTCTTACAAACAGTCGACATTCTTCCCTGTATTTAAGTAATAACTTACTCTGCCTGCATAAGACATCATTAGCACCGGACCTATCTATATGAAGGTCACTGGCGACACGCCATCTTGGACCGACATACAGGTAAACATCGCCCTTGTCAGTGCAGGTAGCTAGCCCCACTGCAAGTCCTGTATACCATTCTACTACTTCAGCACTACTACTTCAGCATTGGTTCCCCCCAGGACGAACCGGGTTCCATGGCCCAGAAATACCGTTCGAGAAACCACCTTGTCGACAAGTTGTCCATGACCATGCAACTATATGCAACTTATCTATAAAGAAAACATATAATGCATGGTAAGGAATACAAAGTAATGACCCATCATTCTCATTCATCTAGCCATCTTGCCATCTAGTCATCTTGCGATCTTGCCATCTTGCCATCTTTCTAGAGTCTTGGCGCAACCAACATTCTACATCGGCGACGGGATAATAGAATGTTGTTATCCAATCTCTTTTGCCACATCTTTGATACTATACATCTTTCCTACCAAACTCAGTGTACTCACCGCCCAATTCCTGGGACTTCGCATCTGTTTAGCATATATTTATTCGATGCAAATCAAGCATACTCACTACCCAGTTCTTGGGTCTTAACATCTGTTTTGCCATCTATTCATTGAGCCAAAGCTCGATATACTCACCGCCCAAGTATTTGGGACTTTGCCTTCACCTGTCATGTAATTCATCGCAACATCGTACAAGCATACAATTCATTTAGCCACAACAGTTTACGTTCAGGTGATTATTATCTTTTATTATCTTTTCGAATTACATGCAAGGTGTTATTGAGCAATTCAACAAGAAACATAGCATACTCATCCTTATTTTAAGCGTGAAGCTAAAGGATCTTTGAAGTGTTCAACACTACTCATATTCATAGGACGATTCCCGTCATGATCGCATAGCCTTCCAAGCGATCCTTCATATATTCTCAAGTCCAACAAGGCTTCATCGAACCAACCATCCATCATAAGGCATCTTGTAGGTCGGTGCACTACAACGGCTATTAAACCGAAGATAAATCGAAATTCAAGTAGGGAATAATCAGTAGAGTTTAGGTTTGATGAAAATTAGGTTCAAACACGATTTAGATCAAAACAAGTATGACTGAAGATAAAATTTTGGACACGATTAGAATTTGAAGTCAAGGTCTTATAGGCACGATTTAGAAATCTAATGGTCAATTTACCCGAGTCATAAATAACAGTCAAACTCAGATATGACAAGGATTTGGGAATAATTTAAAATCACTTAGGCATGATCTAGATATAGCTACAAAGAATTTAAAACCTAGACACGACTAGGAAAAAAAATTCGAGCACGAGCGACTATAGAATCAAATTTTAGGCACGACATAAAATTTTTTTCTGATATGATCACACCCAAATTCTGACACGACTAAGTTCTTAGTCGAATCAGATAGTCGCGATCGAAGATCAAAATTTCAATCACGAGTTATGGATAAAATTAATATGTATAGTCACGATAATTAAAATCACGATCGTCGGAATCATAATTGTTTAGTCGTGCCGGGTCATCTAGGCACGTCAAAACATGAAAATTTGGTATAATCAAGAATAGTATGAAACCGAATTATGATTAGAACAGAACTTAGTCATTATCAAGAATTAAATCAAAGTTTAAGCACGAACGATAATGGCATCGAAAACACGATTAGAATTAAAATTCTAAAACGATCGAAATAGGGTCATATCTAATCTTGATTAAAACAGGATCTAGACATGATAAAGAATATCATTGAAGTCTAGGCATGAGCAATAATATGGTAAAAATCTAAGTTAAGGTCATTTTAAATCAATTGAGTATGGTCAACGATCAAGAATGTTGGCACGATAAAGGAGATGACCAAATCGATTGGTCGCGATCAAAGGAGATAAATTTTTTAGCGATATTGAAATTTAAGGAACGGTTTAATGATAGGAAAATCAATCTCTTCTACTATGATAACAAAATCGAAGATGGGATTTGCAGAAGAAAGTCAAGGTAATCATCTCACCCTGCTTCGGATGCTACCAAGTTTATCTGACCATCATTTTCCAATTATACTCTTGTCTTGCAAGTCCAGATATACTACTGCAAAAATCATGATCTTCAATCATGAAAATCAAACCTTATATGACTACTACCAAAATCATAATCTTCCGTCATGAAGATCGAACCCTTCTATAAATACTTTAGGCTTGACCTTTATTCCCAAGTCACTACCCATGAAGCATACACTTGTTTGAACTCCTCGATCAATTTTATTTTTTTACACTCCTTGATTTTCAAATCCATTATCAACTTAGTGCAAATTCCTCCACTTTGTCTTTAACCTGGATCCGAAATTCCTGAATCAAGGTTTATAAAATCCTTGAACATTTGTTCAAATTATACCCCTAGTATTACTCAAAGTCTAATGTCACTACTACCATATATAAATTTATTCTCCATTATTTAAAATCAACCTTCATATTTTCTTCAACTTATACCTTCAAATATTATTCTTCTTAGAACTTAGAAGACCCACGAAAAGTCTCTAAATTCTTTTTCCTATAATTCAAATTTTTTGTGTTCTACCAGTTCTTAGTCATTCTCCTACCAATATTTTACTCAAATTCGTATCATCACCGCATGGAGTCATAAATCCCTTTTTCTTGTATTTTGAATTACTAAATTTAGTACCTTAGCCTTAATTCGATAATAAAATATCTCAGGATTTAGTAACTGAAAATAACATCTAAATTTTTCCTCATGATCAAATCATTTCTGAACATTCTCCTCAGCCCTAAAAATATAACTTTGAAATATTACAGTTCTTCCCATTAAAGTACCTTCCATTGTTCTTCCTTCTCGAAATCCTCCTACTTTCTTTCTAAACTAATCCCTACTCAAAATAATTCTTTAAATATAGTCGTTTTTGAATTGATAATATTGGTGTCTTGATTTTGTTTCCATTCTTAGTCATATCATTCTCCCACTCTCATGTTACTTCCTTTCAATACCATATATTTAATATCACACTGACACACCTAGCTTATATTATCACCCTCAATAACACCAACTAATAATCAACTGATACGCTACGCCTATAGGCACCCTTGGTACACAGTCACCATCTTCATTACTATACTGGTCATATGCTTGATACTCTAGGATACCAACTGGTAACTATACTCTGACACAACCTATCTTCAAACTACTAAGCTACTACACTATCCAAGAAGCTACCTCGAAACTAATGAAGGTGAGGCCCCATGAGGAACTAACTAGAGGAACTAAAGAAATTCTTACCCTGAGCAATTTGAGTGATGTAACAGATCTCAATGATAACAAGGTGTAATGATATGGACGATATGTTAAGAACCAATTTAAGATATAATCTGATAACCATACACGTCTATCCGAAATCATTTTACCCAGAATTCTCACCACGCCAGTAAACATAGTTGCAATAAATGATAGAGTCCATAACTAAGGTATATATATCCTATAATCATGTTATCTAGAATTCTCATCACGCCAACCGGTATGGCTGCAAGAAACTCTAAATTTTATAACTAAGATAAGTATACCCCAAATCAGGCTCTATATATTTGTCATGCCAGCCAGTATGGCTGCGATAAACTCTAGACTCCATAAGTAAAGCAGATATTTATCTTTTACATTGTCCTCATCAAATATGGCATCATAATATACCTTAATTTAGTCCATAAAATTCATCTTAATAAAAGTCAAAGTCAACAACGAACACCAAGCTTCAATCAATGAATAAGAGTAGACGAAAACAAGTGGAAACAGATTTCGAGATAGGGTTTAGAGTGAGATTCTCAGGGGTCGTTCGAAGAATCTCTCAAAGAGTGATAGTATGTGATTGAGTACCAAACCTACAAAATATTCTATGAGTCAAAATCCTTATCCTAGGGCAGGCTCGCAGTAGTACAACTAAGCCTATGTACTACCACAAGTTCATACTAGTTGTAAATACTGATCTGCATGGGCCACAATAAAAACGTATCACATTCGCACCCGAATATTCGGGCACGAGTACACGGGCGACGCCCAGCCTACACTGCATTATCGGCGGTAGAACGCTATTAAGTACCTAGTAAAACATCTTAATAGTTCTATGGTCCATTATAACAACCTGTACTCAAATCACATACGGCTAAGGAAGATTTGAAAGAAAGACAATAATAGAATTTATAAAATGATCATACATATCAAGAAAATGAATCAGAGACATATCTGATGAATAAGACTTAAATCTAGATAAATAATATAGCCTAGAGCTCTTCCAAGGTTAACTCCCAATCAAAGTACATCGAGATCTGTTGTCAAGAAGTCTAGGGTGTAGGGTATCCAATCAGGATTGGAGCAAAGTACATTTACAACAACAGTTCTAATAAATAATAGGGACTATGTAACAGTAAATAGAGAGAATATATAAGAATGAGTAAAGCATATATGAATGCAACATGGCATGGATAAAATTGTAAATAAGAACAAAAATAGGTAAAACAGGTTATATCATGTACAAGAGTCAAGTATCCATCTATGTGAGTGAGTAATAGTTTCAAAATGTGATCGGCTTAGGAACTTGCACGGGAATTTATGGCTTGGTTAATCAAACGTGCGGTATATGATCAACACTCACAAAAAATAAGACTTGTACAAGGAGGGTATGATCACATATCTACACTAACACTCTCCGCCCCCAACTGGTATAGTAGATCCAACCATGGTACGTTACAACACAGGATTCTAGGAGAAGGTAGTAAGTCTTCTCGAGAATCGATATCCATACAAGTACAAGAACACCAATGAGGCTTGCACAAGATACACCAAGATATACAAGGAATAAAATCTCATGACGGGATCCAAAAAATACCAATCCGTATAACAAATGTGACAAGAGCTCATGGATATCTATGCTAAATACAGGAAACATAGAAAATACCATAAGCAAGAAATTATCAGATAATGTACTCGCCTAAATTTAGTTGGAGTCAACGTGCACGATACGAACATGTCAACTCATAATCGGTATGATTTTATGCTCCACAAGATGGTCCCAAACGATGGCACAGACTGTTCCATTGAGTCCAGGATAGTCTAAATAGCCTAGTTTGGTATATAGAAGCCCGAAATCAAAGATCGGTACGATAATCGAATCACGAAATAGGAAACGACTATAATAGTCACGATTTATGATTTTAAGGGAAGAAACTTAACTAAAACATATAAATAACTTAAGTATTATTTATCGTATTTGGAAACTATATTTGTATATTTTGAAAGCATATGAAAATATTCTAGTACTAAATCTCCAAATTTTAGTCAGACATGATTTTAGGTCCAAAAAACTTAATAATAATATTTTTAGAAATATTATCATGTAATTCCAAATTAATAATACTATTAATAACATTAGCCACAATAATAATACTATTCATAGAATGCACATACATTATATACATATTTCTATTTTAAAATCCAAAAAATAGGCAGAAGGCCTAAAGCCCAAAATTAGATAATTAACCAACTTATATATATAACCAAAACCCTAAGCCCAACTAGAATTTATAAAATATCCCTCGGCCCAAACAACTTTAGTTCAAATTTTATAGTAGAAATAGGCTTAAGCCCAAAGTCAGATCTACAGCTGTCACGCCCCAGTACCGGAATACGGGGACGGACCAGGCCAGCTACTCCATATGAGGTATACAAACGTTATACGGCGATCGTGGCTGTCAAGAGACAAGGGGGTGCATGCTACAATACAAGTCTCCTATGGTCTCACAAAGCTGCTATGTCTCAATCATTCAAGCATGGAAAGCAACAAGTAATGAACATATAAGATAAAGCAGTAAGGCATCCCTGACGCTTCATCAAAATGATCATGGGGGTCTAGCTTTACAAGTTAGCTAGCCCAGAGAGTCATAGGTACAAAATTATATTCAGCTGCAGTCTGATTAATTACAAATTATGCAAGACAAAATATCCAGATTTGTCGGCTAACAGGTGCCGGTGGCTAAATGCCAGTATATAAGAAAAGATGCTAGAGTGGTGAAAAAGAAACCCACTCGAGTCCCCCGCCAGTCATGCTCCTAGTATGCACCATTGACGTCAGGGAGGAAGGTCGGATCCTTAGGCTCTGCTACGATCTGGCCAAACAAAAACCAGCGGGGTCAGCCCCGAATAGCAAGTACCACAAGGGAGCACAAAGAGTGAGATAAAACCCAAGCATTACATAATAAGAATAATAGAAGCTTCCGGTTGTAGCCTGGGTCTATAGCCCGTCCTAGCAAGATAACCCAACCAAACAACCAAACAAGGACATGGGTTGGACCACGTACCATGACAGTCCATGTCCCTAGGCTACTAATCGGAAGTTACAAGGCACAAACAACTCGTTTTCAAGCGGCCAACCATTCCTGCGGCTTTCTATATTTGGCGGAGTTATCCCCGCGATACTAGTTAAAAGGAATCCTCAGATCGTGTCAACCCAGCAGGGCTAGCCAAACCATTATAAATAAACATATACACATAGCTCTTGGTTTATGCACCGATCCCTAAAAAGGCTACCGTGCTAAAACATATAACACATAGCACGTAGGAGTCGGATATAGCCATCCGCTATAGGCGAATGAAACCATATCCGTGGCGGCCAACCCGACACGTCAGGACTGGACCTGGGGTGGCTAGTATGGCACGATCTCGAGATTCTTTCCATCCAATGCATCTATCAAGTTAGTTGCCTAGTTAATCCCTAGGTTATCCTCGGAGTTCACATGTCATGGTCACAAGCTCACTCCCCTAGGTGTCGTACATTGTACGAGTACCCTAAGAAGGGATCCGTACTGGCTCAAGGAGTCATACGTATGTGCCCCCTTCTTGGTGTAATGCAACACACAACATGTACTACGTCATTGATACCGATAATTTACTATGTTAAAGCTAGACTCGAGAATGTACTGGCAGGTATCACATAGGAACACTTAGCACATAGGATAGAACTTTGGTGCTCAAGTAGGTTGTACCACAGTACACACATAGGTTATCCAGCACTCGCATAGGAAGTCAGATAGAATGAGGACCAACCACATCATACGGTCAAGGGTCATCTGGCAAAATATACAGTTCCCAGAACTGCATACGGCCAGGGTAGTCCAGGTAACCAGCTGTACACCGCCAGGGCTCATGCGGCCAGACTGCTTGAGGCAGACTGCATGCGGCCAGGGCGAAGAGGGGGCGCATGCGGCTCGCGGAAGCAAAGGCGCATGCGGCCAGAAGCTTAAGGGCGCATGCGGCCAGGCGGGCAAGCTCATGCGGCCCGCGGAAGCGGGCTTATGCGGCCGGGATGTGGAGTAGCCCATGCGGCTGAGAAAGGAACGGCATATGCGACAGTGAGGGAAAAATCCATGCGGCTCGGATAAGCAGGGCGCATGCGGCTGGGAATATTTATGCGGCCAGGGGTCACTTGGGTCTTATGCGGCCAAAATCGCTCATGCGGCCAGACTCATGCGGCTGAGAAGTAATTGGGTCTCATGCGGCCAGGGAATGGAACTAGCTCATGCGGCTGAGAATCAAATCTTTATGCGACTGGAAAGTTAAGTCCCCGCAGCATAGGCCATGCGGCCAGACTCATGCGGCTGAGAAGTAATTGGGTCTCATGCGGCCAGGGAATGGAACTAGCTCATGCGGCTGAGAATCAAATCTTTATGCGACTGGAAAGTTAAGTCCCCGCAGCATAGGCCATGCGGCCAAGTAATGCCACAAGGCTTATGCGGCTAGGAAGGGAACTTGTCGCATGTGGGCTATGCGGCTAAGTTCATGCGCTGTAAACTGTTCTTCTTATCCATCCTTCCAGAAAGAAGAACCCTTCAAGCCATGGCTCCCAAGCTCCATGAATCTTTCATCCAGAGTCCAAATTCGATCTTCCATAGGACAAAATGGGGTAGAACAAAATTCTCTACAACATGGAACCATTAAAATTTCAAAATAACAAGATTTAATAGATCAAAACCCCTAAAATCTGAAAATGCAACAAGCTTAGATCTACTAGAATCCATCCATCAAAATCAAAAATGCTAAGCACTAAACTCGTTGGAGATGTTAAGAAGAACAATATGGAACAATAAAATCAATAAAATATCAAAGATCACAAATCTCCTCTTTGAGCAAGTTGTACTTGCCTAAGTGGGTTGGTGGTTGAGGAATTGAATGAAGGAATGAATGAGGAGAGAGAGAGGAAGGAAGAGATAATAAATAGGGGTGGAGTTTGCTTAAGGAAACCCTAATCTCTAATGACATGCTTAAAGCTATATGCAAGAATTAATAAATAATTAAATACAAAGTGGGCACATGCTAAATACAGGATAATATGCAGAATACGCATATCGGGATTGGGGAGTGACAACAGCCCATAATTAATCCCTAAACTCATGATTACATCCATTAATGATAATAAATAAACAAATAAAAATAAACTAATCACTCATAATAACAGAGAGAGAGGGGGGGCTAAGCTATCTCATAAATTTCGAAAGGGACTTGGCCCAATCCAAGTTCACACCATTTAGCCCAAACCCTAAATCCATTAACCTAACCCATATTAGTAAAAATAATAAAAATATTGATAATAATAAAGGATAATAACATACCTATTATATATATTAACCAAAATGGCTTGTGGCCCATTCTTTTTCTTCTTCTTTTAAAACATTGGCTTAAATCTAAAAATAAATCAACAGAATAAGCCCCAAGGACCATTCCAGTCCCAAGCCCAAAGTTATTTCACTACCCTTTTAACTTAAACCTGAAAAACTATTAATGATAGCAATTAATCAAAAATCCTTAAAAATCTTAATAAACCCCATACAACAGAGGTGCTGCACTTACTCTCATACACCCCCAAATTCCCAACTACTAAAACACCTAAACATAAACGAAGGGGAGAGAGATGGGGCTCTGCTCTCCACACTAATTCCCAATCCAAAATAATCAAAGAGAGAAGCAAAAGGGTGCTCATAGGGGCTCGGCGGGCCGGGGCGGCTCTGGAGGAGCGGCGCCGGGCGGAGTGGAGCAGTGCGCAGCATCCGCACGGCTCGGTGGAGGCGCCACGTCTAGGGCGATGCTAGCGAGAAGGACGCACAGAGGGAATAATGTCCTGGAGGAGGCAGGACGTGGGGGATGCGGTTGCCAAACTTGGCGCGGCCGGATGGCAGGCAGCGATGTCGGTTAGGTTTCTTTCCTTCTTTTCTCTGTGTTGTGATTGGGGGTGGTGTGAACGATGGGTGGCGACGGTAGTGGTGAGATGGGATGATGGCGGTGGTGAGATGCTGTATTGATCGGGGGCGGTCGGAGCTGGCCGGAAGCAGGTGGGCGCGGTGGGCACGGTGGTTGGGTAAAGGTGGAGGATAGCTTGGTGTCGGGGAGATGGTGGTGCGGTGGAAGAGTGGTGTGGTGGTGTTGATGATTCTGGAAAGTGGCAGGGACGGTGGTGAATATACAGGGGGCAGGTCGGGATAGTGGTGGTGAGATTGCCGGAGTGGTGAGGGGGATACGATGACAGGGAGGTCGAGGTGGTGGTGGGACTGGAGGTGAACGTGGTGGTGGTGGTTTCGAGACGGCCAAGCAGTGGGTTGGCCGGAGCCCAGGCCGGAGGGGTAATGTTTGGAGAGTTCTGCTGGTATTGGCGGCTAAGTGAGGGTGTGTAGGAGATTTAGGAAATGGCTATGTAAAATATTGGGGAGTCTCTAATATTTATAGGGTAGAGTAGGAAATCCTAGTAGAAGAATCGTAATTATAATAGATGGTAGAAAAATAGTAGAACACTAACTACTAACATCTAAGACTATTTAATTAGTTAATTAATAATAATTAATCACTAGCAAATTTCAATTTTGCTACTACTATCCATCACTATTTAAACCCAAAGGATAGCCCACGATCCAAGTCAAACTTGATAGGCTAGAATGGACCGAAATAGTCTTAGTCCGATACAAAAGAATAATATAATAATTTATAACTTATATAAACTTCAGGATTTAAATCAAAATAAAATAGTATATAAGAAATTTTTATTTACAAATCCATATTTTGCCAAATCATTTTATATATATACGAAACTAAATATTTATAACTTATGAAAATCCTAGAAAAGGGACAGAAAATTATTTAACTTACATAATATAGTTTTTTCACAACCAATGCCCCAAAGATACCGATAACATTTTACGATCGAAAATACACTTCAAATTAAAATTCACATTTTCAAGATTTTGATAAATTTAAAAAATAGAAAAATTCAAAAATTCAAAATATTCCAAAATTTGGTTAACGGAGGTTACACTTCATCTGCTACGTCGGCACCAACAACCGACTTTTCCATGCCCCACGAAGGGCCCTCTTGGTGCATATCTAGAAACAAAAC
The DNA here is from genome assembly GCA_029216955.1 of Iris pallida. Classification (NCBI taxonomy): domain Eukaryota; kingdom Viridiplantae; phylum Streptophyta; class Magnoliopsida; order Asparagales; family Iridaceae; genus Iris; species Iris pallida. The sequence continues at coordinate 4,626,087 of JANAVB010033017.1, forward strand.
ATGGTTAATATTACTACTCAAACCGACATCTATGCATAAACAAAATTACCTAAGACGCTCATCGAAGGTGGATCAGCATTTAACGACTCCAGTAGATCGCTGAAGTCATCCTTCGCATAATTAAAATAGGTGGGAGTATGGACCCGGACATTGACATCTTGGTTCACCTCACCCAAAGACTCCACAACGGAAGGGATACCCTCTTCGGGAGAGCTGACAACATCCTTCTCGATTGGTTCATCCGGATCTCGCCTTAAAGACCTGGACTTCTTTTTCGCACCCTACAAACAAAGAAAACATGATGAGGAAAGGAAGACCACCTTTTTATCCCTTAAAATGGATAATAATCTTCTTACCTTTTCAAGAGAAGGCTCTTTTTTCTTCTCCGTGGGCAAAGCTAGAGTGGCCCCAGACTTTGAAGCTAAAACCTTCTTCTGCCTTTTTGGTACAGAAGACCTCGCTCCCGTCGGGGAACGCCTCTTCAACTGACTACCCGTGGACTCCTCAGACGGTTCCTCCGTCCTGGCCACTGAAACAACTGCTGTACTTGTGCACCCGACGGGCGATACGCCCGGGCTCTCATAATCATGTCGTAGGATGCCTCGAGCTCGATCCCGACGATAAAACTCTCCTCCCTATTATAGCCAAGAGATAAAGTGTGTGCCGAATAATAGAGGTTAACGGCAGAATAAAAGATATGCGGTCAGGAATTCAGAAGGGGAGCTGTGAAATGCACCCCTGTACACCCAATATTGTAATACTGCCAAGATCGGGATCCATCCAGCAGGCTCCTAATGTGCCCCAAGCTGGTGCTCGGGTTATCAAACATCAGCTGACTATAGCCGAATCGACGGGCAAAATGACTTGATAGATACGGCTCCAGGAATCAGTTGTTCCTGTTTTGATATACAAAATGAGAGGGTCGGATGCATTGCAGCCAATGTAGCCCCGAATCCTGAAGAGTAGAGGCATATATACCTGTATCCTCCAACTCCTTGTCAGTGTCAAAGCCAAGAAAAATGGGCCAACCTTAGAAACGTCCCATCCTTGACTACTTCCTTCTGCGATAGAGACGGATAAGGGCATCTTCCGCAACATGGCCCTCTTCCATGCCAGGGCTCATCATGTTGGGGTGAAGTAGTATCAACCACCCCATCAAATAGTAGTAGGGCAGCTCCACTCGGGAAAAATTACTGCTTTTTCCTTTCTTGTCCAGGACCTTCTCTACAAACTCTCGGAGGCCTCGCTGCAAGTTGTACACCATCGCTCGAAGCAGGGCCAAACGATGACCAAATACTAGCTTTACAGCAGGCAGGATAAGGTTATGGGTCACCGTCTCCATAGAGCCTGACCCTCCAGGAAACACATAGTCCCGGAGCCATATCATTAGATAGGCAGCTAGCACATCCTTCGGGGATATTCTGTGTGTTTAGTGCCAAAACTAACTCTAAATGTTATCAGCCGGCTCCCTATTGTCATCCTCTCGTAGATTTCTTTCGCCTAGTTCCTTCATTTTGGCGGCGATCTCTTCAGGTGTGGAACCCTAAGGGGCAGTGAAAGACCTTCTTCGGGTTATCTTTTTGCTGGGTAAAGACATAATTCCTCCAAACTGTCACATGGGGGGATGCCCTGGTCTTGTCTTTATGCTGATTCACATGATGATGGCATAATAATTCCTTGTATACCCCCATCATCTGTGAATTCTTTGCATCCAAAGCGAACAACTCCTTATTTGTTGGAGAATACTCTTCATATGGGTCAGTCCCCCAAGGAAGTTTCGAGACTTCGAACATCTCATGGAGCGCCAGTCCCAGCTCCCCTACGGGTATATACAATATTCCGGTATGAGGATTATACAACTCCATGAGGGCCAGGAACATAGGATGGTTTATCTCTACGACAGCCTGGGTAGCCCATATGGCAGAATCTAAACCAAATGGCAGAATCTAAACCAAGATCCTTGAGCTTGTCCTTATACATTGTCAGGATCCACAAGGTCAGATCGTCCCATTTTGGTACATAATGGCCCCAACCTTCCACCCCAAATTTGCTATTCGGGTACATGATCATGGCCTCCAGCATAAGATTGGTGAAACTTGAAGCCCTGAAGGAAAAAGTATTGTTGGGCATGTCACTGAATATGCTCCCAGGATGCAAAATTCCCAGAGAATAAGATGACCCACCTCGTACAAAGGTAATGACGACTTTCTGATCGGAACTGGAGTCAATTTTGAAAGACCTCCAAACTGCTCCCTCCTGGGTTGGGGTAGTTCCTAGTTCATCCTCCACTTTGAAGCCAAGCAGGTGAATATGGACAACGGCAGTTGGAGTTCGATCTTCGGCGCGTACATGCGAAGACCCTTCGCCTCACAAACTAGTCTTCCTTGATCTTCAAAAGCTTTGCTTCATAAGAAGCTAGTATGTCCCCAATATAAATTCGGACTTCCGATAAGACTCGGTTGTACTTCCAGCAGCAGGGAGTAGGCCCGTCTCCATCATGGACTGGAAGAAAGAAGAGGATTGGTCCCTGGTCAGCGCCATCCTTTCTGGTGGCTGATCTAGCATAATCATAACCTTGGTTGGATTACAACTTCTTCGTTGAAGACTAGACCCATCTGGCATAGGGAGTAGTCGAATAAAATCTCATCCAATCCAGGTAAGGTCATAGACACTGCAAAAAAGACAAAGGTAAAAAAGTTAGCAAATACATGGTCTTTTTGAAGAAAAACAAAAAGACATGCGTACCCTGGTGTCAGTGCATCTGAAGTGATACGCATCAGCAAAGGCCAAAGCCTCGGCGCATCCTCAGGACCGAAGTCCATGCGCATTGGCATAAATATACCTCGGCTCATCTTCAGGATCGAAGTTCATGCATGTTGGTAATATAAAAGCTTTGGCGCATCTTCAAGACCGTAGTCCATGCGCGTCAGCAAGGTAAATCTTCGGCGCATCATCAGGATCGAAGTCCATGTGCATCAGCGAAGTAAAGCCTAGGCACAACTTCAGGTTGTAGATCTATGAACCACACCCATGCGTTTCAACAGGGTGGTTGGCGTATGTTCCAGAAGGTTGCCCACCCATGCGCTCAAACCGTACACAAAGTGTCTATGTGTTTTTGGAGACGTCGCCAAGGCGTCCACTCACCGATCACTTCCCTACGAATGTTGGGATGAGTGGTGTCAAAGACGTCAGGCTCGTCGACAGCGACTTCAATGGGCTTCTTGCCCTTGCCCTTGCTGGCGGCGGCAGAGCGGGAAGCTTTGGGGGCCATTGCAAAGAGAAACTAGGGTTTTGAAAGAGGAGAAAACTCTAAGGAAACAAGAACTTAAAGATGAGAGCAAAAGAGTCTCTCTCTCCAACCAAAGCGCCTATTTATAGATTTGGGAACTGCGTAACCCTATAAGACATGACGTCAGCAGCCGATGCTTTGAAGCTCGCGAAGAGACGGTAACAAATCTTCAAAAATATTATCATTACTCTGGTACGAGAATCGAATTGTTATGATCGACATATGTGCCAACGTGGTCATGTGTGAAGATGGCCATGCGCCCAAGTAGTTCATGCGCCTAAAGATTCTACTGCCCATGCTTCCTATTCAAAGTGTTCCAAAACTTGTCTAAGTTTTAAAAACTTTGAAGGGGGTCTTCTAGAAGCATGGAAATTTATATGCCACAGAGGCCAAGTTCCTGTGCGCTACAACAGTATGCGCCAGAGTAACGTCAGGCATCACAAAAAGACAGCAGATGAAAGTGAATGAAAAAAGATTTTTATTTATTATAAAAATCTAATACATGGCTTTTTTTTTTATTTTCATAGAGAGTATAATACAACCTGGTCTAAACTCTACGGATAGGCGCATCATTTTGACGTCTCAGGACAGGCGCATCTCTTCTTTATCGCGAGAAAAACACTTCTTTGTCACGAGCAAATCATTTCCTCATTAGGGGCGCATCACTTCCTTGTCCTAGCTCAGGCGCATCGCTTCCGAATAAAACATATATTGAGCAGAATGTGGTTTGGTAAACAATCCAAACCCAATAATCAACATCTTGGCACTCGACTCTTATCTCCAGAAAGATCACTGCCAGTGAAGAATACGAGCACGAACTGCTCTGTCTATAACTAATTCAGCACGTTACAGTTCTCTGATGGAGTTTGTCGTCAAAATTGAAGCTTCTTTGAACGAGAAGATCCACAACCCACAATATACCAACTCGCCAAGGAGGAGAATCGATCGAGTTCATTCTCGATGAAAAGTTATGTGAAACGAGAATGATCAAACTCTCTTCACCACAAACACATATATTTATAGGCCAGGGTAGAACTTAATATGGACACACACAAAAAAGAAGAAAAAACGCTATATTTTCTTATTCGCACAAGGCACCACAAATCGAGTACGCCTGAGAGATCCTGTGCTGAGGATCCCCGAGTACAAAAAAAATTCGGGGGAATTGGACGATGAAGATCGAGCGACAGTTGCTTCTTTACTCTGTTGACACTCCGATTACAAAAGTAGGAGAAAACCTAAGAAAATTGCTAACTCTCAGCTCACTGGCAAGAAGTGCAGCAATTTGGCTCTTGAAATGCTCTCCGTTCTGTCCTTTGAAGAGGTATGAGACCCCTTTTATAGTCGTTCCCATACTGGAATAATGTTATGCGCCCATATAAGAAAATAAACTAATTTTTATGTGGGCGTATAGTCCTGCTTTGGGTGCATAGAGTGTAGGAGCATGCAGACTACGAGATCATGGGTTGATTGTGGGGTTGACGGGGCCGCATGCTTCAGTGCACGACTGCTCGTGAAGACTGACGTGGCCGTATGCTTTGGTGTACGATTGATCGTGGGTTTGACCGAGTCAGGGGCTATCCTGACTTGGGCGCATAGCTTGAAACAGGGCTATGCACCCCCTTCTGGAGGAGTCCAGAGTGGGCGCACGAGCGCATAGCTTGCTCTGGTGACTTGGGCACATAGCTTGCTCTGGTGACTTGGGCACATAGTTTGCTCTGGTGACTTGGGTGCAAATGACTTCCCTGGCTTGGGCGCATGGTTGTCAAGACTGCTAAAATTTTCATGCTTCTATAAGACCCCCTTCAAAGTTTTCGATACTTGAACGAGTTCGAAATACTTTGAAAGAAGCATTGACCGTCTTCTCGTGATGCAGTGGACGCATAACCTAGCTTTCCCTTTGGGCACATAGAGTTTGGCCTGACTGTCAGAGAGATGGCTGTTGAGATCTTCCTCAAAAATCTGAACTGACAGATTAATTAGAGTAAAATTTGAAGACGTCCATCCTTCATGCGTTGTCCATGTCAGCAAGTAGTAGTCGCATAATGTACAAGAGACTGAGTCTTCATGTGAGCGCATAAATCGTAGTGGGCGCATAGTATGTAGTGGACACATAGGCGCATAGGAAAAGTGGGTGCATAGTATTTGGCCTATGCCTATAAATAGGCCTTGAAGAGAGAGAAGATTCATTACTCTCTTTTTCTTCAAAACTTTCAAAAACCTTTTCATCTCTTCTCTGCATGAACCACGTCTCCAAATGCCGCCAAGAGATCTGCGAAGGGCAAGGAAGCTGCACCGAGTGGCTCTCCTCCTGCGACAGCGTCCTCGCTAGTCCAGGACCCGATCTTGGGTGAGGCCACGCCTCAAAACAAAGTTTTGAGCGTTAATTTGCTACGCTCAGACTTTTTCTCTGCCTGGGCGCATGTCCTCAAGGCAACATATTTCTGTGAGCATTCATATGCGCCCACAGAAGCATGCACCCACACTGTGGTATGTTATGCGCCCACATGCTGTTTGTATGATTATGCGCCCATATGCTGTTTTGGGCGCATAGGATTCCTCCAGCACTTAGTTTTTTTTACGGATTCTGAGTCTGACTTTCTCTTCTGTCCTTGCAGTTAACATGTTTGCCCCAAAACTTGGTGGAATCCCTTTCGGCTCTGCTTGCCAAGTCCTCGGCATAAGCCTCATAACCAATTTGGTCAGCAAGGTTCAGGCCAAGATCAGTCATAACCAGCCTATGGAACAGACGCTCGCCATACTTAAACTGGACAAGACCTTCCTGAAGCATTTGATTAACGATGAGAAGCTCTTACTTGGAGGGGCACATCATTTCAAGAAGCCGTATTTCATGTTTGGTGACAGTGTGGGGTTCGAAGATGGCGAGACGATACACTTGAGAAACCCACTAGCGGTCAGGCTGAACAATCAGAGGATATGGCTACCGTTGATGGAGCGTCAGTATCCTTTGTCTGCGTTTACTGTCTTAGTCACACGGCGACAGATGAAATAGAAGCTAACCCCTGAGCTCCCCGGGGTCATCTCTGGAAGAATACAGTTCGACTCGGGAGATCGGAAGAAGGACACTTTTAAGTGTGTCAGGGGCTCTACATCTTACACCATGAGGGGGCTGCAACCTGGTACCGTAATAAACGATATCCTGACTGACCTCCACCCTTATGTTGCCGACATGGTTTACAATCTGATGATGTCAGGGGACGTGTCGTATCCCGTAGGAAAGATGCGGATGGAAGGCTAGAGGTATCCAGTTTTGTTCTGGAGCAACCTCACTGACTTGGTGCTTTTCACGTATGAAGCCACCCTGAAGACTGGTAGCCTTTTTTTTATGCTATTAGGGTCACCCAATATGGCATAAAGGTCAACTGGCCAATGTTTGTTTCCTTGGCGGAGTTATACAACCTTCATACTTGTACTTTCTTTACTCTGGGTGGGGAGATGGGATTGGCTCTCTACGAGATGCAGGAAGTGTCAAAGCTTCCTTGGGGCACAGAGCCGTATGAAGAGTACATGTCTTGTGATGAGGAGCTCCGAGACCTGGAGAATGAGAACCCCGAGATTGATGTATACAAGGAGTTATTCTGCCACCTCCTCATCTGCCATAGGATCAACAAGAAAGGAAGGACCGAGGTGGCCAATCCCCACACAAGAGCTTGGACGGGCTACGTCTTTGTTCAAGGAGAAGAAGAGGATCTGGCCTCCTTTTTGATTTTAAAACCTATGACCATGTCCGAGATAGATGTCCGAATGGCAGATTATGATACGACGGATACTGAGGACAGTGATGATCCTGAGGGGAAGTCCCCGATCAGCCACTACTTCCGTCAAGCTGAATATCCGTTGTCGGAGAAAGCTGTGCTGGCAGCTTTCTTGATGATCTAGCTTCGTGACTGTATAGTCCCTGGGGCTCAGGAACTACTTAGAGGATGAGCCGGAGCATAATACTTCCGGCTGTGAAGCTGGTATTCGGGTACCGGCTTGCCTTGCTTCCCGCGATGGTCTGTGCCACTGAACGGGGTCTACAGGATTTTATTAGAAATACGGTGACTCCTGACGGCAGAGCCAACTTCGCCCGTACTGAACTTCCGCATCATTTCTTGATGGGGTGGCTACTACTGCATTATCTTACCCTGATGAACGCTGGGCCGACGGCGGACTCTTTGGCGAGAGATGCCTTCCTTCGCAGATTCTGTGACGCAGACTGGGTCGTCACTGGTGTACCCGCTTGCAGAAGGGTTATAAGCTTCTTGCAGAACTACGAGTTCTTCAGGGTATCCCCTCCGTTCGGTAGCGGTAGTACAGGAGATACCTTACTGGATGAGGAAGTTCATGCCACTAGCTTGACTGCTGGGGCATTTTACTGGCTTCAGTCTATTAGGCCGTCGCATCTGGTGCTCAATAACAGGAACCATGCCTATTTGGAGCCATACCTGTCGAGTCATTTTGCACGATAGTTTGGCTATATCAAGCTCCTTTTGGGAAATGCTAGCCCGTATTTGGAGTCAATAGGCAGCTTAATTGACAGGGCACGTGCCTGGATATATTATAGTGACAGATGCACGGGGGCAATCTTCACTCTGCCTTCGGTTAAGCCCGAGACCCACTTATGCTATGCTGCCACCATATTTTATGTTCAGATCAATACCTTTCATCCCCGGTATGATCGTAAACAGAGCTTGATATTAGGGACTCGATTTGGCCCCCCTTTTACGAAACATGCCCAAAAGGCGTCGAAGGGCCGTAAGAAGGAGAGTGTTGCTCTAGCTGCGAAGCCAGCCGCAGCACCACGGCCGAGGGCTATCCTTAGGGAGCCGACAGTACCTCCAAAAGGAGGACACAAAAGATGATTCTGCTATTCCCAATCCTCCTCAGAAGAGAAAAGCTTCAACTGAATTGGCCTAGGAGCCAACTTTTAAGAGAAAGAAGAAGACTGTTGCCCTAAGGAGAGCCAAGGAAGGGGTGCTGGCTCACCTCCCTTGAGAAGGTCTTTCTGGCAAACTGGAAGAAGTAAAGAGCGTTGCGGGCCATTATCATTCGGGAAGTAGATCCCTTCCTAGACTTCATAGCCATTTTGGTCAAGCCATTAGACGCTTTCTCACCCTTGTGTTTGTCCTTTGCACAGGACCCTGAAGTTGTAGCTGAGGCATGTGCTTCCTCGTCTGAGGAAGTGGATGTGATAACAGTATCCCCTCCTTGTCCTTGACCGTCAGACGACGTTTAGCCTTCCCCAGTCAAGGAGGCTGAATCAACAAATGATCAGGGCGAATGCCCGGATTATGGTGGTGATCAGAATGCCAGTCCTTATTTCGATATCTCCTTGGGGTCAATGTCTGCAATCGGGGCCATAATGAAAGAGTTGGACAAGAATCAAGTCCAATTGGCTCACCCTCTTCTGGGTACGTTATCTTTGCACCTCTCTTCGGATGAGATTTTTTGACTTCGATTTTGCATGCTCCTCGTGAGGCTGACCGCCATTTATATTCCCTTGTAGACAAGGAGAAGGAACCACTAGTAAAGATTGTCCAAGGCATTGGGGAAGAAACAGAGGTTGTTACTGGCTCCTCTGAATTTGCTGGTCCAGAGGGATCTATTAGTTAGCCGGTATCGGCTGCAGAAGGAGAGGTTGAACAGCCTACTGAGGGGGTTGTTGCTGAGTCTGCTCCCGATCCGATTGTGGCCGTGGAAGGTACCCAGCCCAATGCTGCTCGAGGCCTTGATATTGTTCTTCTTGAACTGCCTGGGCCTGTTCTCATTTTCCCTGAAGCCAAGACCGACGACTTAGCCCAAGTTGGCGCTGAGCATGCCGATGGTACGAAATTACAAATCTTTCACATTTTCCTTTTTTGGTTATCGATGCATATACCGTTTTCTTGTCAGGTTCGGGTTCTTGTCAGGCATCTCTTTCTGGAGCGAAAGAACCTCATCAAGCATCCTCTCCGACGACCTCAACTGAAGACGACGAGATGGTCCAGGAAGTCGTCAAAGCTTTCTATTCTATCCTGAAAGTAAAGCATCATGGAGTTCTGAATCAGAACACCGCCTTTGGTCCTATGAAGGCTGTTGCTGAATGCCAAGTGGCAGCCCTTGAGAGCATTGTCGGCTATGAGGAGCAGGCTAATGCTCTAATGAGGGTTCTGAATGATCTGGAGGGTCAGGTGGCCAGATTTCGGGATGCTAAACAGCAGATCCCGACATTATTGTTCCGTACAGAAGACGAGGCTTTAATCGCGGTTCTCTCAGAGGAGGAGGCTACTTTCTAAGCAAGTAAGGAAGCCCTCGCTCAAGAGATCAGTGAATTGGCTGATCAGTATGAGCAGTTCAATACTGCAAGTGAGGCACGTGCTGCTTCGAAGAATGAGCCGGCTACGCAGATTACTGAGAAATATAATTATATTGCACGAATCCAGAATGAGATTGCTCAACTGGAGACCAGCTTGAGGACAGCGACGTCTGAACATGAGGACTATTTGGCTCAGGCTGCCATGACCGACACAACTTCCGACCACTTAAAAGAACAGCTGGTGAAGTTAGAGGGAGAGCGCATGAATCTGATCCCCTTCCAGGATGAGGCTGCTCGTCAAGAAGAGGCGCGCCGCCATGCTACCGCGAAGTCTGAAGCCGAAATTACGGCTCTAAGGGATAGTATCAATCGATTGTGTATCATTTAGATTTTTTGTTTATAACTGTTTGTTTCAGCCGTCAAGACTCTTGTATCTTTTCTCCGTCTTTTGATAGACGTTTTAATAAAGAATCTTTTAGCTTTCAAAATTCATGAATAAAGTTTGTGAATATCAAAACTAGAGGTAATGTGGACGTAGTAGGGATATTTCTGGTGGGTATTCCACTAGAGAATTTGATGTGGACTTATTATCCGTTTTATATTCAGGATTCTTGAATATAGATAATAAGTTGAAAGAAGCTACTAATGGAGGTAATACGGATGTAATAGAAGAGGTTGTTCTATATCTGACCAGAGGTAATATGGACGTAGAAGGGATATTTTTGGTAGGTATTCCGCTGGAGAATTTGATGTGGACTTATTATCCATTTTATATTCAGGGTTCTTGAATATAGATAATAAGTTGAAAGAAGCTGCTAATAGAGGTAATAAGGACGTAATAGCAGATGATGTTCTACATCTGACCAGAGGTAATATGGACGTGGAAGGATATATAACATTAGGTAGGAGTGGATAATTGAGAGGTAATATGGACGTGATTATCCTTGATGAATGCTTTACTCAAAGGTTATATGGATGTGGAAAAACGTTCCTTAATTATCCCACTGGGGAAATAATTATCGAAAAATAGTTCAGAGGTAATATAGATGCGACTTGTTTTCGTCAGACCGAGTTTGGGCAGAGTCGAAAAGCAGAAATAATGCCACTAGGGAATCTTTTTAGAGGACCTATTATCCATGGCGTATTCAAGACTCTTGAAATACGGATAATAGTTAAATGATTTTTTTGAATCACATAAATATTACACTGTACATGACTGAAAATATGTGAATACTGTTTACAAAGGTTACACATAATATTTCTTCAGGAATATATCATTATTCGGCATCATGAGCAAGTCATCATCAGGTTTGGTAAGTCGATACACACCGTTAGAACATACTGATTCTATAACGAAAGGACCCTCCTATTTAGGCTGGAAGTTTCCTTTTATCTTGTGCGTCATGACCATTGGTCTTCTCAATGCTATGACCAGATCGCCAACTTGGAAGATTCTTTTCTTCACCTTTTTATTAAAGGCTCTGGAAAGGCGTGCTTCGTATAGCTCAATACACTACTGAGCTAATAAGCATTTTTTGTCTAGCGCTTCGAGCTCTTGTAGTCGCAGACGGTGACTTTCTTTGGCAGTCAACTCACTGGCTAAAGCTACTCGAAGAAAAGGAATCTGAATTTCTAGAGGAAGAACTGCTTCGCTCCTATGAACCAGAGAGAATGGCGTACTGCCTGTTGGAGTCTGGATCATTGTACGATAGGCCCAGAGACATTCGTCGAGCTTCTCATTCCAATCGCGCTTGTTTCAAGACACGAACTTCATAAAAAGTTTAATAATGGTTTTATTAAAGGCTTCTGCTAACCCATTAGCCGCTGGATTGTAGGCAATAGAGGCTACATTCTGGATTCGATTCTTATCGTAGAACTGATAAAATATATGGCTCACGAATTATGGACCATTATCAGGGATGACCCTGCGAGGTAGGCCAAAGCGATAGATAACGTGATGTTTGATGAAACTGATCACGTTCGACATCTTCACTTCGGTGAGCGATATAGTTTCTGCCTATTTGGAGAAATAATCGGTTATAGCTAGGATGAACCAATGTCCTCTGGAAGATGGCGGACTGATTGGACCTATGACGTCCATACCCCAGGCTTCAAAAGGCTAAGATGCTACCGTCGGGTGTGAAAACTTCGAAGGTTGATGAATAAAGTCGACGTGGAACTGACAAGCCCTACACTTCTTTGCATATTCAACAGCATCTGTTATCATCGTGGGTCAATAATAACCCACTCGTCTGAGGCGATCTTGTAATTTAGGGCCTGGTTGATGTGCACCACAAATTTCGTCGTGAGCCTCATGGAGTGCATGTTTGGCTTCTGTGTCGGATAAACATCGTAACAGTAGCCCGTCGTAAGAACGTCGGTAGAGCATTTTGGTAGCTGTATTATAGTAAAATCTGAGGGATCGCCTTTGGACAGATACTGCTTCCTTTGGATCCTCAGGGAGGATTCTGTAGACAGCATAGTCTATGAAAGAAAATCTCCAGTCTTTAATGTTGATGTTTATTTCTATTGCGTAACTGTGATGAATATGCAAGGCATATTTCACACAGAATAACTCCCGACCAGATACTGTGATCGAATGCTGAGTGTTGACAGAAACGGTTAGGAAAGCTGCAAGATCGGCTAAAGCATCTGCTTCTATATTTTGTAGTCGAGGCACGTGCTCGATGAAGAATCCAGCAAAAGTAGAAGCTAATTTGATTGTCGCTTTGTGATATAGGATAAGATCTTCGTGACGAACTTCATAATCCCCTCGGACCTGACTAACTATTAGCTTAGAATCGTCGTAAGCTTCTAGATAGTTAACTCCCAGTTGTTTTGCCAATTGAAGGCCGATCAATAGGGCATTATATTCGGCCACATTGTTGGTGCAGGGTTCTACGAGAGAATATGCACGGTGTATAACCAGATGGTCGGGTGACACAAGAACGATGCCTACTCCGGCCATGATATTTCCTTTAGGTCCTGTTCTTGATGCACCGTCAAAGAACATTCACCAAATGGGGGTTTTCTCAGTTGCGGTGTTAGACTCTACTACTTCATCGGCGATTTCATCGTAGAGTTTGGAAGATTCTGGCACCGGATGAGCTGCTAGAAAATCAGCTAACGCTTGGCCTTTTACTACCTTCTGAGGGACGAACAACATATCGTATGGAGTCAACAACATTCCCCATGTAGCTAAAAGGGAATTAAGAGAATCCAGTTTAGTCATGAGTATTCTGAGAGGATTGACTTTAGATTTGATGTGGATAGTCTGCCCAGACACATAGTGGCGTATCTTTTGGATAGCAAATACCAGTGTAAGACATTTCTTTTCCACATGTGTGTATCTGTGCTCGACACCCACCATCGTACGACTGAGGTAGTAGATTTCCTATTCATGACCGCCTTCATTCTTCTGAGCTAATAGGACACCAAAGGAATGGTCCATAGCGCGGACATATAGTAAGAAGGGCTTTCCCATTATTGGAGCCACTAATACTAGGGGGCTTGTGAGATACTTCTTGATGTCGTCAAATGCACGTTGAAATTGTTCAGTCCAGACGAAAGATACGCCTTTCTTTATGAGCTGAGTAAACGGTTGACACCTTTCAGAAAGGTTCAAAATAAATCGTCTGATGTAGGCTAGCCTTCCTTGAAGTCGGTGTAGCTCTTTGAGATTTCTTGGGGGATGCATATCGAGGATAGCTTTCACTTGCTCTGGGTCATGATGTAAGCCCTTTGAAGTGATAACAAAACCAAAGAACTTGCCGTTGGAGACTCCCAGAAAAGACTTGGTTGGTTTCATTTTTGTCACCCCCAGTTTTCAGAAATAGGAGTATTTTTGTCATTTTATATTTTTGAATATATTTAAAATTTATTTTATTATTTATGATAGGTTGAAATTTATTTTATTATTTATGATATTGTTTTGGGGTTATTTGAGTCGGGTTCGAATTTCAACTCAATCCGACTTGAACGGGGACCCGGGGGTAGTTTGACTCTAGTGGGACCCACACACTAGTTAGGCATGGCCCATATGATATTAATTTTAGTCCACATGATAGAAATATTTTAGTTAGAGGTTAGACTAATTATTATGGATAAGGTTAGTGTGATTAGAGATTTTAGAATGACTAATTTAGCCCCAACCAATTAGCCCTTTCCTAATACTCATAGAATAGGTTAGTGGGGCATTTTGGACCTTACCATAATAGGACAAATACCTCCATATTGCCAGCCACTTTGGGAGAGGATAGGCTCAAGTTCATTTCATTATTCTCATCCACACTCTCTCTCTTGTTCTTCCCCAAATTCCTAGAGAGCAATCCCTAGCAATTTCTCCACCAAATCCTTCCATTTCGTCACCAAATCTTCTTCTTCCTTCTCCATTCTAGCCAAGGAGGAAGCAACCCAAGTTTGGGAGGATTCGGAGCTCGTTCGTGTCCTTTTGGAATCTCTACGTGTCGGTGTCGCTCCGGGAAGGCTTTTCTTCGATTCGATCTACCGGGAGGTATAAATCCCTTCTCCTTTTCATTTCCTCATGCATATAGGTCTATTTTGAACCCATAGGAATGACCCCCATGGTTGTATATCCATTTGTGTCTATTTCGTGTCCATTTGGAGGTCATAGGAGTGTCCTTTGTGTTATGGTTGTGTCCATGTGGGAAAACCCCAAATTTGGACACACTATGTGTTGTTGTTATGTATGAATGAATTATTACATGTTTAATCTCATATTTTTGTATTGGAGATGTGTTCTATAGTGTCTCATATATATATGTATATTAGTGTAGAGAATGAGTTCTTGATATATTATGTTATATACTAGTGTTCTTTTGTCTCAAACTACCCAAATCCGTCATGATTTTTATCTACGTTTTTAATTTCAGCCCTAATTTAGAAATGTCATAACTTCTAGCTCAAAGCTCGGTTTAATCTTCCGTTTTTTTAAAAGAAGCGTATTGAAGTTAGTTTACCAAAAACATATATTAATAGGCCTAATTCTTTCTGTAACTTTCTGGAGAATTATTTGAGTGTCAGTTGTACGAAAGACAAACGTGTTCTCGGTATTTTTGCGATCCCGGGAGTTTCCGGAAACGAAAACGTGATCCGTTTGAAGTTTTGGAAAGCTAACACATAGATCTATAACATACTTTAATCCTAGATTTTAATTCATGCTGAGATGGTACAGTATTGATTATTAGTAGGAGTTACTATTCGGCATATATATTTTGTGCAGCCTTATGTGTAATATAATATTCTATTTGATTTTAACCCATGTTAATGTATATACATTATGTAATTAAATAGAGAATGCAAGCATGAGTAAATGTTTAAATAAATGATGCATGAGATGTAAGTATCCTATCTAATATAAGCAGTATAAGTATGGCTTGTAATGAATATGTAGGTTCCATAGTATATAATGTATGGTGCATATAGTAGTGCAAGAGAATAAATGAATGATGAATGAATGCAAGCATGAATGTAATGTAATAATAGATGTAATGTATGCAATATACAAGTTAATGAGATGTAATGTTCTATGTTAACACAAATACTATATTACCTTATGTACCCCTTACACTATGTAGACACTATCACACTTGACACTTTGTTCACTTACACTTTGACACTCTTTGATATGTATACACTATGTATGCCCATTTAACCCTCACTTTTCCCCTTTACCATGTTTACATACACACACATAGCCTCTTAAATAAGTATTTATGAATACAGTTAACTTAGCTATGTATGTATATTATATATATGTTATCATATTGTGTTGTAATATATAAGTTTATATAACCATTTGAAATGCCATGATTATAGACCTAATGTTGAATACCAATATATGCATGTGTATATATGTGTTGACATATATAGTTTAAAGTAATAGATTACCTAGTGTATATCCAATGTGAATTCTTGCATATTTGAGTATTGAATAATTGCATGCTATATAGAGTTGGGTGTATGTTGGCTTGTATAGCCTTGTATTGATGTGTGCTTGCTAGGATAGTCTTGGTTAGGCCTAGTAAGACTTGCTGGGTTAGGACATGACCTAGTTTGACCTAGTTTGACTAGTGCAGTTGACCAGAGTTGACCAAGGGTTGACTTTGACCTAGTTTGACCTAGATTCATGTAGAATGCATTGTAGTGCTTTATATTACCCTTCTGGACATGTTGTAACTTGTGCTGTTCCAATTAGGAGCCAGACACCTCTTCTCGGACAGTATCTTTACCTTGGACATTCAGATATCAGGCGAGTACATTCTCTGATCATTTTATATCCTGCTTAGAATTATTTCCTGCATTAAATTACTTTACTTGTGCTCTCACGACATTATCACGGATTAGTACTATATAGATCTCGTACTCCTGCACTTTCACCATACATGTACAACTTTTTAGTGTAGATCATGTATAAGTCTGTAGTGTAGATCATGTACAACCCTGTAGTGTAGATCATGTACAACTCTGTAGTGTAGATCATGTACAACTCTGTAGTGTAGATCATGTACAACTCTGTAGTGTAGATCATGTATAACTCTATAATGTAGATCATGTACAACTCTTTAGTGTAGATCATTTACAAATCTGTTCCGTTCACATGTGCTATCCTGTACTCTGACTCACTAGCCACTGTTAGTTCCTTACTTATAGTAGATATTTCTATTACAGTTTTCTCTCTCTGTTTACATACTGTATTCTTCAGCACCTGTATCTTACTTTACTGCATGATTATATTTTCTAACCTGCTATGAACTGTTGAGATGTAATGTGCTCGCTCCTGTCCTGACTGGACCTGTTGATAAATTTTACAGATAGCCTGGGATTGCCTGCTATCCTAGAGGAGACATAGTAAAGGTTGTTTAGATAGTTATTTCATTTTGTCTGGAGTTGTATTTACTTGTGGATTACTGTATTTGAGTTATGAGATGTATTTCTGGGATTATGTATCTTAGACACTTAGACTTCTATCTCCTGTATCTTTTTTGGATTTCATGTTTATCTATCTTTATCATTCTACCTTAGATTGTGATTGAGTTGTACCTCTGTGTTGGCCTCCTTATGGAGAGTATTCATATTATGCTAGTTATAGTTCATGACCTAGAACAGCATTCTACCGCCGACACTGCGGTGTAGGCTGGGCGTTGTTACCTACTCGTACCCTTACGGTGGGTGCGGATCGTGACACATTTTTAGTGGTGGCCCATGCAGGTCGAGTTTATGTAGTGGTATTCGAACTAGAGTACCACTACAGCCTGCAGTAGGAATAGGATATATTTTGAAGGTACTCAATCACGGTTAGGATTCCTTGAGAGATTCCTGGGACGACCCTTGAGAATCTTATTTTAACTTCGATTTGAAATCTGTTTTTTCCTGATTTGATTTACCTTTACTTCCTGTTATTGAACTTGATTTTGATGGATTATTGTTGAATTTTGAATCTTGATGTTAGTGGTTGAATTTGAGTCTGTATTTTTATGATTTTTGATGGATTATTGTTGAATTTTGAATCTTGATGATAGTGGTTGAATTTAAGTCTGTATTTTTTGATTTTTGATGGATTATTGTTGAATTTTGAATCTTGATGCTAGTTGTTGAATTTGAGTTTGTATTTATATGTATATGTACATTTTTTGAAATTAAGGTATAACCTGATAACATACTTGATAAGGACAATAAGAAAGGTAAAAGTCAACTTTATTATGGAATTTAGAATTTATTACAGTCATATTTGCTAGCATGACAAGGACGTAGAGCCTGATATAGCTATACTTATCTTAGTTATGAAATCTAGATTTTCTTACAACCATACCGGGTGGCGTGGTAAGAATTCTAGATAACATGATTATAGGGTGTATGCCTTATTATGGACACTATCGTTTATTGCAGCTATGCTTATTGGCGTGGCAGAATTCTGATAACATAATTTCAAGAAGATGCATATGATTATCAGATTGTACCTTAAATATTTTTGAACAAGTTTTCTCTACTTTTATTTCAGTCCTTCAAGAAAAAAAAAAAAGAGAATTGTTATTTGTTTGTTTTGTTTTGTTTCTCATTTATTTAACTTAGGAGTAGCTTTAGCTGTTTTTATAAACTTTGTGTAACTTCTTACTATGAAATTCTTCTTAATACAATGAATCGATAATTTTGCTAGACTTTATCTTGGATTTGAAAATTTAGCTCTGGGTTTCAAAATGAGTTTTTCTTTTAAACAGATAAGCAAAAACAAATTTTATCATTATTTCTTTCTTGCTATTATTCTTGTATTAAATAATAATAATAATACTGTCTTGATTACGTCAATCACCTGCTTGCAACCTTGGTAGGAATCTAATTGTTGGTCTTAACGTAGAATTAAAATTTTATATTGGGACATGAGAATATATATGAATATATATAGTGGACACTTTCCTGACACTTATGAATGCTACACTTGATTTCCACCTATCTGAATACATATTAATATGTCGTTGATGTTTAAATTTTCAAAACCCCAATATTTTCGATTCTCTGCTTTTCCAAGCTTAACTCGTAATTTAAATATAAAATTTTATGATAATAGTTTTATTTATATCACTGCACATGTATGTTATACGTAGGGTTTCAATTCAAAAAAATTTTGGTTGAGTTTTGTGTTTAAATTTGTCAAATCTGAGACTGTGTGCATATTAACCCTTAATACAGGATTTTAAATGTTAGTTCAAATTGATTGTTTTAAATGTAATATTTAGAGCTATGTACATTGTTGTTGTAGGGATATAAATTTAGGTTCCATATTCTTACATGTTAGGTTGTGATAAACATTGAGTTGGTTTTGATGGGCAAATTCTCCAAAATCCTGAAAACTGAATACATGTTAACATTTTTACATTGATTTCCATGTTTAGTTCAATTTCAAATTTAACATGTAATATTGAACTGTATGCGTAGATAAATGTATTGATAGTACATTAGGGTTTCATTTCTATCATGTTAGGATGTATTGGGAGCATTGAGATTAGTTGTGATGTTTCAAACTCCTAAATTTTGAAATTGCATTATGTTAATATTGCACTGGTTTAAATGTTAGCTTATTTTCAGATTTTGTATGTAAATGCTGAACTAAAACTGGGTTTAACCTTTCAATACTAAGCTATAACCCTGTACAAGGACACACACACACACACCCTAACTTAGTATGCCCTGTCATGTAACCTAACTCTTCCTCTCTATGTCATGATTATATATCTATATAGATATATATAGAGCTTAGGCATACATGTTATAATGTATATGCATACATAACTAAATCTCTACCTCTTTATATATACATATATACATGGTTAGCCATGCATGTTATGAGCAAATGAGTTGTGTATTGTAGATTGTTTAACCAATATGCCATGATTAGTGTAACTTGATAGTTATTGTTTGAAATCCCAAATCCTCCTATGCACTTTCATGTATATTTCACATACATACACGCCTATTATCTAACCATATGAACATGTCCACATACACCCATACACACACGAACTACATAACTTGTACATAATGCTAGCTTTTCCCTCTCTAACGCTATATATATAAATATATTGTGATTGGATTTCCATGCAATTGGCTTTCATTCTTTAACTTTTGATTTTGATTTTCTTGAATAGTACCCCTTATTAGATAAATGGTGGTTAACTTTATTTTATTTTGATAAGTACCAATTTTCATATAGGATGGTAGACTGCCTTACAGTCTTGATGATTGTTATTTCTGTATCTTTTCTAGTTTAGCACCCTAGATTGCTTGTGTGTTTTGATACCATATGACCGTTTTGGTTTAGCATGACTAGTATACCTAGATGAGACTTTCACTACCACCGTATGCCATGATCCTGTATGTCATCCTTTTAAATCGTATGATTGTTTAAGTTCTAAGACTTTGATTGTGGGGGGTTTGACCTAGAAGGAGTATGAATATTTTAATTTTGAGGATGAAATTTTTCTAAGGTGGGTAGACTTGTAACACCCAGTTCTCTAAAATGAGGGTAATTTTAAAATTTTGTAATTTTAATCATTTATTGATTTGACATTTAAATCATGATATGATTTTTGGTAATTTTTAAATCATTTTAAAACTATTTAAAATCATGACTTGTGATTTTGATGTTTTGCTAGTGAAACCCTAGAGACTGTTTGACCTAGAGCCTAACCATGTGATTAGGATATTTTAATATCATTTCTGGCCTAAGGATATTTTGCATTTGACCTCTTTGAATTATTTTGATATTTATTGCGTTGGTGATTGTTGATTTTGTCCTTTGATAGGTGTGATTTTGTGATGGTTTTGTGTCCGTATCGGACACGTATCAGTTTTTAATTATAAATGTTTGATGTGCCTCAAAGAGATTTTTTTTATTGCTGATTTTTTTTGAAAAAGTATTTGAATGAGATTGTTTTCTGCATGTGTTTCCTGTGATTGCTTTGTTTTAATTTCGAGGACAAATTTTTTTTTAAGGTGGATAGATTTGTCACCCCTAGTTTTCAGAAACAGGAGTATTTTTGTCATTTTACATTTTTGAATATTTTTAAAATTTATTTTATTATTTATGATATTATTTTGGGGTTGAAATTTATTTTATTATTTATGATATTGTTTTGGGATTATTTGAGTCGGGTTCGAATTTCAACTCAATCCGACTTGAAACGGGGACCCGGGGGTAGTTTTACTCTAGTGGGACCCACACACTAGTTAGGCATGGCCCACATGATATTAATTTTAGTCCACATGATAGAAATATTTTAGTTAGAGGTTAGACTAATTATTATGGATAAGGTTAGTGTGATTAGAGATTTTAGAATGACTAATTTAGCCCCAACCAATTAGCCCTTTCCTAATACTCATAGAATAGGTTAGTGGGGGCATTTTGGACCTTACCATAATAGGACAAATAGCCCCATATGGCCAGCCACTTTGGGAGAGGATAGGCTCAAGTTCATTTCATTATTCTCATCCACACTCTCTCTCTCTTGTTCTTCCCTAAATTTCTAGAGAGCAATCCCTAGCAATTTCTCCACCAAATCCTTCCATTTCGCCACCAAATCGTCTTCATCCTTCTCCATTCTAGCCAAGGAGGAAGCAACCCAAGTTTGGGAGGATTCGGAGCTCGTTCGTGTCCTTTTGGAATCTCTACGTGTCGGTGTCGCTCCTGGAAGGCTTTTCTTCGATTCGATCTACCGGGAGATATAAATCCCTTCTCCTTTTCATTTCCTCATGCATATAGGTCTATTTTGAACCCATAGAAATGACCCCCATGGTTGTATCTCCATTTGTGTCCATTTCGTGTCCATTTGGAGGTCATAGGAGTGTCCTTTGTGTTGTGGTTGTGTCCATGTGGGAAAACCCCAAATTTGGACACACTATGTGTTGTTGTTATGTATGAATGAATTATTACATGTTTAATCTCATATTTTTGTATTGGAGATGTGTTCTATAGTGTCTCATATATATATATATTAGTGTAGAGAATGAGTTCTTGATATATTATGTTATATACTTGTGTTCTTTTGTCTCAAACTACCCAAATCCGTCATGATTTTTATCCACGTTTTTAATTTCAGCCCTAACTTAGAAATGTCATAACTTCTAGCTCAAAGCTCGGTTTAATCTCCCATTTTTTTTAAAAGAAGCGTATTGAAGTTAGTTTTCCAAAAACATATATTAATAGGCCTATTTCTTTCAGTAACTTTCTGGAGAATTATTTGAGTGTCAGCTGTACGAAAGACAAACGCGTTCTCGGTGTTTTTGTGATTCCGGGAGTTTCCGGAAACGAAAACGCGATCCGTTTGTAGTTTCGGAAAGCTAACACATAGATCTATAACATACTTTAATCCTAGATTTTAATTCATGCTAAGATGGTACAGTATTGATTATTAGTAGGAGTTACTATTCGGCATATGCATTTTGTGCACCCTTGTGTGTAATATAATGTTCTATTTGATTTTAACCCATGTTAATGTATATACATTATGTAATTAAATAGAGAATGCAAGCATGAGTAAATGTTTAAATAAATGATGCATGAGGTGTAAGTATCCTATCTAATGTAAGCATGTATAAGTATGGCTTGTAATGAATATGTAGGTTCCATAGTTTGTAATGTATGGTGCATATAGTAGTGCAAGAGAATAAATGAATGATGAATGAATGCAAGCATGAATGTAATGTAATAATAGATGTAATGTATGCAATATACAAGTTAATGAGATGTAATGTTCTATGTTAACACAAATCCTATATTACCTCATGTACCCCTTACACTATGTAGACACTATCACGCTTGACACTTTGTTCACTTACACTTTGACACTCTTTGATATGTATACACTATGTATGCCCATTTAACCCTCACTTTTCCCCTTTGCCATGTTCACATACACACACATAGCCTCTTAAATAAGTATTTATGAATACAGTTAACTTAGCTATGTATGTATATTATATATATGTTAGCATATTGTGTTGTAATATATAAGTTTATATAACCATTTGAAATGCCGTGATTATAGACCTAATATTGAATACCAATATATGCATGTGTATATATGTGTAGACATATATAGTTTAAAGTAATAGATTACCTAGAGTATATCCAATGTGAATTCTTGCCTATTTGAGTATTGAATAATTGCATGCTATATAGAGTTGGGTGTATGTTGGCTTGTATAGCCTTGTATTGATGTGTGCTTGCTAGGATAGTCTTGGTTAGGCCTAGTAAGACTTGCTGGGTTAGGACATGACTTAGTTTGACCTAGTTTGACTAGTGCAGTTGACCAGAGTTGACCAAGGGTTGACTTTGGCCTAGTTTGACCTAGATTCATGTAGAATGCATTGTAGTACTTTATATTACACTTCTGGACATGTTGTGACTTGTGCTGTTCCAATTAGGAGCCAGACACCTCTTCTTGGATAGTATCTTTACCTTGGACATTCAGATATCAGGCGAGTACATTCTCTGATCATTTCATATCCTACTTAGAATTATTTTCTGCATTAAATTACTTTACTTGTGCTGTCACGACATTATCACGGATTAGTACTATACAGATCTCGTACTCCTGTGCTTTCACCTTACATGTACAACTCTATAGTGTAGATCATGTATAACTCTGTAGTGTAGATCATGTACAACTCTGTAGTGTAGATCATGTACAACTCTGTAGTGTAGATCATGTACAACTCTGTAGTGTAGATCATGTACAACTCTGTAGTGTAGATCATGTACAACTCTGTAGTGTAGATCATGTACAACTCTACACTAGTGTAGATCATGTACAACTCTTTAGTGTAGATCATGTACAAATTTGTTCCGTTCACATGTGCTATCATGTACTCTGACTCACTAGCCACTGTTAGTTCCTTACTTATAGTAGATATTTCTATTACAGTTTTCTCTCTCTGTTTACATACTGTATTCTTCAGCACCTGTATCTTACTTTACTGTATGATTATATTTTCTAATCTGCTATGAACTGTTGAGATGTAATGTGCTCGCTCCTGTCCTGACTGGACCTGTTGATAAATTTTACAAATAGCCTTGGATTGCCTGCTAGCCTAGAGGAGACATAGTAGAGGTTGTTTAGATAGTTATTTTATTTTGTCTGGAGTTGTCTTTACTTGTGGATTACTGTATTTGAGTTTTGAGATGTATTTCTGGGATTATGTATCTTAGACACTTAGACTTCTATCTCCTGTATCTTTTTTGGATTTCATGTTTATCTATTTTTATCATTCTACCTTAGATTGTGATTGAGTTGTACCTCTATGTTGGCCTCCTTATGGAGAGTATTCATATTATGCTAGTTATAGTTCATGACCTAGAACAGCGTTCTACCGTCGACACTGCGGCGTAGGCTGGGCGTTGTTACGTACTCGTACCCTCACGGTGGGTGCAGATCGTGACAATTTTGAGTTGGTGTGCACGCATTAGTTCGAATACCGTTCTCAAATCTTGGAGGTGGTTGCCCTTGAGACAACTTTTAACTGCGATATCATCTACGTAGCATTCCACTATTTTGCGCAAATGATCGCAAAAAATATATTTTCATCGCTCGCCGGTATGCTCCCCTGCATTTTTCAATCCAGAGGGCATCACCGTATAGCAGTATACCCCCAACGGTGTTCGAAAAGATACGTGCATGAGAACATCTTGATCTGGTTGTAGCTTGAAAACCCATCCATGAAGGACATCCGCTCGAAGCCGCAAGTATTATCGATCTTTACGTCGGTGATCGGTATAGTGAACTCATCTTTTGGGCATACAGAGTTCAAATCACGGTAATCGATACAGACTCGAACTTTACCGTTCTTTTTTATGACTGGAAAAATGTTAGCGACCCAGTCAGGGTGTTGTTCTTTACGAATGAATCCACTTACAATAAGCTTCTTGACTTCACTCTCGATGGCCTCCATAATATCTGGTCGGAATCGTCGTTGCTGCTGCTTTACTGGCTTAGCTTTAGACGAGATATTTAGGCAATATATAGCAACTTTAGGGTCCAAACCTAGCATGTCTTCGTAGCTCCATGCAAAGACGTCAATGTGTTCTCTTATAAGCTATATAAGTTATTGTCGTTCTTCGCTAGACAAACTTTTGCTGATAAAGATTAGTTTAAGAGATGATTCATCTCCTAAATTAACTTGGACAACTTTGTCTTCGGTAGGTAGTTCATGTTGTTCGAAATGTAACTCCCACCTAGTATCCATCTTTTGAGCCTATTGTTCAAGCTCGATCGATTGGACATCGTCTGCAATTTGGTCAACTGACACCATGTTGACGGACAAAGTTGCTTTGAACATGTCTCCAATATTGGAGTCTGAATCCTAGAGGCATGAATCAGAAGAATGAGAACAACAATCTGCTTCGACATCTGATCCTTCAGGAGTTGTTGGAGGAGTGACATAACCCAAACCAACACCGTTTTGTTGATAATAGTTCTCAGATTTACCGGGAGGAGCAAAGTGACATATTGGCAACCGTCGTCCATGACCGTAATTTAGCCCCTGGTCGCTTTTTGTATCATATCCCATGTTCTGGATGATATTCTTGGCTTGCCAAGTATATCGAAAAAGTTGTATTTTTCCAGAGTCATAGTCAGCTTCAGTGTTGTGATTGGGAAATGTAGAGTCCAGAACGAACTTTTTTTGCCAATTATTCGACTGAAGATGATCAATTATTCACCCTTCTTTCTAGCTAGATCGATAAAGAAGTGGATATCTTCTGGCCAGACTTTTTCCCGCAGATGAGGCATCGTGACCGGCATGCAGAGATGTGGTCCTATGCCGTGCTCTAAGGCGTATATCATATCTACATACTGGTTTAGAGATTGGTAGACATCGGAGTAATTCAAAGATAAATCTTTACTTAGAAAATACGTAAGTTCTTCTTCAGGGATAACATCATCCACTGAAGGTACATTATTTTGAGTATTGATATACTCATTGAGAGGATCATTGTCTGGAACAGGAGCCGCAGCCTTGGCCAAGTTCACAACATAGGGTAACTCTTCAGGATTAGAAGGACGGACTTCAGCAGGTTCCACCCGAGGTGTTTTATGGAGAGTGATGGTCAATGGTTTGATCTTATCGGGGTTCTTATTTTTAACCCAGATTGTGAGAGGCTTTGGAGTACATTTTGGAGTAGTACGTCCTTTGACTCGGATAATTAGGGGACCATCACTGGTGGATGAACTCACTTCAGCTTCATCATCAGCTTCGTTGCCGTCGTCTTTGGGAGGCTGAGATTGATAAAGTACCGAATCTCCGTAGTAGGCTCCAATGCCCTTAAAAGGATTGACATCGACAAACTCCGTCTTCACGATGCCATCGATGTTGACGTACTTGAAGCACTGGTGAAGTGTAGAAGGAATAATCATGTTCTCGTGTGTCGATGGATGTCCCAATAAGATGTTGTAGGATACATTGGCGTCGATTACATAACAAGAAACCTCTGTTCAGAGATCACCAATCTGGCACTTGAGACGGATCTTGCCTAGCGGGTGGCTTCTCCCAGCATTGAAAGCCATGATAGTTGTATTGGTTTTAGATAGCTTATGCAGAGGGATTCCTAGAATTTGGAGCAAACTTCTAAGAATGATGCTGAGGGAGGAACCTGGATCAATATGCATCCGATCTACCTTAATCGCCCCGATATACCCTGTATAGTACAGAGGTCTATCATGATGATTGTTTTTGAGTAGCATGTTCTTCTGTGAAAAGGTGATGTTGGGCACCACTTCCATAGTACTGTGGCAGTGAGGACATGAGACGGGATCTTCAGCGGAGGCTTTGACTTCAGCGAGATAAGAGTCATAATGTAGTAATGCCTCACTTAAGGCCTTCCGTATTTCTTTAGAAAGTCACAATAGATCGAACAAAGACAACCTGGTAGGTGCATTCGCCAGCTGTGCCAGTATATCAATGTTGTAAGGCCGATCCATGCCTTCGGGAGTTTGAGCCTTCAGAGACTTGTCAAATCGCATCTCCTTCTGCTTGGCTTTGTCGGTAGTTGAGGGCTTAGATGGACCTGCTTCTGAACTTATGGAGGTAGCAGGAGCTTGAGAAGGTACTGCTACTTTTTTTACGGGGTCATAAGTCCGTAGGTAAGCCTTCCCAGATTGCGTCTCGCCAGATAGAACTTCGTAAAATAGGAGAAGACACC
The DNA here is from genome assembly GCA_029216955.1 of Iris pallida. NCBI lineage: Eukaryota > Viridiplantae > Streptophyta > Magnoliopsida > Asparagales > Iridaceae > Iris > Iris pallida. The sequence continues at coordinate 4,652,385 of JANAVB010033017.1, forward strand.
ATATGGCAAGATTTGTATTTCTTGCCCTTCTTTACTTTTGAAGATACCACCCCATACATCATTTCTTGCACAAGGTCCGGATGGACCCACATGATCTCACCACGTTCAGTCGTGAGTTGCACCAAGGTTAAGTTACGAGCTGGCGGCAGGTTGACGACTTCTATTATTGCCTTGGGGATTGGGACTACGCCGTCTGGGACTTCTGTGGGAGGAAAGTCACCAAATTGAAGAGAAATTATGTTAGAAGATACGACATTGTCTTCAGCTTCGAGGTTGATCACTTGGCTGTCGATAAGCTGTTGTATCTTCTCCTTCAGGGCGATGCAATCCTTGGTAGAGTGGTGCACGTACTGATGATAAAGACAGTACTTGGGATCATTGAGTTGGTTCGCCTCCGCAGGACGTCGTGGTGGAGGCAATGTCAGTTTATTACCCTTCGTTAATGTGTGAAAAATGGTAAAAACATCATCCTCGTCAAAGGAGAAAGTCTCCTTAGATTTGTCACGAGCGTCCTGAGAATTGGAAGCTCCCTTGTAAGTGTCGACCTTCAAGACTTCTTTCCCTTTACCCCCACGGACAGGGATAGTTTGAGGGTGCTTGCCTTTGTCTTCAGATTTGGGTGTTTTTAACCCCAGTAATTCTAGATTAGGGACGTCATTTTCAGCAGCATCAGCGGCCCCAATGAAAATGGGCCATGCATCATACTTAGGTATACCCAGACAGAACTTCACTATAGGAAGGAAGTTATATCGACAAGTATCCATAAGTTCTGAGTCTAGTATACCGGAGGGCATCTTCAATGCTAGTCGCCTGAAGCGTTCAATGTAAGCAATAACAGACTCTGTCCTCCTTTGCATGGTCTCGATGAGGGTGGACATACTAACATGCATGCCACTCTCGTAAAACCTGTTAAGGAATAACCTCTCCAAGTCTTTAAAGGAATTAATACAACCATCAGGCAGACTGCATAACCATTCAAAAGCTACCCCCTGCAAGTGCTAATAAATAGCTTTGACAAGAACGGATCATCCCTGGGTAAGTGTAGAGTCTGCATATTGAAGTATGTCATGTGTTAGCGAGGAGAAGTCATCCCGTCAAATGAATTTAGCGTCAGTAGCTTGTAGATAGGAAGGAAACTAGCATTCTTCCATTCAGAAGGATAAGGAGGAGATATCCACATCTTCTAAAGCTCATCTTTGTGTGAGACAGTATCGAGATGGGCAACAAGAGAATCAATTACATCATGTTGAATGAGAAGATGTTGAGAAACGACTGTTGTACGGTTATCAGGCGTCGTTGGTGAAGGACTACCCCCAGCATTTGTAAGATTTGGAGGAGGCACAACAGAATGATACTCCTTCTCTATTGAAGGAAGGTTATTGCTATGAGCCGGACTAACGTGTGCTGAGACATTTGGTTGATGTGGAGGAACAGCCCCAGCATCTTGGATTGCCATGATACTGGTAAGCATATCAGTGATCTTGGCAAATGCTATTTTAAGACCCTCTAGCTGTTTGTTGGTCTGATCACTGGCTTCTTCAGGTCTCTCTCCAACCTCCATGTATGTAGATAACATGTAAGGATGAACAGAGAAAACAGTACAACTAGTGTTGATACTGTATGTCTTTGAGTTAAAAAGTTCCTCGTCTTCAGGTAGGGGAGGTAGATAGTCACCGTCAGACTCGGAGAGATCATCATCATCTGGAGGGCTACCCCCAGTGTGATGGTCATCTGCTTCAGATTCTGATGGAATACTACCCCCAGCTGAAGGATCATCACCTCCAGCTTGGGAGTCCTCATCATCTATATGGAATCTCGTCCTTGACCGAGTACCCATATAGACTTTTTTAGATATAACAGCTCGCTGGCTATCTGTTGGCAGACTTCTTCTTCTATTTGCAGAACTGAAAGAAAAAGTTGGGTTCGTTGTCCACCTTCTTTGATTAGGGCTTCCGTAAGGAGGACTCCATGAAGCCATGTTGGATGAAACACACAGCGGCTTTTCATCATCAGAGTGTTGCAGTCGTCAAAATACGGACTGCCTCTGAGGCACTCCCGTTGCTTTGGAGCAGCAACAGTTGATGACAATACTGGTGCACTAATGTACGCCGTGAATTACCGTATCCTCCTTCGTTTTACGCTTATGATTTATTATGTTGCGTAAGTCAGCAGAAGAGTGTTTTGCCTTAAAACCCATGTCACCTGCATTGTCAAGCTTTGCATATGGGTTTGTAAGGAAAGTCGGCACATCCAGACTTAATTCACGTGCAGGGACAGCCCCCAAAGCTAAGTTCTGTGATAACCTTGAAGACAGCCTCGTGCTATACGCGTGGGAGACTGTCTTTTTGCTGTGGGCGCATAGACTCTGGAGTCTACCTTTGCGCGCATGCTTCCCAGAAGTCTTGGCAGCATGCCTGAGCTTCCTGGATGTGGGCGCATAGTATGGGTCAGTAGAGCTTGGGGGCATAGCCTTGGGCGCATGATCCTGGGTGCATAATCTGTCAAAAACAAAAGTCTTTTGTCCAGAGTTATGCACCCACACACCCTCTTGGGTGCATATCTTTGGGCGCATACTTGGTGAAATAGCGTTCTTTTCTCCCAGTTTCGTCTCCTTTATTTGTGAGCCTCACTGAGTTTGCCCAGAGCGACGAACACTTCGATTCCTGGCATTGTAGTATTTTCCTTTGCCAAGTGTCGAGCGTTGAACACTCTGTTGTTGATTGCACAAGAAAGAAGTTGTTGGGCTAGTAGAGCCCGGAACAGTATGTACCTTCTTCATGTCAGGAGCCTCTGTGGCAGAGCTGTACACCCACAGAGGAGCTCCATACGCCCACGTGGAAGGCCTATGCACCCACGTGATAGAGTCCTTCCATTGCATATCGTCTATGATACTGGCAGGATATGCACCACGAGCCTTCAAAAGCCAAGTCTTGCGAGACTTGTTTGGCTTCACTGATTTTAAGGGAGTATAGCCGTCCTTCGAGAGCATCTCTTCAAACGCCTGCTGATCGAACTTTACGATCAACATCTTTTGAGTGCTCCCCACTTTATCGGTATCAGATTACGTCACCACCTTCTCGTTAGAGGAAAAGATAGCCCCAAACAGAGTCGCCATTTTTGTGGACACACACAAAAACGAAGAAGAAATATTGTCTTTTCTTATTGGCGCAAGGCACCACAAATCGAGTAGGCCTGAGAGATCCTGCACTGAGGATCCCCGAGTACAAAAAGAATTATAGGAAATGGGACGATGGAGATCGAGCGGTAGTTGCTCCTTTACTCTGTTGACACTCCGATTACAAAAGTGGGAGAAAACCTAAGAAAATTGCTAACTCTCGGCTCACTGGCAAGAAGTGCTGCAATTTGGCTCTTGAAATGCTCTCCGTTCTGTCCTTTAAAGATGTATGAGACCCCTTTTTATAGTCATTTCCGTGCTGGAATGATGTTATGTGCCCACATGAGAAAATACACTGATTTTCATATGGGCGCATAGTCTTGCTTTGGGTGCATAGAGTGGAGGCGCATGCAGACTGCGTGATCGTGGGTTGATCGTGGGGTTGACGTGACCGCATGCTTCGGTGCACGACTGTGCACGATTGATCGTAGGTTTGACCGAGTCGGAGGCTGTCTTGACTTGGACGCATAGCCCGAAACAGGGCTATACGCTCCCTTCTGGAGGAATCCAGAGTGGGCGCATAGGCTCATAGCTTGCTCTGGTGACTTGGGCGCATAGCTTGTTCTGGTGACTTGGGCACATATGACTTCCCTGGCTTGGGCGCATGGTTGTCAAGACTGCTAAAATTTTCATGCTTCTACACCTAACCCATTACCAAGTGGTAGCCTCCCCGAAGTTAATGCGATGAACCTAGCATTAATTGCAATGAATCTGCCAACTTGATCTCAACCAAGTCAAAATCATTAATTTCGAGCCTTGAAACGCTCAACATGGTTGACCAAAGATGATGCGCCCTCCAACTGATGTACTCCTCGGATAGATGTGCTGATGCACTCTACGTTGCATGTGCTTCACAAATGATGCACCTGCAGAAACTCTTCACCCATCAAAGCATTTAATGCTAAAGTATCAGAAGTCAGCAACACACGTCTCGAGAACTGAAGTTGACAGTTTTCATAGAAAACTAAGAGACGCCATTATTACTTGTTTGTCAGTTACATTTATTCTTTGCCACGTGGTTGACCCAAACAAAACATTCGCATGTGCCTCTAAAACCATGCGTCCAGACTTATTATGCACCTCCATAGGCCATGCACCAAGTCTCCTCATGCGCTGGATCTCTAAGGCATATCAAATCTATAATTTTTCAAACTAATCGAGATCTTTGGGCAATGTGCACCTGCTACGTGTTATTGACCCAATTTTTCTTATGACCGGCTGCCAACCACCCAAGATGTAAGCAATAATAGAATCTCATTAACTAGTATATGTCAGCTCGTCTACAGCCTAACAGTGCAGTTACAACAGATTCAGTTCGAGCTTCCCGGGCACAGTGCTGTTTGCCATGACAAAAGGTTATACGAACTTTTAATATATTAAACGTAAAAAAGAGTACAATCGATTCCTAAATATGAGATCAAAGTATAAAGTTTTCTAGGGAAGTGTGATATTGGAGATCGAGCATTGTAGCCCGCCTTTACTCCATTGACGATCTGACGACGAGTTGAATTTGCTCTGGCTTTATGGTGCTTGTGATTGGAACTCTAGGGTTGCCAATCAAGAGGCTCCCAAAGTTGTGAAGATTTCGAAGCCTCTTTATCGAAAGAAAACACTTATTTATAGGGAAGCATATATATGATGTGCATAAGGATTGTACAGGAACGCTGTACGTAGAGATATAAGAGAATCTCGAAGTTGTACGGTGAGGGCTACTGCTGAGATGATACATGGCGAACGTTAGGATTTTCCTTTATCAAGATCGTAGGGGAATTATCGACATGACCGAATAAATGACACGTGGCGTGTGTTTATTGTTGATCGGATGAACCTGAGCAGATTATGTTCCTATCCGTGAAGTTGGATTTTGTCTTATCTTAGGGGTCCATTGGTTTAAACAAACCGATTGGATAGGGCCCTCGTCTATAAGAACAAATTTTGTCCTTATCTGTGGTTTAAACAAACCGATAGGATATTACTTTTATCAATAGAATCAAACTCTGTCCTATCATAAGAGTAGTGGTTTTTAAACAAAGTAATCTGAAAAAGACATAAACACCCTTCTGACCACGTGGAACCACGTCACACCGTAGGACTACGCTTCTATGCGAGTTGTGCTTCTGGCGAGGCTTTGATGTCACTGCGCTTCTGGGCGATAAGTAGACTATGCTTCAGGAGTCGGAGTCACTGCACTTTTAGAGCGACGAGTGGACAAGTGCTTCAGACGACAGAATTGCTGTGCTTTTAGGCTACGAGTGGACAAGTGCTTCAGGCAACGGAGTCACTACGCTTTTAGGTGACGAGTGGACAAGTACCTCAGACAACGGAGTCACTGCACTTTTAGGGCGACGAGTGGACTTGTGCTTCAGGCAACGGAGTCACTGCGTTGTTAGGGTGATGAGTGGACACGTACTTCATGAAACGGAGTCACTCCACTTTTAGGGCAACGAATGGACTTGTGCTTTGGGCAACAGAGTCACTGTGCTTGAGGGCGACGAGTAGACTTGTGCTTTGGACAATAAAGTGTCAGATGAATGAGCCTTTGAACGGGCTACACTTTTGGATGGGATAGAGAGCGCTGCGCTTCAGAGTTGAAGTGAGGGCGCAGTAGAAGGAATGAACTAGTTGCACTTCTGAGTCGAAGGAGCTAGTTTTTGTCGAAGTCATAAGAGCAATTAATGACTGCTCTTTTGATAGACGAGTTGGTCATCCTCTTCTTCAATTACCACCATTATTTGGAGAATTCAAGAAGTCTGTGGCCGAGGATTCAGTCGAATGAACCTATTAAATGTGATTCATTGTGTTGAATCATTGGTTCATCCCATTAATTTGGGAGTTTGATCGACGGCCATGTGGCATGTGGGTTTGACCATACTCACCCTATATAAGGGGAAGCTTTTCTTAAGGGTTGTGACTTCTGCCTCTTAATATTCCTACCGTCATGCTCAATACCGACTTAGCTTCGAACGGCCGTTGGTCTTGCATAAGTCGACTTTTGGTTGTGGATCCCTTCGTTCAAAGAAGTTGTCCTTGTAGTAGAACTTCTGCTAAGTTTTGAGATGCACTTGAGCATTTGGCGTAAGGAGTTCGAACCTAAACAACATCTTGGAGTTCTTTGAGATCCAAGATTTTGGGTTTGGATTGATTGCCAATCCGAAGAGCTACAGGTTGTGTTCTGTCCCGCTCAATGGTGGTAGCACACCCTGTGCTGTGCACTGAGTTCATTTTCGGGCCAATAGCTGCTTTAGGAAGTGGGTCGCTCTGACAGTGCTGCACGTCTGGGGGGCTACGCACATGCTGAAGATTAACCCCCTTGTAGACTTTTCTTAGGTATTTTAGTCCTTTATATGTAATCATTTAGAATCTGTAATAGATCTTTTGTAGACATGATTTTAATAAAGAACTATTTATGCACCACTTTTGCTCGTCTGTGTGACTTTAGTTATTTGTCAGCGCTTTTGGGGTACCTGCACTTTTGTGAAGCCATGTGTAGTAAGAACGCCACCTTTGGTTTTGATAAGTCTACACTTTTTTCATGCTTCTACAAGCGCCCCTGCGCCTAACAAAGTCATGCACGTAACGTTCCTACGGCAGAAATTTCTATGCGTGAATCGCACATGCGTGCATGAATGGATCATTCCAACCCCTGTAAATAGAAGGGTCATTCCTTCATTCATGGCCCCTCCCCAGATTTATCACACATTCAGAAAGTCAGAGCTTACTTCAGGAGAGCCAAATCGTCATCCAACCGAAGACTTGCATTCGCTTCATGATCGTCATCAGATCATCAACGTCGTAAAGAATCAACCGTCCATCGTCACTCGTCCCCATAAAAACAAAAGTGTACTCGAAAGATCCCACCGAGGATCCAAGTTGTACTATGTTCGTTTGTTAATATAAAAAGTTCTTAATTACTTTATAATGTCAAACAAGTAGGAATCGGCCCCTCATAAGGCTACCATGTGAAACAGATCGATCATATAACACAAAATACATATAGTAGTCGGATACTACCATCCACTATTGCGGACGATAACAATATTCATGGCAGCTAGCCACACTCCTAGACAGATGTCTGACATGGCCAGTAATGCACGACCTCGAGATTTTGTTCCCTCCCAATTCTTCTTCCAATTTTTGTCACCTAGATTATTCGTACTTCTTTCGTAATCACATATCGTGGTCACACGGTTATCCTCCTAAATGTTGTACCTCAGCACGAGTACACAAAATATAGATCAACATCGGCTCATAGAGTCCCAAATGGTGTTTCATTGTTAGTGCAATGCAACAAGCAAACAATAAATCCTAAGCATGCTAAGACTACAATCCAACTACCATGTCCGTGCTATAAGATGAATGCTTTACCATATAACATGTAAATCCTATAGCAGCTCAGTGCACATATAGAATAGCATCTCAGTGCATACATAGAGTGGTACTAGCGTGGGCACAAGTAGTCGAATCAGAAACATGGCCAATCGGTCAGTCACATAAAGTCCTCTTAGGTCAAGAAATATGATAAGTATACACTATTCTAATTACCATGAAATAATGCTAGTCCCTATGGCTCACCAGAATCTACTAAATTAATGATTACAAGATATCAGCAATAAGTCTCCCAACTACCGGGAATATAACGATGATATCATCTAAACATGGTTAGTCATCCATATCAAATAAGGGACATGGCCACTAAATATCCAACTATAGAAGATCATAAGGCCTACAAAATGAAGAGAGAGATTATGTTTTAGGCGTTTGAGAAATCAAGGAAAAATTAAATATTGATAACCTCGATAAATTTTTTCTTTCGCGAAACCCTCACACAATAATCAAAATCTTAGAATCCACATCAGTCTACCAATTCATTATACTGAAATTATATTCGAGGGCCAAAGATCACAAACCCGATACATATATGACAACTTCTATTTATATCTTGTTAAATTAGAACATCATTTAGAAGAAATGGTCAGAGGACAAGAGTCTAATAATTAATGCCACTAGAAATGGCAAGAATTGCATGAACAACTCTGGAGTAGATCCATGACCCTTAAAGCAAATAAGGATTAGGTTTGCAAACCATCTCCCTAGTATAACCATGCTCCTTACGCTATCTGATGGACAATATAGGTCAATAGCTAGGCAACTAATCAAATAACATGACTCTACCTACCAGGTACTAGATCAAATGATCTATACTAGAAATCTATATAAGTCTGTTTCAACAAACCAATGGAGCGGTTGGCCAAATCATCAAACCAAATTCCCGATCGACAATTCTGGAAAATTCGACAAAGTTTCCTCTATGTGTACTAGGCACCAAACCCTACCCAAGAACATAAGTCTCGACCTTGAACATCACTACGATGCGTACTGGGCGCCAAGCCAATACGTATAACAAGAATCGACAGTAGGGCGCATAACAACATTTATCCATATTTCTAACCAATCCACAAATATAGTCATATGAATAGTTAGCCTAAGTCGTTACCCACATGTGAGTCATGCACGTGTCCTCGGAGGTGTGGATGACCCATCCGAGTTGTCCGAACGGCTTGGCCCGGTATCGAACTATACTATCCTAATTTCTCTTCATGCCCATTCTACTAGTATACTACACTACTTACATTTATACAATTACAATTAAATACAAATAAATCCATGGGGAGGGCAAGAGCAGTCGATGAGCAAGGGATACTTGCCTAGAGTGCTTGGCTAGATAAGCATGTCTTCGGCAATCTGGATCCAAGCTCATCGCCAATCGAGGTTCTCAAAATACATAATCAACAATTATTGAATCAAATAATAAAATAATAACATAAATCACAAGGGATGGCATAAGGCTATACCGCATAGGACCCGCAAGCAATGCATGAATCTGGTACAGAAACCAAGGCATGCGGATCAATACGGACACACAAATCAAGATGTATATGTAAATTGCAAAACATATGAGATTTGAGATGACACGAATATCGAGACAAATAGAAACTACATATACACGTAAATCGAGATACGCATGAAGTCCAAGAAATCACAAAATTGAGATGGCACACAAATTAATGCAACACACAAATTTAGACGTGCACGCAAATGAAGACGGTGCAAGATACCATATGACACACAAATCAAAATGATATGCAAATCGGTATGTTCACATAAATCAATGCACCACGGGGTTCATGATAGCATACAAATCAATATGGCACAAAAATTGGTGTATGCAAGATAATTAATGGGGGACAACACGAGGTAGGTACAAAGGCTGCAACACGAAAATCATGGTGGTGCATATACCGAGATAGCACAATATTCGAGACAGTACGGGGCTTGAGGAGACCTGCTACCCTAGGTAGCACATGAATCGAGGTAGCACAAAAATAAGAGAACACACACACACCTATAGGCACGAAGAACAAAGGAATACACAAATAGGGGGTGTGTTGCTCGAGACAGCATAATACACGAGGCAGCGCACTGCTCATGGCTGCACGCAGCCTAAGGATGATACAGATCATGAGGGTAGGTTGCCCGAGGAGCACACATGTCGAGGGTGGCTCACTAATCGAACAGCACAGGTCTCGAGGGAGTCCTGCTGCTCGCGGCGACACTGCCCTCGAGTCGCGGCGGCGCTAGTGACGGAAAGGAAAGAGGGAAGAAAGGCATAAAAGTTGTCGGAAAGCTCGGCCAGGTCGGGGCGAGCACCCGGTGGAGGAAAGATGACCGCGAGAGGGCTATACCGAGAAGAAAGGGCGGAGGAGATGGAGAGGATGACGATGGCGGTGGTTGTAACTGAAAGTGGTAGTGGCGGTGGCTGAAGACGACGATGATGGTGATGGAGGAAGTGGAGATGGTTGTCGGAGGAGATGAGAGCATTGGTTGTGGCGGTGGCCATGGTGGAAGGAGATTTAGAGGGAGAGGCCGAGTGAGTGGAGCAGAAGAGAAGAGAGAGAGAGAGCTCGAGAAAGAGTGAGGAAAGAGAGAGAGAGAGAGAGTTGGGGGACTTTTCTTCCAGCGAAGGAAGGAGAGAGTGAACAAAAGAGAGTAAAGAGAGATGTGAGGGGGCGGCTATGAATGACGGAATGGGGAGAGAGTGTGAGGTTAGGGTTAGGGTTAGTTTTTTTTTTTGGGGGGGGGACAGTATAGGAATAATAATAACAATAATAATAATAATAGTAATAATAGTAATAATAATAATAAAAATAATAATAATAACAATAATAATAAGAAGAAGAAGAAGAAGAAGAAGAAGAAGAAGAAAAAGAAGAAGAAAAAAAAGAATAATAATAATAATAATAATAATAATAACAATAATAATAATAATATTAATAATAATAATAATAATAATAATAATAATAATAATAATAATAACATTGGTAGCAATAACAATATTTTTATAAATAATACTCATATTTATGGAAGATAAAATTTACACTAACAATAATAGAATAATAACAGCAAAAATCAAGAATCGGGCCTCATGTAATACCCCTGAATTTTTAAAATTATTGTTTTATTATTTATTTGACTTAAATAGTAATTTTTGGGATTTTATAAATATTTTTAATTAAATAGTTATTATTATAGAAGGCTTTAGTCATGATTAAGATTTGAAGTACAAAATGACCAAGAATTTTGGCATGGATAGTTTAGTCGTATGCTTTGACTAGTGTTTAGCTATGGTAGCAAAACCGAGCCATATGTGTGTTCTAATTAGAAAACCAGTCAAAGTTGTGATTTGGCCCCTATAAATGATTTAATTAGTTATTTATTAAAATTATTACTTTCAGGATACCCGGTTATACCAATTTGGTATTGACTTGACCCAAACCCAACCTAAACCAATGTAGAGATGCTATGAGTAGAAAGACGCCCATGTACACATAATTTATGTATATGCATATATTTCATATTTTTAGGGATTAACAAATACTTTCTAAATATTTGTTATACGTATAAAATAAGTATTATTAATATTTATATGACATTTTAGAATATTTGCACAATTTATATGACTTTATACATAAAATTACATATAAAATTGTTTATATACTTTATATTTGCAAATAAGTATTATATATATATATATATATATATATATATATATATATACATATATTTTTTTTAACCAGAACCTGAGAATTTTTTTTTAACCAGAACCTGAGAATATATTCATATAAAGGCTCAAAATGTCGTAACCTTTACAAAGAAGAAAGCTAAAACAATGGCCAAAAAGGGAAAAGTAACGGAGCAGGGAGGAAGGACCAGCCACCGCTTTCCTAACCAAAATCATCGCCAGGGGTCTAAATCAGCAAGGAGTGCCAGAAATATGGCCGGGTGTGTTTATTGTGTCTGCTAATTTTGTTGTCTGTCTGTGCGCCTCTCTGCTTAGTTGATTTGAAGTGTATTGGTGGCTTTCATATCTAAATTTCTTGCGGTTCTCCCAAATCACCCATATGATGGCGACTGCAACTATCTGGTAGCCATGAGAGGCCATGCCCCAAGACGTCAGGAGATCGTTGAAGCCCCCACCCGCCACACTCTGGCTGCAATAACGGGAGAAGGTGTTTCAAACGAGCGTCGCTAGGTCACCAGACCTAAGGATGTGATCTGTATTTTTAGAACTACGCTCTGAGCAACAGTGACATGCGGATGCTAGGTTGAAGCCGATGGTGGTGAGAGCGTCATCCGATGGGAGCTTCTTGTGCTGTGCTCCCAAAATAAAAAATGACCATTTTTTGGGAATGCAGCTCTTCCAGAAGGGTTCGGTAACGTGGGATATACCTCTAATGTCCCGAACCACATTTCTCCTAAAAACTAAAAAGAAAGAGCTGTGGGCCGAAAGGGACCACCTCAAAGAGTCAAGGACTATGCCAACTTCAAGGCCCGAAGCAACGAGACCAGCCGCATCCTCTTCCCCAATCCAATCCCGAACCCTCTCCCAGTCCCACCCGCCCACACTGGTGCACAGATCTTTGATAACGTTGTTGGAGGGGTGCTTCCGGACGTCTATGAAGAAGGCGATCTTCGAGCCAATTCTCGTGAAATAGGGACGACTCTCCTGTGCCAAGCCGAAGATGAATGAGAGGCTCGACAAGACGACAACCATTCAGCTTACGTTGCCACACGGCAAAGGATTTGCTATTCTCGATAGAGACCGCCGAGTGTGTGTACTTGAAGTATCTAGCCTTCATGAACCGAGCCCATAGTGATCGGTTCTCTTGGAGTTTCCACCACAACTTCATCGAGCAAGCGTCCACTACCTGAGCCAACCTACAGAAACCGAGTCCTCCCTCGGCCATGGGCTTGGCCATTGTGTTCCAGCTAGCCCAGTGATGTTATCTTTGCCATCGTTGTGCACCCAAAGGAAGTCGGCAAACAGTTTTTTAATGGAAGTGAGGACCTTCTTCGGAGGAAAGTAGGCTGCTATGGTGTATATAAGGATGGAAGGGAGCACATGCTGAATCAGAATCATCTTTCCATCGGGAGATAGAATCGTGTTGTGCCGTCCTTCAATATTTTTTCGGATTTTGCCTATGAGCCCTTCAAAAATGCTCGTATTAGATCTACCGTATACTAGGGGGCAGCCTAAATAATTAGAAGGGGGTACACGACAGAGAAGGATGTAATATTGGTGAAGATAAGGAAGTGCTCTCTACTCGCAGAGTGATGGCCATAGATGACACCCTTGTTAGGGTTGATACGCTATCCAGAGCATCTGATGTATCTCTGTAGCGTGGAGTTAACCACCTCGACACTACCAGTGTCGCCGGAGGACAGGATAAGGATGTGGTCGACATAGGCAAGATGAGTGATGATCATGCAGCCACTTAAGGTATGGTAATGCTGAAATCTGTGCGCGCCAACCATATTGTTCAGATTTCTTCTAAGAGCTTCAATAGCGATGATGAAGATGGTGTAGGATAGAGGATTGCCATGCCTAACTCTCCTACTAGATTTGAAGAAGCCATCAGCCTGGCCAGTGATCACGGTAGAAAACCAAAAATCGTTGATCGATCTGCACACTATGTTAATCCAAGTCTCCGAGAAACTGAAGGCCCTGAACATCGATATCATGAATTGCCAGTCAAGCCTGTCGTAAGCCTTTTCGATATCCAACTTGACGGCAATATTCCCTCCCCTGGCCGAGAATTTCATCCAAGTGATTATTTCCTGAGCAAGCATAATGTTGTCTAAAATATTGCGGCCTCGGACAAAGCCGCTTTGCTCCTTCGAGATAATCTTGGGAAGGATTTCGATCATGCAGTTGGAGATAATTTTGGAGATAATTTTGTTGGTGAAGTTGCATAGGCTTATGGGACAAAAATCTTTGAAGGACTCCGGATTGTATTTCTTGGGGATGAGGATGTGGTTGGTGTTGGAAATCGATTCGGGGTACCTGGCTCCTTGAAAGAAAGTTTAACTGCCTCATAGATGTCAGACTTGATGATGTCCCAGCATGATTTGTAGAAAACGTCAGTGAAACCATCGGGTCCGGGAGCACTATGTTCGTTCAACGCCCACACCGCTTCTTTAACTTCTGTTTTCGAGGGCTGGAGAGTTAGCTGGATGTTGACTTTCTCCTCGATAAGATTAGGGTTCACTGCGAGAAATTCTACATCCTCGACAATGTTATCTTTAGTAAATAGCTTTGAGTAGAAATCAGTCGAGGCCAGGTGGATATCTTTTTGCTCTTTAAGAATGTGACCACTCTGGTCGGCAATTTGGTGGAGGTTGAGTTGTTATACGAGTGAAAATAGCTCGTGTTCTTGTCACCCTCTGTGTCCCATGTCAGCCTGGCTTTTTGTTTCAAGAATTCCGTCTCCACTTTGAGCCGAAACTTTAATAACGCTCTGGTGAGGTTAAGGGAGGCGCAGGCAGCGGGCGATCTATCCCGGGTGAACAAAATCTCCACACGGGAGACGTCGTACTCCGCATCACGGACCGCTTAGAAGATGTCGCCGAAAGCATCCTTGTAACGCCCTAGTCCCAAAATACGTAGGACTAGGAACGACGTATGCCAGCTGCATATATATGAGATATACTCCAATATATGGAAATCTTGAATACACACATAAGCTGTATTGTGAATAATAATAATAACAAACAATCACAGGTAAAAGCTATATCTCATCCACAATAAATATAAAGAAAATGGCAACTCATGAAACAAAGTTAATGTCTGTAGAAGCATGGAAAAGACTAAAGAAAGATCCATGCGACCAGGGAACCCCATGCGGCTCAGAAAGCCCATGCGGCTCAGAGATTCATGCTGCGCAAGGGACTATGCGGCTCAGAGATTCATGCGGCACAAGGGACTATACGGCTCGAGACGTTCCATGCGGCTCAGAAGAGAAGACACGTGGCTTGTAAACAGTTCTTCCCTCCGCCCTATACTGCATTAATTACCTTGACGGCTGACAGCTCTGACAAAGTGACAGCCCTGACACGAAGATGTAATTATGACTCTGTCATAATGACAGACCCCTAGGGAAACGAAGGAGATCTCTGACACAATCCCCTGAGATCTAAAAAATGCCACGTAGCCTTGAGACGTGGACAGTCGTATGCGGCTCGAGCGAAGCCTCCCCATGCGGCTCAGGCCGAAGTTGTCCTATGTGGCTCAGGCCGAAACAGTCTTATGCGGCTCAAGCGGAGGCTCCCCCTATGCGGCTCAAGTAGACGATTCCCCATGCGGCTCAAGAGGACCATCTCCATGCGGCTCACGAGGACCATCTCTATGCGGCTCACGAAGGAGTTACCCGTTATGCGGCCGCCTACGTTCATGCGGCCCATATTATCATGTGATTCAAAGATTCGGGGGCCACTCCCCAAGCAGCCTTGACACATGGCCGGGCTTATGCGTCTCAATCCTCGTGCGGCTCAGATCCCTTCAGTTTCTCCCAGGACACTTGTCATAAAGCCAATCAATTTCCTAGATTTACTGCAATCAAAGATTGGGTCAAATCCCAATAATCTGGGACACGTGGCAGAAGAATGAATTAAACTTATTCATTCAGATTCGCAGACATCAGCAAATCATCATCACGAAGATTTATTACAATCAGCATTAATTACTGATAGGATTTGGTGCAATCTACATTAAATGGCCCAGATTTATCACACTCAATATTAATGGCCCAGATTGATCAATCAACAGGCCGCCGCCGCTCTAAGAAACAATCCTTGTAAACCCTAATGATTGTATTCCCCTCTTATAAATAGCAGGGTGCCATTCTCTTGCAAAAGGACTCTTTTTTTCGAGAAGAGCAGAAAGCACCAGAATACTTAGAGAGAAAAAAAAGGAGAGAGAGAGACAAGAGAGCATTTCTTCAACGCCAAGCAGATCTTCTCCGGAGTCAAGGCTGCATCCGATCGTCCAAGGAGTAAGGCGGAGCTGCCGTCGCTTTCCCGAGCCTCTATCATCACCCCCCCAGAATCTAAAATAAACAATTGTACTTAGATTGTTGTACCTAGGTTTTCGTCCCTAGGCTTTCTTTGTACAAGCGAGTTTGTATTGTGAAGTAAAAGTCCAGTCCTCCCATAAAATTGTTCTGCTCTTTTATATTTCATGACAAACACGATGTCGACTCTGCTGGGGACAAACTTCTCCACGGCTGAGGAGTTGGTAACGCAATCGGATGCAGCCAAACTTGGCTCCACGCAACAGAAGATGGTCGTCCGCTTCGACCAACAGGCGTTCGAAGAAATGCTCTCTGAAGGAAGCGCTGGACCGGTCCAGAAGTGCACCCGCACAACGAAGGCTCGTAAAGAGTGGAGGCTAAAATCATTTGCTCCTCCCCAGGCCCTCGACGGAGTGCTCTCTGCTACCCAAAACGGCAAAGGCGATTCTCGTGCGGCCCCAATTCAAGCCATAGAAGACTCTGCTGTCCCCAAGTCCGGCAAAGGAAAGCACTACGATGCTGGACTTGCAGGGACAAAGAGCAATTCTATGTGCCCCAGAAAGAAATCGAACAAGGGCACTAGCCGCAAAACGAAGACTCATGCGGCCAAGATTGCCAGCCGCATGAATGATGACCATGCGGCTGAAACTGCTGGCCAGATACATAATACTCATGCGGCCAGGATTTTCAGCCACATAGAGACCACTCGTGCGGCCAAGATTTCCAGCCGCATGCAGAAGACCCATGCGGCTACGACTGTCAGCCGCATGAAGATCGTTGATTCCAGCCGCATGATGCCAATTCCACGTGGCTCTGTCTTCGACCGCCTCTCCTATGGTCCTGATCTCCTGTGCTCCCAAAAAGACATGTCTGACTCTCTCCAGCACAACTTGGACTCTTCCTATTATATGCCCTCACGCACTAAAGTGAAGAAGTCCAAGGCGGCACGGGCTCGGCAAGCTCAGCCGACTGTCCCGACCTCTGACCACCCGAGCGCTCCGTATACCGTTATACGGGCCTCTGATGGGAAGTTGTATAGAACCACTCGAGTCCAGCCCCCGGTGGCAAACGGACGAAGTGGTTCCTCTGACCTGTATGAGGTTATCCTCCACAAACGCAAGGAAAGAGAAGGGGCTTCGATGTGCAAAGAGTCCTCATATGGACGTCACTGCACCCAAATCATCGTCAACTGCTGTTGCAACAACGCGACGACGAAAGAAGGTCAGCCGTCCGTCTTCCGAAGGCTACAACCTCCGAGCTCAGAGAACGAGGCGCCTCCTATTGTCTCCTGTAATTCCACTCAGAAAATCCTCGCTGAGGGAAGAGAGAAGAAGACAAGCATCTCCAGCCCAAAGATATCAACCACTACAGCTAAGAGACTTTCGTCTAAATGGTTGTCCACCATCGGAGTTTTCCAAGGCACCCGTTCAAAGACAAAATCTGCCACAATGGGAGATTCATTATCCACATCACTGGGGGTCGTTGGAACTGGGGGTAGCACTCCTCTGAACATCCACGATAATCCAATGTTCCAAGGAGACGAGCCCGAGGAAACAACTATCCCATCAGATACAGCAGAAGATGACGTCCCCGAGGACGTCCACAACTTTCAAGGTAAAGCAAGCTCTGAAGCTGGGGGTACTATTCCCTCCGAATCTGAACCAGAAGAGAATATTCCCACATACCTCGATGACTTCTCGGTACATGGGTATGACTCAGAGGGTACCTCCTCCACCGTTCCTTCCATCTCTCCTCATGTAAGGACGGTGTTCATGACGGACAGCAACCAAGGTGGTTCCAGTTATCGCCAACGCATCGACACTCTAGAGGCCATACTACACGCCTTGGTCAAGTCTGTAGACGAGATCAAAACGGCTCTTCCAACTCTGCAAAGAGGGACGCCTGGCCAAACAAGCACGGGTCCCGTGATCAATGTAGACTCGAACTAAGCGGCACCAAACCCGGGCAATAATACTCCTGAAACAACGGCTCCCACCGCTGTAGATGAGGCCAGGGAAGCAAGAAGAGAGGTCCAGGAGCTCCGAGCCATGTTTCACGCTCGAGAAACCTCTCAAGATCTCAGAATACAGCAACCATACCCTGCTGCATGGAGAGATATCCCTTTCCCACCAAGATATAAGCCGTTCAATATCAATCCCTATGATGGCAAGACTTCCGTAAGTTGGTACATCACTTACTTCGAGGTCACCACCGACCATCTGCCCCACGAAGATGCTATCCTCACACGATTATTCATTGGGGCATTGGAAGGAGTCACCTTCGACTGGTATCGCAACCTGTCGGACAACTGCATCCACTCCTTCGCTGGCTTCAAGCACATGTTCTTGGAGAGATTCTACGAAGTAGGACAGGACGTCACAATGTCTACCCTCATGGACGTCGTCCAAGGGGAAAAGGAGCTGACGAGGAACTATATCGAGCAGTTTTTCTAAACCGCAATGAAATTGCCTTCTGGAAATCCAGATTCTTCCTTAATTGAAATTTGCCAAAAGAGACTGCTCCCAACAATCAGTCTCTGGATGGGCGAAAGTTAATTTAAAGACTGGAAGACGTTCATCATCAGTGCCACTAGTGCCGAAGAACGGTTGAAGAAGGCTCGCCAACTGGGATTGCACATCTCGGAGGGAGAGAACAAGGACAAGCGTCCTAACACCAACAACGACAATGGGGGTAGCCCCTCCAACAATCGGGACAACAGGGGCAAGCAGGCTATGGTGGCCGACACAGCCCAGAAGCCTGAGTCGAAACCGACAGACAAACAATAGCCGCAAATAAACTACTGCTTCGAAGACGGCCACGTCAGGCCTATGTTGGACATGCTCATACAAGAAAACAGAATTCAGCTCCCTCCACCAAGACGGGAACCTCGACCGGCAGATATGGAGAACCCGAAGTACTGCCATTACCACCGCTACGTCCACCATGCTACACATGACTGCTTCCAATTGAAGCAATACATCCAAAATCTCATCGATTCGAATGCTCTGGCCATCGATTTCGAGGAGGTAACCGTGGCAGCCAACATGGTGTCCGTATAATTCGGCAGCTTCCCTCCAACAGAGACTCAAGACGGTGTGGTACCCATGTAAAACCCCTAAATTTCTACTATTTATTTTATTAAATTTGCATGGATTTAAACATTTGTATTGTACGCCACGTAGTCGTATTATACGTCGCGCACGAAATGTTGTTTTTCGAAATTGCTCGACGAGTGCGAATATGTGCGAGCGTACATATTTTTGAAAATATTATTTTTCCATTTTTGAAGTTTCAAAATAATATACATAATAATTATTTTGTTATCATTCCAATTATTTCCAAGTTTGTTATTTTGTTTATAAAGCCTTACATTTTCGCAATTATTAATAATAAATAATATTTTTATTTATATGCTAGAAAAGCAGAATTATAAGAACATTATTTTTGCATACATATATATTTGAAATTATTTATTGGTTTATTTTAAATATTAATATAATTTTCGAAATTAATATTATTAGTATTTTTGGAAAGCATATTTTTTATTTATTGTGGAAATTTAAATATTGATTTGAAATTATTTATTTAAATAGTTAAATAATTGATATTTGAATTATTGATTTGATTTTAAACTAAGGGAATTAAATTAGATTTAATTGGATTTGATTTGAGATTTGATTTGTTGAATTATTTAAATTAAGTATTGAATTATCTAATTTGGGTTTTAAATCTATTCCTAATCCTATCCAAAGTGGGAATTCCCACATCCTATAAATAGGCAGGTACTCCTCCAACTTTTCATTATTCTTCCACAAATTTCCACAAAGTGTGCGTGCCTCGTGTCGGTGCCCATCTCTTCCGTGTCAGCCGTGACGGTCTCGGGTCCGACCCCGGGTGACTCTCTTATTCCAATTCTTGTACATTTATATTATAATTCCTATGTCGGACACACCCCAACACAAATCAAACCCTAACCCTACACCTAAACTAATCCCTCGACTAACAACCACAGACCACCACACCGCCACCAGTACACCACCCTACCACCACCGACGTCAACCCCCTAGCCTCACCGTCGCCATACCGACATCACCACAGCAAACTACCACCACCACTACCAGGGCCCCCGGCCACCAAATCCAGCTCATGCCCGCCACTCGACCACTCGCTACAGAAACCCTACACCGTCGTCAAAACCCCGGCCATCCGAATCAACCCTCGCCACCGCGGCACTCCGCCACACCGACCACATCCGCATCACCACTGGCATCCCGTCCACACAACCATCCCAACCACCAGGACCGCCACCGCGGCCACGGCTAATGGCCGAAACACGACGCCACCTCCAAACACCCAGCCAAACTCCAGAAAGAAAAAGGAAAACAAATCAAACACCACCATCACGACCCCCTTACCTGTCCGCCGCCGGTCGAGATCCGCCTCCGTCCACGCGCCAAGCCGTCGGAGCCGTCCCCCATCCGCCGAACCACCGTGTAACATTGAGTCGCGCCGCCCCACCCGTGGCCGTCGGCGGATCTGGAGCCACCGCACAGCCCCGGCCAAACCCTAGCCTCCCGTTCCCTTCAACTCCACCACCGCCCAGCCATCGGCGATCTTCGCCGAGCCGCCCAGGCGGAAATCCTCCCACCGTCGGAACCTCGCCACGCATCCCTGTCGCCCGTCGCAGACGAACCCGGTCTCCTATCTCTCCTCCCTCCACGCCGCGCTCTCCGGCTCGCCGGCCACTGTCGCAGCGCACAGCTCCATCGCTGTCGTAGCGCGCAGCTCCGCCACCATCGCAGCGCGCAGCTCCGTCACCTGCGAGTCCGTTGCCGCTCTTCCCGAGCTCCGATCTCCTCCTCCTCCGTTTTCCCTCTTCTTCTTCCTCCGATCGTCTCCTCTCTCTGCCTCGGATTTCGCCGCCTCCGCCGCATTCTCCGACCAGCCAAACCAGACCCCATCTCTCCGGCGTGCCTTCCCCTTTGCCTCGAGCCACCGGCCCTCTCCCGACCGCCTCCGCCGTCCCCCTCTCTCGTCCACCGCTGCCCTCCGCCGCATGCGCACAAACCCATCGCCGCTCCCAGAGCCAGCTCTCTCTTCCTCCCTTTCTCCAATTTTCTTTCTCTCTCTTCTCTTTTTTTTCGTTTTTATCGAGCACTCAAGTACTGATGTACTCAGTACTGTTGATTCTCTCGAAACAGAGAACATATTAGTTTTATCTTTATTAGTTAATTTTTTATTTCAGTAAGGGTGCTAAATTTAAATTATAATTATATATTTTACAGGTGTTAATAATAATAATAATATTATTATATTTATTATTATTATCATCAATTTTAAATTACTATTACTAGTTTTATTATAACTATTATTATTAGGATTATTATTAGAATTATTAGTATTTTGGAAAAATATCTACGAGTATGTATATCAAATATTTTGCCCTCATTATTATTATTACTTGCTACTTCATCCAAGACTTTTTTTTATAAAATTTACTTTTTGGTATCAAAATAATTTTTCTAGAATTTTGTATTTATCTATATATGTATATGTATTCGGAAGTTATAGTTTTTGGCCTAAATTAGTTATTAATATTCCGATTTAGTTATTTAAAATATTTTATCAAGTGTAGTTATTATCTATAAGCATGTCCATACAAACTTTGGGTTTTAACCTAAATCTATTCCTCTGTTTTCAATATTTATCAAATTGTTTTAAATAGTAAATATATCTATAAGTATTTTCTAAAAACATATATATTTATTGTTGATCAAATTTTCTTCTATTCTTTTGACCGTGACCAATCCCGATCTTCTATTCCCTTGCCAATTCCTTTCTTCCACATATTGACCCTAACTAATTTGACCCTTCTGGACCCGATGGAACCGTCCGTGCCACCACCCGAGGTCACCATGTATAGTTATTACACCGAAGTCGCAGTTCGTGCCACCGTGATATTCGTAGCACACCTGGCGCTCTACCAGGCAAGACACCTTGCCATTAGCTGTTTAATTATTTTTAGCTCATATTTCATGCATTATTTATTTTTCTTATGCAAAACTGTGATACATGGCATAACCTGTTAGAACATACTGTTCATTTATATTTTCTGCTGTGTATTATTTTTACAAATTAAACCTAGATTTAAGGGACCACCTTGTGTGTTGCATTCATTGGCCTTGACACGTTATAACACGAAGTTGTGTGTCGCATGTAGGATACGAAAGTGCGTGATTGGCTGGCCACCAGTACGTATAAGCCGTGCGATAGGAATAACCGCTAATAGAGATTGCATGCTAGTTTGACTTAGCGGTTATAGTGGTTTGTGTTGTGGATACAACACAGTAGGCATTGGGCGGAGAGGACAATTCCTTAGCGTATGGGCTTCGATGCACTTTCCCTTGTGACCCGGACTCTCCGCTGGAGATACGGAGTTGATGACCCATGATTACTGACGGCCACTGACAATTCTGCAGAACGTCTTGGTCTTCCTGATGGGACCTCTGGTGCCCAAAGGGGGACTACGCCGATCCTATTTAGCCAGGGCCCATGCGTAGGAAGGATTGTTCTTAAATAAATTTTACTTAGAACGGTAGGCTACCCTATCCGTCAGGTACGAGTACTTTTGGTTTGGGTACTTGTATCTGACCGTGGCTTGGAACAATAACTTGTCGCGGATTAGTTCGTCACATCTTGTCCTTGTTTGGTTGTAGGTATGACTTACTACTTCGATGAGAAGGTATTGAACCTTGTCGGGGTCCGGATACCATATTGGATTCATGGCATGGAAAGATACATCGCCGTGAATTAGTTTACCATCTCCTGTCCTTGTTTGGTTGGGGGGATGGTACGCTCGTTCAGTAGGTGCGTATTGGACCATGTTATAAATTCGATTGACTTATTTATTGAGCAATATTTATTCAGTTTATATGGCATGCTATTATGTGTCTTGTTACGTCCCTCTGAGGACCTGGTTGTCTTGCCAGGTGTGTGCTATTATCTTTCGCAGGTGCTCTAGCTCTAGCCGTGATTATTGCTATTTATTCGAGGATGATTGCATTTGGATCGTCTTTGCTTCGCTCGCCACTCATTTCGTTTTCTATGTACTTTTCTTTATTTTGTTAGTAGTGGATTTGTCTCCGCCCAACATATTGTATCAAGACAATTTATTCTCATTATATGACATCTTCTATTCATTTATTTTGTGTTGATGAGATTAGTTATGGTTTTACTGCATTTTATAGCTTATGTATTTATACGAGGCTTCCATATATTGGAGTATACTTCGTATGAATACAGCTGGCATGTCTATGTTCCTAGTCCTACGTATTTTGGGACTGGGGCGTTACATGTTTTTGTGGTGGCCCATGCAGGTCAAGATAAATTGTTTGGTTACTTTACCGTACCAAGCAAGCCTGCGAATAGGATTAGAAGTCTATGATCTCATCCACATACTTGACCTCTTTCCTCGATTTTATATACCACTTGACTCATCAATTGCATCTTGCTTGCTTCTTTCCATCCCTATTCTTATCTTCCCTTCGTGCTTGCTAGTGATTGACCCTACTAGTTGGTTATCCCAAAACACCATTAGTTTAATTCTTTAAGTTGGGTAGAATACCTTATGAACTAGCAACCCCTTTGACCTAGTGACCTATATTAGCAAGCTTATTTAGATCCTAGAATCTAGAGGACCTAACCCATCTAGCCAACCAAGGACTTGGACAAGAAGTCTATAGGACGACTGTATAGAGACCAACACGGGATATGACTTTGCATCATTCGGCTTTCTTTCAATCTTAATCTCTCGTGCCCATGTTTTTACCATCTTGACTAATGATGCTAATCTAGCTTAGTTTTTACAAGCTTATTCTTTTATCAAGCTTGTTTCAAGACATATGTTATGTGGGCATGTCCACTAACATATGGTCTAATCAGAACCGGTGCATGATGGTCTGATCAACCAAGTGCACTTTGGTTCGCTTTTGTCTATTATTCTACGTGGATAAGGGACATAGCTAAACCTGTCCTTTAGAGTCCCATCCACGATTGCCTTGAAAATCCTTTGAAATTATTCGATCGTCGTTGAGTCACGTATTCGTATTCGATAACGCCTTCTTCGAACTCTATATTGCTTTCGCCTTCACCTATTTTAGAAGAACGAAAGCGTTATACTAGAACCTTCTATCTACTATGACTATTCTCACTCAATGTTGTTATATCTTCATCCTAAACTACTCGTCCTTCTCTCGGCCCTATCAAGACCCTCTAGTCGCTTAATTTAAGTAAATCTTTTTCATTCTCTTAATCGTGACCCTCAATTATTACCCATGACCATACCGTATTGTTTTTCTACGATCTAGATCGCAATTTCTTACGACATGATTTTGTGAAAACATTGTCATCGTTGGATCCCCATTGATACCCCCTTGTGTCCTCTCACCCCCTACTAATTCTTAATTTCGAGGACGAAATTCTTTTAAGTTGGGTAGGATGTAAAACCCCTAAATTTCTACTATTTTTTTATTAAATTTGCATGGATTTAAAATTTTGTATCGTACGCCACGTAGTCGTATTATACGTCGTGCACGAAATGTTGTTTTTCGAAATTGCTCGACGAGTGCGAATATGTGCGAGCGTACATATTTTTGAAAATATTATTTTTCTATTTTTGAAGTTTCAAAATAATATACATAATAATTATTTTGTTATCATTCCAATTATTTCCAAGTTTGTTATTTTGTTTATAAAGCCTTACATTTTCGCAATTATTAACAATAAATAATATTTTTATTTATATGCTAGAAAAGCAGAATTATAAGAACATTATTTTTGCATACATATATATTTGAAATTATTTATTGGTTTATTTTAAATATTAATGTAATTTTCGAAATTAATATTATTAGTATTTTTGGAAAGAATATTTTTTATTTATTATGGAGATTTAAATATTGATTTGAAATTATTTATTTAAATAGATAAATAATTGATATTTGAATTATTGATTTGATTTTAAACTAAGGGAATTAAATTAGATTTAATTGGATTTGATTTGAGATTTGATTTGTTGAATTATTTAAATTAATTATTGAATTATGTAATTTGGGTTTTAAATCTATTCCTAATCCTATCCAAAGTGGGAATTCCCATATCCTATAAATAGGCAGGTACTCCTCCAACTTTTCATTATTCTTCCACAAATTTCCACAAAGTGTATGTGCCTCGTGTCGGTGCCCATCTCTTCCGTGTCAGCCGTGACGGTCTCGGGTCCGACCCGGGTGACTCTCTTATTCCAATTCTTGTACATTTACATTATAATTCCTGTGTCGGACACACCCCGACACAAATCAAACCCTAACCCTACACCTAAACTAATCCCTCGACTAACAACCACAGACCACCACACCACAACCAGTACACCACCCTACGACCACCGACGTCAACCCCCTAGCCTCACCGTCGCCATCCCGACATCACCACAGCAAACTACCACCACCACTACCAGGGCCCCCGGCCACCAAATCCAGCCCACGCCCGCCACTTTACCACTCGCCACAGAAACCCTACACCGCCGTCAAAACCCCGGCCATCCGAAACAACCCCCGCCACCGCGGCACTCCGCCACACCGACCACATCCACATCACCACTGACATCCCGTCCACACAACCATCCCAACCACCAGGACCGCCACCGCGGCCACGGCCACTGGCCGAAACCCGACGCCACCTCCAAACACCCAGCCAAACTCCAGAAAGAAAAAGGAAAACAAATCAAACACCACCATCACCACCCCCTTACCTGTCCGCTGCCGGCCGAGATCCGCCTCCGTCCACGCGCCAAGCCGCCGGAGCCGTCCCCCATCCGCCGAACCACCGTGTAACGCTGAGTCGCGCCGCCCCACCCGTGGCCGTCGACGGATCTGGAGCCACCGCACAGCCCCGGCCAAACCCTAGCCTGCCGCTCCCTTCAACTCCACCACCGCCCAGCCACCGGCGATCTTCGCCGAGCCGCCCAGGCGGAAATCCTCCCACCGCCGGAACCTCGCCACGCATCCCTGTCGCCCGCCGTCGACGAACCCGGTCTCCCATCTCTCCTCCCTCCACGCCGCGCTCTCCGGCTCGCCAGCCACTATCGCAGCGCACAGCTCCGCCGCTGTCGCAGCGCGCAGCTCCGCCACCGTCGCAGCGTGCAGCTCCGCCACCGGCGAGTCCGTTGCCGCTCTTCCCGAGCTCCGATCTCCTCCTCCTCCGTTTCCCCTCTCCTTCTTCCTCTGATCGTCTCCACTCTCCGCCTCGGATTTCGCCGCCTCCGCCGCGTTCTCCGACCAGCCGAACCAGACCCCATCTCTCTGGCGCGTCTCCCCCTTTGCCTCGAGCCACCGGCCCTCTCCCGACCGCCTCCGCCGTCCCCCTCTCTCGTCCACCGCTGCCCTCCGCCGCATACGCACAAACCCACCGCCGCTCCCAGAGCCCGCTCTCTCTTCCTCCCTCTCTCCAATTTTCTTTCTCTCTCTTCTCTTTTTTTTCTTTTTTTCGTTTTTATCGAGCACTCAAGTACTGATGTACTCAGTACTGTTGATTCTCTCGAAAGAGAGAACAAATTAGTTTTATCTTTATTAGTTAATTTTTTATTTCAGTAAGGGTGCTAAATTTAAATTATAATTATATATTTTATAGGTGTTAATAATAATAATATTATTATTATATTTATTATTATTATCATCATTTTTAAATTACTATTACTAGTTTTATTATAACTATTATTATTAGGATTATTATTAGAATTATTATTAGAATTATTAGTATTTTGGAAAAATATCTACGAGTATGTATATCAAATATTTTGCACTCATTATTATTATTATTACTTGCTACTTCATCCAAGACTTTTTTTACAAAATTTACTTTTTGGTATCAAAATAATTTTTCTAGAATTTTGTATTTATCTATATATGTATATGTATTCAGAAGTTATAGTTTTTGGCCTAAATTAGTTATTAATATTCCGATTTAGTTATTTAAAATATTTTATCAAGTGTAGTTATTATCTATAAGCATGTCCATACAAACTTTGGGGTTTAACCTAAATCTATTCCTCTGTTTTCAATATTTATCAAATTGTTTTAAATAGTAAATATATCTATAAGTATTTTCTAAAAACATATATATTTATTGTTGATCAAATTTTCTTCTATTCTTTTGACCGTGACCAATCCCGATCATCTATTCCCTTGCCAATTCCTTTCTTCCACCTATTGACCCTAACTAATTTGACCCTTCTGGACCCGATGGAACTGTCCGTGCCACCATCCGAGGTCACCATGTATAGTTATTGCACCGAAGTCGCAGTTCGTGCCACCGTGATATTCGTAGCACACCAGGCGCTCTACCAGGCAAGACACCTTGCCATTCGCTGTTTAATTATTTTTAGCTCATATTTCATGCATTATTTATTTTCCTTATGCAAAAACTGTGATACATGGCATAACCTGT
Organism: Iris pallida; assembly: GCA_029216955.1. Taxonomy (NCBI): domain Eukaryota; kingdom Viridiplantae; phylum Streptophyta; class Magnoliopsida; order Asparagales; family Iridaceae; genus Iris; species Iris pallida. Next base: position 4,679,466 of record JANAVB010033017.1, read on the forward strand.
TAGAACATACTGTTCATTTATATTTCCTGCTGTGTATTATTTTTACAAATTAAACCTAGATTTAAGGGACCACCTTGTGTGTTGCATTCATTGGCCTTGACACGTTGTAACACGAAGTTGTGTGTCGCATATAGGATACGAAAGTGCGTGATTGGCTGGCCACCAGTACGTACAAGCCGTGCGATAGAAATAACCGCTAATAGAGATTGCATGCTAGTTTGACTTAGCGGTTATAGTGGTTTGTGTTGTGGATACAACACAGTAGGCATTGGGCGGGGAGGACAATTCCTTAGCGTATGGGCTTCGATGCACTTTCCCTTGTGACCCGGACTCTCCGCTGGAGATACGGGGTTGATGACCCATGATTACGGACGGCCACTGACAATTCTGCAGAACGTCATGGTCTTCCTGATGGGGCCTCTGGTGCCCAAAGTGGGACTACGCCGATACTATTTAGCCAGGGCCCATGCATTGGAAGGATTGTTCTTAAATACATTTCACTTAGAACGGTAGGCTACCCTATCCGTTAGGTACGAGTACTTTTGGTTTGGGTACTTGTATCTGACCGTGGCTTGGAACAATAACTTGTCATGGATTAGTTCGTTACATCTTGTCCTTGTTTGGTTGTAGGTGTGACTTACTACTTCGATGAGAAGGTATTGAACCTTGTTGGGGTCCGGATACCATATTGGATTCATGGCATGGAAAGATACGTCACCGTGAATTAGTTTACCATCTCCTGTCCTTGTTTGGTTGGAGGGATGGTACACTCGTTCAGTAGGTGCGTATTGGACCATGTTATAAATTCGATTGACTTATTTATTGAGCAATATTTATTCAGTTTATATGGCATGCTATTATGTGTCTTGTTACATCCCTCTGAGGACCTGGTTGTCTTGCCAGGTGTGTGCTATTGTCTTTCACAGGTGCTCTAGCTCTAGCCGTGATTATTGCTATTTATTCGAGGATGATTGCATTTGGATCGTCTTCGCTTCGCTCGCCACTTATTTCATTTTCTATGTACTTTTTCTTATTTTGTTGGTAGTGGATTTGTCTCCGCCCAACATATTGTATCAAGATAATTTATTCTCATTATATGACATCTTCTATTCATTTATTTTGTGTGGATGAGATTAGTTATGGTTTTACTGCATTTTACAGCTTATGTATTTATACGAGACTTCCATATATTGGAGTATACTTCGTATGAATACAGCTGGCATGTCTACGTTCCTAGTCCTACGTATTTTGGGACTGGGGCGTTACAACCCATCCCTCTGGCGACAATGGAGATTGCTAATCTTCTACCTCCTCGGGATCAGGCTGCTGGTCTAGTGCCCCTTACCACATCAAGGAGGGAGGTCATGTGGGTCCATCCAGACCTGGTACCTGAGGTAACTCAGTCTATACCACTTTCCACTCGCAAGAAGAGGAGTGGAAAAGTCAGATCCTGCCGCACAACCTCGGCAGATGTCGAAGAAGTCATGGCGGTTGTTACTCGTTCCGGGGCACAATCTCAACCTGTGGCTGATAACTCGACTGAAGATCATCAACCAGCTACTGCTGACACTCCGGGACCGTCTCAGCCTCCGACGACCGATAAGCCTAGGCCAAAGGAGACTCGCTTTGACAAATCTCTTCGAAAAGAGACACCTCAGGGGTTGGAGAGGCCCTACAACTTTGACATCCTGGCAAAGTTGGCTAACACACTGGCCAAGTTGTCATTATACGAACTCCTGAGGCTCTCAAAGGATGTTCGCGTAGCTTTGAGCGATGCACTCCAAAACGCCGACGCCTATCTGGCTCAGGTCAACCTCACAGGAGAGAGCCCGCCTGCAGATCTCCAAGACAGCACTTGTACAGGAGCAATGCCCAACATTGTCTTCACTCCACAAGATATGCTCATCAAAACCAATCTGTATGATCGTCCGTTATACTACACCGGATACATCGGGGATGTGAAAGTGGATCGGATGCACATTGATCCAGGTTCTTCCATAAGCATCATCCCGAAGGCTCTGCTACATCATCTCTGCATTCCGATGCATCGCCTGACACCAACAAGCACCGCCATCAGCGGTTTCAATTCGGGCAGGAGCTACCCAATTGTGAAGATTTGCTTGAAGTGACAAATTGGCGATCTCCAGTCAGAAGTGACCTGCTACGTCATAGACGCAGATACTTCCTACAACATCCTCTTGGGGCGCCCTTGGATACACGATTATATGATCGTGCCTTCCACGCTGCACCAGTGCTTCAAGTACGTCGACAAACACGGCTTCGTGAGGACAGAATTTGCCGACATCGATCCCTTCAAAGGAGTCGAGTCCTACTACTCAGATTCCTGCCTATACGAGAAATCAAAGAGGCATCTGGATGAAGATGTGCAAGCTCGAACTAAAACGACCTCAGGATCAGAAGAACCTCTGACGATCCACCTTCAAGCTCGCAAACCTGGCCAATCTGCGCCTCTTACAGCCGCTCTCCGTAAGGATGCGATCAGTCTCTCGGCACAAGAAGGGCGAATGACGATCCGGCTGCCAAGGTTCGGCCAAGCGTCGAGACCCACAACAGAGACACTGACAATCAGACTACCAAGAATCGGTCGGCCACAGGCAGAGAAACCCAATCCCTCTGACAAGCCAATGACGATACATCTTTCCAAGAAGAACCATCACCCCGATGCGAAGTCTGGGGCTTCTAGCGAGCCTACAACTCCCCGTCCAGCATCAGGTACCAAACTGGGGGTCGCTAGTTTGCCAATAACTCCACGTTCGGCCCCACCAACAGAACCCCTGACGATCAAGCTGCCTAGATCATCCTCTCAGTCTTCATTTATACAAGGGGTGGCCGAAGAAGAATCGGAACTGGCCAAGTATGTGGCCGCCCACACTGATGTTCCCTCCGCAGATGATGTAATCCCGCTAGAAAAGATACCTCTTTTTATCAATAAAGGGTTATCTTTGAACTACCTCGAGCTTAATAAGCTTTGTACAATATATGCTATGGAACACGGGATAGGCACTCACCTACACACACAGGTAACAAACGTTTACACCACGAACCAGCTTACTCCAGTGGAAGACGCTTATCGCATAATCGAGGGAGGAGACCATCCAATCATCTTCGGCTGGAAGGACGACTCACAGCCTTCCACCATAGAGGAGGACGATCTCGAATCAGATACAGGAAGATTGTCCCTTTATCTGTATATCCCCCAATCTAAATATCTTATGCAAAAACAGGGGTATAATCTTGAGACTACGCCAGGCTTGAACAACGACACCGGCCGAAGATTACCTTTAAAGCCATCGATCCCGGCTGGCAAACCACGGAACTACTACCGCAAGACCCGATGTGGTTTAGGGTATGTCACGCCCACAACAACCCCTGAAAGTTCAGATGAAGAATGCGACTAACAGTCACATTCAATTGGGTCACCAACTTCTAATTCGGATACCAGCATCGGAGACATATTCAGACAAGTCCTGTCAGTCAATATGGCTTTCACCGACTCTTACGAGGAAGATGAAGACATTTCTGAAATCCTCGAGTTAGAGCCGTGGGCCCAACAGCTGGATGCACAATGGGAAAAGCGGTTCGAGCAGAGGGAACCTTCTACTAAAGATGAGGTTATACAGGTTGACCTCGGTAGCGAATCTTCTCCAAAACCAATCTTCATCAGTAAAAGCCTAGCAGACGAAGAGCGAGAATCACTGCTAGAACTTGTCAAAGAATATATCGATGTGTTCGCCTGGAGCTACGAAGACATGCCAGGACTAAGCCCCGAGGTTGCCCTCCACAAGCTCAACATTCGGCCAGATGTAAAGTCGGTCAAACAATAACAGCGACGCTTCCGCCCAGGAATCATGGATGCGATCGAAGCCGAAGTCAACAAACTGATAGCCAGCGGCTTCATTCGTGAGGAACAACATCCGGATTGGGTCGCCAACATAGTACCAGTCCTCAAGAAAAATGGAAAGATTCGAATCTGCATCGACTTCCGTAATCTGAACGAAGCATGTCCTAAAGATGAATTCCCCCTCCCTATCACAGACATCATAATCGACAACACATGCGGCTTCGAACGCATGTCATTCATGGATGGCTTCTCGGGGTACAACCAAATCAAGATGTCTCCTGATGACGAAAAGCATACATCATTTCGAATACCGATCGGCACATACTGCTACACAGTCATGTCTTTTGGTTTAAAGAATGCTGGCACCACATATCAGAGAGCCATGAGTATCATCTCAGAGACCACTTGCGCAAAACTGTAGAGTGCTACGTTGATGACATCGTCGTCAAAAGTCGCCATAAGGGAGATCATCTGCAAGATCTAAGGACGATATTCGACCTGATGCGAGCACACAACCTAAAGATGAATCCCACAAAATCCTTCTTGGGCGTATCCAGCAAAAAATTCCTGAGTTTTATTATTACAGCCCAGGGGATTCATGTAGATCCAGAGATGACGAAAGCAATTATGGAGATGTGTCCTCCGAAAAATCTCTGCGAACTCAGAGGCCTCCAAGGGAAGCTAGCTTACATCAGGAGGTTCTTTCTAACCTCTTCGGGCGATGTCAACCATTCACCCACCTCATGAAGAAAGGCGTCTCGTTCGTATTGGATGAAGAATGCCAATGCACCTTCGACAGCATCAAAGAATATCTGACGAACCCTCCAGTCTTGGTAGCCCCGATTCCTAGAATACCATTCTTGCTCTATGTACGAGCGATGGAGCATTCTCTTGGCGCTCTGCTAGCACAAAACAACGATACAGGCCATGAACAATCCATATACTACCTCAGTCGAATGATGATTGGACCAGAGCACCGATACACCACTGTGGAGATGGAATGCCTCGTCCTGGTGTTCGCCATTCAAAAGACGCGGTACTATGTCACAGGATAAACCATACATGTGATCTCACGAGTCAATCCTCTCAGAGTCCTCATGACTAAAGCAGGGGTACTCAGCTCCCGCCTCGCCACATGGGCAATATTGCTGTCCCCTTATCACATGGTCTTCGTTCTACAAAAGGCTGTCAAAGGTCAAGCGCTGGCAGACTTTTTAGCAGCTCATCCGGGCTCAGAGTCGTCCAGAGTATATGAAGGAATCCCAGATAAGGTCGCCGACTCACATACGGCCTCCCACGATGATATATGGCGAATGTTCTTCGACGGTGCTTCGAGGACTGGACCCAAGGGCAACATTGTCATTGGAGTCGGGGTGGTGTTGATTTCTCCTTCCGGACTAGTGATCAGTCGTGCTTACTCCCTCACGGAACCTTGCTCTAACAATGTGGCCAAGTACAACGCTCTGGTCATTGGCCTCCAACTGGCAAGAGAGCTGGGGGTAGAATATCTTGAATCATATAGCGATTCGCAGTTAATCGTCAATCAGATCCGGGGCTCGCACGAAGTCCGCTATGAAGACATGATCCCTTATCACCGAATAACAATTAACATCATTTCGTTATTTCAGGGATTCTTCATCGAACATGTTCCCAGACTCCAAAACATCGAAGCCGATGCCCTAGCAGGCCTTGCCGCTTCCTTAGCAGTGTCGAACCACACTCATCATTCGGTTGACGTGAGAGGCCACGAACTGGTCTGTCCCAAGAACAACGTTCAACCTATGGCGAGTTATTCCGCCCAGACAATCGACGAAGCACCAGACTGGAGACAGCCGTTCATCGACTTCGTCGTCTACGACATCCTTCCCGAGAACCCAAAGGAAGCCACTTCCATCAGAAGGCGTTCTCTCAGATTCTTCTACGATACAGAGACGAAAATGCTATATCGGCGATCCTACGATGGGTTATTACTTCAGTGTCTGTCAAACGCAGAAGCCAAAGAAGCCGTACGCGAAGCTCATGACGGTGTCTGCGGGGCCCATCAGCCTGGTCCTAAATTGCAAGACCGTCTTCGCCGAATAGGCTACTACTGGCCCACGATGGTAGCCGATGCGATAGACTATGCAAGAAAGTGCAAAGCCTGCCAAGTCCACGTGGACTTCATCCACCAGCCGTCCGAGTTTCTACACCCAACAGTGGCGTCCTAGCCATTCGAAGTATGGGGAATGGATATCATCGGTCCGATTGCTCCAACTTCTTCCCGAGGATATCGTTTCATACTCGCAATCACAGATTACTTCTCCAAATGGGTGGAAGTTGTTCCGCTTGCAGAAGTAAAAACTTCAAACGTGATCAGCTTCCTCAAGCATTATGTCATCTACCGCTTTGGACTGCCCTGAAGGATCATCCACGATAATGGTCCGCAGTTCGCTAGCCATGCCTTCTACCGGTTCTGCGACAAGCATCGCATCCAAATATTGCTTCAACGCCATACAATCCAGCCGCGAATGGGTTAGCAGAAGCATTCAACAAAATAATCATTAAGTTGCTCACGAAGTTCGTGTCATCCAACAAATACGACTGGAATGAGAAGCTTGGTGAATGCTTATGGGCGTACCGTACTACCGTCCGAACAGCCACTGGGAACACACCATTCTTCTTAGTGTACGGGAGTGAGGCAGTCCTCCTATTGGAGACTCAAATACCCTCACTCCGTGTCGCCCTCACTTACCAATTGATGATAGATGATAACTACTGTCGTCGGCTACAGGAGTTAGAGGCCTTAGATGAAAAGCGCCGCTTGGCTCAGCAAAGAATCGAGCAATACCAAGCACGCATCTCTGGAGCCTTCAACAAGAAGGTCAAAATCAGAACATTCCAAGTGGGCGATCTCGTTCTGGTAGTCCGGAGGCCGATGGTCATGACTCACAAAATCGCTGGCAAATTCCAGCCAAAGTGGGAAGGCCCAGTTATCATTGAAGCAGTATTCTCCAACGGTGCTTATCGCCTCGCAAAGCAAAACGGAGACTTGCTCATGTTGCCCGTCAACGACAAGTTCCTGAAGAAATATTATGTCTAAACGACATTTTCTAGATCACCGAGGCATGTACCCGCTGGTACCGCTGAACTCATATTCACCATTTTCCAGATCATCGAGTCACGTACCTACTGGTACCGCTGAACTCATATTCACCATTTTCCAGATCATTGAGTTACGTACCCACTGGTATCACTGAACTCATGTTCACCCATTTTTCAGATTATCGAGTCATGTACTCCCTGGTACAGCTGAACTCACTTTTACCATCATTTCAGATCATCAAGTCATGTACCCGCTGGTACCGCTGAACTAATATTCAACGTTTTCCAGATCATCGAGTCACGTACCCACTGGTACCGCTGAACTCATGTTCACCTATTTTTTTGATCATCGAGTCATGTACCCTCTTGTACCGCTGAACTCATGTCCTCCTTCCACAAAAACATCCCAAACTACCATGTCATGTACCCGCTGGTACCTCTGAACTTACATTTTGATTCCAAAACTTATGGATTGTCGAGTTATGTACCTGCTGGTACCCTGAACTTACAATCCCGGTCACTCTTTTTGAAAGAAAGTCATGTATAACCATACCTCTGAACTTTCTTCCCGAGAGAGATACTTCCTTATGATCCAATACCCGCACTCCCAGTGCACAAAAAGGGTAACAGATCCACAAAATTCCAAAATGACCACGTCGATGTTACCTCTGAGTCGTCTCAATTCCGCCAAAAACAAATCACCCCTCTACATAAGAACTTCCATGTCCTCATTATCTCTGAGTCGTTCTATGTACTCCCTCTTCATTGAGCCCACTCCTGCCATGTCCTCATTACCTCTGAGTGGGAAGGCTCCGTCGAAGAAACCTTCATACTTGCCATGTCCTCATTACCTCTGAGTAAGTATGTCGATTCCCTTTCAACCTACTATATGTACCCACAACCGGAGTATGACAATGATAATAGGTCTACAAATGTCCTCTGTTGACCACAAATATCCTCCGTTGAATTCACTCATGCCATGTCCTCATTACCTCTGAGTAGGAAGATTCTGCGGTAAAACCCTCTTGCTTGCCATGTCCTCATTACCTTTGAGCAAGTATGTTGGTTCCCTTTCATCCTATTATCCGTATCTGTAACACCCAGTTTTTCTGAAATTGGGGTATTTTTGAAAATTTATTATTTTTATTATTTATTAATTGTATTCTAGTCATGATATGATTTTTGGTGAGTTTTAGTTAATTAAAACTATTTTCTAAGTCATGACTTATGACTTTGTGACTCTACTAGTATAACCCTAGTGTAAACCCTAGAGATTTCATAACCTAGAGACTAACCATGATCATGTGAACCTAGCCATAGGTTTAGAACATCAAATTAGGGCTTTTTGGCCTAAAGGGTATTTTGGTAATTTTCTAGGATTTATTAAGATTTATTTGGATTTATGTGTTTTTATTATTATTTTAATTATTGATTAGTGTCATGTTAGTCCCTAACCTAGTTTAGCACTAATCTAGAGGTTAGCCACTAACCTAGAAGACTAAGTAGAGGATGTTAGCTTTATGTGTAAATATCTAGTTGATAAATATCTAGATATTACTTTTTAGATATTTTAGAAAAACCTAAATATCTATCTACCTAGTCAAAGTCTTAGGGGCTAAGCTTTGCAAGGTGGAAAGGGGCCCTATAGCCTACCCCTACCCCCCCATGGCAGCCAACAACACCCCCATCCTATATGCACACCCCATCATTCATTCAAGCCATTTTTACAACTTCATGAAACCTTGAGAACCCCTCCACTTCAAACACCCACAACTTGTTCATTTTAACTCCAAATCCACTCAAATCTTTTGCATTGGAATCCTAGTACCTAGAAGAGACTGTGGAAGGCTAGCCAACAAGGTCACAAGCTTTGGGGCATCATCAAGGCTAGTGGACACACCCCCCCTACATTGGGTTTTTCCATTAGTTTTGCACTAATAGGTAAATACTATCAAACCTAGTTAATATAGTGATTTTTCTTCATAATTGCATTCATATAGTTATGCCTTAACTGTAGGTCAAGTTTGGTGAGAACTAGGTTCGATTTGGTGTCCGTATCGGACACGTATCTGTGTGTTTAAAACTGTATTTGGTGAAATGTCACTTAGGGTTTGATGTTGTATTTTTGTAAAACAAATTATATTTTTGGGTAGCCCTAGACACGTAGGACACAACCCTAACTTACTGAGCATGTTATCGTGTCGTGTCCGTGTCCAAAATGGACACGAACACGCTGTGCACACACAGTGCACTGTGCCCTGCTACCCGACCCCCTTTTCTCCCTCACCTGGACACGTAGACACGTGAAACTTGACACAAACCTAGGGGCAATGTCTGACAAGACATCCCCAAAGTTTCGTGTCAAGTCGTGTCGTGTCGAGCAAGAAATTCGACACGTACTGACCATACACTGTACTGCACGAACACATTTTTCTCACTGACACGCGAGTCGTGTCGACTCTAGACACGTTATGGACACCTTGTGGTGACACGGGTGTGTAGCCCAACACGTGGGCTACACGTGGACGTAACCACGAGGCCCCACGTGGTTCGTGTCGTATCCACGAGCCACTCGACTCACTGTACGATGCTGCGTATAGCAGTGTGCATCAGTCGAGAAAACTCGACTGATACGGGCTTCGTGCCGTGTCCTGGTGACACTTGGACACGGGACAGACACCTGGACACCTAGCCTGACCCTAGACGAACCTACACACGTGTGCACGAGACACGAGGACACGTGTGCCGTGTCCTACACTCGTGTGCACCTGTGCACGACACTGTCACTGCACACACTTACCCGATTCTGATTTTTGGCAGTTGGACACGTCATGTCGCGTCGTGGTGGACACTTGGGGACACCTACGACATGTACACTTGTGGGGGCTCGATTACCAACCCTTAGGTTCGAACCATAGTTGGGTTTGGGTCATGAAAAAGGGTTTACCCAATTTACCTATATACAGTCCTATTTTTCCAGATTTTAGGATAAATTCCAGTTTTTAGAAATGAATTTTGATTTGATATTTGATATGTTTAATACATTGTATATATGTATTTTAGTGTATACATATGTAGTATATATGTATGTGTGTGTGTGGGTGAATTTTGAGGTTATTTGGTTGTGTGTATAGGTAGTTAGGGATGTGTATATATATATATATGTATATATGTGGTGTGTGTGTGTTTTTAGTATAGGTTGGGGGCTGTTCTCCTGTTCTCAGGAAAACTGAGAACAGCCCCCCCTTCCTGTTCAGTATTTCCCTCTCTCTCACATCTCTCTCTCTATCTAATTCTCTCTCTCACTGTCTAACTCTCTCTCTCTCATTCACTCTCTCTCTCACTCTATGTCCCTCTCTCACATCTCTATCTCTATTTCCCTCTATATAGATATATATGTTATATATATATATATATATATATATATATATATATATATATATATATATATATATATATATATATATATATATATATATATATATATATATATATATATATGTTATATTGTATATAGTTATATATATTGGTATATATAGTTAAGGGTGCATATATGGGTTTATGTATATATATGGAATGTATATATAGGTATATATGATAGCTATCTATATTTGTATATATATTATGTATAAATGGGTACTATATATGCTTTGGGTATTATATATATATATATATATATATATATATATATATATATATATATATATATATATATATATATATATATATATATATATATATATATATATATATATATATATGTATTGAGGTGGTTAGGTAAAGTTTGTATATATATATATATATATATATAACATATATATATATATATATATATATATATATATATATATATATATATATATATATATATATATATATATATATATATATATATATATATATATATATATATATATATATATATATATGAATGATATATATAATTGTTTAGGATTATATATATATTATGTCTATATATAGATACCTAGGGTATATGGGAATTACATAGGCTATAGGCCTATGTGGTTATATTTGTATGTGTATATTATATATAGGTTATGTATATAGTTATTGCTATATATAGTTAGGCTATATAGATAGGCTATATATATAGTTAGGCTATATATATATGTTTAGCCTATGTATTGATAATATATATAGATATGGTAAATTGCATGAATATTTATATGTATCATATATAGTTGGGTATATAAGGTATTATATATAGATGTAAATGCCAGTGCCCTAGATATGTTAGCCTATGGTATTCACTTATGAGCCTATGGCTATGAGGTTAGGCTTGACCCCTGTTTGACTAGAAGTTTACCATTAGTCAAGATTGACCTAATTACCTTGTTGACTAGTCTTTGTTTGACCAATACCTTAGTTGGTCTAAGTTTGACCTAGACTTGACCCAGATTGATCATGTTGACTAGTATTTGACTAGTTTGATTAGAATATTGACCAGGAGTTGACTTTAACCTAGATTTGACTAACCTTGACTTGTTTGACCTTGTTTGACTCTATTTGATTTAGTTTGATTCCCTGTGACCTAATATGACTTGATTTGACTTAGCTTGACTGTAGAGTTGACCAAGTTTGACTTTGACCTAGATTGGCTTAGAATTCATATAGATTGCATTGTAGATTATATTTACCTTCATTTTGGACATGTCATAACTGTATTACTCTATTTTAGGACATTGTGACCCTGGTACGGACATCTGATATTACACTACTCTTTCCAGAGTGTCAGGCGAGTATATTCTCTGATAGTTCTTTCATTACTTGTCATTTACTGTATTCAGTTCTAGTTAGCTATATGTGATTCTCTATACAAACACGATTAGTATTGCTGGATCCATTACATGCGACACTCATTTATTCATGTCTGGCCTCTATTTTTCGAACCACTACTGGCATCACCTTCTGGAACCACTACTGGAACCACCTACTGGAATCACTACTGGCATCACCCTACTGGAATCATTTCTGGAATCATTGGCTGGACTCATACTGGTTGTAGTGTTGGATTATGGATTCATTTGTGGGCGGGGAAATACTTGAGTAGACATGTGAACATACCTAAAATCTGGAACCACCTTCCTTGGAACTATTCTGGAATGCTAGCCATCCCACACTTGGCCGAGTGTGCGATGTGCCTGATTACCCCTAGCCGTTTACATGTTGATCTCAGTATTTTAAAACACACTGTTAGAGTATAGTCTGGACTTACCCTGGAATCATGGATCACTTCTGGACTCATTTTTACTGGACTCATCTTGTACTGGAATCATCTAGTATTGGATTATATGGACTGGACTCACACTGGGATTACATTTTATACTGTCTGGACTTATACCATATTATTCTAGTTCAGCTAGTTTACTACAGTCTTCTTTACCATGATTTCTTCTCTTGTTAGTTACTTTACTTTCCTTGTACCCTCACTGTTTCTCTACATCATTATCTGTATAAAACTGCCATGCTCATCTGTATAACTGTCTAAAAACTGCTTTATAGTCTTTGTCATTTACTTGGGATTTCTAGATGAGATGTGCTCGTTCTTGTCCTGATTGGACCTGTTGAAAATATTACAGATGATACTCCCGACGACACATGCCCTACTTACCATGGACCTGGCGAGGGATTAGCTACCTTTGGTTCCGACTCTCAGGAGTGATTCAGGAGTTTAGCTAGTAGGCTTACTTAGCTTTCATGTTTTGAGCTTGTTTGTATTAAACTTGAGATATTGAGTTGTATTAGAGTTTGTTTGAGATATTGTTGTTATTATTTTAGTAGTTTAATTTCTGTTGTTGTTAGTTGGTATCTAGATTTCTGTGTTATCTTATCGTGCTTAGACTGTGATTGAGTATATCATATCTTTTACTTGTCCTCCCTTCGGAGTTGAGATCTTGGCAAGTAAATTATATACACTGCATGAGATTAGTTAGCAACCTAGGACAGCGTTCTACCACCGACACTGCGGCGTAGGCTGGACGTACCCACTTCTCGTGCCCCTACACAGGGTGCGGGTCGTGACAGTATCCTAAGCTAGGGTACGCCAAGGATAATAGGCCCACAAATGTCCTCTGCTAAGTCCCTTAGTACAGGCCCATCATCTCTCATTATGCCCCGGGAGCCCAGCTGCTCTACGGCATTCTTTCTCCCGATACTAGGAGCTTTCAGGACTATTTTGTCATAGGATTATTCCAGGTGTCCCAAACAAATTTGATATCCGTACCTAAAACTAAGGTATGCCTTGGGTGACAGGTCCACAAATAAGTCCCCCATGCGGGGCAAACACCACCATAATATCAAAGGCACAACAAACGATACAAATAAAGGGTAGAACGAAAAGTACTCTTTATTTGAAGGACAAAAAAAGCATTACATGTTTCGGGACCACGTCCCCTCAAAAGGAGAAGAAAAGGAAACACGGGTGCAAAAGAAGAAAAGGTCGACTATAGTTCGGCATTACACAATTCCAGGAGGCGATTTCTCACCAAGGTAGTACCCCGCTCGAGTCGCTGTTTAGCTCGGCACTCATCCTCCTGGGACAATTGCTCCGCATCATTCAAGTGCATATATGCCTGCCAGTCATCCTCCATCTTCTTCAAGGCAAGCTCCAGGTTGGCAGAAGCTCTACTAAACCTGTCAGCCTCCTGAATGGCAATCCCTTTCTCAGTACGGGCAGCTTCGAGTTCTGACTCCAGGAAGGCCAGCTTCCTATGGAGCTCGAGGATCTACTCCCGGGTGTCAGCTACCCCGCGGGAGGCAGCCGCTTCTCGAGTTGCGCAATCTTCAATCCGGCAGCTCCAATGATTGTACAACTGAGTCAGATCCGGACGGTCCTTCAATATGGTTGGCTTGATCGATTCTCGAGCAAGCCTCACCTTCTCTACCGTCGTCATAAGAAAATTGCGCTCTTGGCTTATTGCCATGGGTAAATCAGCTTGTTGCAGCATGCAAAACTGGGCCACAAGACGATCAGCCTCTAACAGCTTAGGCTCCAGAAGTGCAGCCAGTTCCCTACCACCAGGGAGTGTTCTAAGGATATTGATCTGGCCACCGGAGCATTGACGGGCCATAGCAAAGGGAGTCCCCCTTTCCACAGCTGCCTCGATCCCCCTCTTCAGATGGCGGTGGAAACTAGCGACCACATCCTGGGACACTTCATCCAAAACCTCTGCATTGGACGGCGTCAAAGGGAATGTGGCAGGCAGTACCGAAGGAGTAGCCTCAGAACTTGCCACCAATGAAACAAATCCTATGCGAAAAGATGCATGAATAGCAGCTAGCTCCTCTTCCGCCGCCCGAAGAGCCTGGATGCTTGGCAGGGCAGAAAGGTTAATCCCTGAAACTATACTCGCAGAAGAGGGTGTAGGAAGCATCGTCCCTTGCCCAAGCAGTATTGCTACTTGGGCTCCCGAACTTGACTCGACGGGAGGCACCTTAATATCGGGTGGAAAAGAAGGAGGCACACGTGTTTCTGTCAGATCCCCTCCGGTAGAGTCCGCCCCGGCGACGTCCGTCACCGGCAATAAAGGGGTGGGACCTGTACATCCAAAGCAACCATCAATCGACATAACCCGAAGGACAGAATGACGGGTCAAATAGACTTCCTCACAAATTAAGATATGGCTTATCTTACCAGGAGAAGAGCACGAAGACTGCGGCTCGTTAGCAACAGGCATTATTTCCCCACCCGCAGCTTTCGAGTTAAATTCAACCAGTTCCTCTGCCCCGGCCACTCTAAAAAAGGAGCCAATCGGTTCAGCGTTACCCTGTTGGAATTCAGCTGTCTCAGGGACAGGCGCAGTAGAGCCCCCGTCCCCATGGGTTGAGGTCTTAGCAAGGTGAGACTCTTCGGCCGCCGCCGAAAGAACCACAGCAGAAATGATGGCAGGGCACATATCGCTGACCAAAGTGGTCAGGGCCGGATCGACTTCAGCGATTGGTCTCCGGGAAGCCGACTCCTCTGACGCCTACAAAGAGAAAAAGAAAATAATAATGTGGAAAAAGAAGGAGAAGATAGCTGAAGTTCAAATCACCTCAGAAGCATCGTCAGCATCATCAATAAACAGCCTACGGCGCCTTACTGCGGCGTGTTTCTTGGAGTAGGTCCTGCCGTCATCAGTAAACACGCGCCTACTTCGCTTACGCGAAGGACCAGGCACAGCAGGTGGTTGATCTTCTAGCACCTCATCAGGCCCAGCAGACGGCTGACCCGCCACCATTTCATCCGGCATAATAGGGGGCTGATCCCCAACTTTCTCGCTCGAGAAACGTGACGAGTCATCAGCGTCCTGCTCATCACCCTCTTCTTCCGCCGTGGTAGATTTCGAGTTGGGCACGGGAACCCTATTCGCCTTTTGCTTCCTCTTCTTGAATCCTTCAGGCTTCTCTGCTAAACCAGTACCAGCAATAAAACTGGTACTCACATCAAATTTGACGGGAGGCTTGCTCGCCGCAACATGATAGAGGGCCGTCATGTACAAGATATCCCCTGCCACCTTAGCATCAGGGACCGAGAAGCTAGCCTGGGTATGGACCGCATTGTAATAATGCCAAGCCCGGATGCCATCAAGGCCATTGCCCTCAAAGCCCAGACAAGCGCTGGAACAATCAAAGAACAGCTGACTATACCCGAATTGACGAGAAAATCTACTGGGCAGATAAGGCTCCAAGTATACGTTATTTCGGTAACGGTATACTAGGTGCACAGGGCGAATATTGTGCAGCCAAAGAAGCATCTTCTCAATTAAGAGTTGGGGAGGATCAACGCCATCAACATGTACCCCCTCACTTCTCTAGCGGTAAATTCAGGACGAGAGACAAGAACTCGGGTCCGTCAACTCTCGCCAACGCCCTCCGACAGGACGGCATAGTATCGTGCTCCCAAGGCTGGTGATGGTATCGAAAAAGAAAGGCGTCATCAGCAGTAAAATCTTCTTCAGTTCCTGGCCTCATCAACAACCAGTAGTGCATCAATAACCACCCCATGAGGTAATGGTATGGTAGTTCTATCCGCTCAAAGTCTAGCGTCGTCTCACGAGCAATGACTTTAGATGAAAAAGCTTGGAGGCCGTAGTGTATGCTACACACCATGGCCGGAAGAAGCGCCAATCTGACTTTGAAGACCAGCTTCACGGCCGGAAGAATGAAGTGGCGGCTGATCCTTTCAGTAGAACCGGCCCCTCCCGAGACTATGCAATTCCGTAGCCACACCATCAAGAACCCGGCCAAAAGTGCTTTGTCAGACATCTCCCGGGTACCGTAGTAGAAATAACTGAAGGAGTCAGTGTGACTCCCAAATCTATCGCGTTTGTACCTCGACCTTTTTGCATTTAATTTCAGGTCCTTTACCTCTGCCTGGGTTTGAGGACTCCGAGAAGAAACCCGGCCGGAAGGACGTAATGTGAAAAGATACGTGACCCAGGCCGTGGTATGGAGGGTGTCCCTTCCGAACTATTATTTTTCTTGATAGCAGTCTGGTGACAGATGCTATGGTGGCACTGCAGTTCCCGGTACACAACGACGAAACCTGGAAATCGTCGGTCCAGGTCCACAAATTCTTCGTTCGTTGGGGTACATACTTCAAAGGCCTTGCCACCCCACGGCAGCTTACAAACAGCGTGCATTTCTTGGAGAGCAAGCCCCAACTCCCTTCCGGGCGCAAAGAAAGTCCCCATACGCCGATTATACATCTCTGAAAGGGCCATGAACAATGGCTTGTTAATGGGCAACCCGTAGCAGGTGCCCCGGATGGCATAGTAAAGGTCAATCTCCCGAAGGGATTCCCCGTAGTTCCTCAGGATCCATGAGGTAAGATTGGCCCATGTAGGAATGGGGTTTATCCAATTCAGCAGTGATAACCTGCCCACAGGATAAGACCCCTTGCGAGCGAGTTGATTTAGAAAGGTATCAGCTCGAGTGAAAGTGAAGTTGGGACCAGTCACGTTTATAAAAGTACCAGGAAGCAGCCCCATCACACTCCGACTGACTGAATTCGTGCCCGTACATGCTAACCCCGTGTGCCTATTATAGTGAATGTTGCCCATGAACATCCCCGATTGGGTGTGAGTTAGGAAGCCTGCCATTGTCCTGCTCAACGGTACCATGTTAAACCACGAGAGAGGAAAATGCCGCTCATCTTGGGAATATGGATCTCCACCCCGTCCACAGTAAAGTCCCAGTTCTCAGAAACGTCCAGCAATCGGGAGTTCTTTATGGAAAAAGCATCTCCAAAGAGAAAAGCCGGTTTCAAATATTCTCCGTCCAGTCTCCCCGAATTCATCATAGTACAAAGGAAGTAGAAAGGCTGGTTGTTGATGGCATCCACCCTCTCCATAGGTTCATTAGCGGGAAGCTGATCCGTTATACGTCGAATTAAGCCGTCGAGCCGTACGCCCACGGCAAATTGAGTTGAACCTACAAGAAGCTCTCCTGCTGGGTTGGTTGGGAGGTTCACTGGAAAAGGACAAAAAGAAACAGGATTAAAAGATGGTTAAAACGAAATCACTGAACAGATCTCAAAAAGAAGTTCCTACGAGCCTATGCGTCTCGGATCAACGAAGCCTTATGCGGCTCAATTTCAACTGGGCTTCAGGTGGCACGGCTTCAATGGAGCCTATGCGGTTCGGGTCAACACAGCTTCGTGCGGCCCAATTCAGATGGGAGTTCCATATGACACTGGTTCGATAGCTTATGCGGATCAGTTGAACATATACGGTTCTAGCAGAAGAGCTTATGCGGCGCAAAATGCTATGCGGTTCAGTTTGTCAGAAACATATGCGGCTCCTTTCAAAGGAGACTTCATGCGGTTCATATCCAGAGACTCAAATCCTTCTCATACGGCTCAAACATAGGGCATCGCCTATGCGGCTAGGATAAGAGAGGGTCATGCGGCCCATACAACATATGCGGTTCCATCATGGTCAAACTCGGGTGGTTCAAACGAAGGATGAAGGCTTGTGCATAAATATGCAACAGAGCCATAGGTTCTTAGGGTTCAAAGTATCCAAATGCAATCCTTACCCTTCAAATCAAGACGGACATTAGGGTGCACTTCGGGCACGATGGCTGACGAGGAAGCCGCCTTCTTGCCCTTCGCAGTAGCAGAGGCGACCTTGGAAGATTCGGGGGCCATTTCCGATGGTCGGAGAAAGAAAATAAGGAAAGAGAGGCGAGACAACAATAGTTGGAACGAAAGAGGAAGTAAAGAAATCCCTCCGACTGAACTCATCCTTATTTATAAACAAAAGCAAGGCGCTTCGATTCCCGTGCATACACGAAGACCAACTCTTCGGTTACCGAGGCAAGCCGCCTAAAATGAAGGCCAAACTCCTGGGATCCCGCACCAAAAAGTGGCCTTTAAAACTAACAGCAAATCAACAACATTTAATACAAAAGATTGCCATACATGGCAATAATGACGTGGCAGAAAGCCCCTGCGGCTGAGACATCTATGCGGCTAAGCCATCCATGCGGCTGAGACATTTATGCAGCTAACCCATCCATGCGGCTGAAACATCCATGCGGTCAGAACTTCATATACGGCCAGAAGAATTTATACACAGCCATGCTTCTTATTCAAAGTATTTCAATTTTGCAAATTGAAAACTTTGAAGGGGGTCTTGTAGAAGCATAGAAAAGACTAAAGAAAGATCCATGCGACCAGGGAACCCCATGCGACTCAGAAAGCCCATGCGGCTCAGAGATTCATGCGGAGGAAGGGACTATGCGGCTCAGAGATTAATGCAGCGCAAGGGACTATGCAGCTCGAGACATTCCATGCGGCTCAGAAGAGAAGACACGTGGCTTGCAAACAGTTCTTCCTTCCGCCCTATACTGCATTAATTACCTTGACGGTTGACAGCTCTGACAAAGTGACAGCCCTGACACGAAGATGTAATTATGACTCTGTCATAATGATAGACCCCTAGGAAAACGAAGGAGATCTCTGACACAATCCCCCGAGATCCAGAAAATGTCACGTAGCCTTGAGACGTGGATAGTCGTATGCGGCTCGAGCGAAGCCTCCCCATGCGGCTCAGGCCGAAGTTGTCCTATGCAGCTCAGGCCAAAACAGTCTTATACGGCTCAAGCGGAGGCTCCCCCTATGCGGCTCAAGCAGACGATTCCCCATGCGGCTCAAGAGGACCATCTTCATGTGGCTCACGAGGACCATCTCCATGCGGCTCACGAAGGAGTTACCCGTTATGCGACCACCTACGTTCATGCGGCCCAGATTATCATGTGATTCGAAGATTCGGTGGCCACTCCCCAAGCAGCCTTGACACGTGGCCGGGCTTATGCGACTCAATCCTCGTATGACTCAGATCCCTTCAGTGGCTCCCAGGACACGTGTCATAAAGCCAATCAATTTCCCAGATTTACTGTAATCAAAGATTGGGTCAAATCCCAATAATCTGGGACACGTGGCAGGAGAATGAATTAAACTTATTCATTTAGATTCGTAGACATCAGCAAATCATCATCACGGAGATTTATTGCAATCAGCATTAATTACTGATAGGATTTGGTGCAATCTACATTAAATGGCCCAGATTCATCACACTCATGATTAATGGCCCAGATTGATCAATCAATAGGCCGTCGCCGCTCTAAGAAACAATCCTTACAAACCCTAATGATTGCATTCCCCTCTTATAAATAGCAAGGTGCCATTCCCTTACAAAATGACTCTTTTTTTTAGAAGAGCAGAGAGCACCAGAATACTTAGAGAGAAAAAAGGAGAGAGAGAGAGAGAGCCAAGAGAGCATTTCTTCAATGCCAAGCAGATCTTCTCCGGAGTCAAGGCTGCATCCGATCGTCCAAGGAGTAAGGCAGAGCTGCCGTCGCTTTCCCGAGCCTCTATCGTCACCCCCCAGAATCTAAAATAAATAATTGTACTTAGATTGTTGTACCTAGATTTTCGTCCCTAGACTTTATTTGTACATGCGAGTTTGTATTGTGAAGTAAAAGTCCAGTCCTCCTATAAAATCGTTCTGCTCTTTTATATTTCATGGCAAACAATATCAAAATATAGCTGTTGGCCCGGCGGAGACAAATCCACTACCGGTACTAGAATAAACTGAAAGAAAATAGTGTCCAACCTATAAGATAAATAGAATAAGAAATGATGACTAAATAGGCTCCTCGACCCAATAGGGACAGCTGTGATCAGAAGGTACGACTCGTTCGAGCGTGAAGGATGAGTCTATACCGGAGCCATACTCCTGCAGAAAGTCTTGCACACCTATACCTGGAAAGATCACCAGGTCCTCAGAGGGACGTAATAAGATACAAAAAGAACATGCCACATAAACTGAATATAAACTACACAATAGTAATAAGTCAGATCAGATCATAACATGGTCCAATATCTTACCATTTGGATTAGTGTACCATCCCCACAACCAAACAAGGACAGGAGATGGCACACTAACCCACGATGAGATATCTTTCCAAGTCACGAATCCAATTTGGTATCCGGACCCCAACAAGGTTTAATACCTTCTCATCGTTGCAGTAAGCCACACCTACAACCAAACAAGGACAAAATGTGGCAAACTATTCTGCGACAAGTTATTGTTCCAAGCCACAGTCAGATACAAGTACTCAAACCAAAAGTACTCATACCTAACGGATAAGGGTGCCTAACCAATCTAAGTGAATGCAGTTTTAAGAACATCCTTCAACGCATGGGCCCTGGCTAAATAGGATCGGCATAGTCCCCCCTTGGGCACCAGAGGACCCATCAATAAGAGCATGACGTTCCGCAGAACGCCAGTGGCCATCAGTAATCATGTGTAATCTTACACGCATCTCCTACGGAGCTCACGGGTTACAAAAGGGAAAGTGCATAGTAGTCCATATGCTAAGGTATTGTCCTCCCCGTCCAATGCCTGCTATGTTGTGTCCATAACACAAAATCTCTATTAACCGCTAAGTCAAACTAAGCATGCAACTTCTATTAGCGGTTATTCCTATCGTACGGCTTATACGTACCGGTGGCCAGCCAATCACACATGTCCGTGTTCTATATGTGACTCACAACTTTGTGGTACAAATGTGTCAAGGCCTATGAATGCAATACACAAGGGTGGTCCCTTAACTCTAAGTTTGATTTGCATAAAAATAATAAGTACGGAAAATATAACTACACCGTAAAAATCTATCTGATCTTGACAGTGTAGCACATTTTATTTTGTAGAAAATAAATAATGAACAAATGCATGAATATGAGCTAAAGTAAAATAATCAGCTAATGGCAAGGTATCTTGCCTGGAGGAAGTGTGCGGAATGGCGACGCCTGATGACTCAAATCGTCAGAATAGGGAAGCACTGAAAGCCAACTTTTACGAACGACCTTGGATGCTGAAATAAACATTACGAACAGATTTGGCACAAAAGAAATACCTAGGAAATGCCTATCCAAAAGTTTAATTTTCGAACAGGTACAAAATCGTAATTTCGGGTCAAAACAATGTCCGCCGTTGGACCCATTTTGCACCAAAATGCGTGCCAGAACCTATGATCTCTAAAGTCATCAAACTACACGTCTACGGGTCTGGTTTGAGGAGACAAATCCAACCATATGTCCAAAGTTAAATTCCGATGGGCCGTGCACAAAATCGCCCGTTAGAGCGGGTCGTGGGCCCACCAAAAAGGCTTTCATGTTTGACCTTCTCAGAAGCGGACCAAACTTGGCATACAGGACCAAAAAAATGATACGGTCCTGATGGCACAAGTTTTGTCTCAATACGATGAACGTGCACGAAGTTATGGGCTAGTATGCAAAACGTCGATACGGGGATATCTCGACGGATATGCACTGATTTCGTCGCGCACACACAACGAAATCGAGTCCCGTCAGTTCCTATACGTCGGCAACATCCATACGCACCTTTCCATGCGTATAGTGTGCGACCACATCGTCCGATTTATCGGGCACACGCCGTATCGGGAAGTTTTGTTAAATTTTACTGTTTTAAAAACTAGTTTTTCACGATCTTTGGATTCAGAAATAATTGCATATAGTGCAGGAGAATTTAAACTACAAGAAGGTAATTAAAGATCTATATGTGTTCTTAAATTTTGTTCAAAAATCTACCAAAACCCTCTGCGGGATTGATCAGACTTAGACATCGAACAGGGGTGGTTGGTTTGTGTTCAAACTGTCAAGAAAACAGTTTTCTCTGGTTTTTCGAGTCGATTTTTTGACCCGATGGTTTGATAGCACGGGGTACTACTAGGTGGGATGTCTAGAGGGTCATATGGGCTCTCCAATGCCACTCGCGGTTTCGAAAAACGTCAACTATGCACGAAGAATTTAGACGATAAAGGGGTACCATTTTCTGTGCTTCGAAACGGGTACTTCTCTGTTTCTATGGGTTTCCCGGCAAAATTTCGGCAGTTGGGGCAGTCGACGGCGGCAAAGAGGGTCGCCTGGGGTCGGGGATCACCTCTAGGATTAAGAGGGTTGACCACGAGAGGGGGTTGGATGTGGAAGAGTTAGGGTTTCTCGGCCAATTGGCCGCTCGGCTAAATACAAAGGGGGTCGGTTTTTTTCATTGTTCTAGGCTTATCAGCCCTGGTGAACAGTACCCGCAGGTACTGTTCACTAGGGGATTATAATTCTTTTTTTTCTTTTTTTTCAAAACCCTTAATAATTCTCATAATACTCATAAAAATTCTAATAAAATTCTAAATAAATACTAAAAATATAAAATATTTTCTAAAACCTTACTAATATATTTTTGCACATATTTTTAATAATTATTGCCTACTATTAAATTAACAATCGACTTGGAACAACTAAAATAATATTAATAATAAAAATAGTGTAATAGTAATAATAAAAATAATAAAATTTGTACGAAAATAACTTAGCAGGGTTATAGTAATTAAGAGTGACTACATATTACTACTAATATATTATTTACAAATAATTATAAACTTCTAAATTCCAAAATAATAATTTTATAAATATATAATGGTCAAGATAGCCATAATATGATTTCATAATTTAAACAACTAAATATTCTAAATAAAATAAATCTATTAGCATCCACTGCTAACATGCTAGTTAAGGCACTTAGCTGCCGTGGCTGTGCCATATTGTCTAGTGAGTGTGTAACCCAAAACTGAGCATGACTAAGCTAATATTTATAGATTTATTAATGAATTAATTAAAAACAAAATATTTATGTAATAAAATATAAACAAAATCCTCCAAAATTTTGAGGGATTACATCCTACCCAACTTATAAAAATTTTGTCCTCGAAATTAAAATAAATCTCATCTAAAAACATGACAATAAATTTTAATAAAAATATAGTGGGCTGAATACGAAGGGAGAGCAGGTAGTCAATTCGTAACTCGGTTTTTAAAAAAATGGAGGAGTTATTTATACAAGGATTTTAAACTGGCTCCATATTCTACATGACAAGGTGTTCTTGGTCTTGCATGAATCATGGATATTCAGTTCGTCTGATGGAATGGCTCGATATTGCATGGTTAAACATCAGATAAGGCAAAAATGGATATCTATAGTTCTTTCTAAGAAAATTGGGTTATAACTGTGTTGTAATTGAAATGAAGCACAAAATGGTGTGTTTTGGTGGAACAGGTATGTCTTGCGTGTAGGAGGCTCGTCTAGTTCAAGTAAGTGAGGTTTGTTGGAAGAAAATGGCTAATGTTGTGCTTCAAACATCAAAGTCACAGTAAGGTATCGAAATGATATGCGTAGAGATTGGGTGATTTCCTCACATCTAAAGCATACGAGTGTTGTTGACGGAGTCACCGAATCTAAGACATGTCATGCAAGAATAACTAAGTCAAGATTTTCTATTTAGTAGTTTGCTAGGCTATGGTCATAATATTTCTAATGGTATCGAAGGTAGTGCTCATGCATGTTGCCTAAGCTACTGAATGTATTGCTCAAATGCTAAGCCATGACTTTAAAATAAAGAATAATGGTATAAGTAGAATATTACCTGTCAGATCTCTAATCTCAGGATGGGGGTCTATTACAGCCATGGTAAATGCTTACCCTTGCCTTGGCGGCTCAGAACAATTGATAATCCTGTGTTGTTCTGATCCGTACCTCAAGCATAAGCCGAGACGAATCCGACATCCATCTCGAATGTGGCCCTTCATCCTGCAGTAGTTGCAGGTGGGCTTCTGATAGGGTGTGGGCCTCTGTTGGTACTGTCCTATAGGCCACCTGGTTGGTCCACCTTGAGTCGCCCTAACTGGTACAGTTACTGGTATGGGGCATCTCTCTGCCTGCTGTTCCTTGTAAAGTAGCTCCTGGGTACGTGCTTCCTCCAAGACAGCTGCGTAAGATATTCGAGACTATGGAGTAGTGAGAGTCTTGAGTTCTTGTGCGAGCCCCTGATGGAATCTTCTTGTCTTCTCCAACTCTGTCGGGATTAATGTCGCACCAAATCTACTCAAACGGCTGAACTCTGTATAGTACTCATCGGCCGACATGTTCCCCTGCTTTAGATGAAGGAACTGGTCATAGAGAGCATCTCGAACATGGATAGGGAAAAATCTCTCATAGAAGAGGTCATAAAACTCCTTCCATGTGATCCCAGTGCCCAGTCGTCTTTCTTCAGCCTTCCACCAGTGGTGAGCATTATCTTCTAAGAGTAAGTCCACTGCTGTCAACCAATCATGTGCTGGCAACTGGGATGCCTTCAAGTATTTCTCTGTGCTGATAAGCCATGCAGAAACTTCTAAGGGACCCTCGGTACCCTTAAAATTCTTAGGGCCCATGTCGATGAAGTCCGTAATGGAGCCCAAATATGGTTGTGGAGCTGGAGTTGGATCTGATATCGGGGCTGGTGGTGGAGGTCTAGCTAAGTAGGTCATCATGTTCTGCCTTAATAGTTCTATTTGTTGCCATTGAAATTGTAGCATAGCGTACATAAACTAGGTGGTCGGGTCCGCATCAGTCGGAAGTGGAGGCAGTTGGGGTCTGGGCTGTGGTAAAAACTGTTGAGGAAAAGGTGTTGGGGGCATTCCCTCCTAAGGGTACTGTAGTAGTCTGCCCTTCGTGGCTGACTGGGGGTACTTGGGCCTCATGCTGTACCATCGATGGGATCGTAGTATCCTGCTGCTGTTCTAGTTGATACGGGATCACCGGAGTCATTGGGGAAACCTGTCCTTTCTGAGTAATCTCATCACCAAATGTGATAGCCAGGCGAGAGGTGTGTCCGCTGTGTGAAGTCATATTGCTGGCTTGAAGATAATGGCAATGTTAGAATAGATTCAGATAGGGTGCAAGTCAAGCAATTGAAAGATTATTTAATAAGAAATTTCAAAAATGTCAACACTTGTGGATGAGATCCTAGTGGGTGAATATGTTAAGCTAACCATATCTCAATCCACGTAAAATCATACGAAAGGCGAACCAAATGCACTATGGTTGATCAGACCACAATACACAGGTTCTGATAAAATAATGTATCAGTGGGTGCCCACAATAAACATATATCCTGAACAAGCTCGATGAGAGTGTAAGCTCACAAAACTAGGCTATAATAGCAGCATTTGTCAAGGTAGTCCAATTACAAATTCGCGAGATAATGGTGAAGAAAATATAAGTAGCTTAAGCTACAGAAGGATCTAAGTCATGTCCGGTGTTTGTGCCTATGCAGTCATCCTACTGTCTTCTTGTCTAAGGCCTTGGTTAAAGTCAAAGAAAGTTAGGTTGTGAGGCTTCCTACCCAACTTATAAGAGTTGGACTAGTAATATGATTGAATGGTGGAACATGACGACCTAGTACGAACGAAAGAGGGATCAGGATTTACGGAAGAATAATTTAACAAGAAGGAACCAAGTTAGGTAGTTGGGAGTTCGAAATGAAAGCGAGATAGAATGTCATATATGTGGATGAGATCCTAATTTCTAATCCTATACGCAGGCTTGCTTGGTACGGTAAAGTAACCAAACAATTTATCTTGACCTGCATGGGCCACCACAAAAACATGTAAAGCCCAAGTCCCAAAATACGTAGGACTAAGAACGAAGCATGCCAGCTGCATATATACGAGATATACTCCAATATATGGAAATCTCGAATATACACATAAGCTGTATTGTGAATAATAATAATAACAGACAGTCACAGGTAAAAGCTATATCTCATCCACAATAAATATAAAGAAAATGGCAACTCATGAATCAAAGTAAATATTAAAATATAGCTGTTGGTCGGGCGGAGACAAATCCACTACCGGTACTAGAATAAACTAAAAGGAAATAGTGTCCAACCTATAAGATAAATAGAATAAGAAATGATGACTAAATAGGGTCCTCGACCCAATAGGGACAACTGTGATCAGTAGGTACAACTCGCTCGAGCGTGAAGGATGAGTCTATACCAGAGCCATACTCCCACTAGGGACGTAACAAGATACAAAAAGAACATGCAACATAAACTGAATATAAACTGCTCAATAGTAATAAGTCAGATCAAATCATAACATGGTCCAATATCTCACCATTTGGATTAGCGTACCATCCCCCCAACCAAACAAGGACAGGAGATGGCACACTAACCTACGATGAGATATCTTTCCAAGTCACGAATACAATATGGTATCCGGACCCCAACAAGGTTCAATACCTTCTTATTGGAGCAGTAAGCCACACCTATAACCAAACAAGGACAAGATGTGGCAAACTATTCTCCGACAAGTTATTGTTCCAAGCCACGGTCAGATACAAGTACTCAAACCAAAAGTACTCATACCTAACGGATAAGGGTACCTAACCAATCTAAGTGAATACAGTTTTAAGAACATCCTTCAACGCATGGGCCCTGGCTAAATAGGATCGACATAGTCCCCCCTTGGGCACCAGAGGCCCCATCAATAAGAGCATGACGTTCCGCAGAACGCCAGTGGCCGTCAGTAATCATGTGTAATCTTATCTGCGTCTTCTGTGGAGCTCATGGGTTACAAAAGGAAAAGTGCATAGTAGCCCATACGCTAAGGTATTGTCCTCCTCGTCCAATGCCTACTATGTTGTATCCACAACACAAAATCTCTATTAACCGCTAAGTCAAACTAAGCATGCAACTTCTATTAGCGATTATTCCTATCGCACGGCTTATACATACCAGTGGCCAGCCAATCACGCATGTCCGTGTTCTATATGTGACTCACAACTTCGTGGTACAAATGTGTCAAGTCCTATGAATGTAACACACAAAGGTGGTCCCTTAACTCTAAGTTTGATTTGCATAAAAATAATAAGTACGAAAAATATAACTACACAGTAAAAATCTATCTGATTATGACAGTAGCAGAATTTATTTTGTAGAAAATAAATAATGAACAAATGCATGAATATGAGCTAAAGTAAAATAATCAGCTAATGGCAAGGTATCTTGCCTGGAGGTAGTGTGCGGAATGGCGATGCCTGATGACTCAAATCGTCAGAATAGGGAAGCACTGAAAGCCAACTTTTACGAACGACCTCGGATGTTGAAATAAACATTACGAACAGATTTTGCATAAAAGAAATACCTAGGAAATGCCTATCCAAAAGTTTAATTCTGGAACATGGGCAAAATCTTAATTTCGGGTCAAAACGATGTTCACCGTTGGACCCGTTTTGCACCGAAATGCATGCCAGAACCTATGGTCTCTAAAGTCGTCAAACTACATGTCTACGGGTCCGATTTGAGGAGATGAATCCAACTGTATGTCCAAAGTTGAATTCCGGTGGACCATGCACAAAATCATCCGTTAGAGCGGGTCGCGGGCCCGCCAAAAAGGCATTCCGGTTTGACCTTCTCAGAATCGGACCAAACTTGGCACACAGGACCAGAAAAATGATATGGTCCTGATGGCACAAGTTTCGTCGCAATACAGCGAACGTGCACGAAGTTATGGGCTAGTTTCAAAACGTCGATACGGGGGTATCTCGACGGATACGCACTGATTTCGTCGCGCACGCACAACGAAATCGAGTCCTGTCAGTTCCCACACGTCGGCAACATCCATACGCACCTTTCGATGCGTATAGTGTGCGACCACGTCGTCCGGTTTGTCGGGCGCACGCCGTATCAGAAAGTTTTGTTAAATTTTACTGTTTTAAAAACTGATTTTTCACGATCTTTGGATTCAGAAATAATTGCATATAGTACAGGAGAATTTAAACTACAAGAAGGTAACTAAAGATCTATATGTGTTCTCAAATTTTGTTAAAAAATTTACCAAAACCCTCAGTGGGATTGATCAGAACTAGACATCGAACAGGGGTGGTTGGTTTGTGTTCAAACTGTTAAGAAAATAGTTTTCTCGAGTTTTTCGAGTCGATTTTTCGACCGATGGTTTGATAGCACGGGGTACTACTAGGTGGGATTTCTAGAGGGTCATATGTGCTCTCTAATGCCACTTGCGGTTTCGAAAAACGTCAACTATGCACGAAGAATTTAGACGATGAAGGGGTACCTTTTTTGTGCTTCGAAACGGGTACTTCTCTGTTTCTATGTGTTTCCCGGCGAAATTTCGACGATTGGGGCGGTCGACGGCGGCTAGGAGGGTCGCCTGGGGTCGGGGATCATCTCTAGGATTGAGAAGGTTGACCAAGAGAGGGGGTTGGATGTGGAGGAGTTAGGGTTTCTCGGCCAATTGGCCGCTCGGCAAATACAAAAGGGGGTCGAGTTTTTTCATTATTCTGGGCTTATCAGCCCTGGTGAACAGTACCCGCGGGTACTGTTCACTAGGGAATTATAATTCTCTTTTTTTATTTTTTCAAAACCCTTAATAATTCTCATAATACTCATAAAAATTCTAATAAAATTTTAAATAAATACTAAAAATATAAAATATTTTCTAAAACCTTACTAATATATTTTTGCACATATTTTTAATAATTATTGCCTACTATTAAATTAACAATCGACTTGGAACAACTAAAATAATATTAATAATGAAAATAATGTAATAGTAATAATAAAAATAATAAAATTTGTATGAAAATAACTTAGCAAGGTTATAGTAATTAGGAGTGACTAGATATTACTACTAATATATTATTTACAAATAATTATAAACTTCTAAACTCCAAAATAATAATTTTATAAATATTTAATGGTCAAGATAGCCATAATATGATTTCATAATTTAAACAACTAAATAAAATAAATCTATTAGCACCCACTGCTAACAAACTAGTTAAGGCACTTAGTTGCAGTGGTCGTGCCATATTGTCTAGTCAGTGTGTAACCCAAAACTGAGCATGACTAAGCTAATATTTATAGATTTATTAACGAATCAATTAAAAACAAAATATTTATGTAATAAAATATAAACAAAATCCCATAAAATTTTGGGGGATTACAATCCTTGCTCTAATGAGAGAGCGCTTTTCTGGTGGCTTTGAGTTTGGCTGTGACGCGAACAAGGGGGTCGAAGGCATCAATGTTGCTTCAGGCGGCTGCCACAGTATTTCTGAACTGGGGGTGGTGGCTCCAGAGGTCGAGGAAGTGGAAGCTCTTTTTGATTTTATTAGAGGTTTTGCTGATCTCGAGAAGAAGAGGGGATTGGTCAGATTCAGTCGCGTTCAGGTGAGCAAGATTAGAGATGATGTTCAAGTCCGACCACAAAGGTTTGACGAGGGCTCGATCGATGTGAGAATATTATCTCCTATTTCCTTCCTGCATGTTACACCACGTGAATGTACTGCCGGAGAACTGAAGGAGGAATAGATGGGAGTTGAAAATGAAGTTGTTGAAGTCCTGCATGGCTAGCGGGGAGAGGCCGCCTACCCAGCTTCTCCTTCCTGTTAATGACTGCAATGAAGTCACCCACACAAAGCCAAGGGAGGTTTTTGTTGTTGTAATGAGTGGCGCTCAAATTCTTCCAAAGCTATTTTCGTTCGATGATGTCGCAGCTCCCATGGACGGCAGATAAGAGGGACCTGTGTTGAAGCATCGGAAGTTCCATCCAGCACGAGAGCGCATGTCTCGAATCATGGATGACGTCGATCTTTACTTCAGCCGAATGAAAGATACAAATATCATAACTGCCAGCAATGGCAGAGGAGAAATCAACCCACAACTTGATGGACTGGATTCTCTTTTGTAGGATTCTAGGTTCAATAATAATAAGGATGCCGATTCTGTGAATTTTCTTGAGGCTGTTAAGTCTTTTCAAGGTTGGTTTGTTTGCGAGATCCCTAGCATTCCAGGAAAGGATGTTAAGCATTAAGGTTGTTGGAGTGGGTGGGTTTGTTGAGTTTCATAATCGATCGATTGATCCTGGTCGGAACCTCTTTTGAGCTAATTTTGTTTGATTTTTTGGAAGTTGAAGCCTCCTTCCCGACGAGCATGTTGTGGACGACGATAGCTCATCGGGGTACAAGTACCCCTCACCTGCAATCTCAGCCAGGGCCCCGAAGTAACTGTTTGAGTTGGTGAAACCGACGTTAGCAGCTTGTTTCAGCCTAGCTACCGGGGATGGACCAATATTGGCTAGCATGTCCAGCTGGAAAGTTGCTTCATTGAGGAGTTGATAGATTGTTTACTGGTCCAAAGGGACAGGGTCGTCCCCCTACGGAGGATTGTCCGAGATAGTTTCCTTAGTGAGACTTTCATCATGTTCTGAATTAACTAACGATATATATATATATATATATATATATATATATATATATATATATATATATATATATATATATATATATAATGGAGAAGCGGAAGCAGGCGGGTGGCCCTCTCCTCGCTACCCCGCCCTCCCCCGTCGGGATCTGGTGGCTTGGATGGCGGGTCGGCATCCCCTGCCCGGCGGCACCCTTCGGCTGTTTCATCCCCCTGGGAGGCTCCCTACCCCCAGGTCGGCCGGGCTCCGCCTGGCCCACCCTACTGTGGGGTTCCCCCCCCCACCACCTTGCTGGTTACCCGCCGAGCGACCTTCCCCTCGTCCCCCCTATCTCCCCTCCACCCTCCCCTTCTGTCACCCTCATTTTCGTATTTCGTATTTATGCTCGTGGTTGGATTTTTGCTTGTATTTTTAATTTTCTCGACTTGCAGAATTTTGGGTTCTCTCGTATTTCGGGTTTTGGTTCGGCTTGGTTTTAATTGGTTTGGTTTAGTTGGTTGGTTTAATATGTAGTGGAACACCTTAACCTACACTCCTCCCTCATTTCCACCACAACCACCCTCATTATATCCCCACCTAACTTTCTCTCTCCTCTTTACTCTCCATTAATTTTCTTCTTCTTCTTCCTTCTTCCACACAACACCACACCATAGGCAAGTGCTCCTTGCCACTACATAAGGACCCAATATTATTTGTCCATTAGCTTAAGGAGATGGTTTTGAACAACCTTAGGTCTTGATGTTTTGTGTTTTGAAGCTTCATCTGTTCTAGATCTAACTTTTTCCCATTTTCGGAAATTAGTGGTTTTGATCTATTTTGAGTTGGTTTTGGTGGGTTTTGATGCCTCTATGTTGTAGAGAATCAAATTTCACCCAAGTTAGAACTTTAAAAATCCGAATTTGGAGTTTTATTGGCAAAGTTGTGAGATTTTGAACCTTGGAACCATTGTTAGTGTTCTTTTCAGCCAACTTGGAGAAGAAGAAGGCCACCCGGACCCGTGCCCGCGCCGCGCCGTTGCGCGCGCACTCCGCTGCGCTGCGCCCTCCCGCGCGCACTTCGTGCCGCGTCCTCCCGCGCGCACTTCGCTGCGCTGCACCCTTGCGCGCGCACTCTGCTGCGCTGCGCCCTTGCGCGCGCACTCCGCTGCGCTGCCCCCTCC
The DNA here is from genome assembly GCA_029216955.1 of Iris pallida. Classification (NCBI taxonomy): domain Eukaryota; kingdom Viridiplantae; phylum Streptophyta; class Magnoliopsida; order Asparagales; family Iridaceae; genus Iris; species Iris pallida. The sequence continues at coordinate 4,711,203 of JANAVB010033017.1, forward strand.
CTTGTGCGCGCACTCCGCTGCGCTGCGCCCTTGCGCGCGCACTCCGTGCCGCCCCCTTGCGCGCGCACTCCACTGCGCTGCGCCCTCCCGCGCGCACTTCGTGCCGCGTCCTCCCGCGCGCCCTCCGCTGCGCTGTGCCCTCCCGCGCGCACTTCGTGCCGCGTCCTCCCGCGCGCCCTCCGCTGCGCTGCGCCCTCCCGCGCGCACTTCGTGCCGCGTCCTCCCGCGCGCCCTCCGCTGCGCCGCGCCCTCCCGCGCGCCTCGTCGGACGCGCCCTCGCGCGTTCTGGCTCCGCGTTGCCCCCGCTCGCGCCTTTGGTGTGTTGCGGTTGTTCCTCGAGCGCGTCTCTTGACGCCGCTCGCGCACCCTAGCCCGAGCCTTGCCCGGCGCCCCCCTTGGGTCGCCTTTAGCCCAGCACACCCTGTGCTCTGGTGGACCTTGGTCCTTGGTTTCTGGCTAAATTTTGTTTTCTGAGATTTTCTTGTCCACCACACGACTTGACTTGGTCTAACACGTCTTGACACGATTTTCTATGATTTGACATGATTCGGCTTGCGGCTAGTTTTCTCCTATCTTGTTAATAACTTGGCGTATAACTTCGTAACTTGGTAACTTGAACCTGTAACTTGATAACTCGGCTTGACTTGAAAGTGGCCCGCGGTGGCGCACTCCTGACTTGACATGACTTGACTTGCCCTGATAGCTTGTAACTTGACTTGTCTTGACACCGTGGGTGTACTACTTGTTGCTCTGTGCAAATCACTTGTCTTGTCTTGCATCATGTCTAGGACGTGACTTCCTGGGTACCACGGCCAGGGACTCGCGCTAAATTGGATTAGGCTAATTATTAGATCAAACTAGAACATGGAGAATTCCCAATCACAGGCAATCTCGTTATCTGGGCGCTTTAATGGACTTGTAGCTTGCCGACGAGTAGAGCACATTTCCAGCACACTGTCATATGTTGCACCCTCTAAGTCACCTAAGGGTACATTTGTCTCCCGGGCAATGTACCCACCTATAACTCTCAACCCGCGGAAGGATAACTAGATGGTCTGCAGGGCTTGGGATTTGGAATTCTCACTTGCATCTTGTTAGTAATTAGGCTTGTGACAACCCTAGTTAGTTAAGTAGTAAGCCGTAGTACTTGTTTGGCCGATTGTAATTGAATGGTGTCTAGCTCTGTCCAAGTCTTGTCCAGCCCCTGTACCTGGAACTCTTGATCATGATTGTTTAACTTATCTCTAACGATAAATGGGTAGAGACAGTGAGCTTTTCAGGCGAAGGGGTACAATCCCGGTCCTTGTTTGGTTTAAGGATTGTAACCTGGCTCCCGGAATGGTTCCACGTTCCTAGTCGTTTATCGCCCTGTGTACCTTACTATTTGTATCTTCTTTTATTCTTTATGTTCTGATATGCTGGCTTTCGTTCTTATTTGTGGCCTCCCTTGTGGCACTTGCTCTTCTGGGGTTTGACCCAGCTGGTTTTGTGTGGCCAGATTTCGGAGCAGCTCCCGAGGATCTACCAAGCTTCCAGCCCAATGGTGAACACTAGACGGAACCCGGGCTACGAGTGGGTTTTTCCCTTTTGTTTCCCCCCCACTTATATGTAAATTTATTCTTTTGAGGCGTTTGCCGACGAGCACCTGTTAGCTCGATGCATTTACTTACTGTCTGCCTACGGGCTGTAACATGATGGACACATCCTAGGGTTGATCATGTATGACTGAAACTCTTGCTAGTCCTATCATTTTGTATGACTAGCTTCATGATCATCCAATATGTAATATTTGGGACACCTTATAATTATGTATTTGATGCTCTAAGATCTTTTACTTACTTTAATTGCTTGAGATTGAGACAATAGGCTTGACCTTAAGAGACTGCTGGCTCATAGTAAATCCTTATATCTAGACAGCCGTGACCGTATAGTTGAGATGTATCCTATTTCAATATACGTAGCTGGCTGTGTCTGCCCCCGCTCTCCAGTATTCTGGTTCTGGGGCGTGACACGGTTTAAGTGGTGGCCCATACAGGTCTTGTCAATCAAGAAATGTGAGGGTTTACCGAATAGATGTCTCAATCAATCTTCGCCCTTGATCTCTGCTCGTATCTTCAAATCCCTGAGAATCTCGACCTGATCACATTGCTTGTATCATTGATCTGTCCTGGTCCTTTCCTTATTGTTCCCTATGTCGTCTTCTTCAGCGGCATTACTCCCGGACCTGCCAACCAGCCAGAGGAAGCTCGACAAGCGCCCCAGCGCCAGGAAGATCAAGCTCAGCACTCTGGAGTAGCCTCCCGAGTTATGCTTCCCGGAGGCTCAGAACCTCCTGTTCAGGCAGCTCCGCCCGTTCAACTAGCTAGACAGGATGAGGGGCCTTTGGTAGGGCTTATCAGAGAACTGCTTGCATCCCAAGATCGTCGAGGCGACGCCTTGCACCAGGAAGTTCATGATGCACTAAACCGAGGAGGTCCCCAAGGAAATCAGGCGGCCAACAGTTTCAAGCGCTTGAACCCTCCCTTCTTTGACGGCAGTGAAGATGCGATGGCCGCGGACGCTTGGCTTCAGGATACTGAGGTGGTTCTAGAAGCAGCTAGGACACCCGAGAATGAGAAGGTGGCGGTGGTACGCCTACAGTTGTTAGACTTGGCTCGCGATTGGTGGGCAGCTCAGGCCATAGGGTTAGCAGCACCAGTCACTTGGGCGACGTTCAGAGAGAGGTTCCAGACGAAGTACTTCGATGCGGTGGCACGGTACGACCTGCAGACCAGGTTCACCAACTTGAAGCAAGGAGGCAGGACAGTCGATGGCTATGCGACCGAGTTTTCTAGGCTGAGTAGGTTCGCCCCCACCTTGGTGGCAACCGAGTTCGATAGGGCTCAGCGGTTCCAGCAAGGGCTGCACTTAGAGATATTATTGGCTGTGGAGCAGTTCGAGCACCAGACGTTCGATGTAGTGTTGAAGGCAGCAAGGAGGCATGAGTATACCTCCCGGAGAATTATGGACAGGACCGGAGGCAGGAAGCGGTCCCACAACCAGATGCACCAATCTTCAGCTCCAGCCCCGGCAACTAGGGGTATAACTATTGGAACTCCGAGGCGGGCAGCCTCAGTGGCGTCGGTTCAGCATTCGACCCCGACGCACCAGCAGCAGCAGAAGCAGAAGCAGTCTTCCGCAGTGGGATGTTCTCATTGCGGGAAGCCGGGCCATGTAGTGGCAGAGTGTCGTAGGGCACAGGGATTGTGCTTGGCTTGTGGAGGAGCAGACCACCATATAGGGACCTGCCCGAATTGGGGAGGTCCATCATCATCCAACCTTTCTAGTTCTTCGGTGAGGGGACCAGTCCCAGTTCCAGTCCAGCAGCAGCAGCAACAGCAGTACCCGAGGCCATTGGTGCCCCAGGCCCAGGCCTTTCAGCAGCAAAACCAGCAGCAGTTCACCCAGGCTCCAGCACAGAATCGACAGAGGGGTTTCCAGCAGAGGGGACCCGCAGCTAGAGGTCAGGCTATGATGATGACCATGGAAGAAGAAGTTGCACCAGGTGAGGTAGTGGCAGGTACTATTCTCGTCAACACCTTACCAGCATCTGTATTATTTGATTCTGGTTCATCGCATTCATTCATGTCTGCACGATTCGCGACACGGATAGGATTGGAGCCCGAGTCATTATCAGTGAAGCTCAATATACTTACTGGTAATGGTCTTGTGGGAGTAGATCGAGTGTTTTCCTCGTGTCGGATCGTAGTTAGCGGTAGGGAGTTCCCCGCTAGGCTCATAGAATTCCCTATGGCAGACTATGATGTAGTCCTAGGCATGGATTGGTTGAGAAACCATTATGCTAGGATAGACCGCCATATTGGCAGAGTTGTCTTTAGTATTCCCGGAGAGCCAGAGTTTTCATTTTCCAGAGGCACAGTAGAGCCATCTCCTCCAGTATTGCGGATGGCAGTAGCAGCAGTGCAGTTGCCCCGGATAGTTGAAGAGTTTCCAGATGTCTTCCCAGAGGAACTTCCAGGAATGCCACCAGAACGGGAGATCGAGTTCACCATCGACTTGATTCCCGGGACAGCACCAGTATCAGAGCGAGTCTACAGAATGGCGCCTTCAGAGTTGGAGATTTTGTACAAGATGATTGAAGAACTTAGAACCAAGGGATTCATTCGTGCTAGTGGATCGCCTTGGGGAGCCCCGATGCTTCTTGTGAAAAAAGAAGGATGGTACGTCCAGGCTATGTGTTGATTATCGTACCTTGAACTTAGTGACAATCAAGAACAGATATCCTCTCCCGAGGATAGATGATTTGTTTGATCAACTCAAAGGGGCTTCAGTTTTCTCGAAGATAGACTTGCGGTCAGGATACCACCAGATCAGAGTTAGAGAGCAGGACATCCCAAAGACGGCGTTCAGATCGAGGTACGGGCATTGGGAGTTTCTAGTTATGCCCTTTGGAGCGACCAATGTGCCGGCAGTGTTCATGGACCTCATGAACCGTATTTTCATGCCTTACTTGGACCAGTTTGTGATAGTGTTCCTTGATGACATCTTGGTCTACAGCAAGAGTGAAGTGGAGCATGAGCAGCATCTCCGCGTGGTTCTTCAGATTCTCAGAGAGCACCAGTTGTACGCCAAGTTCAGTAAATGCGAGTTCTGGCTCGATCGCATTTCATACTTGGGTCACATCATTACTCGAGGAGGAGTGGAAGTGGATCCCCAGAAGATTGTGGCTATCGAGGCATGGCCAGTACCCAGCTCAGTGGCAGAAGTTCGCAGCTTTCTTGGATTGGCCGGCTACTACCGGCGATTCGTCTCTGATTTCGCAAGGATTTCAGCGCCGATGACTCAGTTGACCCGCAAGGATGTGCCATTTGTATGGACAGCAGAATGTCAGGAATCATTTGAGAAGTTGAAGCGAGGTTTGATAACGGCTCCCATTCTCACCCTTCCAGATGGGACCGGAGGATTCACAGTTTATTGTGACACTTCAGGCAGAGGATTGGGATGTGTTTTGATGCAGCATGGGAAGGTAATCGCTTATGCATCACGTCAACTCCGTGATCATGAGAAAAATTACCCGACCCACGACTTGGAGCTTGCAGCAGTAGTGTTTGCACTTAAGTTGTGGAGGCACTACTTGTACGGAGACAGAGTAGAGATATTTACTGATCATAAGAGCCTGAAGTATGTTTTCACCCAGAAGGACCTTAATATGCGGCAGAGAAGATGGCTCGAGCTACTGGTGGACTACGATGTAGATTTGCAGTATCATCCAGGGAAGGCCAACGTTGTAGCAGATGCGTTGAGCCGGAGAGCTGGAGTTTATTTCCTGACGGCGCAACCAGAGTTATTGTCAGATCTTCAGAAGATGGGAATTGAAGTGATTCTTCCTTCCAATGTGGCCTTGATGGCCAGCCTACAGATTCAGTCCACCATAGTTGAGAGGATCCGGACAGCACAGTTAACAGATTCCAAGATTCAGCGGCTTAGAGCAGAGTGCGAGGCAGGGAGAAGGCCAGAGTTATGTATTCATAAGGATGGTACACTTCGACACGGTACGCGTCTTTGTGTACCCAGTGGAGATATCAGACAGGAAGTCATGGCAGAGGCTCACAGTTCGCAGTATTCCATCCACCCAGGCAGCACGAAGATGTACAGAGATATTCGTCAACACTTTTGGTGGAATGGTATGAAGAGAGAGATAGCCCGGTATGTCTCTCGATGTTTGGTTTGCCAACAAGTCAAGGCTGAACATCAGAGGCCAGCTGGACTTCTTCAACCTTTGCCGATCCCAGAATGGAAATGGGAACACATAACCATAGATTTCGTGACTGGGTTACCCAGATCTCCGGCAGGCAGAGATGCTATTTGGGTCATTGTGGACAGGCTTACCAAGGTGGCACATTTTCTTCCATTTAGAGTTGGACAGTCGACGGCGCAGCTAGCAGAGATGTATCTCAGGCAGATCGTCAGACTTCGCGGAGTGCCAGTCAGCATAGTATCAGACAGGGATACGAGATTCACATCGCACTTTTGGCGCAGTCTTCATCAAAGTTTGGGGACTCATCTCAAGTTCAGCTCAGCATATCATCCGCAGACAGATGGGCAGTCAGAGCGTACTATACAAACTCTCGAAGATATGTTGCGTTCGTGTGCCCTTGACTTTGGTGGTTCGTGGGAGGATCACCTGCACCTGGTGGAGTTCTCGTACAATAATAGTTTTCAGACCAGTATCCAGATGGCACCCTTCGAGGCTCTGTATGGCAGGAAGTGCAGATCCCCGTTAGCATGGGACGATGTCGAAGAGAGGCAGATGCTCGGTCTAGAACTGATTTCTCAGACGGTAGAAGTGGTCAGGAAAGTCAGGGATCACCTCCGAGTTGCTCAGGATCGCCAGCGCCATTGGGCCGATGCTCATCGGCGTCCCTTAGAATTTGCTGTCGGCGACCATGTATTCCTTAGGATCTCGCCTACCCGTGGCGTCATTCGTTTTGGCGTACGGGAAAAGCTTAGTCCTAGGTATATAGGGCCGTTCGATATTCTAGAGCGAGTAGAAGATGTGTCCTATCGTCTCGCTCTTCCGCCGTTGCTAAGTGAGGTACATGATGTATTCCATGTATCCCAATTAAGACGGTACATCCCGGACCCGAGCCATATCCTAGATCATTCGAAATTGGTTGTTGATACCAACCTTTCGTATGAGGAGAGGCCCGTGTCTATATTGGATCGGAGAGAAAAGACGCTCAAGAACAAGACTATTAACTTAGTCCGTGTTGCTTGGGGTCATCACTCTCTAGGTGAGTCAACGTGGGAGCGTGAGGATGACATCCGATCGCGATATCCCTATCTGTTTGACTCGTAAGGTATAATGTTTTTCTTATGCCTTACGCTTTCCCTTTCTTGCTTGCATTGAATGATTGTATGATTGAACTGCTTAGTGTAGCTTGTCTGTGCTTAGTACGGCTTGTCGTGGCAATCTCTAGCTCCTTGATTAAATTCCGAGGACGGAATTCTTTGAAGGTGGGTAGAGTTGTCACCCTCATTTTTTGTATTTCGTATTTATGCTCGTGGTTGGATTTTGGCTTGTATTTTTAATTTTCTCGACTTGCAGAATTTTGGGTTCTCTCGTATTTCGGGTTTTGGTTCGGCTTGGTTTTAATTGGTGTGGTTTAGTTGGTTGGTTTAATATGTAGTGGAACACCTTAACCTACACTCCTCCCTCATTTCCACCACAACCATCCTCATTATATCCCCACCTAACTTTCTTTCTCCTCTTTACTCTCCATTAATTTTCTTCTTCTTCTTCCTTCTTCCACACAACACCACACCATAGGCAAGTGCTCCTTGCCACTACATAAGGACCCAATATTATTTGTCCATTAGCTTAAGGAGATGGTTTTGAACAACCTTAGGTCTTGATGTTTTGTGTTTTGAAGCTTCATCTGTTCTAGATCTAACTTTTTCCCATTTTCGGAAATTAGTGGTTTTGATCTATTTTGAGTTGGTTTTGGTGGGTTTTGATGCCTCTATGTTGTAGAGAATCAAATTTCACCCAAGTTAGAACTTTAAAAATCCGAATTTGGAGTTTTATTGGTAAAGTTGTGAGATTTTGAACCTTGGAACCATTGTTAGTGTTCTTCTCAGCCAACTTGGAGAAGAAGAAGGCCACCCGGACCCGTGCCCGCGTCGCGCTGTTGCGCGCGCACTCCGCTGCGCTGCGCCCTCCCGCGCGCACTTCGTGCCGCGTCCTCCCGCGCGCACTCCGCTCTGCTGCGCCCTTGCGCGTGCACTCTGCTGCGCTGCGCCCTTGCGCGTGCACTCCGATGCGCTGCCCCCTCCCTTGCGCGGGCACTCCGCTGCGCTGCGCCCTTGCGCGCGCACTCCGTGCCGCCCCCTTGCGCGCGCACTCCACTGCACTGCGCCCTTCCGCGCGCACTTCGTGCCGCGTCCTCCCGCGCGCCCTCCGCTGCGCTGCGCCCTCCCGTGCGCACTTCGTGCCGCGTCCTCCCGCGCGCCCTCCGCTGCGCTGCGCCCTCCCGCACGCACTTCGTGCCGCATCCTCCCGTGCGCCCTCCGCTGCGTCGCGCCCTCCCGCGCGCCTCGTCGGACGCGCCCTCGCGCGTTCTGGCTCCGCGTTGCCCCCGCTCGCGCCTTTGGTGTGTTGCGGTAGTTCCTCGAGCGCGTCTCTTGACGCCGCTCGCACACCCTAGCCCGAGCCTTGCCCGGCGCCCCCCTTGGGTCGCCTTTAGCCCAGCACACCCTGTGCTCTTGTGGACCTTGGTCCTTGGTTTCTGGCTAAATTTTGTTTTCTGAGATTTTCTTGTCCACCACACGACTTGACTTGGTCTAACACGTCTTGACACGATTTTCTATGATTTGATATGATTCGGCTTGCGGCTAGTTTTCCCCTATCTTGTTAATAACTTGGCGTATAACTTCGTAACTTGGTAACTTGAACCTGTAACTTGATAACTCGGCTTGACTTGAAAGTGGCCCGCGGTGGCGCACTCCTGACTTGACATGACTTGACTTGCCCTGATAGCTTGTAACTTGACTTGTCTTGACACCGTGGGTGTACTACTTGTTGCTCTGTGCAAATCACTTGTCTTGTCTTGCATCATGTCTAGGACGTGACTTCCTGGGTACCACGGCCAGGGACTCGCGCTAAATTGGATTAGGCTAATTATTAGATCAAACTAGAACATGGAGAATTCCCAGTCACAGGCAATCTCGTTATCTGGGCACTTTAATGGACTTGTAGCTTGCCGACGAGTAGAGCACATTTCCAGCACACTGTCATGTGTTGCACCCTCTAAGTCACCAAGGGTACATTTGTCTCCCGGGCAATGTACCCACCTATAACTCTCAACCCGCGGAAGGATAACTGGATGGTCTGCAGGGCTTGGGATTTGGAATTCTCACTTGCATCTTGTTAGTAATTAGGCTTGTGACAACCCTAGTTAGTTAAGTAGTAAGCCGTAGTACTTGTTTGGCCGATTGTAATTGAATGGTGTCTAGCTCTGTCCAAGTCTTGTCCAGCCCCTGTACCTGGAACTCTTGATCATGATTGTTTAACTTATCTCTAACGATAAATGGATAGAGACAGTGAGCTATTCAGGCGAAGGGGTACAATCCCGGTCCTTGTTTGGTTTAAGGATTGTAACCTGGCTCCCGGAATGGTTCCACGTCCCTAGTCGTTTATCGCCCTGTGTACCTTACTATTTGTATCTTCTTTTATTCTTTATGTTCTGATATGCTGGCTTTCGTTCTTATTTGTGGCCTCCCTTATGGCACTTGCTCTTCTGGGGTTTGACCCAGCTGGTTTTGTGTGGCCAGATTTCGGAGCAGCTTCCGAGGATCTACCAAGCTTCCAGCCCAATGGTGAACACTAGACGGAACCCGGGCTACGAGTGGGTTTTTCCCTTTTGTTTCCCCCCCACTTATATGTAAATTTATTCTTTTGAGGCGTTTGCCGACGAGCACCTGCTAGCTCGATGCATTTACTTACTGTCTGCCTACGGGCTGTAACATGATGGACACATCCTAGGGTTGATCATGTATGACTGAAACTCTTGCTAGTCCTATCATTTTGTATGACTAGCTTCATGATCATCCAATATGTAATATTTGGGACGCCTTATAATTATGTATTTGATGCTATAAGATCTTTTACTTACTTTAATTGCTTGAGATTGAGACAATAGGCTTGACCTTAAGAGACTGCTGGCTCGTAGTAAACCCTCATATCTAGACAGCCGTGACCGTATAGTTGAGATGTATTCTATTTCAATATACGTAGCTGGCTGTGTCTGCCCCCGCTCTCCAGTATTCTGGTTCTGGGGTGTGACACCTTCAGCACCGGCGTCGACGTCATCCTAGACGGCACCGGCGCCACCGGTCTAGGAGAGGCCCTACATCGGTCGCTGTCCAGCCTGGAGCCATTCCGGCACCCCCCGTCGTTCCACTCGATGCTCCGCCGGGTGCGCCTCCACCCATCCCGGCAGGTGCGCCTCCCCTATCTCGGCGCTTCCTCCCATCCTGGCGCTTCCCCCCATCACAGCGCCCCCTCCTCTCGTCGCCCCCTTTCGTGGCTGGCGCCCCCTCCAGCAACAGCGGCGCCCCTTATTGCAGCGGTCGTGTTCTTCTCGCTCCAGAGGCCGGCGTGTGCCGGCGGCCCTGGATTAGTCCCCACTGCCACCTCTCCACCCTCGTCGGTGTCCCCCCTTCTTCGGAGGCCCCCCCCTCGTGGGCTATGGTAGCTGCGCAGCGGCCCTCTCCGGTCACCGCGCAGTGGCCAGTCGCCTACGTCCAGGCACCCTCCCCGGCGCCGATCACCGGATCCACACCGGCGGTGGTGCCGTCCCCTTCCGGCCCTTTTCCTCCACCCACCGATGGCCTTCGGTGATCTCTCTGACTCATGCAGGAGGAGCCCCCCCGTCGCCGGTGGTAGGCAACGCCGTCAGCCGCCCGTGAGTCCAATCCTCCAGGCAGCCCCCCTCTCGGTCTTCCCCTCGTCGGAGCCGTCTACCCCTTGGCGACGTGGACCCCCGCCCTCTCCGCTCGCGTGTTCGTCGGGATTCTCTTCCTCCGGAGTCGTTCCCCTCATTCCCTGACGGCGGCACCCCTGCCCCCCAGTTCGTCGCATATCTCGGTCCCCTCCGTCGGCCAACGATACCTCGTCTCCCCCTTAGCTCCGCTCCTGGCTCGGCTACTCCTTCCGCAGCTAATCGTCGTCACCCCCGCCCTTTTCCGGTGATCGGCTCCGCCTGGAGGACGTGCCTCCCCCCTGGCGTTTCGAGCCGCCCCCCATCCCCTCCCTTGCCGCCTCGCCCGGCCCCCCTCCGGCTGCCTCCACGGGTCTGCCTCCCCCGCTCGCTGCCAGACCCCCCTCGTCGGGATGGCCTCCCCCGCCGGAGCCCCCGCTCCTCTCTCGGCCCGCTGGAGCCCCAACCTCCGGGCACCGTTCTGGGGTGGGGGGCACGAGGCTCCTCGAGCCGTATGCCCCCCTCCCCGCGGATGTAGAAGCATGGAAAATATTAGAATAAAGGCATAATGGCCCATGCGGCTTTGGGTAGCAAGCCTATGCGGCTCACACTGGAGTTGCCCTATGCGGCCCAGAAGAAGACCCTCAGACTCATGCGGCTCGGGGATGTATGCGGTTCAACAGGAACATGCGGCTCAATTAACGCCCCGTGTGATCCTTCTCTACAGCTGGCCACTGGAGTAATGGCCTCATTTAATGCTCTGACACGACTCGACGACTGCGACGGCTCTGACATAAAGTGTCATAATGGCTTTGCCATAATGACAGGCTCTTCGGGAAAAGAAGAAAATCTCTGACCCGATCTGTCAGAAATCCTAGATTGCTACGTGGTAAGTCTCAAGCGGCTTGGGTAGAGAACAGCTTCATGCGGCTCATTGAGAAGTCACTTTATATGATTAGCAGAAATCAGCCATATGCGGTCCACCCAGAGCCCAGTTTATGCGGCTCAATACCACCCTAACCCATGCGGCTCACAGAGACTGTGCATATGCAGCTCACGGAGGGTTCGTCTCCTGCGGCTCGCAGAGACTACGCATATGCGGCTCACGAAAAGTTCGTCCCCTGCGGCTCGATGAGGCATTGACTCATGCAGCTCATGAAGAGTATCTTCCTGCGGTTCAAGTGTTGGCCATCCTATGCGGCCCTGGCAGGACCTTCAATTGAAACACGTGGCATTGAAGATTCAACCGAATCCCAACAAGAATATTTGACATCAGCATCATAATTGCCGAGATCAGGGCATATCATTTATCATCATGCCAATAGGACACATGGCGAGCAATCAAATATTGGCATAATCAATCACGAGGATTTAAAGCAGTCAGCATTAACTGCTCATAAGATTTGGTGCTATCCTCATTAGTGGCCGAGATTCACTATGATCAGGATCAAGGGTTCAGATAGAATGAAGGAGCGCCGACATTCCAAACAGATAATCATTAGCAAACCCTAATGATCATACCCCACTCTTATAAATAGCCAGCATCATTCCCGTGCAAAAGAGGTCGGCACCAAAGAGAATAAAAAAATAAGAAGAGAGAGATATACATAGAGAGAGTTTCCCCCTTTTTTCTTGGTAATCACAAAGAGAGAGAAGCCAGGAGAGCAACCCGAGGAGAGCAAGAAGAGCCCTTCTTCATCAACGCCGAGGAGATCTTCCCCGAGCCAAGGCTGCATACCGATCGTCCAAGGAGTAAGGCAGAGCGGCCGTCGCTTTCCCGAGCCTCTATCGTCACCCCCCAGAATCAAAAATAAACAATTGTACTTAGTCTGCTGTACCTAGGTTTTCGTCCCTAGGCTTTCTTTGTACAAGCGAGTTTGTATTGTGAGTCTAAGTTCAGTCCTCCGATAATTGTTCTATTCTTTTACAATCAATGGCAAACACGATGGCGACTCTGCTGGGGACTAACTTCTCCACGGCTGAGGAGTTGGTGACGCAATCGGATGCAGCCAAACTTGGCTCCACACAACAGAAGATGGTCGTTCGCTTCGACCAACAGGCGTTCGAAGAGATGCTCTCTGAAGGCAGCGCTGGCCCGGTCAAGAAACGCACCCGCACCACGAAGGCTCGCAAAGAGTGGAGGCCAAAGTCATTTGCTCCTCCTCAAGCCCTCGATGGGATACCCTCGGTCGCTCAAGACGGCGAGAAGGACTCTCCTGCGGCCCCACTTCAGATCGCAGATAACTCTGTTGTCCCCAAATCCGGCAGAAGAAAACACTATAATGCTGGACTTGCAGGGGCAAAGAAGGACTCTGCTCAATCTCAACCGCAGAAGGGTATTAGCCGCAGAAAGAAAACCCATGCGGCCACAACCATCAACCACTTGAAAAAAACTCATGCGGCCACTTCTGTCAGCCGCATAACTTATGCGGCTACAGTTCCCAACCGCATGGATGAAATTCATGCGGCTAGTAAAGTCAACCGCTTGCAGAAAACCCATGCGGCCACAGATGCCAACCGCATGCGGACAGCCTGCACGGCCGTGACTCCTAACCGCATAAGAACTCATCCGACAACAGAAGACAGCCGCATGCTGACAGCCTGCACGGTTTCCAACCACAGTCGCATAGCATCCACTTCTCGCTTCTCTCGATCAGTCTTCGACCGGCTCTCATACGGTCCTGACTCCGATCATTCTCTGGATAATAATCCAGACTCTGTGATACCCAATGTGGACTCTTCCTATTACGCACCCACAAGTGCTAAGAAGAAAAAGTCTAGGGCAGCACGGGTTCATCAAGCCCAGACTGCTGCCCCAACCTCTGACTATCAGGGCGTCCCGCTGATTATCACGCGGGCCTCTGATGGAAAGTTGTATAAGACCACTCGAGTCCAGCCCCCGGCGGCGAGCGGACAAAATAGTTCTTCAGACCTGCATGAGGCGATCCTCCACAAACGCAAGGAAAGAGAAGGAGCTTCAGTGTGCAAGGAGTCCTCACACGGACGTCACTGCACTCAGATTATCGTCAACTGCTGCTGTAACAACACGACAGTAACGGAAGACCGGCCATCCGTCTTCCAAAGATTACAACATCCGGGCTCGGAAAACGAGGCACCTCCTGTCGCCTCCTGCAATTCCGCGGGGAAAGTCCCCGCTGAGGGGAGAGGGAAGAAGACAAGCATCTCCAGCCCGAAGGTGTCGACTGCTACAGCTAAGAAACCGTCGTCTAAACGGTTGCCCTCCACCGGAGTATACCAACACACCCGTTCGAAGATGAAATCTACTGCAACAGGAGATTCATCATCCCCAACCCTGGGGGTTGCAAGAGCTGGGAGTAGTACTCCTCCGAACATCCACAATAATCCGATGTTTCAAGGAGACGAGCCCAGAGAAACAACCCTTCCGTCGGGTACAACAGATGCTGATGCCCCCGAGGACATCCATGACTCTCAAGACGAAGCAAGCTCCGAAGCTGGGGGTACTATTCCCTCCGAGTCCGAACCCGAAGAGAACATCCCCACGTATCCCGATGATTTTTCGATGCACGGATACGACTCGGAAGGCACGTCTTCTACCGTCCCTTCCGTCACTCCTCACGTAAGAACGGTATTCATGACGGACAACAGCCAAGGTGGTTTCGACGATCGCCGACGCATTGACACTTTGGAGGCCATACTGCACGCCTTGGTCAAGTCTGTGGACGAGATCAAAGCGGCGCTTCCTACTCTGCAGGGAGTGACACCTGGCCAGACAAGCACGGGTCCCGCAAACAACATAGATTCAAATTCAGCGGCACCAAACCCGGGCAATAATGCTCCCGAGATAACGGCCCCTACCGCGACAGATGAGGCCCGAGAAGTAAGGAGAGAGGTTCAGGAGCTCCGAGCAATGTTCCACGCCCGAGAAAACTCTCAGGACCTCAGAATACGGCAACCATATCCTGCTGAATGGAGGGATGTTCCCTTTCCACCAAGATATAAGCCGTTCAATATCAACCCATATGATGGCAAGACTTCAGCAAGTCAGTACATCACTTATTTTGAGGTCACTACCGACCATCTGCCCCATGACGACGCTATTCTCACGCGGTTATTCATTGGGGCATTGGAAGGAGTCGCCTTCGACTGGTACCAGCAACCGGCCAGATAATTGTATCTACTCCTTCGCTGGCTTCAAGCGCTTGTTCTTGGAGAGGTTCTATGAGGTAGGGCAGGACGTCACGATGTCTACCCTTATGGACGTCGTCCAAAGAGAGAAAGAGCTGACGAGGAATTACATTGAGCGGTTCCGTCAAACCGTAATGAAGTTACCATCTGGCAACCCGGACTCTTCCTTGATTGAAATTTGCCAAAAGAGACTACTCCCGACAATCAGTCTCTGGATGGGCGAGAGTCAATTCAAGGACTGGAAGGCTTTTATCATCAGTGCTACAAGTGCTGAAGAACGATTGAAGAAGGCTCGCCAACTGGGGTTGCATATCTCGGAGGGAGAGAACAAGAGCAAGCGTCCCAACACCAGCAACGACAATGGGGGTAGCCCCTCCAACAACCGGGACAACAGAGGCAAGCAGGCCATGGTGACCGATACGGCCCAGAAGCCCGAGCCACAGCCGGCAGACAAACAATAGCCTCAAATCACTTATTCTTTTGAAGACGGCCACGTCAAGCCTATCTTGGACATGCTTATACAAGGAGATAGAATTCAGCTTCCTCCACCAAGGTGGGAACCTCGACCGGCTGATTTGGAAAACCCGAAGTTCTGCCATTACCACCGCTACGTCTACCACGCTACGCACGACTGCTACCAACTAAAACGGTATATCCAAAACCTCATCGATTCGAACGCTTTGGCTATCGATTTCGAGGAGGTAACCGTAGCAGCCAACATGGTGTCCGTACAATTCGGCAGTTTCCCTCCAACAGAGACTCAAGACGATGTTATACCTATCCCTCTGGCGACGATGGAGATTGCTAATCTTCCGCCTGCCCGTGATCAAACTCCCGACCTAGTACCCCTCACCACATCACGAGGGGAAATCATGTGGGTCCATCCGGACCTAGTCCACGAGGTGACTCAGCCCACTCTACCTTCTAGGAAGAAAAGTGGAAAGGTCAGGTCCTGCCGCACCGCCTCGGCAGAGGAGGAGGAAGTCTCAGCCGTCACTACTCGATCTGGAGCACAAGCCCAACCAGTGGTCGAGAATCCGACTAATGATCAGCCGCCCACTACCACTGATACTCCGGGACCGGCTCAGCCTTCGACGACCGACAAGCCTAGGCCGAAGGAGACTCGCTTCGACAAATCCCTCCGAAAGGAGATACCTCGGGGACTGGAAAGACCCTACAACTTCGATATCTTGGCTCAACTGGCCAATACACCGGCCAAATTGTCTTTGTATGAACTCCTAAGGCTCTCGAAGGATGTCCGGACGGCTTTAAGTGAGGCGCTCCAAAATGCCGACGCATACTTGGCTCAGGTCAACCTCACGGGAGATAACCAACCTGCAGAGCTCCAAGATAGTGCGTGTAAGGGAGCAATGCCCAATATCGTCTTCTCTTCGCAGGATATGCTCATCAAAACTAACCTACATGATCGCCCGCTATACTACACTGGATACATCGACGACGTAAAGGTGGACCGAATGCACATTGAACCTGGGTCCTCCATAAGCATCATTCCGAATGGTCTGCTACATCATCTTCGCATTCCGATGCATCGCCTGACACCTACAAGCACCGCCATTAGCGGTTTCAATTCGGGCAGGAGCTACCCAATAGGGAAGATACGCTTGAAATATCAGATTGGCGATCTCCAATCGGAAGTCACCTGCTACGTCATAGATGCCGACACTTCTTACAACATCCTTCTGGGACGGCCTTGGATACACGATTACATGATCGTGCCTTCCATGCTACACTAGTGCTTCAAATATGTCGATAAGAACGGCTTCGTGAGGACAGAGTTTGCTTATATCGATCCCTTCAAGGGGGTCGAATCTTATTACTCAGACTCCTGTCTGTACGAAAAATCAAAGAAGCACTTGGTCGAAGAAGACGAACAAGCTTATACCAAGGCAGCTACAGGATCAGAAGAACCTCTGATGATCCACCTCCAGGCTCGCAAACCGGGCAATTCTGCACCCCTTACGGCTACTCTGCGTAAGGACGCAATCAGTCTATCGGCACAAGAAGAACATATGAGAATCCGGCTGCCAAGGTCTGGCCAAGCGCCGAGAACCCACACCAGGGCCACTTACCATCAGACTACCGAGAATCGGTCAGCCCCAAACGGAGAAACTCAATCCCTCCGACAAACCGGTCACGATATGCCTTCCCAAGAAGGGTCGTCACCCCGACGCGAGGTCTGATACTTCCAGCGAGCCAGCCACTCCTTGCCCCACGTCAGAGGCCAAACTGGGGGTTACTAGTCTATCAACAACTCCATGATCTGCTCCGCCAGTCGAGCCTCTGAAGATCAAGCTGACTAGGTCGGCCTCTCAGTCTTCATTTATACAGGGAGTGGCCGAAGAAGAACCAGAATTAGCCAAGTATGTGGCTGCCCACTCCGATACCCCTTCCGCAGATGATGTAATCCCTCTAGAAAAGATACCTTACTTCATCAATAAAGGGTTATCTTTGAACTACACCGAGCTCGATAAGCTATGTACAATGTATGCTATGGAACACGGTATAGGCACTCACCTACATACACAGGTGACAAATGTGTACACCGCTATCCAACTTACTCCAGTAGAAGACGCTTACCGAATAATCGAGGGAGGGGACCACCCAATCATCTTCGGCCGGACGAACAACCCGCATCCCCTCGCCATGGAAGAAGTCGACCTCGGATCAGATGCTGGAAGACTGCCTCTGTATCTCTATAACCCTCAATCCAAATATCTCATACAGAAACTAGGGGTATGATCTAGAGACAACGCCAGGACTGAACTACGGCACTGGACGACGATTACCTTTGAAGTCGCCAGCCCCGGCGGGCAAACCACGGAACTACTATAACAAAACCCGATGCGGTTTAGGGTATGTAACGCCTACTACGACCCCTGAAAGCTCAGATGAAGAATGCGACTGGCAGTCACATTCAATCGGATCGCCGACTTCCGACTCAGATACCAGCATCGGAGATGTGTTCAGACAAGTCATGTCAGTCAACATGGCATTCGCCGACGCTTACGAAGAAGACGAGGACATTCCTGAAATCCTCGAACTTGAGCCGTAGGCCCAACAGCTAGACGCACAATGGAAAAAGTGGTTCGAACAGAGAGAACCTCCTACAGAAGATAAGTTATGCAGGTCGACCTTGGCAACGAGTCTTCTCCAAAGCCAATCTTCGTCAGTAAAAGCCTAACAAACGAGGAGCGAGAATCACTGCTGGAACTCATCAGAAAATATATTGACGTATTCGCATGGAGTTATGAAGACATGCCGGGGTTAGATCCCGATATTGCTCTTCATAAACTCAACATACAGCCGGATGCAAAGCCAGTCAAGCAGCAACAACGACGCTTCTGCCCAGGCGTCATGGACGCGATCGAAGCCGAAGTCAACAAGCTGATAGCCAGCGGCTTCATTCGTGAGGAGCAACATCCTGACTGGGTCGCCAACATAGTTCTGGTCCTTAAGAAGAATGGGAAGATCCGAATCTGCATCGACTTTCGTAATCTAAACGAGGCATGTCCGAAAGACGAATTCCCCCTTCCGATCATGGACATCATGATTGACAACACATGCGGCTTCGAACATATGTCATTCATGGATGGATTCTCGGGATACAATCAAATCAAGATGTCCCCCGACGACGAGAAGCACACGTAATTTAGAACACCGATCGGCACATACTGCTACACAGTTATGCCATTCGGTCTAAAGAACGCTGGCGCCACATATCAGCGGGCTATGAGTATCATTTTCAGAGAACATTTGCGTAAGACAGTGGAATGCTACGTCGACGATATTGCCGTCAAGAGTCGTCGTAAGGAAGATCATCTGCAAGATTTGAGAACGGTATTCGACCTGATGCGAGCCCACAATCTGAAAATGAACCCTACAAAATCGTTCTTGGGCGTATCCAGCGGGAAGTTCTTAGGTTTCATCATTACTGCACGGGGTATCCATGTAGACCCTGAGAAGACCAAGGCAATAATGGAGATGGGTCCTCCGAGAAATCTCCGCGAACTAAGAGGCCTCCAAGGGAGGCTAGCCTATATCAGAAGGTTCATTTCCAATCTCTCCGGACGATGCCGGCCATTCACACACCTCATGAAGAAGGGTGTCTCATTCGTATGGGACGAGGAATGCCAGCGGGCTTTCGACGACATCAAAGAATATTTGTCAAATCCTCCAGTCCTGGTGGCCCCGGTCCCTAGGAAAACCTTTCCTGCTCTATGTGCGAGCAATGGAACACTCCCTCGGTGCCCTACTGGCACAAAACAACGATGAAGGCCACGAGCAAGCTATATACTATCTTAGCCGAATGATGGTCGGACCCGAACACCGATACACCGCCGTGGAGAAAGAATGCCTCGCCCTAGTATTCGCCATTCAAAAGACGCGACATTATGTTACAGGACAAACCATACATGTGATCTCATGGGTTAACCCCCTCAGAGTTCTCATGACTAAACCAGGGGCGCTCAGCTCTTGCCTCGCTACATGGGCGATACTGCTATCCCCCTATCATATGATATTCGTCCCGCAGAAGGCTGTCAAAGGTCAGGCCCTGACTGGACTTTTTGGCAGCCCATCCAGGATCGGGGTCATCCAGAATATACGAGGAAATCCCAGATGAGGTCGCCGATTCGAATACAACCACCCACGATAACATATGGAGGATGTTCTTCGATGGCAGCTTCAAGAACCAGACCCAAGGAAATATCGTCGTCGGGGTCGGAGTAGTATTGATCTCTCCTACCGGGCTAG
Source organism: Iris pallida (assembly GCA_029216955.1). Classification (NCBI taxonomy): domain Eukaryota; kingdom Viridiplantae; phylum Streptophyta; class Magnoliopsida; order Asparagales; family Iridaceae; genus Iris; species Iris pallida. Next base: position 4,730,624 of record JANAVB010033017.1, read on the forward strand.
TAATCAATCACGCCTACTCTCTCACGGAACCCTGCTCCAACAATGTGGCCGAGTACAACGCTTTGGTCATTGGCCTCCAACTTGCAAAAGAACTGGGGGTAGAATATCTGGAAGCATACGGCGATTCGCAGTTAATCGTCAATCAGATTCGGGGGTCGTATGAAGTCCGCCACGAAGACATGATCCCCTACCACCAAATAGCGATCGACATTATCTCATCATTCGAGGGATTCTTCATCGAACATGTCCCCAGACTCCAGAATATCGAAGCTGATGCCCTGGCTGGCCTGGCCGCTTCCTTAGCAGTGCCAAACCAAGCACATCATTCGGTTGACGTGATAGGCCACGAACTAGTCTGTCCCAAGAACAATGTTCAATTCGTGGCCAGCTATTCCGCCCAGACGGTCGACGAAACACCAGACTGGAGACAACCATTCATAGACTTCGTGGTCTACGACATCTTGCCCGAGAACCCGAAGGAGGCCACCTATATCAGACGGCGTTCTCTCAGATTCTTCTACGACACAGAGACAAAGATGCTGTATCGCCGTTCCTACGACGGATTATTGCTCCGATGCTTGTCTAACACAGAAGCCAAAGAAGCCGTACGAGAGGCCCATGACGGTGTCTGCGGGGCCCATCAGCCTGGCCCTAAACTGCAAGACCGCCTTCGCCGGATGGGCTACTACTGGCCTACCATGGTGGCAGACGCAATCGACTATGCCAGAAAATGCAAGGCCTGCCAAGTCCACGCGGACTTCATTCACCAACCATCCGAGGTTCTACATCCAACGGTGGCATCATGGCCATTCGAAGCATGGGGGATGGATATCATTGGACCAATCACCCCACCTTCCTCCCGAGGACATCGCTTCATACTTGCGATCACTGACTACTTCTCCAAATGGGCGGAAGCTGTCCCACTCGCAGAAGTCAAGACTTCAAATGTGATTAGCTTCCTTAAGCATCACGTCATATACCGCTTTGGACTGCCACGAAGGATCATTCATGACAATGGTCCGCAGTTTATAAGCCATGCATTCTATCGATTCTGCGATAAGCACCGCATTCAGAATGTCGCTTCAACACCATACAACCCGGCAGCAAATGGGTTAGCAGAGGCATTCAACAAAACAATCATCAAACTCCTCAAGAAGTTTGTATCCTCCAACAAACGCGACTGGAACGAGAAGCTCGGCGAATGCTTATGGGCTTATCGCACCACGGTTCGAACAGCTACTGGGAATACACCATTCTCTCTAGTATACGGAGTGAGGCAGTCCTCCCACTGGAAACTCAGATTCCCTCACTCCGCAGTCGCCCTCACTTATCAATTGACAACGGATGATAACTACCGATGCCGACTACAAGAGTTGGAGGCCTTAGATGAAAAATGCCTCCTAGCTCAGCAAAGGATCGAGCTATACCAAGCGCGTATCTCAGGAGCCTTCAACAAGAAGGCCAAAATCAGAACATTCCAAGTGGGCGATCTTGTTCTGGTAGTTCGGAGGCCAATGGTCATGACTCACAAGACCGCAGGCAAATTCCTAGCCAAAATGGGAAGGTCCATTTGTCATCGAGGCCGTGTTCTCCAACGGCGCCTACCGCCTCGCCAAGCAGAATGGGGACTTGCTTATGTTGCCCGTCAACGGCAAGTTTCTGAAGAAATACTATATTTAGACAACATTTTCCAAATTATCGAGTCATGTACCCTCTTAGTACCACTGAACTCGTACCCTCTATTTTCTAAATTATCGAGTCATGTACCCTCTTAGTACCACTGAACTCGCACCCTCCATTTTCCAAATTATCGAGTCATGTATCCATTGATACCACTGAACCCACATCCACAACATTTTAGATTATCGAGCCATGCACCCGCTGGTGCCGCTGAACTCTCATTTCCTCAGTATTCTAAAAATCCAAATTATGTACTTACATTCCGGTCACTCTCTCAGATAGTAAGTCACGTATAAACATACCTCTGAACTTCCTCCCTGGAAGAGATCCTCCCTCATGATCCACTACCCGCACCCCCAGTGCACAAAAAGGGTAATCGATCCACCAATTTCCGAAACGACCATGTCCTCATTACCTCTGAGTCGCTTTCACTTCCACCAAAAACAAACCTGCCCCCTCGCATAGAACTTCCACGTCCTCCTACCTCTGAGTAGTTCTATGTACCCCTTCTTCATTGAGCCCACTCCTGCCATGTCCTCATTACCTCTGAGTGGGAAGGCTCCGTCGAAGAAATCACCATATTTGTCCATGTCCACATTACCTCTGAACAAGTATGTTGGTTCCCTTTCAACCTATTATCTGTACTCACAACCGAAGTACGATAAGGATAATAGGTCCACAAATGTCCTCTGTTGACCACAAATGTCCTCTGTTGACCACAAATGTCCTCTGTTGACCACAAATGTCCTCTGATGTCCTCTGTTGACCATAAACGTCCTCTGTTGACCACTATTGATTACAGAAAAGCTTCCGTGAAGTCTCCCCCTACCATGTTCTTATTACCTCTGAGTAGGAAGATTCTACGATAAAACCCTCATGTTTGCTACATCCTCATAACCTCGGAGCAAATATGACTTGTTTCCTTCCACCCTATTATCCGTACCCTGAACCAGGGTAAGCCAAGGATAGTAGGTCCACAAATATCCCTTGCTAAGTACTCTTAGCATAAACCTCGCCATTCTTCCGTGCCCCAGGAGCCCAGCTGCTCTATGGCACTCCTTTTCCCAACACCAAGAACATCCATGACCACTTTGCTATGGCTGCTCCAAAACATCCTAACCAAACTTGTTATCCGTACCTAAAACCAAGGTACGCCTAGGGTAACAGGTCCACAAATAATCCCCCAGCAAGTCCTATTCCATGAACACCGCAAGTGCAAGAAAGCAAAGATGAGATGAAACATGTCTATTTTCGAAAGTTCTACATCCTTTGAGATCATATCACTGTTACAAAGTAGAAATAAAAGGACAAACAAGCAAGACAAGACAAATGAACGACTATGGTTCAGAGGTACACAACGTCGAGGGATGGCCCTTCAGCAGGATAGTCAAACCTCTCAAACTATCGACGTCACATCTCCCAGAGGAGCAAAGGTTCCATCGGGAAATAAAATCCCCAGAATATCATGTTAAAGACGACCATTACGAGAAAAGAGGGAAGCAAATACATTCCATTCATCGAAGCGATCGGCCACATTCACATGATTAAACAAACAAAACCAAAAGAACTCTTCTCTACTTCATTCAGACAGAAAGGAAAGGCACAAACTACAAAAACATGCAGGCAGAAGACAGACATCTGCGAGGAATTCCTAAAACCTAGTTACAGAAGCGCCCATAACACTCCCTCAACCACCTTACATAGGAAGGATGCAGTTGGAGGAGATCTTCATCTGGAATAGGAGTGTCAGAATTCCCCGAGCTACCACCCCCGGTTGTTTCAACACTCGGAGAGAGACCATCCTGTGCAGACGACGAGTCTTCCTTCTTCGTTTCTTCCTTAACAAAGGTAGACCCCTGGTCGATGACAGGGGGTGGCGGTTCCTCTGTGACTGCAACCTCAGTGCTCAGTGGAGATACTGAAAGAATCAAAGACGGAAAGACAAAATAAAAAGATATTCAGAAAATAGTCATGCAGCTCGGAGCATACCCCATGCATGGGACGTGTGGGCGGACCACGTAACTCGTATGCGGCTCAGACATGGGGTAAACCCCATGAGGCTCGATCAAGGGACGTGTATGTGGGTCATATGGTTGCGTGCACGGAATAAGCAGTAGAGCAGACGAGTATGCGGACCATGTAACTCGTACGCGGCTCAGACATGGGGTATACCCCATGCGGCTCGATCAAGAGACGTGTATGTGGGTCATGTGGTGGCGTACACGGAGTAAGCAGTAGAGCAGACCCTATTAGGGTTTCGTAGGACGATTATGCGGACCACGTAACTCGTATGCGGCTCAGACATGGGGTATACCCCATGCGGCTCAATCAGGGGACGTGTATGTGGGTCACGTGGTTGCGGGCACGGAATAGGCAGCAGAGCAGACCCTGTTAGGGTTTCGAAATACCCATTCTTCTACATAGGTTATTACCTTCGATGGCGACGTGAACATCAAGGCGGACGGGGGCGGCGACGGTCGACGACGAAACCGATTTCCTTCTTCTCGCCGCGGCCTTCTTCACAGTCTTGGAAACCCTAGGCGCCATTGCTGTTCGTCGGTTGGGGGAAGAAAACAAGACAGGAGTTTTCAATCAAGAAAAATCTAAAGTCCGACCAAACACCCGCCTATTTATAGACAGAGAAAGAAGGATTACTGACAGACGTTTCGTACGACGTGATCGACCCTTCGGCTATCAAGGCAAACCGGACAATCAGAAGGGAAAAAACCCTTGGGATCCTCCCCCAAAAGACGGCGTGAAATCAAAACGAATCAAAGAGCATTTAATGAAGATTTGCACACGTGGTCAGGACACGTGGCAAAGAGCCTATGCGGACAGCTGCATCTATGCGGCTGAGGTACCTATGCGGCATGAATAGGGCCATGCTTCTTATTCAAAGTGTTTCAATTTTACAAATTGAAAACTTTGAAGGGGGTCCTGTAGAAGCATGGGAAATATTAGAATAAAGGCATAATGGCCCATACGGCTTTGGGTAGCAAGCCTATGCGGCTCACACTGGAGTTGCCCTATGTGGCCCAGAAGAAGACCCTCAGACTCATGCGGCTCGGGGATGTATGCGGTTCAACAGGAACATGCGGCTCAATTAACGCCCCGTGTGATCCTACCCTACAGCTGGCCACTGGAGTAATAGCCTCATTTAATGCTCTGACACGACTCGACGACTGCGACGGCTCTGACATAAAGTGTCATAATGGCTTTGCCATAATGACAGGCTCTTCGGAAAAAGAAGAAAATCTCTGACCCGATCTGTCAGAAATCCTAGATTGCCACGTGGTAAGTCTCATGCGGCTTGGGTAGAGAACAGCTTCATGCGGCTCATTAAGAAGTCACTTTATATGATTAGCAGAAATCAGCCATATGCGGTCCACCCAGAGCCCAGTTTATGCGGCTCAATACCACCCTAACCCATGCGGCTCGCAGAGACTATGCATATGCGGCTCACGGAGGGTTCGTCCCCTGCGGCTCGCAGAGACTACGCATATGCGGCTCACGGAAAGTTCGTTCCCTGCGGCTCGATGAGGCATTGAATCATGCGGCTCATGAAGATTATCTCCCTGCGGTTCAAGTGTTGGCCATCCTATGCGGCCCTGGCAGGACCTTCAATTGAAATACGTGGCATTGAAGATTCAAACGAATCCCAACAAGAATATTTGACATCAGCATCATAATTGCCGAGATCAGGACATATCATTTATCATCAAGCCAATAGAACACGTGGCGAGCAATCAAATATTGGCATAATCAATCATGAGGATTTAAAGCAGTCAGCATTA
>JANAVB010033017.1:5353330-5538892 GCA_029216955.1 Iris pallida
AATCTGGCCCAAAATTACAAGACCGCCTTCGTCGGATGGGCTATTACTGGCCTACGATGGTAGCATATGCAATAGACTACGCAAGAAAATAAAAAGATTATCAGGTCCATGAAGATTTCATACACCAACCATCCGAATTTCTACATCCGACGATGGCATCCTGGCCATTTGAGGCATGGAGAATGGATATCATTGGTCCAATCACCCCGCATTCATCTAGAGGATACCACTTTATACTCGCAATTATAGACTACTTCACCAAATGGGCAGAAGCTATTCTGCTTAAAGAAGTGAAGACATTAAACGTGATCAACTTCGTCAAGCATCACGTCATTTATCACTTTGGACTACCTCGAAGTATCGTCCACGACAATGGTCCGCAGTTCGTAAGCCATGCCTTCTATCGGTTTTACGACAAACATCGAATTCAGAATATTGCTTCAACACCATACAACCCGGCGGCTAATGGTCTGGCTGAAGCTTTCAACAAAACCATAATCAAGCTTCTCAAGAAGTTCGTGTCCTCAAACAAACGCGACTGGAATGAAAAGCTTGGCGAATGCATATGGGCGTACCGTACTACAGTCCGGACACCCATCGGGAACACACCATTCTCTTTGGTATACGGAAGTGAGGCAGTTCTCCCATTTGAAACTCAAATTCCCTCGCTCCGTGTCGCCCTCACTTTCCGACTAACGTCGGATGATAATTACCGTCGTCGGCTATAAGAATTGGAGGTCGTAGATGAGAAGCGCCTGCTAGTTCAACAACGAATCGAGCTTTATCAAGCACCATCTCTAGAGCCTTCAACAAAAAGGTCAAACCGAGAACATTCCAAGTAGGCGATCTCATTTTGGCAGTTCGAAGGCCGATGGTTATGACTCATAAAACCGCCGACAAGTTCCAGCCCAAGTGGGAAGGCCCATTTATTATTGAGGCTGTATTCTCTAATGGTGCATACCGTCTCGCAAAGCAAAAGAGACTTGCTCATGATGCCCATCAACGGCAAGCTCCTGAAGAAATATTATGTCTAAAGGACACCCTCCAAATCAACCGAATTGTTGAGTTATGTACCCTTAGGTACCGCTGAACTTACACTCTGGTTACCCCAAATGAATTCATATCGCATCTTCCGGGCAGCAAGTCATGTATGATCATACCTCTTAACTTCCTTCCTAAAAAAGCATTTTCCTCAGAATCTGTTACCCTAGCTTTCAGTGTATAAAAAAGGGAAATATGTCCACAAAATTCCCGAAACAACCACGTCGATGTCACCTCTGAGTTGTTTCTCTTCCATCACAAATAAATCACCCTTTATATAGAACTTACATGTCCATATTACCTCTAAGTTGTTCTATGTATCCTTCGTTGAGTCCACTCATGCCACGTCCCTATTATCTGAGTATGAAGACTCCGTTGTAAAACTTCCGTATTTACCACGTCCTCATTACCTCTGAGTATGTTGGTTTTCTCTCGACTTATTATCTGTACCCAAACTAGGGTACGCCAAGGGTAATAGGCCCACAAATGTCCAGAGTTGACCACAAATGTCCGCAGCTGACCACAAATGATGTACTAGGTCCTCTAGTACATGTACCTCTTTCTTTATCATCACATGCCTCTGGAGTCCAGTTGTTCCATGGCATTCTTTTGCCCAATACCAAGAACTTCCACATCCATCTTACCACGGAGTTGTTCTATGTATCTACATTGAGCCCACCCCTACCATGTCCTCAGTACCTCTAGGTAGAAAGGTTCTTTCATCAATCCTCATGTTTACCACGTTCAATTAAATATGCTAGGTCCCTCTATCGAACTTATTATCTCTACCTAAAACCAAGGTATGCCAAGGGTAATAGGTCCACTAAGAGTCCCCCAGTGAGGCAAGTACCATAACACCAAAGATACTGTACAAACACAACAGTTACCACAAATAAAAAATAGGGTAAACATACTCATTCATTTAAAGTCAAAAGTGTTACATAACAAATAATGGAGAAAAATAATAATAAAAGAGAGAAAAATCTATTATGGTTCGGCGATACACAGTACTCTGAGCTGGTCCTTTAGGTTGGTTATCGACCGCTCAATCCTCAGTGTAGCCCGACGCTCAGCCTCTTGAGTCAACTTTTCTCCATCCTCTAGATGTGAATGAGCCTGCCAACGGTCTTCAAGTTTCTTCAGCGCACACTCCAGGGCAGCAGAGGTTCGGGTGACCTGTCGGTCTCCCGGCAAATTAACTCCTTATCTCTGTGGGAGGCCTGGAGTTCAGATTCTAAAGAAGCCAACTTTATCTGAAGTTGGAGGATCTGCTCATTGGTATCGGCTATCACACGAGATACGACCTCTTTCCGAGCCAACAGTCCTCTTCTCTATGGCTTAGTTGATAAAACCTCAGAGATAGCTCTTGAAGGTCCTTCACTAGAGCAGGCTTGGACGTATTTAGTACCATCTTTACCTTTTCCATGGCTGTTGTAAGGAAGGTGCGCTCCTGATCTATTGACAAAGACATATCAAGTTGCCGCAGCCCTTGAAGCTGAGCCACGAGTGTTTGCCATTTATTGTAAAAGTATAGAACAATTATATAGGAGGACTAAACTTAGACTCACAATACAAACTCGCTTGTACAAAGAAAGCTTAGGGACGAAAACCTAGGTACAGCATTCTAAGTACAATTATTTATTTTAGATTCTGGGGGTGACGATAGAGGCTCGGGAAAGCAATGGCTGCTCTGCCTTACTCCTTGGACGATCGGACGTAGCCTTGGCTCCGGAGAAATGCTCTTGGAAGTGTAGAGAAGCTCCTATGTGCTCTTCGTTGCCTACTCTCTGGGCATCTTTGGGGCACTATCTCTGTGTGTATCCGCTTGGGAGAGGTCTCTACTCTTTTTGTCTCTCTCCTCTTGTACGCCTGTCCTCTGTGTGTCCCCTCTCTGCAAAGGAATGGCACCTTGCTATTTATAGGGATGGGGTCATTATTAGGGTTTGTAATGTTTATCCCCTCTCAAAAAGTCGACGGCCTGTTGATTGATCAATCTGGGCCATTAATCTTGAATCTAATGAATCTGGGCCATTAATGTAGATTGCGCCGAATCATATGAGTAATTAATGCTGATTGCAACAAATCTGCATCATGATGATTTGTTGACATCTGCAAATCTAAATGAATAAATCTGAGTTATTCTCTCGCCACGTGTCTCCAGATTATTGGGATTTGACCCAATCTGGAGATTACTTTGATTGCAGTAAATCTGAATTATTGAGATATGATCGGCTTTTGACACGTGTCCTGCCACGTGTCTCAACTGTTGTACTCATGAGCCGCATGAGAATCATCACACTCAAACCGCATGAGAGTCATCGTGCCCAAACCGCATGAGAGTCTCCCTACTCGAGCCGCATGAGATTCCTCATACTCGAGCCGCATGAGGGATTGTAATTACCGAACCGCATATGAGTCTTCATACTTGAACCGCATGAGAGTCTTCATACTCGAGCCGCATGAAGAGTCATCATGGCCGAGCCACATGAGAGTCTTCATACTCGAGCTGCATGAGAGTTGTCATAACCGAGTCGCATGAAGAGTCGTCATGATCGAGCAGCATGAGAGTCTCCATACTCGAGCCGCATGGGAGTCTTCATACTCGAACCGTATGAAGAATCGTCATGCCCGGACCGCATGAAGAGTTGTAGCCGCATAGAGAGTTCTTGGAGTTGGTGGACAGTGCCAGTTGTGGAGATTTTCTTTGTTTTCCTAGGAGGATCGTGTCTTTATGTCAGAGTCATCATTACAGCCTTCTGTCAGAGTTGTCAATTTTATCTTTATGTCAAAGCTGCCTTGTTGTGTCAGAGCATTAAATGAGGCCTCTGCTTAATGGCTAGCTATGGGGACGAGTTGCATAAGGCCACGTGGCTTTTACCCAAGCCGAATAGCCATATTGGGGGCAATTTGAGCAGCATGAACCTCTCGAGCCGCATGAAGTTCTGAACCGCATGAAACTCTCCCTTTGTTGAACCGCATGGATATTCCTGTTCTTTTTTATGCTTCTACAAGACCCCCTTCAAAGTTTTCAATTTGCAAAATTGAATCACTTTGAATAAGAAGCATGGCCATATAGAAACTCTTCTAGCCGCATAGGTTGTTCTATCCGTATGGACTTCCTAGCCGCATGGACGTTCTAGCCGCATGGACTCTCTGGCCGTATAGGCTGTCTGCCGCATAGACTGCCTGGCCGCATGGGCTGTATGGCCGCATAGGCTCCTCTCTGCCATATAGGCGTCATTAATTGCCTTTTGATTCGTTTTTGATTTCGAACCGTCTTTGGGGGGGAGTCCCAAGAGTCGGCTTATTAAATATTTGGATTTTCTTTTCTTGGATGAATCTCCTTTATGAGAGGGGACAAAATCCTAGGAGTCGGTTCAGCATACGACCCGAAGCACCTCCATCGGTCCACGTGCTCCCCCTTTGTCCGCCTATAAATATGAGCAATTAGGAGAAGGAAATTCTTTACTTTCTCCTTTAATTCAAGTCTTTTCTACCCTAACTGTCACCCTCTTCTTCTTCTTCGATCATCGATGGCTCCCAAGAAGACTGTTGCGACGAAGGGTAAGAAGGTGACGTCTTCATCGGCTGCGGCTGCGAAGGGTAATAAAGCTGCTTCTACTTCAACTGCGGCTGCTCCTCCATCGGCCGACGTACCCGACGTTCACCCCGATGTCCACCCCACCATTGCTGGTAAGGGCATTGCGTGAGCTTGAAACTCCAACTGTCATGGCTACGTCGCATGTTCTATGCGCGAGCCTTCATCTTCACGTGTGCCGTATGTACGCCTCATGTCCGAGCCACATGGGGTAGTTCCATGTCCAAGCCGTATGGGGTAGTTCCATGTCCGAGCCGTATGCGAATTGTTATTATGGCCGCACAAGCACTTCGCCAACGGGGCTGCATAAGCTCACTTGATCTGAACCGCATAAACATATTCGAACTGGACCGCATGAACTTATCTGCTTGCAACCGCCTAAGCTTATTTGGTCTGTAGAATCGCATAAGCACATCTGGACTGGACCGCATGAACTTATCTGCATTGAACCGCATAAGCTCATTTGATCTGAGCTGTATGAACTTTATCTGAATTGAACCGCATAGGCTCGCATGAACTCGCTTGTCGTATGAGCCTCTACTAAACGGAGCCGTATAAGCTTTTTCTGAGTTGGGCCGCATGAGACTCCCTTAAATTCAAGCCGTATAAGTTCGAGAACACCAATCAGTTCTCTTTGACCATCTTTTTTAACTTATTTCTTTTGTTCTCTTCTCATTGGATTTGCCAGTCAATGTTGCGGGAGAGCTTCTGGTGGGTTTAAACCAATTTGCTATGGACATGCGACTCGACGACTTAGTTCAACATGTGTCGGAGCAGCTTCTCACCGACGAGCCTTTGGAGAGATTGAACGCTATCAGGACCCAGCCCTTCCAATTTTTTTGTGCCATGATGAACTCAGGGAAGCTGGACGGAAGGTATCTGAAGCCAGCATTCCTCTTCAGGGATGCTTTAACCATAAAGAACTCCCGAGTGCTGGATATTTCTGGGAGCTGGAACTTTACTCTAGACGGGGTGGAGATCCATATCCCCTTTATGGAGCATCATTTTCCTCTCTCGTGGTTAAATATGGTCTTGTTGGACAGGCAGATGGTGGACTCCCTAACTCCAACCAAGTCGGGGATGTTTGTGGGCAACATCCGTTATAATAAGAACATTGGGTCAGCATATGCGGGCAGGGACTCGGTCAGTCGGTACGTGATGGGGCTGGCTCCAGGCACCTTTATCAACGTATCTGGTCCCAACTTCACGTTTACTCAAGCTGACACCTTCCTGAATCAGCTTGCTCGTAAGGGGTCCTATCTTGTTGGCAGGTTGGCGTTGCTGAACTGGATAAACCCCATCCCTACGTGGGCCAACTTGACCACATAGATTTTGTGAAAGTACGAGGCATTCCTGCGGGAGGTCAATCTCTACGACGCCATTCGGGGCACCTGTCACAGGCTACCCATCAACAAGCCGTTGTTCATGGCACTCTTGGAGATGTACGACCGGCGGACGGAAACTTTCTTCGCACCCGGAAGGGAGTTGGGACTCGCTCTCTATGAGATGTATGCCATTTCCAAGCTGCCATGGGGGGGACGAGGCCTTTGAAGTGTACACTCCAAAGAACGAGGAGTTTGAGGATTTGGATCGATGATGCCCCGGCTTCGTTGCCGTATACTTGGAATTGTTATGTCACCACAGTACCTGTCACCAGACGGCTATCAAGAAGGACGGTAGGTCAGAAAGGAGTGCTCCCCATACCACGTCCTGGATCTCATACCTTTTTAAATTCAGTCCCTCCGGTCGGGTTTCTTCCCGAGATCTTCAAACCCAGAAGGAGGTAGAAAGTCTGGCGTCGACTGCCAAGAGATCAAGGTCCAAGGGCGACAAATTTGGGAGTCATACTTACTTTTTTAGCTATTTTTATCATAGTACTCAGCGGCCGTCAGAGAAAGCGCTCTTGGCAGGATTCTTAATGGTGTGGCTACGAAACTGCGTGGTCTCAGAAGGGGCAGGTTCCATTGAGAGGATCAGCCGCCACTTTATCCTCCCTGCCATGAAGCTGGCCTTTGGAGTCAGACTGGCCCTTCATCCGGCCATGGTGTGCAGCATACACCATGGTCTTCGCGTCTTCTCGTCCAAGGTCATTGCCCGTGACACAGCGATAGATTTTGAGCGAATAGAGCTACCCTACCATTATCTGATGGGGTGGCTGTTGATGCACTACCGGTCTTTGATGAGGCCTGGAGCAGAAGATGGTGTTACAGATGATGACGCTTTCCTTTTCCGATACTACCACCAGCCCTGGGAATACAGTACTATGTCAGCTTGTCGGAGGGCGCTGGCGAGAGGATGGATACGACTTCTTTGTGTCCGTTCCTTATTTTACTGACGAGGAAGTGAGGGGTGTACATATTGATGGTACCGGACCTCCTCACTTCCTGCCTGAGAAGAGGCTATTCTGGTTGCGCAATATTCGTCCAGTGCACCTGATTTATCGTAATCACAACAACGTATACCTGGAGCCCTATTTGTCCAGTACGTTCACCCGCCAATTTGGGTATAGCCAGTTATTCCTTGAATGTCCCAGTTCTTGCCTGGGCTTTGAGGGCAGCGTCCTTGATGGTGCTAGGGCATGGAATTATTATGACACCTACCATACCCGAACCAGCTTCTCGGTTCCTGATGTTAAGGCGCCAGGGGAGATTTTGTACATGGTGGCCCTATACCATGTTACGGCGAGCTAGCCTTCCGTCAACTTTGACCCGAGGACTAGCTTTATTGCGGGTACTGGCTTGGCGGAGAAGCCCAAGGGGTTAAAGGCGAGAAAGAAGGGGGCGAACAGGGTTCCCGTGCCTGACTCCGAGTCCTCCGATGCGGCCGAAGAGGACGATAAGCATGATGACGAGAACTCTCTCCCTTCTGAAGATGAAGGGGTGGCAGATCAGTCACCTATTATGCCAGACGAGATGGTGGTGGATCAGCCGCCTGTTGTACCAGTGGTGGTGGATCAGCCGTCTAATGTGCCTGGGCCCTCGCGCAAGCGAGGCAGGCATGAGTCAGCCGATGGCAGCATAACCTTCTCCATAAAGCGGGCTACGATTAGGCATCGCAGGCTACTCATTACGGAAAGGGGAGAGGATGTTGACGCCATTCCAGAGGTGAATTGAGTCGTAACTATCTCCTCTTTACATCTTTTCTTTCTTCCGGGTTATGATCTAATTATTTGTTTTTTTTTCTTTTTCCTTGTAGGTGTCAGAAGAGTCGGATTTCCAAGAACCGGCTGCCACTCCTGAAATCGATCCGGTCCTGGCCACTTTGATTAGTGACATGTGTGCCGCGATTATTTTCGCGGCGGCCTTTTCGGCGGCGGCTGAGGGATCTCACATTGCCGAGGTCCCGACTCAGGACGACGGGAGTTCTCTCAAACCCGTCCCTGAGGTCGCTGAACTTCAGCAAGACAAAACTGATCCAGTCGTATCTCCTTTTGGGGCGGCTGGGTCTATGGAACCAGCCGAACTCGGCTTGGAGTTTGTTGGCGTGGAGACTTCGGCGGCCGAGAGCGAACCTCAGCCACCACAATCCTTCCCTGGTAAGATCCGCTAAATCTTGACTAGTGAGGAGGCTCATTTGCTCTATCATCACATCCTTCGGGTTAAGTTGGTTGATAGTTGCTTTGGACGTACAGGTCCTGCCGCTTCACTGCCCGTGACGGATATTGTTGGAGAAGATTCTGCAAGTGGGGATTTGGTGGAAGTGAGCGTGCCCCCTCCTCTCCCGACTTATGTTGAGGGGCCTTCTGCCGGATCGAGTTCGGAAGGTCAGATGGTGGTACAGCCTGGACGGGGAGCAATGGTCCCTGCGTCCTCCTCTGCAAATATGGCTTCGGGGGTCGACCTCTCAGCCTTGCCGAGTATCCAGGTTCTTCAGGCCGCAGAGGAAGAACTGGCCGTTGTTCAAGCGTCTTTCCGCTCGGAGTTTGTTTTTCTTGTGGTAGGGGCGACAAATTCTGTTGCGTCTTCTTTGACACTGCCAGCTACACTTTCTTTGACGCCGTCCTCTACAGAAGCTCTAGATGAGGTGTCACAGGATATGGTTGATAGTTTCTACCGCCACTTGAAGTGAGGAGTAGAAGCTGCTGTGGAACGGGGGATCCCCTTTGCTTTGTCCCGACAATGTGCTCGTGGCCAAATCGAGACTCTTAAAGCCCTTCCTGGCGAGACAGCGATAGCTGCGCTCCTGGAACCCAAACTGTTAGAAGCTGATCAGCTTGTGACTCAATTAAAAGCGTTACGGCAAGATGATCTGCCTGCTGCAATAGATCAGGAGCGGGGTTTCCTTACTGCTGCCCTGGAGAAGATAAGGTTCGCGCGAGATACTTTCGAGCCGGTTATAAACAAGGATTTTGACGACCTATCTGTCATGTACGACTAGCTAGGCCGCCGGAGCGAGGTTTGCAGAGCTCGAGAAGCGGCCGCCTCACGTAGAGTAATCGATACAAGGGCGCGGATCCTCGAACTTTAGAAGGAACTGGCTTTCTTGGAGTCTGAGCTGGAAGCTTCCTGTGCGGACCAAGAGCTGATCATTCGGGATGCCGAGAACGTTTCCCGAGCTTCTGCTAACCTGGAGCGTGCTCTGAAGAGGTTTGAGGATGGCTGGCGGGCTCATGCGCACCTGGAAGACGCGGCGTTGCTGACTCAAGAGGCCGAGCGCCGGGCCAAACAGAAGTTTGAGCGGTCGACTGCCTTGCTAAGGGACTACCTCATGGCTTTATGTATTTCCGAACAACAGTCAGTTTTTTCTTCTTTTGTTTGTGTTCTTTTTTGTCTTTCATTCTCCATTTCATAGCAGGGACATAATCCCGGATAATGTAGTACCTTAAATATTGAATAAATGAGCATGTCTCAATTCATCCTCCATTTCTTGCACTTGTAGTTTTTGTGGCGTTCGTTCCACTAGGGAACTATTTGTGGACCTGTTACCCTGGGCATACCATGGTTTTAGGTACGAATAACAAGTTTTGAGAGAGATACCTAGAACAACTTTGCGATGAGATGGCTGTGGAAGTTCTGGGTATAGAGAGAATGCCAGGGAGCAACTGGGCTCCCAAGACATGATAAGAAAAGAGTGGCATGTACTAGAAACTTAGTACAGCATTTGTGGTTCGTAAGGGACATTTGTGGTCGACTAAGGACATTTGTGGTCGTCGGAAGACATTTGTGGGCCTATTATCCTTGGCGTACTCCGGTCGTGGGTACGAATAATAAGTCGAGAGAGAACCATCATACTTACTCAGAGGTAATGAGGACGTGGTAAGTATGGGGGTTTCTTCGGTGGAGCCTTCCCACTCAGAGGCAATGAAGACATGGCAGGAGTGGGCTCCATGAAGGATACACAGAACAACTCAGAGGTAATGAGGACGTGGAAGTTCTATATGAGGGGGCGGTTTGTTTTTGGTGGAAGTAAAACAACTCAGAGGTAGCATCGACATGGTTGTTTTTAGGAAATTTGTGGATCTGTTACCCTTTTTTGTGCACTGAGAGTGCGGGTAGTGGATCATAAGGAAGGAGCTCTTTTTAGGAAGAAAGTTCATAGGTATGATCATACGTGACTTACTACCCAAAAGGTGCGATATGATTTTGTTTGGAGTGACCAGAGTGTAAGTTCAGCGGTACCTGCGGGTACATAACTCGACAATCTGGAAGATTTGGAGTCAGAGTGTAAGTTCAGCGATACCTGCGGGTACATAACTCGAGAATCTGGAAGATTTGGAGGATGTATAGGAGTTCAGCGGTACCAGAGTATACATAACTCGACAATCGAAGATATTTGGGGGTAGATTGTGAGTTCAGTGGTACCAAAGGATACATAACTCGACAATCAGAGATATTTATGAGATGGGTATGAGTTCAGCGGTACCAGATGGTACATAACTCGATAATCGGAGATATTTGGAGGCAGAATATGAGTTCAGCGGTACCATGGGGTACATAACTCGACATTCTGAGATATTTGGAGAATGTCGTTTCAGACATAATATTTCTTCAAGAACTTGCCATTGATGGGCAATATGAGCAAGTCTCCATTTTGTTTCGCGAGGCGGTAAGCACCGTTGGAGAACACAGCCTCGATGATGAATGGGCCTTCCCATTTTGGCTAGAACTTGCTGACGGTTTTGTGCGTCATATCCATCGGCCTCCGAACTGCCATAATGAGATCACCCACTTAGAATGTTCTGATTTTGACCTTCTTGTTGAAAGCTCCGAAAATTCGGGCTTGATATAGCTCAATTCGTTGCTGAGCTAACAGGCGCTTCTCGTCTAGGGCCTCCAACTCTTGTAGTCGGCGATGGTGATTTTCATCCATCATCAACTGATAGGTGAGGGCAACGCGGAGTGAGGGGATCTGAGTCTCTAGCGGGAGAACTGCCTCACTTCCATATACCAGAGAGAATGGTATATTTTTGGGGGCCGACCGTACTGTAGTACGGTATGCCCATAAGTACTCGCCGAGCTTCTCATTCCAGTCACATTTATTGGAAGACATGAATTTCTTGAGCAGCTTGATTATGGTTTTATTGAATGCTTCTGCCAATCCATTCGCTGCTGGATTGTACGGCATTGAAGCAATGTTCTGAATTCGATGCTTGTCACAGAACCGATAGAATGCGTGGCTTGCGAACTGCGGACCGTTGTCATAGATGATCCTTCGGGGCAGTCCGAAGCGATAGATGACGTGATGCTTGAGGAAGCTGATCACATTTGAAGTCTTCACCTCTGCCAGCAGAATAGCCTCCGCCCATTTGGAGAAGTAATCTGTGATTGCGAGTATGAATTGGTGTCCCCTGGACGAAGGCAGAGTGATCGGACCGATGATGTCCATTCCCCATGCTTCGAATGGCCAAGATGCCACCGTTGGATGTAGAAACTCGGATGGCTGGTGGATGATGTCTACATGGACTTGACAGGCTTTGCACTTTCGTGCATAGTCTATTGCATCTGCAACCATCGTGGGCCAGTAATAGCCCATTCGGCGAAGGCGGTCTTACAATTTTGGGCCAGGCTGATGGGCCCCACAGACGCCATCGTGAGCTTCGCGTACAGCTTCTTTGGCTTCTGTATTTGACAGACACCGAAGCAGTAACCCATCGTATGGTCGTCGGTACAACATTTTCGTCTCTGTATCATTGAAGAACCTGAGAGAACGTCTTCTGATAGAAGTGGCTTCCTTCGGGTTCTCTGGCGGAATGTCGTAAACTACGAAGTCGATGAATGGTTGTCTCCAGTCTGGTGCTTCGTCGACTGTCAGAACGGAGTAACTCTCGATGTATTGAACGTTATCCTTGGGACAGACCAATTTACGGCCTATTATGTCCACCTGATGATGAGCGTAATTCGGCACCGCTAGGGAAGCAGCCATGCCTGCTAGGGTATCAGCCTCAATATTTTGGAGTCTGGGAACATGTTCTATGAAGAATCCTCCCAAGGACGAGATGATGTTGATTGCTATTTGGTGATACGGGATCATGTCTTCGTGGCGAACCTCATATGAACCCCTGATCTGGTTGACGATTAATTACAAATCGCCGTATGCTTCGAGATACTCTACCCCCAGATCCTTCGTAAGTCAGAGGCCAATAACAAAGTGTTGTACTCGGCCATATTGTTTGAACAGGGCTCTGTGAGGAAGTAGGCCCGATTAATCACCAACCCGGAGGGAGAAATCAGCACCACTCCAACTCCAGCGACGATGTTGCCCTTGGGTCCAGTTTTCGAGGAGCCATCGAAGAACATTCGCCAGATGGCATCATGGGAGACTGCATTTGAATCGGCGACCTCGTATGGTATCTCTTCGTATATTCTGGTCATCTCCGAGCCTGCATGGGCTGCTAGAACGCCTGCCAGAGCCTGGCCTTTAACAACCTTCTGTGGGACGAAGATCATGTGATATGGTGATAGTAATATTGCCCAGGTAGCAAGGCGAGAGCTGAGTGCCCCTGGTTTGGTTATGAGGACCCTGAGAGGGTTGATTCGCGATATAACGTGGATGGTTTGTCCCGCGACGTAGTATCGTATTTTCTGAATGGCGAACACAAGAACAAGGCACTCATTTTTACGGCAGTATATCTGTACTCTGGCCCCATCATCTTTCGACTGAGGTAGTATATAGCTTGCTCATGGCCTGCATCATTGTTCTGTGCTAGTAGAGCGCCAAGAGAATGTTCCATAGCTCGTACATAAAGTAGGAATGGTTTTCCAGCAACCGGGGCTACCAGGACCGGAGGTTTCGTCAGATATTCTTTGATGCTGTCGAAAGCGCGCTGGTATTTCTCATCCCATACGAATGAAATGCCCTTCTTTATAAGGTGGATGAATGGTTGACATCGTCCGGAGAGGTTAGAGATGAAACTCCTGATGTAAGCTAGCCTGCCTTGGAGGCCTCGGAGTTCACGGAGATTTCTCAGGGGACCCATCTCCATGATTGCCTTCGTCTTCTTAGGGTCTATATGGATGCCCTGGGAAGTAATGATGAAACCTAGGAATTTCCTGCTGGAGACACCCAAGAAGGATTTCGTAGGATTCATCTTCAAATTGTGTGCTCGTATCAAGTCGAACACTGTCTTGAGATCTTGTAGATGATCTTCCTTAGAGCGGCTCTTGACGGCGATGTCGTCGACATAGCACTCCACTGTCTTGCCAAGTGGTCCCTAAAGATGATGCTTATAGCTCTCTGATAGGTGGCGCCAGTATTCCTTAAACTGAAAGGCATGACGGTGTAGCAGTATGTGCCGATTGGTGTCCAGAATGATGTGTGCTTTTTGTCATCAGGAAACATCTTGATTTGATTGTACCCTGAGAAACCATCCATGAATGATATACGCTCGAAGCCGCCGGTGTTGTCAATCATGATGTCCGTGATAGGGAGAGGGAACTCATCCTTAGGACATGCCTCATTCAGGTTCCGGAAGTCGATGCATATTCGAATCTTTCCGTTCTTTTTTAGGACTGGTACTATATTGGCTACCCAATCTGGATGCTGATCTTCATGGATGAAGCCGCTAGCTATCAATTTGTTGACCTCAGCTTCGATGGCATTCATGATATCGGGACAGAACTATCGTTGCTGTTGCTTGACGGGCTTTGCGTCTGGACGAATATTGAGTTTATGAAGTGCAATCTCGGGGTCCAGTCTTGGCATATCTTCATAGCTCCAGGCAAACACGTCGATATATTCTTTGACGAGTTGCAGTAGCGACTCTCGCTCTTCATTTGTCAGGCTCTTGCTGACGAAGATCGGTTTCGGAGAGGACTCATCACCAAGATTAACTTGTACGACCTCATCTTCGGTAGAAGGCTCTCTTTGTTTGAATCGCATTTTCCATTGTGCATCTAGATGTTGTGCCCACGGTTCTAACTCAAGAAGTTCAGGAATGTCTTCATCTTTTTCATAGGCATCGGTCAATGCCATGTTGACGGATAGAACTTGTCTGAAGATGTCCCCGATGCTAACATCCGAATCGGAAGTTGGTGATCCGGTTTAGTGTGAATGCCAGTCGTACTCTTCATCCGAGCTTTCATGGGTCATTGCAGGTGTAGCATAACCTAGCCTACGTCTGGTCCTATTGTAGTAATCTCGTAGTTTCCCAACTGGGACCGACAATAAGGACAATCGCCGTCCAATGCCGTAGTTCAAACCTGGCGTGGTTTCCAGATCATACCCCTATTTTTGCATAAGGTACTTAGATCGGGGACTATACAGATAAAGGGGCAGTCTTCCGGTGTTGGGCTCGAGATCACCTTCTTCTATGCTTAAGGGCTGTGGATTATTTTTTCGGCCGAAAATGATTAGATGATCATCTCCTTTGACTATGAAGCATGCATCTTCCATAGGAGTGAGTTGGTTCGTAGTACAGACATTCGTTACTTGTGTGTGTAGGTGAGAGCCTATACCGTGCTCCATAGCATACATTGTACAAAGCTTATTAAGCTCGAGGTAGTTCAAAGCTATCCCTTTATTGATAAAGTAGGGTATCTTCTCCGGAGGAATTACATCATCTACGGATAGAACATCAGTATAAGCAGCCACGTACTTGGCCAGCTCGGGTTCTGCTTCTGCCACCCCCAGCACAAATGAAGACTGGGATGACAACCTGGGCAGCTTAATCATCAGGGGCTCTACTGGCGGAGCTGACCGCGGAGTCGTGGGCATGCTTGCTACCCCCGGCTGAGTGCTTGGTGTGAGACAGAGAGTTATTGGCGTATTTGCTACCCCCGGCTGAGTACTCGATTGCTGATTTGCCTTAGGGAGACGAATCGTCATTGGCTTGACAGAGGGATGGAGTACCTCTGCTTGTCGATGGCTGGCTCTAGGCAGCCTGATTGTCAGTAGCTTTGTTGTGGTTCTTGGCACTTGGCCAGACCTTGGCAGTCGAATTATCATCTGCCCTTCTTGTACAGAGAGGCTGATTGTATCTTTACGCAGAGTGGCCGTAAGAGGTGCAGCTCTACCAAGTTTTCGAGCTTGAAGGTGGATCGTCAGAGGTTCTTCTGATCCCATTGCCGCCTCAATTGGAGCCTGAGTATCTTCTTCGACAAGATGCCTTTTCGACTTCTCATATAAGCTTGAGTCGGAGTAGTAGGATTCGACTCCTTTAAAGGGATCGATGTCAGCAAACTCTATCTTTACGAAGCCGTGCTTGTCGACGTACTTGAAACATTGGTGCAGTATGGAAGGCACAATCATGTAATCGTGTATCCAAGGACGCCCCAGAAGGATGTTGTAGGACGTATCCGCATCGATGACGTAACAAGTCACTTTCGATTGAAGGTCGCCGATTTGTCATTTCAGACATATCTTCATGATAGGGTAGCTTCTACCTGAATTGAAACCACTGATGGCAGTGCTGGTTGGTGTCAGGCGATGCATTGGGATGCGCAGATGGTGTAGCAGGCTCTTCAAAATGATGCTTATGGAGGAACCGGGATCAATATGTATCCGGTCTACCTTGATATCGCCAATGTACCCAGTATAATATAGAGGGCGATCGTGTAGGTTGGTCTTGATAAGCATATCCTGCAGAGTGAAGACAATGTTGGGCATCGTACCGGTGCAAGCGCTGTCTTGAAGATCTATAGGTGATCCCTCCCGGGCGAGGTTGGAGTGAGCCAGATATACGTCGGCATTCTGGAGTGCTTCTCTAGTGCAATGCAAATGTCCTTGGAGAGTCTCCGGAGTTTGTATAATGACAACTTGGCTGGTGTGTTAGCCAGTTGTGCCAAGATGTCAAAGTTGTAGGGCTTTTCCAGCCCGTGAGGTGTCGCTCTTCGGAGCGGTTTGTCGAAGCGAGTCTCCTCCGGCCTAGGCTTGTCGGTCGTCGAAGGCTAGGCAGGTCCTGGAGCATGAGCAGTGACAGGCTGATGATCTTCTGCTGAATTGCCCGGTGGAGGTTGTGTTTGTGCCCCAGATCGAGTGACCACGGCCGTAGCCTCTTCGACTTCTACCGAAGTTGTGCGGCATGATTTGACTCTCCCACTCTTCTTTCTGATGGTGGAGAGTGGCGTGGACTGAGTCACCTCCGGTACCAAGTCTGGATGGACCCACATGATCTTTCCCCGCGATGTGGTAAGGGGCACTAGACCAGCAGCCTGGTCTCGAGGAAGCGGAAGGTTAGTGACCTCTATCTTTGCTTTGGGGATGGGTACTACTCCGTCTTGCATCTTTGTCGGTGGGAAGCTACCGAATTGTACTGACACCATGTTGGCTGCCACAGTCACATCTTCGAAATCAATGGCCAAGGCCTTAGAATCGATAAGATGTTGGATATATCGCTTTAATTGGTAGCAGTCTAGTGTGGCATGGTGGATGTAGCGATGGAAATGGCAGTACTTGGGGCTTTCTATTTCTGCAGGATGAGGTTCACGCCTTGGAGGAGGGAGCTGAATCCGACCCCTTTGGATGAGCATGTCCAAGATGGGCTTGACATGACCGTCCTCAAAGGATTAAGACATCTGAGGCCACTTCTTTTCTGCCGACTTTGGTTCGGGTTTCTGGGCTGTGTCAGCCACCATAGCTTGCTTACCCTTGCTGTCTCGATTGTTGGAAGAGTTGCCGCTATTGTTGTTGTTATTAGGGCGTTTACCCTTGTCCTCTCCCTCCAGGATATGCAGTCCCAATTGGCGAGCTTTCTTTAATTTGTCCTCTGCACTAGTGGTACTGATGATGAACGTCTTCTAGTCCTTGAACTGACTTTCGCCCATCCAGAGGCTGATCGTGGGAAGTAACCTCTTTTGGCAAATTTCAATCAAGGTGGAATCAGGATTACCGGAAGGCAGCTTCATCGCGGTTTGGCGAAACTGCTCGATATAGTTTCTCGTCAGCTTCTTTTCTTCCTGAAACATGGCCCGGAGCTCTTGAACCTCTCGTCTTGCTTCTCTGGCATCATCTGCTACGGTGGGAGTCGATATTTCAGGAGGATTATCACACGGATTTGGTGCGGCTGAGTTCGAGTCTGCATTGACCGTAGGCCCTACGTTTGTTTGGCCCTGCGTCCTTCCTTCCAAAGTTTGAAGGGCCGCTTTGATCTCGTCCACAGATTTGACCAAGATAAGAAGTATGGCCTCTAGAGCGTCGATGCATTGGTGATCACTGGGATCATCTTGATTGTTGTCGGTCATGAATACCATCTTCATACGAGGTGAGATAGAGAAAAATGTGGGGGATGTGCCCTCGGAGTCATACCCCTGCACCAAGAAGTCATCATGGTATGTAGGAATGTTCTCCTCTGTTTCAAATTCAGAAGGAGCGGTACCCCCAGCTTAAGAGCTTGCCTCATCTTGAGAGTTGTGGACGTCCTCGGGGATGTCAGAACCTTCTGCATTTGTTGGGGGCACTATTTTCCCTGGATTATCCTCTTGGAATATTGGATTGTTATGGACGTTCGGAGGAGCACTACCCCCGGCTTCGGCATTTCCCGACGAATCTTCGAGTGTGGCAGATTTCGTCTTCGAGCGGGTACCTTGGAAAACTCCTCCTGCAGCGGTGGTAGTCAACCATTTAGAAGAGAGTTTCTTGCTTGAGATCTTCGGGCTGGAGACGTTTGTTTTCTTCCCTCTTCCGTTGCCAGGGATTCTCAGAGCAGAATTGCAGGAGGCAACGAGAAGTGTCTCATCTTCCTAACTTGGGTACTGTAGTCGCTGGAAGACAGACCGCCGATCTTCTTGTACTGCCGCCTTGTTGCAGCAACAGTTGGCGATGACTTGGGTGTAGTGATGTTTGTGCAAAGGTTCTCTGCACAGCGAGCTTTCGTCTCTTTTCTTACGTTTATGGAGAATCACATCACGCAAGTCACTCATTTTGTGGGCCCAGGAATTTTGAGCACACGAGTGTGTAGGCCTCCCTCATGCTCCCTAATTCAGATGTAGTACGTGTACTTGCCTCCTATCGTAGTTGGGAGATTCTTGGCAACTATCCCGTCCGTTGGCAACCGGGGGATGGGTACGGGTAGTTCTATACAACTTTCCATTAGGGGCCCGCGTAATAGTCAGCGGGATGCCCTGATAGTTAGAAGTTGGGACAGCTGACTGGGCTTGACGAGCCCGCGCTGCCCTAGACTTCTTCCCCGTAGCACCCGCGGGTGCATAATAGGAAGAGTCCAAGTTGGACACCACAGAGTTTGGCATATATTCCAGAGAGCCATCACAGTCGGGACCGCATGAGAGACGGTCAAAGATCGACCGGGAGCCGCATGGGGCAGATACTATGCGGCTGGGATTGGTAGCCGTGCAGGCTGTCTGCACGTGGCTGTCTTCGGTTGTCGTATAAACTTTTCTTATGCGGCTGGCGACTGTGCAGGCTGCCTGCATGCGGCTGGCAGTTTTAGCCGCATGGGTTTTCTACATGCGGTTGACTTTGGTGGCCGTATAGGTTTTCTCTATGCGATTGGCAGATGTAGCCGCATGAACTTTCTTCCTGCGGCTGGCAGATGTAGCCGTATGAGCTTTCTCCATGCGGCTGGCGCCCTTATGCGGCTCAGACCGTATAGAGTTCCTCTTTGCCCCTGTAAGTCCTGCATCATAGTGTTTTCTTCTGTCGGACTTGGGGATAGCAGAGTCCTCTATGGTCTGAAGTGGGGCCGCAGGAGAGTCTTTTCCGCCGTCTTGAGCAACAGAGAGCATCTCTTCGAGAGCTTGAGGAGGAGCAAATGATTTGGGTCTCCACTCCTTACGAGCCTTCTTCGTGCGGGCTCGCTTCTGGACCAGGCAAGCGCTCCCATCGGAGATTATTTCTTCGAATGCCTGCTGGTCGAACCGGGCGACCAGTATTTGTTGAGTGGAGCCAAGTTTGGCTGCATCCGATTGCGTCACCAACTCCTCAGCCGTGGAGAAGTTTGACCCAAGCAGAGTCGCCATCGTGTTTGCCATTAATTATAAAAGTACAGAACAATTATATAGGAGGACTGAACATAGACTCACAATACAAACTCGCTTGTACAAAGAAAGCCTAGGGACGAAAACCTAGGTACAGCAGTCTAAGTATAATTGTTTATTTTAGATTCTGGGGGTGACGATAGAGTCTCGGAAAAGCAACGGCTACTCTGCCTTACTCCTTGGACGATCGGACATAGCCTTGGCTCCGGAGAAATGCTCTTGGAAGTGTGGAGAAGCTCCTCTGTGCTCTTCGTTGCCTGCTCTCTGGGCATCTCTAGGGCTCTATCTCTGTATGTATCCGCCTGGGAGAGGTCTCTGCTCTTTTTGTCTCTCTTCTCTTGTGCGCCTATCCTCTATGTGTCCCCTCTCTGCAAGGGAATGGCACCTTGTTATTTATAGGGATGGGGTCATCATTAGGGTTTGCAATGATTGTCCCTTCTTAAAAAGTCGACGGCCTGTTGATTGGTCAATCTGGGCCATTAATCTTGAATGTAATAAATCTGGGCCATAAATGTAGATTATGCCGAACCCTATGAGTAATTAATGCTGATTGCAACAAATCTGCATCATGATGATTTGTTGACGTCTGCAAATCTAAATTAATAAATCTGAGTCATTCTCTCACTACGTATCCCCAGATTATTGGGATTTGACCCAATCTGGAGATTACTTTGATTGTAGTAAATCTGAGTTATTGAGATATGATCAGCTTTTGACACGTGTCCTGCCACGTGTCTCAACTGTTGTGCTTATGAGCCGCATGAGAATCATCACACTCAAACTGCATGAGAGTCGTCGTGCACGAACCGCATGAGAGTCTCCCTACTCGAGCCGTATGAGATTTCTCATACTCTAGCCGCATGAGGGGTTATCATTACCGAACCGCATATGAGTCTTCATACTTGAACCGCATGAGAGTCTTCGTACTCGAGCCGCATGAAGAGTCGTCGTGGCCGAGCCGCAAGAGAGTCTTCATACTCGAGCCGCATGAGAGTTGTCATAACCGAGCCGCATGAAGAGTCGTCATAACCGAGCCGCATGAGAGTCTCCATACTCGAGCCGCATGGGAGTCTTCATACTCGAACCGTATGAAGAATCGTCGTGCCCGGACCGCATGAAGAGTTGTAGCCGCATAGAGGGTTCTTGGAGTTGGTGGATTGTGCCAGCTGTGGAGATTTTCTTTGTTTCCCTAGGAGGATCGTGCCTTTGTGTCAAAGTCATCATTACAGCCTTCTGTCAGAGATGTCAATTTCATCTTTATGTCAGAGCTGCCTTGTTGTGTCAGAGCATTAAATGAGGCCTCTGCTTAATAGCTAGCTATGGGGACGAGTTGCATAAGGCCACGTGGCTTTTACCCAAGCCGCATAGCCATGTTGGGGGCTATTTGAGCCGCATGAACCTCTCGAGCTGCATGAAGTTCTGAACCGCATGAGACTCTCTCTTGGTTGAACCGCATGGATATTCCTGTTCTTTTCCATGCTTCTACAACGAGCTTATCAGCTTCTACCAATTTGGGCTCCAAGAGGTCGACTATCCCTGCCCCGCCAGGGAGTGTTCTGAGAAGTTTAATTTGACCGCGGGCACATTGATGAGCCAGTACAAAAGATGTCCCTCTTTCCAGGGCAGCTTCGACCCCTCATTTCAAATGGCAGTAAAAACTCCCAATCACGTCCTTCGACGATTCGTCCAGAACTTTCGAAGAGGACAGTGTTAAAGGAAGAGTAGCCGAGAGAGTTGAAGACGGTTGCAAAGAAAATGTACCAGAACTTGATGTCCCTATCACTAGGGATGCATGTTTCGAGCGATAAGACGCCTGAACATCAATCATCTCCTCTTCCATAGCCCAAAGGATTCGAAGACTTGGCAGTACAGAAGGAACAACCTCCGGTGATAAAGCCATATTAACCGAGGAGGGTACAAGGACCATTTCTCCCCACCCCGGCAGTCCCACTACTTGTCCTCCTGAACTCGACCCGGCAAGAGGTCCCTCGATCTGAGTTGGAGGAGGAAGAGGTGTACTTCCTACCACTAGAGCCCCCTGGTAACTTCTCCCGTGAGGATGTCCATTGTCGACTGTGAAGGAGCAGGACCTGTATGTCCGAAACAACCATCGATCAACTTAACCCGAAGGATATGAAGATAGAGCAAATGAACCTCCTCACTAGTCAAGACATGACATAGCTTACCAGGGGAGGGTCACTGAGGCTGAGGCTCACTCACAGCCACCATATCCTCTTCAACGGCGACACCTGAGCCACTTGCAGTTGCTTACTCTGCCCCAGCCGCTCCGAAAGTGGATACAACTGGGTTTGTATCAACCGGCTGAGGTTCAGTAACCTCGGGGACTAGTTCAGTAAAGCACACATCGTCCCTAGTTGAGATGCCAGTTGTAGGTGGAATCTCAACCGTCGCCGGGACGACCGTGGTGGAAAGAAGCTCTGCAGTCATAGCACCAATTAAGGTGACTATAACAGGATCAACCTCAGAGGCGGTAGCCGGCCCCGGGGAGTTCACTTCTCTTGACGCCTTCAAAGAAAAAAAGAAACGATCAGATTATATATTTCAGAAAAGAAGAACTAAAAAAAGGTGAACGTAACTCGATTCACCTCTGAAACGGCTTCGACGCTATCACTTCTCTCCCTAGTGCTCGGCCCGCGAGGCCTGACTGCGACCCATTTTTGGGAGTAAGTTATGCCGACGACAGAGGACTCGTGCCTACTTCGCTTATGCGAAGCGCTAGGCACAGCAGGGGGCAGATCTGCCACTAAATCGTCTGCAGGAGGAAGTGGGTTATCAGGATCATCCTACTCGTCCACGTTAATAAACTCTGAGTCAGACACTTCAAATGTCTTCCCCTTCTTGGTCCTCGTCTGGGACTCTTTTTGCTTTTCCTCCAGACCAGTACCAGTAATAAAGCTGGTACTTGGGTCAAAATTACTAGGGGCTTATTTACCATGACATGGTACAGGGCCACCATATACAAAATATACCCCGACTCTCTAGCATCGGGTACAGAGAAGCTGGCACGGGTATGAACCGCGCTGTAATAATGCCAAGCCCGGATGCCGTCTAGAACGCTACCCTCAAAACCCAGACAGGAGCTGGAGTTGTCCAAGAGCATTTGACTATACCCAAATTGCCAAGAGAATCGACTAGGTAAGTAAGGCTCCAAAAAGACGGAGTTACGATTAAGGCTCCAAAAAGACGGAGTTACGATTACGATACACCAGATGTGCATGGCGGATGTTCTACAACCAGCAAATCATCTTCTCGGACAAGAAATGGGGAGGTACAGTACCGTCAAGATGTATGCCTCTTACTTCTTCGTCGTTAAAAAGAGGGACAAACACGAAGAAGGAGTATTTGTCCACTCGCGCCAGCGCCATCCGACATGCGGGCATGGTAGTATACTCTCAGGGCATACGGCGGTACTGGTAGATGAAGGCATCATCAGCGGTCACATTGCCCTCTGGGCCAGGCCTCATCAAAGATGGGCAATACATTAACAGCCATCCCATCAGATAATGATAGGGCAGCTCAATTCGTTCAAAATCCTTTACCGTATCGCGAGCAATGACCATGGACGAGAAAGTACGGAGGCCATGATAATTGCTGCATACCATGGCGGGGAGTAGAGCTAGCCTGCCTCCGAAGACTAGCTTCACAGCGGGAAGGATCAGGTTATGGCTGATTCTCTCAATAACACCAGCCCCCCCCCCCCCCCGAAACTACACAATTCCGCAGCCACAGCATCAGAAATCCTGCCAGTAAAGATTTATCAGACATCCTCTGGGTATATTAATAAAAGTAATTAAAGGTGTCAGATTGGCTCTCCAATCTATCACCCATAGTTTTAACCCCCTTGGCATTCAACACTTGATTGTGCATCTCCTCCCGGGTTCGAGGACTTCGAGGGGAAACCCGGCCTGAGGCACCTAGTTCAAACAGGTAGCTGAGCCAGGTCTTGGTGTGAAGAAGGTTCCCTTCTGAGCTATCATTCTTCTTCTTCGACATTTGTTGGCACGTACTATGGTGACATAGAAATTCCCGGTAAACAAACACAAAACCCAAAAACTGTTGCTCCAATTCCTCAAATTCTTTATTTGTAGGGGTATACGCCTCAAAAACGTCATCTCCCCAGGGTAGCTTGGGGACTTCATGCATCTCATGGAGAGCGAGTCCCATTTCCCCTTCAGTTGTGAAAAAGGTCCCCGTGCGACGGTTGTACATCTCGACAAAAGCCATGAACAGCTTCTTATTTATGGGCAGACCGTAACAAGTGCCCCATATGGTATGATAAAGACCAATCTCGTACAGGAGTTTCCGATATCTCCGTAAGATCCACAATGTCAAATTGATCCATAAAGGGTATGGTTCATCCAGTTCTGCAGTGACAGCCGACCAGTAGGGTAGGACCCCTTTTGAGTAATTTGGTTCATAAAAGTATCGGCTTGGGATAACCTAAAGTTGGGACCCTGCACGTTTATGAAACTACCCGGGGCCAACACGATTACAGAGCGGCTGACCGGTATCTTGCCCGCGACTACCGACCTCGATATTTTGTTGTAATAAATATCACCCACGAAGATCCCCTGTTGGCTTAGAGTTAGGGAGTCCACCAGTTTTCTGTCAATTGGCAGCATATTAAACCAGGACAGCGGGAAATGATGTTCCATCTGAGGAATACGAATCGCCATCCCATTGGAAGAAAAACTCCAACTTTTAGATAAATCTATAACACTGGAGTTATTTACCGTTAGGGCATCCCCAAAGAAGAACGCAGGTTTCAGATGCGTGCCACCTAATTTTCCCGAGTTCATCATGCCCAAGAGGTAGAAGAAGGATTGGTTTCTGATGTCCCTCAGCCTGTCCTCAGATTGATTTTTAGTAAATTGGGCTGACACATACTCGACCACCTGGTCGAACCTCACACCCAAGGTAGATTGAGCCTGACCTACCAAGAGCTCCCCCGAGGGATTGATCGACAGCTTCACTGAAAAGTAAAGAAGAAAGAAGTCAAAAGATAGCCAGAAAAAACCACTTAATACTTTCCGAGCTTATGCGGCTCTGTTAGGTGGGCGTTCATGCGGCCCAGCCCATAAAGTGCTTATGCGCTCATGAGATGTCTCTCATGTGGCTCGGTCATGAAGCATCTCTAATGTGGCTTGGCTATGAAGCATCTCTCATACGGCTCGGTTATGAGATATCGCTCATGCGGCTCAGTCATGAGATATCTCTTATGCGGCTCGGTCATGAAGCATCTCTCATGCGGCTCGGTCATGAGACATCTCTCATGCGGCTCAGTCATGAGACATCTCTCATGCGGCTCGGTCATGAAGCATCTCTCATGCAACTCGGTCATGAGACATCTCTCATGCGGCTCAATCATGAGACATCTCTCATGCGGCTCAGACATGAAATATACCCCATGCGGCTCAGTTATGAGGCATTAATGCGGCCCATACGGCACAGCTCATGCAGATTCATCACACAGAACTTGAGCAGCTCAGTGAAGACGAAAAGAGCATTAACTATGCCGAAGCATAATAGAGAAGGGCCCGCGCATATAACATGCGACATAGCCATTGTATTTAGGGTTTGGATTATTGTAGTTTCTGCCCATCGCTCTTACCATTAATTGGAGGATGAACGTCGGATTGGATCGAGCTTGTCGTATTCGATAAGGAAGCAAGTCCTTTGCCCTTTGCTGCAGCGCTGGAAGAAGCTTTGGGAGCCATGGTTGATCGAGAGAAGAGGAGAAACGACGGCTAGGGCGATGGAAAGTTTGAAAAAGGAAGGAAAGAACCTCTCCTCAAACTTCTCGTATTTATAGGCTGGCAAAGGCATGTAGATTGATAGACCCCGCTTCGGATTTCGTGCTGGCCGAAGGATAAAGGCGAATCTTACGATTCTAACCAAAAGATGGCTCCAAATCATTAAAACAAATCAAAAACAATTAATATCGAAGTAATGGGACGCCACGTGGCACGAAACCAGTATGCACTCAGAGAAGCCTATGCGGCATGAAGAGCTTATGCGGTCTCGAGGCTTCCTAGGACATACCCATGCTTCTTACTCAAAGTATTTCAAATTTACAAATTTGAAAACTTTGAAGGGGGTCTTGTAGAAGCAAGGAAAAGAAGGAAATTTTCTATGCGGCTTGAAATCAACATGGAGCCTCATGCGGCTGAAAACCCAGAAAGCTTCATGCGGCCCAAGGGCAACATGGAGCCTCATGCGGCTTAAAACCCAGAAAGCTTTATGCGGCCCAAAAGCAACGGGGAGCCTTATGCGGTTCAAAATCAGCCTAAGCAATAAATGTCTCCTTATATAGCTGGCCATAATTACTCTAAGACAAAGGTGACAACTCTGACAAAGATGACAGCTCTGATACGAAGATAAGACGTGACATTCTCCTGAAAAGACGAGAAAATTATCATGACATCCGGCACAGTTCATGAACTAAAGGAGACTCTTCATGCGGCTCAGCTATAAGACACTTTATGTAGATCACCTATGAGACACTCCTTATGTGGCTCAGTCATGAGACAACTCTCATGCGGCTCGATCATGAAGTATGTCTTATGCGGCTCGGTCATGATACATTCTTCATGCGGCTCGGTTATGAGACGTCCTTCATGCGGCTCGGTCATGAGACATTCTTCATGCGGCTCGGTTATGAGACGTCCTTCATGTGGCTCGGTCATGAGATATTCTTTATGAGGCTCGGTTATGAGACAGTCCTTTATGCAGCTCAGCTAGGATGCATCCTTCATGCGGCTCACCATTGATTAGTAGTTGAGACATGTGGCAGGGATTGACCAAGTCTTAACAGTTCAAATTTACTGCAACAAACAGATCATGATCAATCTCAACCAATCCCCAGCTGTCCACTATAAACCGAGTCTCGAGGCACAGTTACAATGATGTGACCCAAAATTTGCCACGTGGCTGTACATCTCATTCCTCATGAATTCCTATAAATAGTAAGGTGCTATTTCCTTGTAGATAGATAGAGAGAAGCAGAAAAAAGCACAAAAAGCCCAACAACCAAACAAGGACATGGGTTGGACCACGCATCATGACAGTCCATGTCCCATGGCTACTAACCGGAAGTTACAAGGCACAAACAAGTCATTTTCAAACGGCCATTCATTTCTATGACTTTCTATATCTGGCGGGGTTATCCCCGCGGTTCTAGTTAAAAGGAATCCTCAGATCGTGTCAACCCAGCAGGGCTAGCCATACCATTATATATAAACATATACGCATAGCTCTTAGTTTATGCACCGGTCCCTCGTAAGGCCACCGTGCTGAAATATATAACACATAGCACGTAGGAGTCGGATGTAGCCATCTGCTATGGACAGATGAAACCATATCTGTGGCGGCCAAACCGACACGTTAGGACTGCACCTGGGGTGGCTAGTATGGCACGATCTCGGGATTCTACCCTCCCAATGCATCTACCAAGTTAGTTGCCTAGTAATCCCTAAGTTATCCTCGGAGTTCACTTGTCGTGGTCACAAGATCACTCCCCTAGGTGTCGTACATTGTACGAGTACCCCAAGAAGGGATCCGTACTGGCTCAGGGAGTCTTATGTAGATGCCCCCTTCTTGGTGTAATGCAACACACAACACATACCACATCATTATTACCTGACAATTCATTATATAAACGCTGGACTCTTGGATATACTGGCAGGTATCACGTAGGAACACTTAGCACATGGAATAGCACTTCGGTGTTCATATAGATTGTACCATAGTACACACATAGGTCATCCAGCACTTGTATAGGAAGTCAGCAAGAATGAGGACAAAACATATCATGCGGTCAAGGGTCGGGTGGCAAACAGGCAGCTCTTAAGACTGCATGCGGCAGGGCGAAGGAGAGCGCATGCGGCTGAGAAGCAAAGGCGCATGCGGCTAGGCGGGGCAAGCTCATGCGGCTCGTGGAAGCAGGGCATATGCGGTTGTGAGGGGAAAAGTCTATACGGCTCGGATAAGCAGGGCGCATACGGCTTATGCGGCCAGACTGCATGCGGCCAGGCTGGCAAGATCATGCGGCTCGCGAAAGCGGGCTGATGCGGCTGGAAATGGAGTAGCCCATGCGGCTGAGAATGGAGCGGCATATGCGGCTCGCAAAAAAGCAAGGCGCATGCGGCTTGGTTAAGCAGGGCGCATGCGACTGGATATGCAGGGCGCATGCAACTGTGAAGTGTTTATGCGGCCAGGGTCACTTGGGTCTCACACGGCCAGGGAATGGAACGAGCTCATGCGGTCGAGAATCAAATCTTCATGCGGCAGAGAAGTGAAGTCCCTACAGCATAGGCCATGCGGCCAAGTAATGCCGCAAGGCTTATGCGGCCAGGAAGAGAACTTGTCGCATGTAGGCCATACGGCTAAGTTCATGCGGCTATGAACTGTTCTTCTTCTCTATTCTTTCGAGAAGAAGAACCCTTCAAGCCATGGCTCCCAAGCTCCATGAATCTTTCATCTAGAGCCCAAATCCGAACTTCCATAGGTCAAAATAGGGTAGAACGAAATTCTCTACAATATGGAACCATCAAAACTTGAAAATAACAAGAATTAATAGATCAAAAGCCTTAAAATCCAAAAATGCAACAAACTTAAATCTACTAGAATCCGTCCAACAAAACCAAACATGCTAAGTACTAAACTTGTTAAGGATGCTAAGAAGAACAATATGGAACAATGAAATCAAAGAAATATCAAAGATCACAAATCTCCTCTTTGAGCAAGTTGTACTTGCCTAAGTGGGTTCGTGGTTGAGGAATTGAATGAAGGAGTGAATGAGGAGAGAGAGGGTGATGAAGAGATTATAAATGGAGGCTTTCTTAAGGAAACCCTAATCTCTAATGACATGGTTAAAGCTACATGCAACAATTAATAAATAATTTAATATAAATTGGGCACATGCTAAATACAGGATATTATGTAAAATACATGTATCGGGATTGGGGAGTGACATCTCTACCCTCCTTAGAAAAATTCTGTCCTCGGAATTTCGTCCAAGACAAGATAGAGAAATCTAAGCAAGCAAGATATTAACTACAAAGCTAACTAATCATGCAATCTCATCAAGTTTAACAGGTATTCGGAAACAATTATCTATCATAGTGGGCGCAAGAAAATAGGAATTCATATTCCGAAGGTATAAGCATAAATATACCTTCCGAGTCGAACAAGTGCGGATATCGAGACATAATCTCGTCCTCGCACTCCTACGTCGACTCTCCCGGTGAGTGATAGGCCCAAGCGACGCGGACAAGCTTAATAGTTCGGTTCTTGAGTACCTTCTCTTGCCGATCCAAAATGGATATGGGTTGTTCCTCATAAGTCAAGTCGGTACCGACGACCAGCTCAGAATGATCGAGGATGTGACTCGAATCCGGGACATACCTACGCAACTGAGATACATGAAACACATCATGTTCATTACGTAGTGAAGGCGGAAGGGCTATACGATAAGCAACATCGCCAACCCGAGCGAGAATCTCAAAAGGACCAACGAATCTTGGACTAAGCTTTCCTCGGGTTCCAAATCTAATGACACCCCGAGTAGGCAAAATCCACAGAAACACTTGGTCACCAACACCAAACTCTAGAGGCCTACGATGTTGATCTGCCCAGTGTCGGTGCCTGTCCTGCGCGACTCGAAGCCACTCTCTGATCAACTTGACTATCTCCACGGTCTGCATGATCATCTCTGGTCCCAACGACTTTCGCTCTCCCACATCATCCCATGCCAGAGGGGACCTGCATTTTCTTCCGTATAATGCTTCAAACGGTGCCATTTGTATACTGGCCTGATAACTATTATTGTAAGAAAACTCTACCAAATGAAGATGATCTTCCCAAGTTCCGCCAAAGTCTAAGGTACATGCTCGTAGCATATCTTCCAAAGTCTGAATGGTTCTCTCTGATTGTCCATCCATCTGTGGATGATAGGCTGTACTGAATCTCAACTTGGTACCCAAACTTCGATGCAAACTTTGCCAGAAGTGAGAGGTGAACCGGGTGTCTCGATCTGATACTATGCTGACGGGAATACCATGCTGTCTCACTATCTGCTTCATATATATTTCTGCCAACTGCTCAGTAGACTGTCCTACTCTGAAGGGGAGAAAATGTGTAACCTTCGTGAGCCGATCCACGATTACCCAAACTGCATTTCGACCGGTCGGAGATCTAGGTAAACCGGTCACAAAGTCCATTGTGAGGTGCTCCCACTTCCACTCCGGAATAGGAAGCGGTCGTAACAATACTGCTAGTCTTTGCTGCTCTGTCTTTACTTGTTGACATACTAAACATCTGGACACAAACCTTGCTATCTCTCTCTTCATGCCATTCCACCAAAAATGCTGCTTTATATCCTGGTACATCTTCGTGCCTCCAGGATGAATGGAATAAGGAGAACTATGAGCCTCTGACATAACTTCATGCCGAAGGTCTCCACCTGGTACACAAAGACGGTTTTCAAACCTGAGTGTACCATCCTCGTGAATTGCTAACTCCTTCCAGAGACATGACTCACATTCTGATCAAAGCTTCTGGATCCGCGGATCCTCTACCTGGGCTGCTCTGATCCTCTCTACTGAAGTGGACTGAACCTGTAAACTGGCCAAAGCTCCTGTATCTTATGGCAAGATCACTTCAATTCCCATCTCCTGAAGGTCCTCCAAAATATGCCTCTGTGAGGTTAAAATAAATGCACCACCTCTTCTGCTTAAGGCATCGGCTACTACATTCGCCTTGCCTGGATGATACTAAAGATCCATATCAAAGTCTTTCAACAATTCCAACCATCTTCTCTGCCTCATGTTCAGGTCCCTCTGGGTGAATACATACTTTAAGCTCTTATGATCGGTGTAAATCTCCACTCGATCCCCATACAAATAATGCCTCCATAATTTAAGCGAGAATACTACCGCTGCTAATTCCAAGTCATGAGTCGGATAGTTCTTCTCATGATCTCGAAGCTGTCGAGATGCATATGCTATCACCTTACCATGCTGCATCAATACACACCCAAGCCCTTTCCCGGATGCGTCACAATACACTGTAAACCCTCCCGATCCTACTGGAAGCGTCAAGATCGGGGCTAAGATCAATCTCCTCTTCAATTCTTCAAATGATGTCTGACACCCTACTGACCAAACAAACTCCACATCCTTATGCGTCAAACGTGTCAAGGGTGCTGAAATCCTGGTAAAGTCTGCCACGAACCTTCTATAGTAACCTGCCAATCTTAAGAATATACGCACTTCTGCTACTGTCTTCGGAACTGGCTAATTCTCCACTGCCTCAACCTTCTTTGGGTCCATTGATACTCCTGCTCCGGAGATAATGTGTCCCAGGAACGAAATATGATCCAATCAAAACTCACATTTACTAAGTTTTGCATATTGTTGGTGCTCCCTCAAGGTCCTCAAAACGGTCCAGAGATGTTTCTTATGCTCCTCTTTACTGCTGGAATAGACGAGGATGTCATCTATAAATACTACTACAAACTTATCCAAATAGGGTAAAAAGATGCGGTTCATCAAATCCATGAATACTGCTGGCGCATTAATCAGTCCAAATGGCATCACCAGAAACTCATAATGCCCATACCTAGATATGAATGTTGTCTTGGGTAAATCCTGCTCCCGGACCCTTACTTGATAATATCCCGATCGAAGATCAATTTTAGAGAAGACGCAGGCCTTACTCAATTGATCAAACAAGTCATCAATCCTTGGTAATGGATACTTGTTCTTCACTGCCACTGCATTCAACTGCCTGTAATCAATGCACATTCGCGTCGATCCATCTTTCTTGGGTACTAAAATCATCGGTGCTGTCCAGGGTGATTCACTGTCTCGAATAAACTGCTTCGCCTTCAGTTCTTCTTCATGCTGGTACAACTTGTCCAACTCTGACTGCGACATCCTATAAACCCTGCCAACCTTAGGCTCCGTCCCAGGATTCAACTCTATGCAAAACTCCACACTTCTCACTGGTGGTAAACCTGGAAGCTCATCTGGAAATACATCAAAAAACTCTCTGACTACTATAGGAACCTGCTCCTGCTCTGCCAATGCTTCTACGACAATGCCCGTGGGGCGATCCTCCAATGTTTGAACAAAGACGAACTCCTCAATGCCAGGTATATTAAACACTATCCTACCTCCCCGACAATCTATCGTCGCATGGCTGTCTCTCAACCAATCTATGCCTAGGACAACGTCAAAGTTGCCCATAGGGAACTCAATCAAAGATGCGGGCATTAAACACCCACATACTACGACCGGACATGCTATGCACACTCTGCTAACTTCTACGAGTCCATTACCAGTGAGTATATTCATCCTCTCTGGCAATGCCTCGAACTCCAATACAATACGTGTCGCAAATCGTGCAGATATAAAAGAGTGGGTAGCCCCCGAATCAAACAATGCTATGGCAGGAAAAGAGGTAACCGAAACATTACCTGCAACCACGTCGCCGGAAGCTAGTGCATCCTCCAATGATAGGGTGAAGGCCTGGCCCTGGCCTTGCTGAGCTCCCTGCTGCTGCCTTCCTCGACCATACTGCTGTTGCGGCCTCTGTGGGCCTTCCTGGTTCTGCGCTTGGCGAAATATCTGAGCCTGCGTCGGCAGACGCTGGGCTAGTAGCCGTACGGCCGTTGTGGGTCCTCTATTCGGTGCTGCCCCCGTGGCCGACAATGTTGGAAACTGCTGAACTGGCCCTCCTGGCCTCTGCATCATAGGACAATTGGCAATCCTATGGTCTGGACTGCCACACCTCATACACAATCCATTAGCGGAATGGCACACATCCCTAGTGTGCCCTCCCTTACCATAGTAAGTACATCCAATAGGCGCCCCCTAGCGCTGCTGCTGGTTTATCGGCTGCTGAGGCCGAACTGGTATTGATATCTCTGATACTGCCGTCCTCCGTGGCGCTCCTGACTCATGAATACGGATGCCGGGTGCTGGCACCGATGTTCGCTGCACTGCTCATCCGCTCCTACTCAGGGGATGAGACCTCTTCGGGCCCCCATGTCTTGTCGCCAACCTCTGTTGGGTGAGTTCATGCCTCCGAGCTGCCGTTAAAATGGCATCAAAAGTCTGATAGTCATGCCCTTCCACTAGCTGTAGAATCTCTAAATGAAGTCCTTGCTGGAATCTTATCGCCTTCTCTGGCTCTGTAGCTACCATCGTCGGCACAAACCGACTCAGTCTGCAGAACTCCGATGCATATCCATCCACTGTCTTACCAGCCTGCTTATGACTGGTAAACCTCTGCTGTAGCTCATACCGCGCTACCACGCCAAAGTACTTGGCCTTGAATCTGGTACTGAAGATATCCCAGGGAACAGGATGCCTCATGCCAACCTCTTCCGATGCCCACCAGTCGCGGGCAAGATCCTGAAGTAATAGCCTGACTTGGTCAACTTTTTCCTCTGTTGGAACCTTAGCTGCAGTCAATATGGCCTCAGTATCCTGAAGCCAAGCATCCGCCGTGATGGCATCCTCCGTGCCATCAAAATATCTTGGGTTAAGTCGACAAAACCTCTCCGAAGCTCCCGAATCATTTCTGACACTTCTCTCAAGGACTACTTGTAACCCCTGATTCAATAGCACATTCTGTTCCTGCTGCCGGGCCTGCTGTTGCTGATGGGCCACCACCTGACGCTGCTGAGTGGCCAGAAACCCCCGAATGACCTCCAGGAGTGCTACGACATCAGGTACTGCAGTAGCTACCGGCATCGCTGTGGGTGCAGAAGTTTTCAGAATCTGCGGTTCCACTGGCTCTAATACCTCCTCTACTCGAATCTGATCAGGAAAAGGTATCCTCTCCGGCTGCTGCCCTGTCGAGCCATGCTCTACTGGACGTTCCTCCACGTTGGCCTCTCCAGCTACTGAGAACGAAGCACCCCTATAGGGAAAGATACATGATATCAAATGACAGGGCGAGGAAGATTCGAGGATACAATTTAGGTTACCAATCAAGGTGAAGGAAGAGAAATCGAGGCAAGAGATCCAAAGAGGACAAGTTTGATTGAGACTCCTATAATAGTAACACCCCACAAGTCTGAAAACTAGACCAGCATGGGCTACCAATAAAACTTTGTCACGCCCCAGTACCGGGATACGGGGATGGACTAAGCCAGCTACTCCATATAAGGTATATAAACGTCATACGACGATCATGGCTGTCAAGAGACAAGGGGGGTGCATGCTTCATACCAGTCTCCTATGGTCTCACAGAGCTTCTATGTCTCAATCATTCAACCAAGGAAATCATCAAGTAAAGAACATATAAGATAAAGCAGTAAGGCATCCCCGATGCTTCATCAAAATGATCATAGGGATCCAGCTTTATAAGTTAGCTGGTCCAGAGAGTCATAGGTACATAATTGTAGTCAGCTGCAGTCTGATTAATTACAAATTATGAAAAAGGCAAAATATTCAGGTTTGCCGGCTAACAGGTGCCGGTGGCTAAACGCCAGAACATAAGTAAGATGCTAGAGTAGTGGAGAAGAAACCCACTCGAGTCCCCCGCCAGCCATGCTCCTAGTATGCACCATTGACGTCAGGGAGGAAAGTCGAATCCTCGGGCTCTACTACAGGATCTGGCCAAACAAAACCAGCGGGGTCAGTCCCGAATAGCAAGTACCACAAGGGAGCACAAAAGAGTGAGATAAAAACCCAAGCTTAAAATAATAAGAATAGTAAAGGCTTCCGATCGTAACCTTGGTCCATAGCCCGTCCTAGCACGATAGCCCAACCCAACAACCAAACAAGGACATGAGTTGGACCACGCACCATGATAGTCCATGTCCCTTGGCTACTAACCGGAAGTTACAAGGCACAAACAAGTCGTTTTTAAACGGCCATTCATTTCTATGGCTTTCTATATCTGGCGGGGTTATCCCCGCAGTTCTACTTAAAAGGAATCCTCAGATCGTGTCAACCCAGCAGGGCTAGCCATACCATTATATATAAACATATACGCATAGCTCTTAGTTTATGCACCGGTCCCTCGTAAGGCCACCGTGCTGAAATATATAACACATAGCACGTAGGAGTCGGATGTAGCCATCTGCTATGGGCAGATGAAACCATATCCATGGCGGCCAACCCGGCACGTTAGGACTGGACCTGGGGTGGCTAGTATGGCCCGATCTTGGGATTTTACCCTCCCAATGCATCTACTAAGTTAGTTGCCTAGTTAATCCCTAAGTTACCCTCGGAGTTCACTTGTCGTGGTCACAAGCTCACTCCCCTAGGTGTCGTACATTATACGAGTACCCCAAGAAGGGATCCGTACTGCCTCAGGGAGTCTTACGTAGATGCCCCCTTCTTGGTGTAATGCAACACACAACACATACCACGTCATTGTTACCTGACAATTAATTATATAAATGCTGGACTCTTGGATATACTGGCAGGTATCACGTAGGAACACTTAGCACATGGAATAGCACTTCGGTGCTCACATAGATTGTACCATAGTACACACATAGGTCATCCAGCACTTGTATAGGAAGTCAGCAAGAATGAGGATAAAACACATCTTGCGGTCAAGGGTCGGGTGGCAAACAGGCAGTTCTCAGGACTGCATACGGCCGGGCGAAGGGGAGCGCATGCGGCTGACAAGCAAAGGCACATGCGGCAAGGCGGGACAAGCTCATGCGGCTCGCGAAAGCAGGACGTATGCGGCTGTGAGGGAAAAATCCATACGGCTCGAATGAGCAGGGCGCATGCGGCCAGACTGCATGCGGCCAGGCTGGCAAGATCATGCGACTCACGGAAGCGGGCTGATGCGGCTGGAAATGGAGTAGCCCATGCTGCTGTGAATGGAGCGGCATATGTGGCTCGCAGAAAAGCAGGGCGCATGCGGCTTGGTTAAGCAGGGCGCATGCGGCTGGATATGCAGGGCGCATGCGGCTGTGAAGTGTTTATGCGGCCAGGGTCACTTGGGTCCCATGCGGCCATGGAATGGAACGAGCTCATGCGATCGAGAATCAAATCTTCATGCGGCTGAGAAGTGAAGTCCCCACAGCATAGGCCATGCGGCCAAGTAATGCCGTAAGGCTTATGTGGCAAGGAAGAGAACTTGTCGCATGTAGGCCATGCGACTAAGTTCATGCGGCTATGAACTGTTCTTCTTCTCCATTCTTCCGAGAAGAAGAACCCTTCAAGCCATGGCTTCCAAGCTCCATGAATCTTTCATCCAGAGCCCAAATCCGAACTTCCATAGGTCAAAATGGGGTACAATGAAATTCTCTACAATATGGAACCATCAAAACTTGAAAATAATAAAATTAATAGATCAAAACCCTTAAAATTCGAAAATGCAACAAACTTAGATCTACTAGAATCCGTCCAACAAAACCAAAAATGCTAAGTACTAAACTTGTTGAGGATGCTAAGAAGAATAATATGGAACAATAAAATCAAAGAAATATCAAAGATCACAAATCTCCTCTTTGAGCAAGTTGTACTTGCCTAAGTGGGTTGGTGGTTGAGGAATTGAATGAAGGAGTAAATAAGGAGAGAGAGGGTGATGAAGAGATTATAAATAGGGGCTTTCTTAAGGAAACCCTAATCTCTAATGACATGGTTAAAGCTACATACAATAATTAATAAATAATTTAATGTAAATTAGGTACATGCTAAATACAGGATATTATGTAAAATACATGTATCGGGATTAGGGAGTGACAGTTATGCTTGTATCATACTGCATTGCTTTGTTTGTCTAAACATGTACTTGCAGACAAGCAGTAAACATGATCAAACCAGGACATATGCAACGAAGAATTATTGATAGGACAAAGACGGCATAATACAAGAAGATTTCTCTGAACCGTCCAACGACCTATCCGGGGTTCGGGGACGAAGCCCCCGAAAGGTATACAGATTTTCAAATCTGTTTATCTTTGGACGATTGCCGTCAAGGAAAAATGCGTCTTCAATGTCAAGAAAAAGATGTCATCAAAGGGCTATTGGTTTTCATATTTATTCTGTATTTTTTCTTTTATTGTGTATAGGAAAAATTTGAGATTGATCGGATCGATACTGGCTTTGGTTTTTCTCAGTCCACAAACAAAAATAAGCCTACCTACATATCCCAAAAATCCACAATTCTAAAAAGCCCAAAATATATACAAATTTGGCCCATTCCTTACTGTTCTGACCCAGCAGAACTCTGACAGAACTCTGACCGAGTTCCGTCCGAGTTCGGCCCGAGTTCGGTCTGGGTTATTTGAATTTTAGTTTCCACCAAATCTGCATCCAACGTTCGTATGCGAAATCCTATCATCCGAACTCTGCCCGAATTCTGCCTGAATTCGGTTACCCAAAAAACACTATAAATAGAGTTGAGATTACCATTCATTTCAACAATCCAATTTTATCTCTTCTCTTCTCTATCTAAAGTGTTCTGAGCTTTTACTTTCATATCCAAGCCTTTACGACTCTTAGCCAAGCCAGTACAGTTTCTGTTTAATCTAGAGTTTGGTGTTTAAGAGTTGTATCAGAGGCTGTATTCAGAAAACGTTCTAGTTTTCCAATTGCCTTCTGGAGTCGGTCGTACGCTCGTCACCAAGCACAGTGTTGTGGAGTCGGTCGTGCGCTCGTCACCAAGAACGGTATTGTAAAGTCGGTCGCGCACTTGTCACCAAGCACAGTGTTGTAAGAGTTGTAAGCGCTCAGTTAAAGCTTGTGCCATAGTGGATTAACAGCGAGCAAGAGTACTCGTGACTGGACTAGTCCTCTCAGAGGGAAACCAGTATACATCATGGTGTTTACTGAGTTTGAATTCTTGACTCTTACTTTACCGCATTTTATTTACCGTCTTTTATCTGCCATAATATATAACTGCTTCTCAAATTTTAATTGGTGATTATTTTCCGCTGCACACGTACACACTCTATTCATCCCCCCTCTAGAGGTGCTCAACGGTCCTATAATTGGTATCAGAGCTAGGACTCTATTATCTGGCTTAACATCCTTAGAGTAGATCCTTATTATCAATTGATAACCTCTGATTCCAATTGCCTACAATTGGTATCAGAGCAGGTGATTGTTATATAGATATTATTGCTCATAACAATTGCTCCCACAATTGTTATATCAGAGCAGGTTATATTCATATATAACACTCTAAAGAGTTTACATATGGCAGCCGTGAATTCAATATTCACAGGTGAAGTGCAATCCACAAAAGACTCCCACTATTTGATGGAATGAACTATAGTTATTGGAAAACACGGATGAGCTTGTACCTGAAGTCTCTAGATTTATGGTCAATTGTTTGCAATGGCTACAAAAAGCCTACTATCACCTCTATTCTTACTTCCTCAATTATTAACAAGCCTTATTATAGTTACACAGAGGAAGAGAAGAAGTTAGCAAGCCTTGATGCAAAGCAAAGCATGCTTTCTATTGTGTTGTAGACTTCAATGTATTCAATCTCATTACTACTTGCACAACATCTCATAAAATTTGGAAACTGCTTGAAGCTACTTATGAGTGCAGGTACGAAAGTAGTGCTAGTGACTCCAGAGAGGAGAAAAGTCTTTATAATGATGCAAATGTGTGCATAATGGCATTGAGATTTAAGGTTCAACACAACCCTATATATGAAGAAGAGCTTGTATGTGACAACTGCAAGAAGATAGGCCACATCAAAGAAGATTGTATTACTGTTAGAAAAGAAAGTCACTACGAACGATTAAACGAAGGAAGATCATCATCTCACAAGTACGCTACCACAAGCATATGGTACGAAAGTGAGGCAAACGAATCTGAAAAAAAAAGAGACCTCGTCAAGCTACAAATATATGCTCATTGGCATTATCCAACGAGGTACAAGATAACTCTATTCTTGAAGAGAGTAAATTTTCTTATGATGAGCTATCTGATGCTTTTAGTGATCTGTTGGAAGAACACAAGAAAGTATTAGATAAGGATAAGCAAGCTAAAAAGGATATTCTTTGCTATAAGCTTGAGAATAAAAAGCTTACTTGCTTATTGAATGATGCTAGAAATAATTCTACTTCTGATAATTCTTCTGAGATTTCCACACTTGAGTTTAGATTGCATGAGGCACTTAAATGCATTGAGAAAAGCACTCAAGAAAATGCTAAACTTAAGGAGAAATTAGAATCAGAAAAGAAGAAGTATTCTATTACTTCTTATAGAATTGATGCTCTTTCTGCTAAATATGATGAGATCTGTGCTAACTCTAAAAAATTAGAGATTAGACTGGGAAAGCAGGTAGTACAACCTGTGACTCAGTCTAACACAAGACACGTGATACATCACAAAATCACACACAACAGATCTTTTACAAAGGAAGCACGCAAAGCTAAGGTTAAACACAACCATGCTTTTTATTATAGTCAATCACGCAAGACATATCACATCGCACGTTCTCATACTGCTGCACATAGCCCTAATGTTAATACTTTTTGTCATTATTGCGGCATGAATGGACACATTTCTAATCATTGTCAGATTAGAAAGCTAGTTGATATGAACTTGTGCAAATGGGTTCCCAAAACTAACAAATATGGATCCAAGTTTTGGATACCAAGGTCTTCGCCTCTTAATGCAGGTGAAGCTTCTTATATCAAATAAAACCATGAAGCATGTTGGTGATTGTAAAGCTACAAAGGTCATCTTCCACGTAATTGCACCAACATATGTGTGGTCACTAGAACCACTTTAGTAACATGTATCCTAAATAGTTTTTAATATCTAGCATGTTCTTATTGATGTCTTGCTATTAGCTCTCATTGATATCTTTTAATTCTTTATCATTTATGTGAGTTATAATCCTAGCATGACTAGTTGTTTCGTTTAAATGATTATTTCACACTATATAGTTTCTTTTCTCATTTTCTATTAGTGTGACACATTTATCTTTGTATGCTCTTTACTCTTAGTTTTTATCCTTAAAGCATGCATACCACTCTAGTCCATAGAAGCTTTTGTTTTGGGTTAATATGATTTTGACTCTTCGCCTTTAATATTTTTAATGGTCACTTTTTATCGATTTGTCTTTAACATGTCGTATTTACTTTGATCGATATTTTGTGAATATGTATGT
The DNA here is from genome assembly GCA_029216955.1 of Iris pallida. Classification (NCBI taxonomy): domain Eukaryota; kingdom Viridiplantae; phylum Streptophyta; class Magnoliopsida; order Asparagales; family Iridaceae; genus Iris; species Iris pallida. Next base: position 5,392,475 of record JANAVB010033017.1, read on the forward strand.
TTAGCACAAGTCTCCTTTTTTACTTGAAAAGTAGATACGTATACTTTTATGTTAACCTTGTGCTTGCATAATATACTTCACTATTGATTCTCATATTTTATTTTGATTAATTTCTTATGAATCAATTACATCTTTGTCTGATAAAGCATATTTATGCATGTTTTTTTTATCTTGTGATTTTTTTATGCTTATTAAGGATACATAAATAATTCATATTGTTCATGTTTCTTATATTTTTGTATAAATATCTTTATGGGGATATATGAGTTAAGTTCATGTTCTATATTATTTTAAAAAGTAGTTTCAAACTTGTGCTTATCTCATACTTAAGCTATTACTTTTTTTAAATTTATGTTCTTATCTTTATTAGCTTCTTCCTCAAAGCCTCTTTTTTTTGGCTTTTTGGTTGATATTTTGGATACATAATATTTAATATCTTGATCTTGATAAACCATTATTTGGGTATTTACTTCTTTTATATTTAGGGATTCTGAATTTCGACGATGTTTGATGATACTGCATATATTCCTTTGAACCTAAGTTTTTAAGAGTAGAGATCATTTTAGGAACAAGCCAAAAGGGTCCTTCTGTCATACAGGTGTAAATAGCCTGAAGCGACACGGTCTACTAATCTTCGGACTACCGCTAGCTGGGAACCGGCCCCTATAGCTAACCCGAAGTGATCAATACTTTATAGACTTAAGATTTATTAAGGTCAAAATACAACTATTATCTTGTTCTGGATCCAAGGTACTGAACTCAGTCCCCAAGGTTCCAAAATACATCAATGTATCGAGGTCCTACATTTTGATTTACAAATGTTTTATATTTTATTGTTACCCAATGATTTTGTAGCACATATGGGTAAATGTAATTCATATATCATATACCTTATGCTACATTGTTCTAAGATTTTTAAGTCCATAGAATATATATTTTATATTGCACTAATTCTTCTTAAATCCTCGGTTATTAAAAAAGAGATTTGTTTTGGGTACAAGCCTATAAAGGGTCTGTCTGTCACCACGACTACGGTCAAAGCGAAGTGGTACTTAAGTGTTCCCCGGTGAACCTCCATTAGCTGGGACAGTACCCCTATAGCTAATCCAAGATTGATCAACGCTTTATAAACTAAAGATTTATTGAGATCTAGTTGCAATTGTTATCTGATGGATTTTGGATTTTAGATTTGATGGATAATATTATTTAATGATTTTGTTTAAAGGTAACGTATATTGATCTTAATAGGTTAATGTTTGTCATCTTTGATATATTCTTTTTTGTTACACTTTTTGGTATTTAGACTTAATAATTTTGTGACTACTCATTGAATATTATGGTCTTGTGATTTCGTCTTTAACTTGTGTAATATTCAATAATTTTTAGCTTTATATTATTATCTTCTTATTCAAGTTACTTACTGTCTACAACAGTAACTCTTTGCAGGGGAAAAGTCATGCATATTGAATGTCTCTCTTTCAAAGTGTTTCTTTTCTATAACCTTACGGTTGTCAGATGGACACCGTGCTAAGGCTTTAAAAGGGAAGAAATGAACTTTGATAAGATATAATATTAGTTTTCTACTTCTGAAAATATGTCTCTGAATTTTATTATTATTTTTGGATATAGCCATGTGAAGGTGGAGCAGTTAATTGTTTCAAGTCAATTATCCTCTTGACATGCCATATATCTTGAATACACTTTTCTTTCGACATATATCTAGTTATGTTTATTTGTTCAAATAGATTTATTTATGATTTATGGATTCTTTTATTAAAAAAAAAAATTTCGAATCTCCAGCTTTCAGTCTGAGGACTAAATGGACGCATTCGAACATTTATTAAGACAGTTTTTTCATAATAAATCCATATTTTTGAAAAGTCTCTTTAATTTCTTTTTGATTTATTGAATCTGTCTGGTACTCAAATATTTTTATTAAAGATACTTTTCAAAATCTTTTAATGTCTTAAAATATTTCTTTTATATATATATTGGAGATATATTTTGTTTGTTCATCTTTAAGCATTTATTCATTGGATATTTTTTTATTTGCCTAAAGATGATATTTGTATTTGAAATTATATATGCATTTGATCAAAGGGAAGAAAGATGCATATCTTGGATATCCCTTAGATCTTGTGAATTATACGCATATTTTAAGGGGGAGCAAATTAATTGTTTCAATTTATTTACACTCTTAATATGTGGTATACCTAGTTCAATCATGGACCTACTGTCTTCTTTTTTTTCTTATCGATTGTGTTCATGATATTTTTATGAGAGAATATATGATTTTTATTATTTCTTCTTGATTCTCTTATTTTACGAGTTTTGTTTTTTTTGCCAAATATATTTAGTTTTGATGATTCCTTGAGTTTAAATTGATTTGGCATTTCTTATTAAGATTTTATCTCAAAGTTTATGATTATCTTATTTAGACTGAACATACTTTGCGGGGGAGCATTCAAGTCGACTGAATTTCTCCTTCTTAAATATTTTGTCTTCATTACCTTCATGTTTATCTAGTAGATATTTATTTATCACGGTAAGGTAATTGAGTTCAAATGCATGAACTTTGGTATAGATTTTTCATATATTCTAGTATATCTATTTTGATCATTGTTAAACGTCTTATTATATCTTCTAAATATTCTATATTTGGTATTTTATATTGTTATACTGGATCTGTGAATTTTTTCTCTCATGGATTATTTATGACCAATGATTGATTTCTACTATATTGGTATCCTTCAAAACTATAGTTATATTCTTTCTTAGACCGTGTTTTGAATGGTTTGTTTCCAATTTCTACCCTGATCGTTGTTCATGATTATTTCTGTCTTCCTTCTTTGATGATTGTTTTAATTTTATAGCTTATTACGGGAGAGCTTATTTTTTGATCATGTCAAAGGGGGAGAAATAAGTTTAAGTTAGCACACAAACTGTCACTCCCAGTTTTCAGAAACAGGGGTATTTTTGTTATTTTAAATTTTTGAATATTTTTAAAATTTATTTTATTATTATGATATTATTTTGGGGTTGAAATTTATTTTATTATTTATGATATTGTTTTGGGGTTATTTGAGTCGGGTTCGAATTTCAACTCAATCCGACTTGAAACGGGGACCCGGGGGGGTAGTTTGACTCTAGTGGGACCCACACACTAGTTAGGCATGGCCCACAGGATATTAATTTTAGTCCATATGATATTAATTTTAGTTAGTAGTTAGACTAATTATTTATGGATAGGTTTAGTTTAATTAGAGACTTAAAACTAGATTAAATTAACCTCAACCTTTAAACCATTCCAATTTAAATCAAATAGATTAGTGGAGGGCATTTTGGACATTCAAATAGGGGACACCTCACCATTTTTGGGCAGCCACCTATGGGGGGGATAAGGAGTGTGTCACTCCTTCATTCATTTGTTTTTATCCACTTTCTCTCTCTTGTTCTTCCCTAAATTAATTTAGAGATGAACCTCCATTGATTTCATCTCCAAATCAACCCCTTCTTTCACCAAATCTTCTTCATTTCTCCTCTACTCCATGGATAGAGGGTGCTAGCCAAGTTTGGGAGGATTCGGAGCTCGTTCGTGTCCTTTTAGAATCTCTACGTGTCGGTGTCGTGTCGGAAGGATTTTCCTTTGAATCTCTCCCGGAAGTTATAATCTCTCCTCTAATCCATCCCTACATGCATATAGGAATATTTTGAACCCATAGGAATGACCCCCAAAGTTGTATCTCCATTTGTGTCCATTTCGTGTCCATTTGGAGGTCATAGGAGTGTCCATTGTGTTGTAGTTGTGTCCATGTGAAAAAACCCTAAATTTAGACACACTATGTGTTGTTGTTATGTATGAATGAATTATTACATGTTTAATATCATATTTTTGTATTGGAGATGTGTTCTATAGTGTCTCATATATATATATTAGTGTAGAGAGTGAGTTCTTGATATATTGTGTTATATACTTGTGTTTCTTTTGTCTCAAACTACCTAAATTCGTCACGATTTTTATCCACGTTTTTAATTTCAGCCCTAACTTAGAAATGTCATAACTTCTAGCTCAAAGCTCGGTTTAATCTTCCGTTTTTTTAAAAGAAGCGTATTGAAGTTAGCTTCCCAAAAACATGTACTAATAGGCCTAATTCATTATGTAACTTTCTGGAGAATTATTTGAGTGTCAGCTGTACGAAAGACAAACGCGTTCTCGGTGTTTTTGCGATTCCGGGAGTTTCCGGAAACGAAAATGCGATCCGTTTGAAGTTTCGGAAATCTAACACATAGATCTATAACATACTTTAATCCTAGAATTTAATTCATGCTGAGTTGGTACAATATTAATTATTTGTAGGAGTTACTATTCGGCATATGCATTTTGTGCACCCTTGTGTGTAATATAATGTTCTATTTGATTTTAACCCATGTTAATGTATATACATTATGTAACTAAATAGAGAATGCAAGCATGAGTAAATGGTTAAATAAATGATGTATGAGGTGTAAGTATCATATCTAATGTAAGCATGTATAAGTATGGCTTGTAATGAATATGTAGGTTCCATAGTATGTAATCTATGGTGCATATAGTAGTGCAAGAGAATAAATGAATGATGAATGAATGCAAGCATGAATGTAATGTAATAGTAGATGGAATGTATGTAATATACAAGTTAATAAGATGTAATGTTCTATGTTAACACAAATCATATATTACCTTATGTACCCCTTACACTATGTAGACACTATCACACTTGACACTTTGTTCACTTACACTTTGACACTCTTTGATATGTATACACTATGTATGCCCATTTAACCCTCACTTGCCCCTTTTCCATGTTCTCATACACACACATAGCCTCTTAAATAAGTATTTAAGAATATAGTTAACTTAGCTATGTATGTATATTATATATATGTTAGCATATTGTATTGTAATATATAAGTTTATATAGCCATTTGAAATGCCATGATTATAGACCTAATGTTGAATACCAATATATGCATGTGAATATATGTGTAGACATGTATAGCTTAAAGTAATAGATTACCTAGTGTATATCTAATGTGAATTCTTGCCTATTTGAGTATTGAATAATTGCATGCTATATAGAGTTGGGTGTATGTTGGCTTGTATAGCCTTGTATTGATGTGTGCTTGCTAGGATAGTCTTGGTTAGGCCTAGTAAGACTTGCTGGATTAGGACATGACCTAGTTTGACCTAGTTGACTAGTGCAGTTGACCAAAGTTGACCAAGGGTTGACTTTGGCCTAGTTTGACCTAGATTCATGTAGAATGCATTATAGTGCCTTATATTACCCTTCTGGACATGTTGTGACTTGTGCTGTTCTAAATAGGAGCCAGACACCTCTCCTCGGACAGTATATTTTCTTTGGACATTCAGATAGCAGGCGAGTACATTCTCTGATCATTTTATATCCTGCTTAGAATTATATTCCTGCTTTAGATTACTTTACTTGATGCTGTCACGACATTATCACGGATTAGTACTATATGGATCTCTTCATGCGATGTTATCCCCCTCGGGAGCATCAGGTACATTGTGTCATGTGCGTTTCACTTTCATCATGTACTCCTGTGCTTTCATTATACATGTATACTCCGATGAATCTTGTACTCTTATGTTCACGGAGCCCTCATGTATACTATCATGTGCCCCCTTTCATGGGCCCCCATGTGATATCATGTACAATAACATAACATGTTTAGATCCTTGTGTATTGATTGGGAAAACGGGGGAGTCCTAGTAGTCATGTGAACAATTCCATTGTAGTGTAGATCATGTGCAAACTCTTTAGTGTAGATCATGTGCAAATCTGTTCTGTTCACATGTGCTATCTTGTACTCTGACTCACTAACCACTGTTAGTTCTCTATTTATAGTAGATATTTCTATTACAGTTCTCTTTCCATGTTTACATACTGTATTTCTTCAGATCATGTATCTTACTCTACTGCATGTTTATATTTTCTAACCTGCTATGATCTGTTGAGATGTATTGTGCTCGCTCCAGTCCTGACTGGACCTATTGATAAATTTTACAGATAGCCTGGAGGTTGCCTGCTAGCCTAGTGGAGATACTTTAGAGGTTGTTTAGATAGTTATTTCCTTTTGTCTGGAGATGTATTTACTTTGTGGATTACTGTATTTGAGTTTTGAGATGTATTTCTGGATTTATGTATCATAGACACTTAGACTTCTATCTCCTGTATCTCTTTTGGATTTTATGTATTATCTATCTTTATCATGCGATACCTTATATGTGATTGAGACTGTATCTGCTATGTCACCTCCATTCGGGGAGTATAAACTGCTTAGCATTATATTGTTAGATGTTGTGACCTAGGACAGCGTTCTACCGTCGACATTGCGGCGTAGGCTTGGCGTTGTTACGTTCTCGTACCCTAACAGTGGGTGCGGGTCGTGACACATTTTTAGTGGTGGCCCATGCAGGTCGAGTTTATGTAGTGGTATTCGAACTAGAGTACCACTACAGCCTGCAGTAGGATTAGGATATATTTTGAAGGTACTCAATCACAGTTAGGAACCCTTGAGAGATTCTTGGGACGACTCTTGAGAATCTTATTTTAACTTCGATTTGAAAACTCTTTTCTCTTGATTTGATTTATCTTTACTTTCTGTTGTTAAATTTGATTTTAATAGATTATTGTTGAATTTGAGTTGGTATTTATGGATTTTGATGGATGATTGTCGAATTTTGAATCTTGATGATAGATGTTGCATCCGAGTTTGTATTTTGATGGATTTTGTTCATTTTTGAATTTTGATGTTCGTTGATAAATTTGATTTGATTTTTGGATATTCATTGTTGAATTAATTTAATTTTTGGCAAGATGAAATTATATGGGCTAGGTCATCTATGTTATGGAATCTAGTCTTCTATAGTCAAATTAGCCAGCATGGTGAGGACATATAGTCTGACTCTGGATATATTTCTCGGGTATGGAAATTTAAAATTTTCGCAGCCAAGCTAGCGGCATCGCGAAAATGTTAAATACCATGATTCTAGAGGTATGTGCATAAGTCGAGGACTCTGTGATTATCGTAGCCTTGCTTACTAGTATGATGAGAATTTAGAGTACCATAATTTGGATAGACGCATATGATTATCAGATTGTACCTTAAATATTTTTGAACATGTTTTCTTTACTTTCGTTTCAGTCATTCAAAAGAAAAGAAAATAATTATTATTTGTTTGTTTTGTCTAGTTTCCTATTATTTAACTTAGGAGTAGGTTTAGCTGTTTTTATAAACCTTGTGTAACTTCTTGCTATGAGTTTTTCATAATACAATGAATCGATGATTTTGCTAAGGCCTCATGTTGGATTGATATTTAGCTCTGGGTTTCAAAATGGTTCTTCCTTTAAACAGATAAGCAGAATAGATTTCATTGTTATTCCTTCTTGCTATTATTATTGTATTAAATAATAATGATAATAAAACTGTCTTGATTTCGTCAATCACCTACTTTACAATTTTGGTAGGAATCTAAATGTTAGTCTTAACGTAGAATTAAATTTTTTTTTGGGACACGAAAAATATATAGTGGACACTTTGCCTAACACGTATGCATGCTACACTTGATTTTTCCACATATCTAGATACATATTGATATGTTGTTGATGTCTAAATTTTTATAACCAATATTTCTGGTTCTCTGCTTTTCCATGTTAAAATTCATAATTTAAATATAAATTTTATGTTATTAGTTTTGTCTACATAACTGCACATGTATGATATCTATAGGGTTTCAATTTTTAGAAAAATTGGTTAAGTTATGTTAAATTTGTCAATTCTGAGACTGTGTGCATATTAACCCTTGATACGGGATTCCAAATGTTAGTTCAATTTGCTGTTTTATTTTATATAATATTTAGAGCTTTGTACATTGTTGTACGTAGGGATATAATGTTAGGTTTCATATTCTTACATGATAGGTTGTGATAAACATTGAGTTGGTTTTGATGTTCAAATTTCTCCAAAAATCCTGAAAACTGAATACATGTTAACATTTTCACATTGGTTTTCAATACTTAGTTCAATTTCAGATTTAACATGTAATATTGAACTGTGTGCATAGATAAATGTATGGATAGTATGTTAGGGTTTTATTTCTATCGTATTAGGATGTATTGGAAGCATTGAGTTAGTTGTGATGTTTCAAAACCCTAAAATCTGAGACTGCATTATGTTCATATTACCTTGGTTTAAATGTTAGCTTATTTTCAGATTTTGTATGTAAATGCTGAACTAAAACTGGATTTAACCTTTCAATACTAAGCTATAACCCTGTACAAGGACACACATACCATAACTTAGTATACACTGCCATGTAAACATATCCCTTCCTCTCTATGTTATGTTCATATATCTATATAGATATATATAGAGTTTATGCATACATGCTATAATGTATATAGATATATAACTAAATCTTTACCTCTTTATATATAAATATGGTTAGCAATGCATGTTAGGATTAAATAGGTTGCGTATTGTAGATTGTTTAACCAATATGCCATGAGTAGTGTAACAGGATAGCTATTGTTTTGAAACCCAAATCCTCCTATACACTTTCATGTATATTTTACATACACACACGCCTATTATCTAACCATATGAACATGCCCACATACACCCATACACACACGAACTACATAACTTGTACATAATGCTAGCTTTTCCCTCTCTAACACTATACATATAAATATATTGTGATTGGATTTCCATGCAATTGGCTTTCATTCTTTAACTTTTGATTTTGATTTTCTTGAATAGTACCCATTATTAGATAAATGGTAGTTAACTTTATTTTATTTTGATAAGTACCATTTTTTATATAGGATGGTAGACTGCCTTACAGTCTTGATGATTGTTATTTCTGTATCTTTTCTAGTTTAGCACCCTAGATTGCTTGTGTGTTTTGATACCCTATGACCATTTTGGTTTAGCATGACTAGCTAGTATACCTAGATTAGACTTTCACTACCACCGTATGCCATGACCCTGTATGTCATCCTTTTAAATCGTATGATTGTTTCAGTTCTGAGACTTTGATTGTGGGGGGGGGGTTGACCTAGAAGGAGTATAAACATTTTAATTTCGAGGATAAAATTTTTCTAAGGTGGGTAGACTTGTAACACCCAGTTTTCTAAAATGAGGGTAATTTTAAAATTTTGTAATTTTAATCATTTATTGATTTGACATTTAAATCATGATATAATTTTTGGTAATTTTTAAATCATTTCAAAACTATTTAAAATCATGACTTTTGATTTTGATGTTGTGCTAGTGAAACCCTAGAGACTATTTGACCTAGAGCCTAACCACGTGATTAGGATGTTTTAATGTCATTTTTGGCCCAAGGATATTTTGCATTTGACCTCTTTGAATTATTTTAATATTTATTGCGTTGGTGATTGTTGATTTTGACCTTTGATAGGTGTGATTTTGTGATGGTTTTGTGTCCGTATCGGACATGTATCAGTTTTTATTTACAAATGTTTGATGTGCCTCAAAGAGATTTTTTTTATTGCTGATTTTTTTTTGAAAAGTAATTGAATGAGATTGTTTTCTGCATGTGTTTCCTGTGATTGCTTTGTTTTAATTTCGAGGACGAAATTTTTTTAAGGTGGATAGATTTGTCACCCCCAGTTTTCAGAAACAGGGGTATTTTTGTCATTTTACATTTTTGAATATTTTTAAAATTTATTTTATTATTATGATATTATTTTGGGGTTGAAATTTATTTTATTATTTATGATATTGTTTTGGGGTTATTTGAGTCGGGTTCGAATTTCAACTCAAACCGACTTCAAACGGGGACCCGGGGGGTAGTTTGACTCTAGTGGGACCCACACACTAGTTAGGCATGGCCCACATGATATTAATTTTAGTCCACATGATATTAATTTTAGTTAGTAGTTATTTATGGATAGGTTTAGTTTAATTAGAGACTTAAAACTAGACTAAATTAACCTCAACCTTTAAACCATTCGAATTAAAATCAAATAGATTAGTGGAGGGCATTTTGGACATTCAAATAAGGGACACCTCACCATTTTTGGGCAGCCACCTATGGGGGGATAAGGAGTGAGTCACTCCTTCATTCATTTGTTTTTATCCACTTTCTCTCTCTTGTTCTTCCCCAAATTAATTTAGAGATGAACCTCCATTGATTTCATCTCCAAATCCACCCCTTCTTCCACCAAATCTTCTTCATTTCTCCTCTACTCCATGGTTAGAGGGTGCTAGCCAAGTTTGGGAGGATTCGGAGCTCGTTCGTGTCCTTTTAGAATTTCTATGTGTCGGTGTCGTGTCAGAAGGATTTTCCTTTGAATCTCTCTCCCGGAAGGTATAATCTTTCCTATAATCCATCCCTACATGCATATAGGAATATTTTGAACCCATAGGAATGACCTCCATGGTTGTATCTCCATTTGTGTCCATTTCGTGTCCATTTGGAGGGCATAGGAGAGTTCTTTGTGTTGTGGTTGTGTCCATGTGGGAAAACCCCAAATTTGGACACACTATGTGTTGTTGTTATGTATGAATGAATAATTACATGTTTAATATCATATTTTTGTATTGGAGATGTGTTCTATAGTGTCTCATATATATATATTAGTGTAGAGAGTGAGTTCTTGATATATTGTGTTATATACTTGTGTTTCTTTTGTCTCAAACTACCTAAATTCGTCATGATTTTTATCCACGTTTTTAATTTCAGCCCTAACTTAGAAATGTCATAACTTCTAGCTCAAAGCTCGGTTTAATCTCTTGTTTTCTTAAAAGACGCGTATTGAAGTTAGATTTCCAAAAACATGTATTAATAGGCCTAATTCATTCTGTAACTTTCTGGAGAATTATTTGAGTGTCAGCTGTACAAAAGACAAATGCGTTCTCGGTGTTTTCGTGATTCCGGGAGTTTCCGGAAACGAAAACGCGATCTGTTTGAAGTTTCGGAAAGATAACACATAGATCTATAACATACTTTAATCATAGAATTTAATACATGCTGAGTTGGTACAGTATTGATTATTAGTAGGAGTTACTATTCGGTATATGCATTTTGTGCACCCTTGTGTGTAATATAATGTTCTATTTGATTTTAACCCATGTTAATGTATATACATTATGTAACTAAATAGAGAATGCAAGCATGAGTAAATGGTTAAATAAATGATGTATGAGGTGTAAGTATCCTATCTAATGTAAGCAGGTATAAGTATGGCTTGTAATGAATATGTAGGTTCCATTGTATGTAATGTATGGTGCATATAGTAGTGCAAGAGAATAAATGAATGATGAATGAATGCAAGCATGAATATAATGTAATAATAGATGGAATGTATGCAATATACAAGTTAATGAGATGTAATGTTCTATGTTAACACAAATCCTATATTACCTTATGTACCCCTTACACTATGTAGACACTATCACACTTGACACTTTGCTCACTTACACTTTGACACTCTTTGATATGTATACACTATGTATGCCCATTTAACCCTCACTTGCCCCTTTTCCATGTTCTCATACACACACATAGCCTCTTAAATAAGTATTTAAGAATATAGTTAACTTAGCTATGTATGTATATTATATACATGTTAGCATATTGTATTGTAATATATAAGTTTATATAGCCATTTGAAATGTCATGATTATAGACCTAATGTTGAATACCAATATATGCATGTGAATATATGTGTAGACATGTATAGCTTAAAGTAATAGATTACCTAGTGTATATCTAATGTGAATTCTTGCCTATTTGAGTATTGAATAATTGCATGCTATATAGAGTTGGGTGTATGTTGGCTTGTATAGCCTTGTATTGATGTGTGCTTGCTAGGATAGTCTTGGTTAGGCCTAGTAAGACTTGCTGGGTTAGGACATGACCTAGTTTGACCTAGTTGACTAGTGCAGTTGACCAGAGTTGACCAAGGGTTGACTTTGGCCTAGTTTGACCTAGATTCATGTAGAATGCATTGTAGTGCTTTATATTACCCTTCTGGACATGTTGTGACTTGTGCTGTTCTAAATAGGAGCCAGACACCTCTCCTCGGACAGTACATTTCCTTTGGACATTCAGATAGCAGGCGAGTACATTCTCTGATCATTTCATATCCTGCTTAGAATTATATTCCTGCTTTAGATTACTTTACTTGATGCTATCACGACATTATCACGGATTAGTACTATATGGATCTCTTCATGCGATGTTATCCCCCTCGGGAGCATCGGGTACATTATGTCATGTGCGTTTCACTTTCATCATGTACTCCTGTGCTTTCATTATACATGTATACTCCGGTGAATCTTGTACTCTCATGTTCACGGAGCCCTCATGTATACTATCATGTGCACCCTTTCATGGGCCTCCATGTGATATCATGTACAATAACATAACATGTTTAGATCCTTGTATATTGATTGGGGAAACGGGGGAGTGCTAGAAGTCATGTGAATAATTCCATTGTAGTGTAGATTATGTGCAAACTCTTTAGTGTAGATCATGTGCAAATCTGTCCTGTTCACATGTGCTATCTTGTACTCTGACTCACTAGCCACTGTTAGTTCTCTATTTATAGTAGATATTTCTATTACAGTTCTCTCTCCCTGTTTACATACTGTATTTTTTCAGATCCTGTATCTTACTCTACTATATGTTTATATTTTCTAACCTGCTATGATCTGTTGAGATGTATTGTGCTCGCTCCAGTCCTGACTGGACCTGTTGATAAATTTTACAGATAGCCTGGAGATTGCCTGCTAGCCTAGAGGAGACACTTTAGAGGTTGTTTAGATAGTTATTTCCTTTTGTCTGGAGTTGTATTTACTTTGTGGATTACTGTATTTGAGTTTTGAGATGTATTTCTGGGTTTATGTATCTTAGACACTTAGACTTCTATCTCCTGTATCTCTTTTAGATTTTATGTATTATCTATCTTTATCATGCTCTACCATAGATGTGATTGAGACTGTATCTGCTATGTCACCCCCATTCGGGAAGTATAAACTGCTTAGCATTATATTGTTAGATGTTGTGACCTAGGACAGCGTTCTACCGCCGACATTACGGCGTAGGCTGGGCGTTGTTACGTTCTCGTACCCTAACAGTGGGTACGGGTCGTGACACAAACACAATATTCCAGTAATATGTTTTTATTAGTGATATATGCATCTATTGTATCTATCTCAAACTTAACCGATTTGCCATAATCAAAAAAGGAGGAGATTGTTAGCCCAATGATTATATCATATTTTTTGAATATGGCTAATCAATTAAGTTAAACTAGTGATGTCACTAATATATATGTAATCACTATCATGTTGCTACTTATACTTAGCATTGTCCTATATACTTACCATTGTCCTAAATATTCTATATCATATTGCTATGCTTGTATCATACTGTATTGCTTTGTTCGTCTAAATATGTACTTGCAGACAAGCAGTAAACATGATCAAACCAGGACATATGCAATGGAGAATTATTGATGGGACAAAGACGGCATAATACAAGAAGATTTCTCTGAACCGTCCAACGACCTATCCGGGGTTCGGGGGCGAAGCCCCCGAAAGGTATACAGATTTTCAGATCTGTTTATCTTTGGACGATTGCCGTCAAGGAAAAATGCGTCTTCAATGTCAAGAAAAAGACGTCATCAATGGGCTATTGGTTTTCATATTTATTCTGTATTTTTCCTTTTATTGAGTATAGGAAAAATGTGAGATTGATCGGATCGGTACTGGCTTTGGTTTTTCTCAGTCCACAAACAAAAATAAGCCTACCTACATATCCCAAAAATCCACAATTCCAAAAAGCCTAAAACATATACAAATTTGGTCCATTCTTTACTGTTCTGACCTAGCAGAACTCTGACAGAACTCTGACCGAGTTCGGTCCGAGTTTGGCCCGAGTTCGGTCCGAGTTCGGCCCGAGTTCGGTCTGGGTTATTTGAATTTCAGTTTCCACCAAATCTGTATCCAACGTTCGTATGCAAAATCCTAGCATCTGAACTCTGCCCGAATTCTGCCCGAATTCGGTTACCCAAAAAACACTATAAATAGAGTTGAGATTACCATTTTTTTCAACAATCCAATTTCATCTCTTCTCTTCTCTATCTAAAGTGTTCTGAGCTTTTACTTTCATATCCAAGCCTTTACGACTCTTAGCCAAGCCAGTACAGTTTATGATTAATCTAGAGTTTGGTGTTGAAGAGTTGTATCGGAGGCTGTATTCAGAAAACGTTCTAGTTTTCCAATTGCCTTCTAGAGTCGGTCGTGCGCTCGTCACCAAGCACGGTGTTGTGGAGTCGGTCGTGCGCTCATCACCAAGCACGGTGTTGTGAAGTCGGTCGTGCACTTGTCACCAAGCATGGTGTTGTAAGAGTTGCAAGCGCTCAGTTAAAGCTTGTGCCATAGTGGATTAACAGCGAGCAAGAGTACTCGCGACTGGACTAGTCCTCTCAGAGGGAAACCAGTATACATCGTGGTGTTTACTGAGTTTGAATTCTTGACTCTTACTTTACCGTATTTTATTTACCGTCTTTTATCTGCCATAATATATAACTACTTCTCAAATTTTAATTGGTGATTATTTTTCGCTGCATACGTACACACTCTATTCACCCCCCCTCTAAAGGTGCTCAACGGTCCTACAGGGATAGCATAAATCGCATGTGTATCCCGTAGATTTTTGTAATTCCCTTTTTTTTGGCTATCACGGCTCTTATACCTTTTTTCCCGTCTTTCAATAGACGTTTAAGTACTGAATAAAGAATCTTTTCGGAAGTGAATGTGGTTTTGTGAAATATCGATGCTAGAGGTAATATGGACGTAGCAAGGACATTTTTGATGGGTGTTCCGCTGGGAAATTTTGATGTGGACCTATTATCCATTTTATATTCGAATGATTCGAACATAAATAAGTTGAATGAAGCTGCTAGTAGAGGTAATATGGCCGTAATAGCAGAGAATGTTCTATATCTGACCAGAGGTAATATGGACGTGGAAAGATATATAGCATTAGGGAGGAGTGGAAAGTTCAGAGGTATTATGGACATGACTACTTTTGATGAATGCTTTGCTCAGAGGTTATGTGGATGTGGTAAAACATTTGATCATTCCGCTGGGGGAATAATTATCGGAAAATAGCTCAGAGGTAATAGGGATGTGATTTATTTTCATCAAACCGAGTTTGGACGGGGTCAAAACGGAAATAATTCCACTGGTTAAATATTTAGAGGACCTATTATCCAGGGTGTATTCAAGACCCTTGAAATACGGATAATAGTTAGATAGTTTGTTTTTTTTGAATCATATAAACATCGCGTTGTACATTTACATGACTGGACATATGTGAACATTATGTAAAAGAGGTTATACATAATATTTCTTCAGGAACTTGCTGTTGATAGGCATTATGAGCAAGTCACCATCAGGCTGGGTCAGCCGGTACGCACCGTTAGAATACACCGATTCTATGATGAAGAGGCCTTCCCACTTAGGCTGGAATTTCCCTTTTGTTTTGTGTGTCATAACCATCGGTCTTCTTACTGCTAGGACCAGATCGCCGACTTGGAAGATCCTTTCCTTCACCTTTTTGTTGAAAGCTTTGGAAAGGCGTGCTTGGTATAGCTCAATACGCTGTTGAGCTAATAAGCATTTTTCGTCTAGTGCTTCGAGCTCTTGGAGTCGCAGACGGTAGCTTTCTTCAGTAGTCAGCTCGCTGGCTAAGGCTACCCGAAGGAAAGGAATTTGGATTTTTAGGGAAAGAACTGCTTCGCTCCCATAAACTAGAGAGAATGGCCTACTGCCTGTTGGAGTCCGGACCGTCGTACGATAGGCCCATAGACATTCACCGAGCTTCTCGTTCTAATCATGCTTGTTTGAAGATATGAACTTCTTGAGAAGTTTTATGATGGTTTTTTGAAGGCTTATGCTAGCCCATTAGCTACTGGATTATAGGCAGTAGAGGCTACGTTCTAGATTCGATTCTTATCGTAGAACTGATAGAATGCATGGCTTGCGAACTGTGGACCATTATCATGGATGATCCTATGAGGTAGGCCGAAGCGGTAGATGGTGTGATATTTGATGTAGCTGATCACGTTTGATGTCTTCACTTCTATGAGCGGTATAGCTTTCGTCTATTTGGAGAAGTAATCGGTTATAGCTAGGATGAACCGATGTCCTTTGGAGGATGGCGGGCTGATTGGTCCTATGATGTCCATGCCCCAGGCTTTGAACGGCCAAGATGCTACCGTCGGGTGTAGAAACTCCGAAGGTTGATGAATAAAATTAGGGTAGAATTGGCAAGCTCTATACTTTTTTGCATATTCAACAACATCCGCTATCATTGTGGGCCAGTAATAATCCATTCGTTTGAGGCGATCTTGTAATTTGGGGCCTGGTTGATGTGCACCACAAACTCCATCATGAGCCTCCCGGAGTGCATGCTTGGCTTCTGTGTCTGATAAGCATCGTAACAGTAGTCCGTCATAAGAGCATCGGTACAGCATCTTGGCAGCCGTGTCGTAGTAGAATTTGAAAGATAGCCTTTGGATGGATACTGCTTCCTTCGGGTCCTCGGGGAGGATTCCATAGACAGCATAGTCTATGAAGGGACATCTCCAGTCTTTACCATCGATGTTTATTTCTGCTGCATCACTGTGTTGAATATGCAAGACATTTTTCATACAGAATAGTTCTCGACCAGACACTGTGATCGATTGCTGAGTATTGGTAGGAACGATCAAGGAAGCAGCGAGACCGGCCAGAGCATCTGCTTCTATATTCTGTAGTCGAGGCACGTGCTCGATGAAGAATCCAGCGAAAGTAGACGCCAGCTCGATTGTTGCTTTGTGGTAGGGGATGAGGTCTTCGAAACGAACTTCATAATCCCCTCAGACCTGACTAACTATTAGCTTGGAATCGCCGTAAGCCTCTAGATAGTCAACTCCTAGTTGCTTCGCCAGTTATAGGCCGATTAATAGGGTATTATATTCGGCCACATTATTGGTGCATGGTTCCACGGAAGAATATGCGTAGTGCATAACTAGATGGTCAGGTGACACGAGCACGATACCTACTCCATCAATGATATTCCCTTTGGGCCCTGTTCTTGATGTACCATCGAAGAACATTCGCCAAATGGGGATCTCTTCAGTTGTAGTGTTAGACTCTACCACTTCGTCAGGAATTTTGTCGTAGAGTTTGGACAATTCCGTCACGGGATGAGCTGCTAGGAAATCAACTAATGCTTGACCTTTTACTGCTTTGTGAGGAACGAAGATCATATTGTACGGAGTCAACAGCATTGCCCATGTAGCTAAACGGGAATTGAGAGAGCCCGGGTTAGTCATGAGTATTCTGAGAGGGTTGACTTTAGATATAATGTGGATAGTCTGCCCAGACACATAGTGGCATGTCTTCTGGATGGCAAATACTAGTGCGAGGCATTCCTTCTCTACCGGTGTGTATCTGTGCTCGGTGCCCACCATTGTGCGGCTGAGGTAGTAGATTGCCTGTTCTTGGCTACCTTCGTTCTTCTGAGCTAAGAGGGCGCCAATGGAATGATCCATAGCACGGACATATAGTAAGAAGGGCTTCCCTATTGTTGGAGCAACCAATACTGGAGGGCTTGTAATATACGCCTTGATGTCGTCGAATGCACATTGACATTGTTCAGTCCAGACGAAAGATACGCCTTTCTTCATGAGCTGACTGAATGGTTGACACCTTCCAGAGAGGTTCGAAATAAATCGTATGATATAGGCTAGCCTTCCTTGTAGCCCGTACAGGTCTTTGAGGTTTCTTGGAGGGTGCATGTCGAGGATAGCCTTCACTTTCTCCGGGTCCAGATGTATACCTTTTGAAGTGATGACAAAACCAAGGAACTTGTTACTGGAGACTCCCAGAAAAGACTTGGTTGGGTTCATCTTGAGTTGGTGTGTACGCATTAGTTCGAACACTATTCTCAAGTCTTGGAGGTGGTTGCCCTTGAGACGACTTTTGACTGCGATATCATCTACATAGCACTCCACAGTTTTGTGTAATTAATCGCAAAAAATTGTGTTCATGGCTCGCTGATATGTTGCTCATGCATTCTTCAATCTGAAGGGCATCACCGTATAGCAGTATACCCTTAACGGTGTTCAAAAAGATGTGTGCTTCTCGTCATCGGGGAACATCTTGATCTGGTTATAGCCTGAGACCCCATCCATGAAGGACATCTGCTCGAAGCTGCAAGTATTATCGTTCATTACGTTAGTGATCAGTAGGAGGAACTCGTATTTCGGGCATGCAGAGTTCAAATCACGTAGTCGATACAGACTCAAACTTTTCTGTTCTTTTTCATGACTGGAACGATGTTGGCATCCCAGTCTGGGTGTTGTTCCTCACGAATGAATCCACTGACAATGAGCTTCTTGACTTTATTCTCGATAGCTTCTATGATGTCTTATCGGAATCGTCGTTGTTGCTGCTTCACTAGCTTAGCTTTAGACGAAATATTCAGGCGGTGTATGGCGACTTTAGGGTCCAAGCCTGGCATGTCTTCATAGCTCCATGCGAAGACGTCGATGTATTCTTTTATAAGCTTTATAAGGGATCAACGTTCATCGCCAGATAGGCTTTTGCTGATGAAGATTGGTTTGAAGGATGCTTCATCTCCTGGATTAACTTGGATGACTTCGTCTTCGGTAGGTGGTTCCCGTTGTTCGAAGCGCAGCTCCCACCTGGGGTCCATCTTTTGAGCCCATTGTTCGAGTTCAATTGATTGGACATCGTCTGTAATTTGGTCAGCAAAAACCATGTTGACGGACAGAGTTGCTTTGAACATGTCACCGATGCTTGAGTCTGAGTCCCAGAGGGAGGAATCGGAAGAATGAGAACAACAATCTGCTTCGTCATCTGATCTTTCGGGAGTTGTTGGAGGAGAAACATAGCCCAAACCAATACCTCTTCGTTGGTAGTAGTTCTCAGGTTTGCCGCGGGAAGCAAAGTGTCGTATTGGCAACCGTCGTCCTCGACCGTAATTTAGCCCTTTGTTGCTTTTGATGTCATATCCCATATTCTGTATGATATTCTTGGCCTGCCAACTATACCAAAAAAGTTGCATTTCCCATAGCCATATTCTGTTTCTATGTTGTGCTTGAGAGAAGTAGAGTCTGGAACGAACTTTCTCTCGCCAATTATATGACCGAAGATGATTAGCTCTTCACCTTTCTTTCTGGCTGGAACGATGAAGTAGAGGATATCTTCAGGGTAAAATTTTTCCCGCAGGTGAGGTGTTGTGACCGGCATGCAGAGGTGTGGTCCTATGCTATTCTCTAGAGCGTATATCGTATCTATGTAGTAGTTTTCAGATTGATAGACATTAGAGTAATTCAAAGATAAACCTTTACTAAGGAAATACACAAGTTCTTCTTCAGGGGAAACATCATCCGCTAAAGGTACATTATTATGAGTATTGATATACTCATTGAGAGGATCATTATCTGGAAGAGGAGCCACAGTCTTGGCCGAGTTCACCACGTAGGGTAATTCTTCCGGATTGGGAAGACGGGCATCAGTAGGTTCCTCCCGGGGTGTCTTCATGAGAATGATGGTCAATGGTTTGACCTTGTCGGGTTCTTCTTTTACACTGAGATTATGAGAGGCTTCGGAGTACTTTTTGGAGTAGTACGTCCTTTGACTCAGATAATCAGGGGACCATCGTTGGAGGATGGACTTGCTTCAGCCTCATTGTCAGCTTTATTGCCGTCATACTTGGGGGGTTGAGACTGGTAAAGTACCGAATCTCCATAGTAAGCTTCGATGCCCTTAAAAGGATCGACATCGGCAAACTCCGTCTTCATGACATTGTCGCTGTTGACGTACTTGAAGCACTGATGAAGTGTGGAAGGAATGATCATGTTCTCGTGTATCCATGGACGTCCCAACAAGACGTTAAAGGATACATTGGCATCAATCACATAGCAGGAAACCTCCGTTCGGAGATCACCGATCTAACATTTGAGGCAGATCTTGCCCAGCGGATGGCATCGACCAGCATTGAAAGCCATGATAATTGTGTTGGTTGCAGATAGCTTGTGCAGAGGGATTCTCAGAATTTGAAGCAAACTTCTAAGAATGATACTGAGGGAGGATCCTGGGTCGATGTACATACGGTATACCTTGATCGCCCCGATATACCCTGTATAGTATAGGGGTCTATCATGACGGTTATTTTTTAGTAGCATGTCCTCTTGTGAGAAGGTGATGTTGGGTACCACTTCTATGGTACTATGGCAGTGGGGATAGGAGACAGGATCTTCAGCGGGAGCCTTGACTTCAGCGAGGTAAGTGTCGGCATGTAGCAATGCCTCGCTTAAGGCCTTTCATAATTCTTTGGAGAGTCGCAATAGGTCGAACAGAGACAACCTGGCAGGCGTATTGGCTAGCTGGGCCAGTATGTCGAAGTTGTAGGGCCGATCTATGCCTTCGGGAGCTGGCGCCTTCAGAGATTTGTCGAACCGCGTCTCCTTCTGCTTGGATCTGTTCGTAATTGAAGGCTTAGACGGGCCGGCTTCTGAGCTTGTAGGGACAGCAGGAGCTTGAGGAGGTACTACTTCTTCTTGTGCGGGATCGTATGTCCAAAGATAAGTCTTCTCCGATCGCGTCTCGCCAGATAGAACCTCGTAGATGGGGGAGGACACCATATGGCATGGCCTGAATTTCTTGCCCTTTCCTGCTTTAGGAGGTGCTACCCCCTGCGTCACTTCTTGGATGAGGTCTGGGTGGACCCACATGATCTTGCCACGTTCAGTTGTGAGTGGGACCAAAGTCGAGTTGTTAGCTGGTGGTAGGTTGATGGCTTCCATCATCGCCTTGGGGATCGAGGCCACACCGTCTGGGACTTCTGTAGGAGGATGTCGCCAAACTGAAGAGAGATCATGTTAGTAGACACGACCTTGTCTTCAGCTTCGAGGTTGATCACTTGACTGTCGATAAGCTATTGTATCTTCTTTTTAAGGACGATGCAGTCCTTGGTGGAGTGATGCATATACTAATGATAGAGACAGTACTTGGGATCATTGAGTTGGCTCGTCTTTGCATGACGTCATGGCGGAGGCAATGTCAGCTTATTACCCGTCGTCAATGTCTGGAAGATGGTGATGACATCGTCTTCATCGAAGGAGAAAGTCTCCTTAGGCTTGTCGGAGGCACCCTGAGAATTGGAGGCTCCTTTGGATGTGTCAACTTTCAGGACTTCTTTCCCTTTACCCCCACGAACAGGGATGGTTTGGGGATGCTTGCCCTTGTCTTCGAATTTAGGTGTCTTCAACCCCAGTAGCTCTAACTTAGGAACGTCATTTTCAGCAGCATCAACGGCCCCAATGAAAGCGGGCCATGTATCATACTTATGTATACCCAAACAAAATTTCTTTGTAGGAAGGAAGTTATGCCGGCACGTATCCATAAGTTCTGAGTCTGGTATGCCAAAGGGCTTCTTCAGTGCTAGCTGCCTGAAGCGTTCGATGAAGGCAATGACAGACTCGGTCCTCCTTTGCTTAGTCTCAATGAGTGTGGACATGCTAACATGCGTGCCGCTCTCGTAAAACTGGTTGAGGAACATCCTCTCCAAGTCTTCAAATGAATTGATACACCCGTCAGGAAGACTGCAGAACCATTCGAAGGATACCCCCTATAAGGTGCTAATAAACAGCTTCAACAGGAACGGATCGTCTCTAGGCAAGTGCAGAGTCTGCGTGTTGAAGTATGTTATGTGCTGGCGAGGAGAAGTCAACCCGTCGAATGAGTTCAGCGTCAGCGGTTTGTAGTTAGGAGGGCAAGTAGCATTCTCCTACTTGGAGGGATATGGTTGAGATATCCCCATCTTCTGGAGCTTGTCTTTGTGCGAGATGGTGTCGAGGTGAGTGACCAAGGAATCAATTGCATCCTGTTGATTGAGCAGGTATTGAGAAACAGCTGCTGAACGGTTGTCGGGTATTATTGGCGAAGGACCACCCCCAGCATTGACAAGATTTGGAGGAGGCACAACAGAATGATACTTCTTTTGTAGTGAAGGAGGGTTGTTGCTGTGAGCTAGACTAGCATGGATCGAGACATTCTGTTGAGGTGGAGGAACAGTCCCAGCAGCTTGAACTGCCATGATGCTGGTAAGCATATCAGTGACCTTGGCGAATGCTGTTTTAAGACCCTCTAGCCGTTTGCTAGTCTGTTCACTGCTTCTTCAGGTCTTTCTCCGTCCGTCATGTATGTAGATAGCATACGAGGATAAACAGAGGAAGCAGTGCAACTGGTGCTGATACTATCTGTCTTCGAGTGGATAAGTCCTTCAACTTCGGGTAGAGGAGGTAGATAGTCGCCATTGGATTCTGAGGGATCATCGTCCTCTGGAAGGCTACCCCCAGTGTGGGGGTCATCCACTTTAGATTCTGAGGGGATGCTACCCCCGGCTTGGGAATCTTCATCGTCCATGCAGAACCTCGCCTTTGATCGAGTACCCATGTAGACTCTTTCGGATGTGTCAGTCTGTCAGCCATCTGTTGGTAGACTTCTCCTTCTTCTTCTCGTAGAGTTAAGAGAGAAAGTTGGGTTCGTAGTCCACCGTCTTTGACTGGGCTTCCGTAAGGGGGACCCCACGAAGCCATGTTGGATGAAACACATAGTGGCTTCTCGTCGTGAGAGAAGTGCAGCCGTCGAAACACGGACTCTCTCTAAGGCCTTCTTATTTTCTTGGAGCAACAACAATTGATAACAATACTGGTGTACGGAAGTGCACTATGAATTGTTATGTTCTCGCTCGCTTTACGCTTATGATTTATCATGTCGCACAAGTCAGCGGAATGGAGTTTTGCCTTACAACCATGTTGCATGCATCACCGAGCTTTGCATGCGTGTTCGTAAGGAGAGTAGGCGCATCCAGACTCAGTTCGTGTGCAAGGACAACCCCCACACCTAAGTTCTGTGATGTCCTTGAAGACAGCCCCGTGCTATACACGTTGGGACCTATCTTTTTGTTGTGGGCGCATAGGCCTTGGAGACTGGCTTTGGGCGCATGCTTCTGGACAGCATGTCTGAGCCTCCTTGATGTGGTCGCATAGTATGGATCCAGAGAACCTGGGCGCATAACCTTGGGTGCATGACTCTGAATGCCCAGCTTGTTGAGGACAGAAGTGTTCTGGTTAGGGTTATGCGCCCAAACAGTCCCTTGGGTGAATGGCTTTGGGCGCATGCCTGGTGGAGCAGCACTGTTTTCCCCCAGGTTGGCCTCCTTCGTTTGTGAGCCTCATCGGGTTCGGCCAGAGTACCGCACATCCCGATCCTTGGCATCGTAGTGTTTTCCTCTGCCAAGTTTCGAGTGTTGAACACTCTGTTACTGGTTATGGAGGGAAGAAGTCACTGGGCTAGTAGATCCCGGAACTGTGTGAGCCTTCTCCATTTGGGGAACTTCTGCGGCAGAGTCATGCGCCCATGTAGCAGAGTCCTCCAACTGCATATCTGCTATGACTCTAGCAGGATATGCACAGCGAGCCTTCAGAAGCCAAGTTTTGTGAAACTTGTTTGGCTTCGCTGATTTTGAGGGAGTAGAGCCGTCCCTCAAGAGCATCTCTTCGAACGCCTGCTGATCGAACTTTACGATCAACATTTTCTGAGTACTCCCTACTTTGTCGGTATCGGATTGCATCACCACCTTCTTGTCAGAGAAAAATGTAGTCCCCAGCAGAGTCGCTATTTTTGTGGACACACAAAAAAAAAGAAAAAATGTTGTCTTTTCTTTTATTGGCGTAAGGCACCACAAATCGAGTACGCCTAAGAGATCCTGCGCTGAGGATCCCCGAGTACAAAAAAGAATTCTGGGGAATGGGACGATGGAGATCGAGCGGCAGTTGCTCCTTTACTCCGTTGACACTCTGATTACAAAAGTGGAAGAAAACCTACGAAAATTGCAAACTCTCGGCTCACTGGCAAGAAGTGCAGCAATTTGGCTCTTAAAAATGCTCTTCATTCTCTGTCTTTGAAGAGAGAAGAAGCCCCCCTTTTATAGTCGTTCTCGAGCTGGAATGGTGTTATGCGCCCATGTGAGGGAACACGCTGGTTCTTATGTGGGCGCATAGTCCTGCTTTGGGCACATAGAATGTAGCACATACAGGCTGCGAGATCGTGGGTTGGTCGTGGTATTGACGTGGCCGCATGCTTCGGTGCACGACTGCTTTTGGAGACTGACGTGGCTATGCGCTTTGGTGCACGTTTTTATCGTGGCTTTGACTGAGCCAGGCTTGGGCGCCCTCCTTTTGGAGGAGCTAGTCTTGGGCGCATGGAGATACACTTGACTGGGCGCATGGAGTTACTCTGACTGGGCACATGGAGCATCATCCAGTTGGCGCATGGAATCATACTGACTGGACGCATGGAGCTTCTCTTGACCTGGGCGTATGGAGCTATATTTGCTGAAAAAATTTCATGCTTCTACAACATTAAGTAAAACAGTGAGCAACAATGTACAGTACATATAGTCCACACACTCCCCAAACCCAATATCCTATCCAAATCAATCCTGTATCACCCAAAAACATCCTACATGGCTAAAACAACATATTATGAACGTAAATCCTAGGTTAAATCTGAAATCTAAGGATCAAAAGTCCTAAGAGTCATTTCATCGAACACTTGGTGTACGTATCCGATACTCTTGTGATACGCACATCAAATAAATCCAAAATTGACCCAAATCCTTCCTAATGCAAGGGGGACCCTAAAAGAATACATCTACATAAAAAAATGAAAATTTGAAGGTCTAAAGGGCTCTAACAAATTGAGAGTTGGAATCTCAATAAAAACTTCTAGATCAAGATCACCACCAATCCCATTTGGTCAAATTGCTCCAAATGCTCCCAAGCTAGGCAATAGAGGCTTCCCCTCTCCAAGAAAAAGAGATTGTAATTCATTTGAGGGAATTTGGACTCAATTTAGATGTTGGAGGCAATTTGGAGAAGAACACAAATTAGGGTTAGGGTTTGCAATGAAAGAGGGAAAAAATGAGGCTATGCTTGCTATAAATTTGAAGGGGGTGCTCCTAGTGGCCGCCAGCATGATGCTAGGGTTAGGTTTCGGTAAAATTTGGCTAAAAGCCTTCCTAACATGTCATTTCAAGCCCTTTAAGGAAAAGGCCAATGTGGCTTATGGGTTAAGTTAATAAATGGATTCTAAATGGCACTCTAGCTAGATTAGAGTCTAACTTAGTTGTCTAATCTCTCTGACAAGTTTCTATGGTCATGACTAACCTCTAATCAATGTAGTTCTAAGGTTTCACCAACTAAGGACACTAATACAAATCATTAATTAAGTAATATTAAAATAAATCAAAAATTTTACAAATTACAAAAATACCCTTGTTCTATAAGATGGTGGTGACAAATCTACCCCCTTAGAAAAATTTTATCCTTGAAATTTAAGATGGTCGTACTCCTTCTAGGTCAAACCCCCAACAATCAAGGTCGAGAAAGTTCTATCTAATAACTTGCAAAATCATGGTCCTACTGGTCGTGATTCCATAGTCTCGAACAGGGTCAATACACTATCTAGCACAACACAAGATATCCTGATAAGCACTAATAGAATAATACAACAAGATGAAAAAGAAGGACGGGAAAGGACATACCTGCTAACCGATCACCCGTAGCATCGGTCTCCTCGACCGTCAGTGCAAAAGTCCTGCCCCTCTAGTGCTGGGCATAGTGCTGTGCCACAGGTGGCCTAGCTCCCTCTCTTTGACCCTGTGCTCTGCCAAATGAAGGTACGGTGGGGCAATCCCTTATCTGGTGAGCAGCGGATCCACCGAACAAGCACACTTTCAACCTCCTCCTATAAACGTCCCAAGTGTGTCCCAGTTTTCTGTAGTAGGCCCAAGTGGGCACCCTCTGGTCCTGTCCCCGAGGCTGATGCTGCACCTGCTGCACTATAGCCGGTGCCAACAACTGCTGCAGCTGGTGCACCTCCTTCTGCAGAAAGGGACGCTTCACACTACCACTCGCCCCTACGGAATTATCTCGACCTCTCTTGGACTTGAGCTCCATGTCATCCTTAGCTGCCATGGCTCCTACCAAAATCTGCTCAAAGGTGGCATCAAGGTCACTCTTAGTCAGTGACTTGACCGCCTTGATCAAGCCCTTTCTAAACTTCTTGGCCTTTGCCACATCACTCAATCCTTCTACGAGTCGGCCCAAACGACAGAACTCCCTAGCAAACTCCTCTACCGTCCTGTTCCCTTGGACGAGGCTCTCGAACTGACTCTCCAAGGCGCTGAGAGCCATATCCGAGAACAACTTCTCCTTGAAAAGCTTCTTGAATGTCTCATATGTCTGTCCTTCTACTCCGACCCTCAGATCGGTACGGTACCATGTCAAGGATAGGTCGAACATCAGGCTGTCAAGGATAGGTCGAACATCAGGCTGCCCACCGCCTAAACCTGTAGACTCTCTGGAATCTACGCCAGACAGCAGATCCCCTCGATGTGCTCAATCCAATCGTCTGCGTACATGATACCCTCCGTACCCTTAAAGTCCTTGGGCCGCATCTTCTGAAAGTCAATGATGTTACCCGGCCTTTGTTGCTGAACAGGTCCTTCCTGTTACCCCTGTGGTCGAGCAGCTAATCTCTCTACTGCTGTTATCACCACCTGGTGGGCGTTCTCAATCCCCTGCCTCATATTAGCTGAATATAGGCGCTAAGCGTCCATCATCTCCCTGAAAAGCGCAAACAGTTGCACGGCATCCACCGGAGTAGGAGGTGGTAGAGGATGTTGAAGAATATCGAAAATGACTGGTGCAATCCTTGGAACAGGTGGAGGAGGACCCCGAAACTAGCAGATACTCCCACGTGAGCAGACACAAAAGCGGAGCAGTCCCAGCTGCAGGATGAGCCGGACGAGAGGTGGCAGACCTCTTAGTATCTGTCGGGACAGAGCGATGTGACCTACTCTCCACCATCCTGAAGATAGATCAAACAAGAGGTCAATAATGGTGCAAGGATGATATCATCAAAGAAGGACAGGTATGAAATAGATTATTTAGATTTGAACAAGTGTCAGTAGATTTAAATCCATAGAAGTTCCTAGTTGTGATTGAGTACCCTCTCATCTAGAGCCTATTTCTCATTTCCTATCGCAGGCACATAGCAGTACAACTAAGTCTTCGTACTACTACGATATCGCATTAATGCGAATCTCGATCTGAATGTGCCACCACTAAAAATATGTCATGACCCGCATCCAATATAGTGGCACGAGTGTGTAATAGTTCCCATTCTACGCTGCAGAATCGGCAGTAGAACGCTGTTGTAGGTCGCTAACTAACAACTCACACAATTATATATATTGTACCTGTCATAAATCTCAACTCCGAATGGAGGACAAGTATAAAGATATGATAATATTCAATCATAGTCTAAAGCACGATAAGGTATCACGGAAGTCTAAAATAACTATAACGACTCGACAAACAACAACTAAAATAATATCTGAAATAAACTCAAATATAATGTCAAAATCTCCACTTACTACAACACAAGTTCAAAACAGTGAATCTAAAACAAGTCTGCAAAACTAGTCTCTTGGTCACTCCTGAGAATCGGGAGACCCAAGGTAGCTATCCCCTCTTCGGATCCATAGAAGGTAGGACACATATCCTCTAGAAAACATCTGAAAAATATATCCAGTCAGTATGGAACGAGCATATCTCCTCTAGCAATCCCAAATAAGTGACAAAGACTTTAAAGCAGTTATAGACAGTTATACTTGATGAATCATGGAAGTTAAGACAGGTAATGAAATAGATAGTTTAGAAAAAGGTAAGTAAGTACAGAGAACCAGGAGAGCATGGCAATGAAGACTGTAAATAGAGATAAACAAACTAAAACAATGTGATATGAGTCCAATCTGTAAAATATGAGATAAGGTAAATCTAGTATACGGCACTAATCCAGTGTGTTTTGAACTACTGTTTCTCGACATGTAAATGGGTAGCGAGTAAATACGGCACGCCGTACCTTTGGCAAGTGTATGACGGCTATCTTTCACGATTATACGAGTAATACGGCACATCACACTCTCGGCCAAGTGGTGACGACTATCTTTCTTGTAATACGGTACATCGCACGCTCGGCCAAGCAGCGATGGCTATCTTTCTAGTAATAATGGTTCTTGTTGAATCCGGCACATCACACGATGGGCCCAACGATGATGGCTATCTTACTTGTAGTGAAGGTTCTTATATGATTGGAATAAATAGTACCTGTAGGTGTTTCGAATAGGTAGTTCTTGTGAGTTGTTCAAGTAATAGAGGCTAGACGAGTCAAATACATGTGTGGCGAGTGAATGAATCTAGAATACCAATACGTGTTGTGACAGAGAATCAAATAGAACTATAATAGAAGCTGAATCGCAACAATCATCAAATAAATAAAAGAACTATCAGAGAATGTAACTGCCTGTCGTCCAAAGTAATGAATGAGGATCGATGCCCAAAGTGGTGTCGCACAAATCTATAAATGAGATATACAAGTTATTTAATGTTCTAGAATAAGCAGTGTATCTAAATGAGTCAACTACATGCTTCTAGGCCAATTCTAGGTCAATAAGTTAATCTGGTCAATCTTGGTCAAGTAGTCAACTATTGGTCAAACCTTGGTCAACTAATACAGATCTAAAGTTTTGGCTAATAGGCTATCATAGTACTAGGCTAAATTGGTACAAACCCATACCTAACTCATCTATGCCTTTATTGCTTAAATGAGGTCAAACTGGTCAACACTAGGTGTATATCAGTCAACATCTAGTTAAGGTAGTCAATTTTTACTTACTAGTCTATGCTCCTATAGTATGTATCTAAACTCATACTAATATCTATAAACTTATTAATACCCTACTCATTCAATGTACTCTACTATATATAATATACCTATATGGGATAAGATAATGTTATGCAAATGATTACTAACTCTAACACATTACTAAAGCATCAAAGTATCCTAACATGGTACTAACACATACTAACATATACTAGTTGCCGAAGCTCTGATACAAGAGTATCCAACTGATACAATAACTAATTTCTAACCTCTGAAACCTATTTCCAAATATCTGAAACACCCACACACTTCCCGTGCACATCACTTAAGCACGATGCTTAAGTCCTCATATGCCGTGGCCAAAGGCCAATTGCTGCTTACAGTAGTCCCATTCCCGCTGCAACATGGCTAAGTAAACCCCCTCTTGCTGCCACTGCATACTGCTGTAGGGCTCTACTGCTGCCTAGCAGCACAGCCAAGTGAGCATTCAAGGCCCTGCATATTGCAAATGCCAGCCACAAGCCCAAGTTCTCACTCACTCTTCACAATACAATACACACACTAAATTCTATCACAAGATACAAACCACCAACTTCCTCTAACCTTGTTCCCAGATTTCCCTCTTCCTTAAACAGTTATTTGACATAAAAAGGAGTAACCTATATATGTACGAAGACTAATCTTAAAAGGAAATGCAGGACTGAAACATATTGCATATATAACAGATCAATTAGAGTACAAATGGACAAGACAATAAACATTAGGATAGATCAATACAAGATGCAGGGAATTGAATATATGTTCAAGGGAACTGAAACATAAAGTTAGCATGGACTGAAGCTAAGAGTTAACATGGTCTGGACATGTTGGAGGGCATTATAAAAAGGATTTCAGTGAGTTAAATAGGACATAAAGCTAGACTTAATGTCCGATTTTGAAGGGGCAGAACATAATGATGTGTAGGATACCTGAATGGGTACTGAATGAATGTAGGGTTTGAACCATTAGATCAATTTACCCAATTAGACACTATAGACTGATACAAAGGATTGGGACTAAAATAAGAGGTAATACAAGTGAAGGCGAGGACATCATTCAAAGATTGAGTCATAGTTTATGATGGAAATTCCCAATGTTTCAGTATGGTTTAAACATTAGGATGATGCTGGACATTACTAACACCCCAAACATCCCATGTCTTGATCAACTGATGAGCTATTAGATAGACTGAAACTTAGCAATGGTGTTAGTAATGGATTGTACAAGACATGTTAATGACTGAAAAACAAAAGAGTGCACAGTGGTGTTAGATGACTGATACAAAATTAGTGAACTAAAGCTAAATATTCTCCATATATGGACTGATATCAAGTGGAAGGCGAATGACAGCTGAATGAAATGGAATGCAACATGGCATATTGACTGATCCTATTAACTACTGGGTCTACCATGTGAAGGTAGGGACATCACAGGATGATGAATAGGAAAATCTGAACACACATACACTACATATACTCCATCCTACTGAACACTCAACTCAGGTTCTCTGAAACCACTCAGACCTATAAATTACTGACCTATCATGATTGTACACCCAAATCCCTTATACATCTATTAATCTACTCTCAATATCCTCTGAACTAAGAAATATCCTACCAAGGCTAAACGAACTACATATCCTAATCTCTGAAACCCAAAACTCAATGTAGGATACCCACAAATGTGATACTCTAACCACCCACTCTTACTCTCCCATGAGATGGCCAAAGCCACTGTATACTGTAAAGACATCTGCTATTGAAATGGCCTAAGGCCCAACTGCTCTTGCTCTCTATAAACCCTCCTCTGCTGCTAACTACTCTGAACAAAAAATTGCCCTCACATTGTCGTGGCTAACATGCCACTCTCACCCACATGGCATGGCCAAAATGGCCCTTGCCCGACCCCTCTTAGTTAAATGCACCAAATGGTCTCCTGCTTACTTCTCTACTGCTAAGGCTAAATACCCTCTATTATGGCCCCTGACCACTGTCATTGATTTCATGAGTTTAGCCCCTGCTCCTTCTTGCATTAATTTGTTGCTACAAGCTTAGGGTTCCCTTCAATCCATGATACATCCACAAATCTCACTCAAATCAAAAAACAAATTGCTAAGGTACCCCAATATCTATAGAATATGTTAAAACAAACCCTTATCAAAAGTCTGCACCAGATATTAAGTAAAACAGTGAGCAACAATGTACAATACATACACTCCACTCACTCCCCAAACCCAACATCCTATCGAAATCAATCATGTATTACCAAATAACATTCTACATGGATAAAACATATTATCATCAGAAATCCTAGGTTAAATCTGAAATCTAAGAATCAAAAGTCCTAAGAGTCATTTCATCGAACACTTATCCGATACTCTTGTGATACGCACATCAAACGAA
This sequence comes from Iris pallida, assembly GCA_029216955.1. Classification (NCBI taxonomy): domain Eukaryota; kingdom Viridiplantae; phylum Streptophyta; class Magnoliopsida; order Asparagales; family Iridaceae; genus Iris; species Iris pallida. The sequence goes on from JANAVB010033017.1 coordinate 5,423,833, forward strand.
TCCAAAATTGACCCAAATCCTTCCCAATGCAAGGGGGACCCTAAATGAATGCATCTACATTAAGGAAATGAAAATTTGAAGGTTTAGAGGGCTCTTACCAATTGAGACTTGGAATCTCAATAAAAACTTTTAGTTCAAGATCTCCACCAATCTCCAATGGTCAAATTGCTCCAACTGCTCCCAAGCTAGGCAATAGAGGATTTCTCTCTCCAAGGAGAAGAGATTACAATTCGTTTGAGGGAATTTGGACTCAATTTGGATGTTGGAGGCAATTTGGGGAAGAACACAAATAAGGGTTAGGGTTTGTAATGAAAGAGGGAAGGAGGAGGCTATGCTTGCTATAAATAGGAAGGGGGTGCTCCTATTGGCTGGCCAAGGGAATGCTAGGGTTAGGTTTTGGTGAAATTTGGCTAAAAGCCTTCCTAACGTTTTATTTCAACCCTTTAAGGAAAAGCCCCAATGTGGCTTATGGGTTTAGTTAATAAATGGATTCTAAATGACATTCTAGCTAGATTAGAGTCTAACTTAGTTGTCTAATCTCTCTAACAAGTTTCTATGGTCATGACTCACCTCTAATCAATGTAGTTCTAAGGTTTCACCAACTAATGACACTAATAGAAATCATTAATTAAGTAATTTTAAAACAAATCAAAAAATTTACAAATTACCAAAATACCTTTGTTCTAAAATGTGGTGGTGACATATTGCACAACAGATTTCGGTCAGAATTCAGTCTAGAATATTTAAATTTTTGAACGCTGGAACCACAAAATAAGGGATTTCACAACTGGCCATATTTCTGAATTAGGCTAACAGATTTCGGCCAGAGTTCAGCCCGAGTTCGGTTAGTTTATTTCAGAATGGTCTAAGGGTTTGTATGGTCTAGTTTTGGTTTAATTTGGATTTGTATACGTGGATAGGCTTCAGGTTATTTGGGTGGACTTGAATATGCCAATGCGACTCGATGTATATAAGTCCCAGACTCAAATGAAACAAAAAACTAATTGATAAAATACAACTAGATGTACTATAATCAGCAATTGTCACAACATTGTTGAGTCTTCAGTTGGATCAGTTGTATCATATTGCGACATATCGTACTATGGTTTAGTTAACTATCAAAATTAAGTTGATTGAGACCAAATGGACTAACACGATTTAGGTTTTGTTTAAGTTTCGATGAAGCATTTTGTTAGTGTATTATTAAGTAGTATCTCATTCCCATTGCGGATCATGGATAATGCTAGCAGTTGAATAGCCGAGTCGAAATCAAATATTAGGAAAACCTTAGCAGTGTAAACTTTACCATGATTATGGGACAATGAATTGAGATCATTTTCTCATTATAGATTAGACTTTTTAGAAATAATGCCCAAGATGCAGTGGCATGTGCCTTGGGGAAAGAATTCTATACAAGAGTCACTTGTCCCAGGGCCATTACCCTATTGATTTTCGATGCCGCTTTCACTGTTGGTTTTATGTTGCATTTTTGTGAATATTTTCGATGAAAGTTTTCATGGTTTACTTTTACTGCCTTCGTCACTGAAAAAAGAAGAAGAAGTGTGCTGAAACATTATTGGTGCTAATGCAGGTGGTGACCAAGTGAACCGAGCTTGTCTTTGTGTGGAAGATCTCTTTCTTTCGACAATTCACCAATAAGTGAGTCGCATTGATACTTCGACGATCCTAGATCATCACGCTAAAGAAAGGATGACTTGTTATAGCATATGGTGCTAATAAATGATGCTTAGTAAGAACCCAAAAATATAATGAAAGATAATTAATCACATTGCTAGCGTTACTGTTTGAATCAAATATTGAATTGGTTATTGTATCAAGAAATATTGGGCAGGTAAAATAAAGACCCAAGAATTGGACAGTGAGTATATTGGACATGGCTCGAATGAAATGGTAACACAGATGAATTGTCCTTTGAATTGACTATGGGTGTGCGAGCTACGGCTCAAGGCAATGTGGCAAGATAAATTAGAACTGTGGCTTATGTACTAATGTTTCTATTATCATGCATGTTATGTTTCCTTATAGCTAAGTGCATTTACATGCATGGTCATGGGAAACTTGTACACAATGTATATTTTATTGAATGGTAATCCGAGACATGAAATTGTTTCAACCTCGGAGGAACAATAGTGGTGGTGTAGTATCACAGTGCAGAAGTAGTAGCATGACTATTTAAAAACTATTCGGATGAGCTTGCTACCCACTACTGAAGGGTAACCATATGACCATGATGTCCTAGATGGCATGTAGTCAGTGACCTTCATATAGACAGGTGTGATAGCTAACATTATTTTATGCATACAAAGTACATTTCATAAATGTATAGGAAGGGACATCGACCATGCGTAAGATTCACCAAATTGGTCGACAATATGAAACGCTTATATTTCCTATCATATAAATTGTTAAAGGCAAGATAGCAAGATCACAAATTAATAGTGTTGCTTTCATTAATTTACTACTATTGATTTATGGTGAGATTGGTTACAACTACTCTCCAGTACACGGCAGTGTACTGACCCTCGTCTCCGCAGGTGTTGGGAACCTAGTGGATAACCGATAAGGCTGAAGGCTTATTGTCTGACACTTAAAAAGCTTTACACTCCCTCGAAACTTTCATTTGAAGAAGAAGACATTTGATGAAGGTGGTTTATTGTCGTTTTTATAAGGGATATAATGTATAGAACAATTGTATCTTATTTTAATATTTATACGAGTTGTAAGCCAACTTTAACATTTCATCTTGGCTGCTGGGAGTGTCAAGCCCCGATTCGCTTAATCATTCATCCTCACTTTCACTCAAGACGAATCGATCGTCCTCGCTGGGGCTTGATGCTGTACAGGTCTAATTTGAACTTGTACAAGGCAAGTATATACAACTGATAATTCTTTTGAGAAACAAAGTTTAAATTAAATAGTACAGAGAGTTGAAGAAGCATTATAGGAAGAAATAAGCCTTTCATTGATAAAACTTGCAAAGGATATGCAAGATCATTTTTACAATACATATGCCATTGCAGCTATATTATTTGAAACACAAAAGAAAGACTTACGACAAGCTGCCATAAAATAATCCTTGTCGTTCCATACTTTCATACCCCTTTATACATTTGAACCAAAATCCTTCGATCTGAATTGGGCTTCAAAATACTTCAAAATATGAGAGCTTCGAGCCACCACTCGTTCTTCAACTTCAACTTTGTCTCGTGCTCCCGCAGCACGCTCGCCACCTGGGAAGTTGGGGGTTGACACACTTGCTAGTGAGCGGAACGAATCCACTCGTCAAAATCGATACTACTTATTAAGAATTTCAAGCATTCGAAGTGATTTTTCTATTTAGAACTAAATGAGTTGCAGTTTATATCATTGGCATAGTTTAAAGCAGTAAACAACTGTCATAATCTGTACCAGCTTTTCGGGATACGAGTGCGTGTCCAGGCCAGCCTACGCTGCAGTGTCGACGGTAGAACGTCGTATATCCATAATGCTCAAAATTGCAAATAATGCTCATTCACAATAACTAAATTAAATTACAATATTCGAAGATTTACATTTGTAGAAAATATAAACTCTTACAGATCTTAAAAATGACTACAACTCATCTATCTAGCTAATCTCTAATTTTGGCATGCAAGTACACCCATCTCCCCAATGCTAAGCGTAGTCATGGCTAACCTAAAAAATATTGATTTCCAGTTAGGAATGGAACGAGTACTATTCATTGAATGCAGTTCTAATATACGATAACAACTATAAAATAGAGGTTAGTCATAAAATACATGATTTAAAATAAATAAGAAAAAGGCATGAGAAAATAGACAGGAAATTAATCGTAAAAGAAATAACCAAAGAAAATACTTTCTAATGTTTGAAGTACCTTTTTGATATGTGATTGATCTAGGGACAGCTGCATTATAATGTTTACGATGTCCAAACATTGTCTTTGATGTCTACTTTGCAATAAAATAAACAATATCTACTTTGCAATAAAATAAACAATGTCTACGATGTCTACTTTATAGGAAATAAACAATTTCTACAATGTCTACGATTTTTACAATGTCTACGATGCCTACAATGTATATGGTCAGATCACACATCTTTGGTACTTCCCCTTCATGACTCGACAGTTAAGAAATACGAAAAAATATAAAAGAGAAAAGAATCAAATATAGAAAGACTAACAATGAAATATAGTAATAATCAATATCGAAAATAAACGACAAATGTACTCGCCTAGGGTCCTTTGCCGGTGAAGCCGATAATACCAATCACTCAGCGCCACACAAAAGTCCAACTGCACAACCATCTTCGGGGGGCTAAACAGATATTACCAACGTGTTCAGAATAGTAAAATTAGCCAGAATAGCCTATCAAGAAGTCCAATTCTGGACGCAGGGGCAAAACGGTAAATTTGGGCCAAAATGATGTCTGTCGTTGGACTCGCTTTGCACCAAAAAGTGTGTCAGTATCTATGGTCTCTAAATTTGTCAAAATATATGTTTATGGGTCCAATTTGACGAGATAAACCCAACCATATGTCCAATGTTGGATTCTGGTAGGCCATATAAAAATTCGCCCGTTGGATCGGGTCGTTGGCCCGTCAAAATGGCATTCCAATCAACCTTCTCATAATTAGACCAAACTTTGCACACAGTACTAGAAAAATGATACGGTCCTATTGGCACATGTTTCATCTCGATATGACGAACATGCACAAAGTTATGGGCTAGTTTGCAAAGGGGCCGATACGGGATATCTTGACGGATACGGTTCGATTTCGTCGCGCACACACAACAAAATCGAGTTCCGTCGAATCCCACACGTTGACAACACCCATACGCATCTTTCGATGCTCATGGATTACGACCACGTCTTTTGGTTTGTCGGGGCGTACGTCGTATCGGGAATATTTCTAATATTTTTAACAGTTTGAAAATAGTTTTTCGTCAATATTGGTTGACCGATTTCTCGGCGCACAGTCATCAAAATCAACTTCTGTAGAAAGGGTTTTGAAACCCTATAGGTTATCTAGTTCTGTCATTAGTTGGTTCCTGAAAACTCCTAATGGTTTGTTCAACATCTATCTTCCAAATCAATGTTTGGGACCATTGTTCTGTTCTGTTTTCGAACAGATTTTCTTCGACTTTGAATCGATTTTTCATCCACGTTATCTTTGATTCAATCCCATCTATTTAATAGGATATGAGGGTGCTTATGTTGTGATTCTAACAAAGGTACTATTTTGAGATTCTATGACAGGATGGTTGGGAAAAATACTTGTGAAGTCGATGTTTTTGCCTACTATTGCTGGACTGTTGCTGTGATAGCTGCAGTTTTTTTGGCTTTCGGCTGACGGCTGCAGGCAGGTACGACGATCAGGGTGTTCGCAAAAGGAACATCGATGATCAAGGGGCCTGAGGGGTCGAGTGATTTTTAGGGATTTGGGGTTTCCTGGAATCTGATCTCTACTATCTCAACGAGAAACAAACACTTATATACTCGAATATGCATTTTGAGATTAACTCAAAATTGAGTATGATCAGATTGTTGATGAGATCAGTCGGGTTTAATTTGAATTTAAACAAATTGAAACATATTCAAATCTAATCTGCAACTATCCTTCTTTCCTAGCCGAATCCCATGGTCGAGTCTGGCATATCACTGTTCCGAGAAGAACAGTGATTTGTTTCCTTTTTTTCCTTTTTATGGCTTTTTACACACAGACACGCACACATATATATATGTACATATATTTATTTATTATATATATATATATATATTTTATATATATATATATATATATATATATATATATATATATATATATATATATAATATAATATATATCCATACATATATATAAAAAAAAAATATATATATATATATATATATATATATATATAATATAATATATGTATCCATACATATATACACCAACCTAATATCCCAAATCATATGAATACTATATTCCTAAAATTATAAAATATAAACACATAGTTGAAATCATAACATTTTTAATATTTTATCAATAAAATCGTATAATAAACTCTATTATTTAGCATATATTTTAATCATACCAGAAATGAGAATTTTAATAAAACTATTATATTCTAAATATTCTAAAATAGAATGAACAAACTTTATAGCTTCGTTTCTAAAATAAGTTCATATTTATTTAGTATAAATATCCTCTACTGAATATTTCATAATAAATTTAAAAAAAACATTGACCTTAATAAATAATAATTACTAGTACAAAACAAATATGATTAACTAAGAAAATTAAAACTAACTAATTAAAATAAATAAAATCTTTGAAAATTTGGGGGTTTACATCCTACCCAACTTATAAAAATTTTGTCCTCGAAATTAAAATAAATCTTAATATCAAAGGACAATGAGATTAAAGACAAGGTAGGCATGTACATCAATTTGCAACGTGGTTTCCAAAATAAGGGAGGAGGCAGTTATAAAGGAATCGAAATTGACGTCACATCCTAAAAGATAGGGTATTCTTTATTCAAGACTCTACCCAACTTATAGGAGTTGGCTAACCGTAAATTTGTCGTTACAAAACTTCTAGAAAAATCAAATCCTAAAGAAAGTAAGAGAATATAGGCACTCATGTCCACAGTCACAGATTCTAATTGTGCCTACATATTGTTATGGCAGTCTTGGTCAATAACTTCTATATGAGGACCATTAGAATTTAACATCGTCCCTATCGGCTATGCATCCAATAAGATGATAGGAATCTCTTGTTCGAATATAACTTAAACGTGTTGGTTCAAGCGATTTCACTCTTTTCCTACATGGAAAACTAAGAGGTGAGCTTGAAGATATTAGGAAAAGAAGGATTTATGGCCAAGCGATGAAGACCATAATAAGTATATAAACCTTGTTATAGAATATGATTAAGTAAGTGTCTGCAATCTTTAGGTCATAATGACTATGGTATGTAGGTAGGTGTTTGGTATCATATGTGAGGCATGTGCTTGTTTTAGTGGAATGCCTATTCCATAGGTGTGATGCTTCTTGTTTGGATCATGGATATTTTAGTATAGTAAAGGGAATGGTATGTTATTTGTAGTGCATGGTTAAAATCAAGTGGAACAAATATGCACCTTATCATTTATTCTACGGGGAAATGTGTCATATATGTGGTGTAATTAAAATGGAGCACTAGAAGGTGTGTTCGTGTGAAACATGTGTCGGCCCATTCCATGGTCACACCCGATTTCGATAATCAACATACACTTAAGTCAATACACAAAATATAAAAAATGCTGCTAATCATTTCAGGATACATGAAATCAAATTCAACGGACAATGTACTGCATCAAATAAAGCGTCAATATCATCAAATCTTCAGAAGACTCATTTCTTATTTTATTCTGTATTTTATATTTTATTGAGTCTAGGATTTATTTTGTAAAATCAATTTTTGTAATACTGGCTTAGGGTTAAAACTGTCCACATTCCAAAAACCTACCTATTCGTATTTCGTTTACAAAATATTTCAAAAATATATTTTGAAAATAGCCTTTACAAATGATTTTATAAATAACCAAAAACATATTTTGAAAACTGTTTTTACAAAACATTTTCAAATATCTCCTGACAGAACTCGTAACCGAGTTCGGCCCGAGTTCGGTCCGAACTCTGACCGAGTTCAGTCAAAAATGTTTCAAACTTCTGTTGCCTCCAAATCAGCGAACAACGTCTCTTTGCGAGATATTTGCATCCGAACTCTGCCCGAGTTCTGCCCGAGTTCGGTTGGAGAAAACACCTATAAATAGAGAAGAACTTTTCATTTCAATTCACTCATTCATTCTTCATTCTCTCTTCTCTACTACTCAAGTGTTTTCAAACGATCTAAGATTTTCAAATCATACCTATACACCTCTTAGCCAAAAGCCAGTACTATCAGAGTTAATTTAGAGTCTTTTGGTATTCCAATAGTTGTAAAGAGGTCATTCAAGTTCAACAACCTTTCCTGTTGTGGAGCTGGTCGTGCGCTCGTCACCAAGCACGGTGTTGTGAAGCTGGTCGTGCGCTTGTCACCAAGCACGGTGTTGTAAGAGACTGTAAGCTCTCAGTTAAAGCTTGTGCCATAGTGGATTAACATCGAGCAAGAGTACTCGATACTGGATTAGTCCTCTCAGAGGGATACCAGTATACATTGCTGTGTCACTGAGTTTGAATTCTCTATCTTTATTTACTGTCTCTTATATCACTGCCATAGTTTAATTTTTTAATTGGTGATTATTTTCCACTGCACACACGTACTCTATTCACCCCCCTCTAGAGGTGCTCAACGGTCCTATAATTGGTATCAGAGCAGGTTATATTCTTATATAACAAACCTTAGAGAGTATATATGGCAGTCGTGAAATCAATATTCAACGGTGAAGGGCAATCCACAAATAGACCTCCCCTATTTGATGAAACAAATTATACCTATTGGAAAACACGAATGACTTTCTTTCTAAAATCTCTTGACTTTGATCTTTGGTCAATAGTCATTGATGGATATAAGAAGCCAACACCCACAGTGGTTGAAGGCATTCTTATGGAAAAGCCTCATGACAAGTACACCGATGCTGAGAAAGCAAAGGCTAGTCTTGATGCTCGAGCCATCAATGCACTATTCTGTGCAATTGACAAAACCGAGTTCAACAGAGTTTCAACCTGTAAGACGTCTCATAGAATTTGGAAACTCCTTGAGGTAACCCATGAAGGGACTTCTCAAGTGAAGGAATCCAAAATTAGTAGACTGACACAGGAATATGAATCTTTTAAGATGAAACCCGGTGAGTCAATTACACAGATGTTTACTCGTTTCCTTGATATAACTAATCCTTTGCAATCTATTGGTTAGGATTACAGCAATCATGATAAGATCAGAAAAGTGCTGCGGGCTCTAACAAAGAACTGGAATCCAAAAGCCACAGCAATTATTGAAGGAAACGATCTCACCACTATGTCCTTGGAAACTCTGATGGGCAAGCTCATGACCCATGAACTTGATTTGCAAGAGTTTGAGGAAGCAACACCAAAAGAGAAATCTATTGCCTTCAAAGCTCAAGCAAGAAAATCAACATGCAATGACTCCGATGACGAATCATCAAGTGGTGATGAACAAGCCCTACTTGTGAAGAACTTCAGGAAGTACCTAAAGTTTACAAGCAGAAAGAAGAAAGATATCCAAGAAAGCAATGAAGATGAAACCATATACTTTGGATGTAAGAAGTCAGGGCACATGAAGAAGGACTGTCCAACCACCAAGAGAAGCAGTCCATATGACAGATCAAGATCAAGCAGAAAAGCAACAACTGGTCGAAAGTATGCCAACACAAGTATCTAGCATGAAAGTGATGCCAGTGATACAGAAGAAGAGGATAGACCCTGCGAAAATGCAAATGTCTGTCTTATGGCATTTGATAAGGTATCGTCAAACCCTCTCTATGATGATTTTACTTTCGATGAGTTAGAAAATGCCTTTAGCGATTTACTTGGAGAACACAAAATTGTGCTTGACAAGTATAAGCAATCTCGAAAAGAGATTAAGGCATACACAACCGAGTTAGCTAGACTGTCCAATCTTATTGAAGATATTAAAGAGACGTCTACTACCGGTAACACGGAAGAGATAGCCAAACTCAAGGTAGACTATCATGAGACTATCCTCAATATTGAAAAGAAAGAAAGAGATTATGTTAAGATGCAAAAGTTGTATGACACAGAGAAGAAGATGCACTTAGTAACAGAACATAATCTCTCAGTTATGACTGCTAAATATGAAGAGTCTATTGCAATTTCTAAAAAGTTAGAAATCAAGTTAGGCAAACAGGAAATGCCTGTGACACAGCCTAATTTTAGTCCTAATGCAAAGCATACACCTAAGAGGACTAAAAACAAGAAAGCACAGAAGAAACACGAATATCATCATGCTTTCACTTATAGGTTCTCTAAGAAACCAAACAAGCATGTAAACACAGTTTCAACCACATCTGGTTCTAAACTGACTTGCACTTATTGTGGTACGCATGGACACATATCACAGTATTGTTTAGCAAGAAAGCTTGTTGACAATCACACTTTAGTCTGGAGACCTAAAGATAATCAGTATGGACCCTTCAGAAAATGGGTACCAAAGGATTCATCTACTTGTTTTGTAGGTGGACCCTCAACCCTCTCATGTTAGAAGAAAATGGATTCTTGATAGCGGATGTTCGCGACACATGACTGGTGATGCATCTTTATTTGCTACGCTATCGATGAAGAAAGAAGGATACGTCTCCTTCGGAAATAACTTGAGAGGTGATATAATAGGTAATGGTACTGTAGGTATTTCTCCTTATCCAATAATAAAGGATGTTTGTCTAGTAACTGAATTGAAACATAACCTATTGAGCATAAGTCATTTGGCAGATAATGGTTATGGTATCAATTTTGTGAAAGATAAATGTACCATATATGATATGTCATCTGGTGATCTCGTATATAAAGGGATTAGAGAAGACAACATTTATGTTTTCTTTTTGGAGAATACTAATAATGCAAGAAGGTGCCTAGTAGCCAATCAAGATGAAAGCTGGCTATGGCACATGAGACTAGGACATGCAAACATGGATACTATCTCATGTCTAAATACAAAGAAGTTGGTAAGAGGACTCCCTGAAATTCCATTCAAAAGAGATATGGTATGTGCTGACTGCGAAAAGAACAAAGCACATAGGTCTACTTTTAAATCCATCAACGCTGTAAGTACTTCGAGACCTTTGCAGTTAATTCATATGGATTTATTTGGTCCTAGTAGAGTCGCTAGTCTTGGCGGTAAGCTCTACGCTTTTGTTATTGTTGATGATTTCTCTCGATTTACTTGGGTTTATTTCTTATCAAACAAAAGTGATGCAATTTTTGAATTTCAGATATTTTGCAAAAAGGTTCAAAACGAAAAAGGCTTCATGATTACTCGTATCCGAAGTGATCATGGTGGCGAATTCGAAAATTCTGATTTCAAAAAGTTTTGTGATGATAGTGGATATTATCACAAATTTTCTTGTCCTAGAACTCCTCAACAGAATGGTGTTATGGAGCGGAAGAATCGTACTCTAAGCGAAATGGCTGGAGTCATGCTGAATCAGTATAATCTTCCTAATTATTTTTGGGCAGAAGATGTTAGTACAGCCTGTCATGTTTTAAATAGGGTGTTAATTCGACCAATCTCGAAGAAAACACCATATGAGCTTTGGTTTGGAAGAATTCCAAACATTTCTTATTTCAAAGTTTTTGGTTGTCGCTGTTTTATCCTGAACACCAAGGATAACTTGGGAAAGTTCGACTCCAAAGCAGATGACGGGATATTTCTCGGATATGCTGCTAAGAGTAAGGGATATAGAATTTTCAATAAAAGATTTATGATTGTGGAAGAGACTATTAATGTAACCTTTGATGAGTTAAATAGTCACAGATCTAGCGACAGTGATGATGAAGATACACATACGAAGACTAAGAAAAGTTCTGAGAAAGATCTGACCCAAGAGACAAGGACTGATAAAAGTTCCGAAGGTGCAGGAACTGAGAAGAGCCTTGTAAAAGATATGGCCCAAAGATTTGAAACATTGAGATTCAAGCCAGATCATCCAGAAACTCTCATAATAGGTGATGTATCCAAAGGTATAAGTACACGTTCATCTCTTAAAGATTCTGAATTAGCAGCAAATGTAGCATTTATTTCACAAATAGAACCTAAGAATGTAGATGATGCTTTTACTGATGAGTTTTAGATTTCTGCCATACAAGAGGAACTTAATCAATTTGAGAGAAACCAAGTTTAGGAACTTGTTCCTAAACCAATTGGTCAATCTATAATTGGTACCAAATGGGTGTTCCGAAATAAACTCAGTAAAGATGGACAAGTTCTACGCAACAAAGCACGTCTAGTGGCACAAGGTTATAATCAAGAAGAAGGAATTGATTATGATAAGACCTATGCTCCTGTTGCTAGACTAGAAGCCATCCGCATGTTTTATGCATTTGCATGTTTTAATGATTTTAAACTTTTTCAAATGGACATGAAAAGCGTATTTTTAAATAGATTTTTGAAAGAAGAGGTTTTTGTGAAACAACCCCTTGGTTTTGAAGATTTTCAAAAAACCTGATCACGTCTTCAAGCTTAAGAAAGCACTTTATGGACTCAAACAAGCACCTCGTGCTTGGTATGAACGCCTAAGCGCCTTCTTACTTGATAATGGATTTTCGAAAGAAAAGATTGATACTACTTTATTTATTAAATCCATGAATGATGATATTCTTCTAGTGCAAATTTATGTAGATGACATTATATTTGGTTCTACTAATGAAAATCTCTGTCAAGATTTTGCCAAGTGTATGGAGAGTGAATTTGAGATGAGTATGATGGGAGAGCTAAACTTCTTCCTAGGACTTCAAATCAAACAGCACTCGAACGTAACATTCATCAACCAAGCTAAATACACGAAGGACATACTGAAAAAGTACAACTTCGAGAATGTAAATCCAATCGGGACGCCTATGGCTACATCTACAAAGCTTGATGCTGATGAAAATGACAAACCTGTCGATCAGCGTAAGTATCGAGGTATGATTGGTAGTTTATTATACTTAACTGCTAGTCGCCCTGATATTATGTTTAGCGTTTGCATTTGTGCACGTTATCAGGCAAACCCTAAGGAATCACATCTTAGTGCCGTTAAGCGTATCTTCCGATACATTAAAGGAACTTCTACAGTTGGCTTATGGTATCCCAAAACTAAATCCTTTGACCTGATAGGTTACTCGGATGCGGATTTTGCTGGATGCAAAGTGGACCGTAAAAGTACCAGTAGCACATGTCATTTCTTAGGAAAGGCCTTAGTCTCTTGGTTTAGCAAGAAACAAAATTCAGTAGCATTATCAACAACTGAGATTGAGTATATCGCCGCAGGACGTTGTTGTGCTCAGATTTTGTGGATGAAGCAAACCTTAGAGGACTACAACTGCACTACACAAATGTTCCTATTTATTGTGATAACACTAGTGCTATAAATCCGACTAAGAACCCAATTTGTCATTCACGCACAAAGCACATAGAAATTAGACATCATTTTCTTCGTGATCATCAATAACACGGGGATATCTGCATAGAATTTATTGACACTGATCATCAACTAGCAGATATATTCACTAAACCATTGGCTGAAGACCATTTTAACATTTTGAGGCGTGAGCTCGACATTCTTGAATTCTCAGACTCATAATGTATATGGTAATTAAAATTTAATTTATGACTTGATACTTTATTATTTATTTAACAAAAATTGTTTTTGGGTACAAACTTAAAAAGGGTATGTCTGTCACCATGGCTACGGTCGAAGCGAAGCGGTATTTAAGAGTTCTCCGGTGAACCTCCGTTAGCTGGGACAACCCCTACAGTTAACCCAAAAATAACAGTCGTTATTTAATATTACAGTCAAAGTTATTAAATTCTATCTTTAAATCTACCAGAATGCATTGACTGTCTCGAAAATGCAAGTGGCCGAACTCGGTCCGAACTCTGACCGTGCTCGGACCGAATTCGGACCGAGTTCGGTCGGCGCTGTTATGGTTCCAGAAATGAACAGCCGGCCCTAGTGCCTATAAAATCTACCTTTCCTTCCACTTTCTCCACACAACAACTCGTGGAAATCACTCCTCTCTTCCCAGAAGCTTCTCCTCCTCCATCCTAGCAAGGTTCCGAAGAGATCTAGTGGACGATCATCTTGTTCCTCCTTTATTTTTCTTCAAAAGGTACATTCTATCTATTTTCTCATGGCCCCCAAGCGTCAAAGAGGAACCACTTCCCAAGGTGCCTCCTCTTCTTCTGAATACACCCCTTCAAGTCTATTCAGTCCAGCATGACCTAGAGATCTCGAAGAATATGACTCTACTTTGTTCCCGGACAAAGATTTTACGGATCTCTGGTTCGACTCTTTTTCTGGTCGTCGTATTTGTACTGGAGCTTTTGTAAATTTTACTACTTTCTTTGAGTACGCTCCAACTTTTGACCAACTTGGGTACCGAGATTTCTTCGAGGTACAAGAAAATATTTATGACAACGCCATCCATATGTTTTACTGCAACCTGCAGGTAAAACCAAACGGAAATTTCTATTCTTGCGTTGCTGGGCAAGAATTGGAATTTAGCGCCACCGACATCAGCGAATTATTTCATATTCCTGATCTTGGTGATGCCTTGGTTGACATCTATCATATTCAATTTCCTACTGATGTCACTCTTGCTTAATTCAGGGAACTAATTTGTCAACCTATCCCTGTTCCTCGTAGAATTTTTTCCAAAAATTTGAACCAAACTTTCTATGAACTTCATCGTATGGTTTTCTCCGTTCTTCTTCCAAAGAAAGGTTCCACTGATGAAGTAACCTTTTTGGAACTATCAGCTTTATATCATATCCACTTTGGCATCCCTTTCTCTATTCCCAAAACTGTGATATCCTGGATGCTTAACTACAAAAATGCAGGTAGGAATCTAGTATATCCAATGCACTTAGCATCTATCTTTCGACGTTTCGAGATTGATCTTGAGACTTGTGCCACCTCCTCTACTCCTGTCGAGCTGACTAGATCTCGTCGATTTCCTGCTCCACCTCTGCCTCTTGGAGCTCATCCTGCTCCAGCTGCTGATGCTGAGGTCCCTCCTGCTGATGCTCCTCCTGCTCCAGCCCCCGTCCCAGTATTTGATCCGACGTTCTATCAGCGCTTTGATGACTTTGTTGTTGTCTCTACGCAACGTCACATGGATTCGGAGTTCCGACGCACTTCTCAGGCCCAGGTGCTGAGGAATAGCATTGCTGACATCCACTATAGCCTGGCTCATGATCCTGTCCATCCAGTCATCATCTTACCTCACCCTACCTTTCTAGGTCCTCGATTTACTGATGAGGCTTCCTTTCAGTTTTTCGACCCGACTACAGCATACTTTTCTCATGAGACTCCTGGTGCAGACGACCCCACGATGTGACGAGGATTCAGCTATGGGCTAGTGGACATTGATTAGATGATGATCAGTTGATGTAGTTTTTCTTTATTTTATGTCTAAACTGATTAGTTAGACATTTTTAGTTGTACTTTTTGGATTATTAGTGGAAATTTTCATGACTATTTCAGTTTAGTATGAGATGTTTCTTTCTATATTAGTTGTTTCCATATGTTTTATGCTGTGATTATGTCTTTTTGCTTCACTTTGTCTTGTGTTTGTCTATTGTTGGCTTCACATATTACGGGGGAGCCAAGTCATTTTACTACTTGACAAAGGGGGAGAAAAAGAGTACCATACCAAAAGCAAGCATATACAAATCCAAAAACAAAATCAAACCATCTCATTTTTTTTAGGTACTTTGTATTTTGTTCTATTTCATATAAATATATTTTGGTATAGACTCAAGTTTGTCAATTATCAAAATGGGAGAGATTGTTGGCCCATTCCATGGTCACACCCGATTTCGATAATCAACATACACTTAAGTCAATACACAAAATATAGAAAATGCTGCTAATCATTTTAGGATATATGAAATCAAATTCAACGGACAATGTACTGCATCAAACAAAGTGTCAACATCATCAAATCTTCAGAAGACTCATTTCTTATTTTATTCTGTATTTTATATTTTATTGAGTCTAGGATTTATTTTGTAAAATCAATTTTGGTAATACTGGCTTAGGGTTAAAACTGTCCACATTCCAAAAGCCTACATATTCGTATTTCGTTTACAAAACATTTCAAAAACATATTTTGAAAATAGCCTTTACAAATGATTTTACAAATAACCAAAAACATATTTTGAAAACTATTTTTACAAAAGATTTTCAAATTTCTCCTGACAGAACTCGTAATCGAGTTCGGCCCGAGTTCGGTCCGAACTTTGACCGAGTTCGGTCAAAATGTTTCAAACTTCTGTTGCCTCCAAATCAGCGAGCAACGTCTCTTTGTGAGATATTTGCATCCGAACTCTGCCCAAGTTCTGCCCGAGTTCGGTTGGAGAAAACACCTATAAATAGAGAAGAACTTTTCATTTCAATTCACTCATTCATTCTTCATTCTCTCTTCTCTACTACTCAAGTGTTTTCAAATGATCTAAGATTTTTAAATCATACCTATACACCTCTTAGCCAAAAGCCAGTACTATCAGAGTTGATTTAGAGTCTTTTGGTATTC
Source organism: Iris pallida (assembly GCA_029216955.1). Taxonomy (NCBI): domain Eukaryota; kingdom Viridiplantae; phylum Streptophyta; class Magnoliopsida; order Asparagales; family Iridaceae; genus Iris; species Iris pallida. The sequence continues at coordinate 5,440,096 of JANAVB010033017.1, forward strand.
CAAGAGTTGTAAAAAGGTCGTTCAAGTTCAACAACCTTTCTTGTTGTGGAGCTGGTCGTGCGCTTGTCACGAAGCACGGTGTTGTGAAGCTGGTCGTGCGCTTGTCACCAAGCACGGTATTGTAAGAGACTGCAAGCTCTCAGTTAAAGCTTGTGCCATAGTGGATTAACATCGAGCAAGAGTACTCGAGACTGGATTAGTCCTCTCAGAGGGATACCAGTATACATCGCTGTGTCACTGAGTTTGAATTCTCTATCTTTATTTACTGTCTCTTATATCACTGCCATAGTTTAATTTTTTAATTGGTGATTATTTTTCGCTGCACACACGCACTCTATTCACCCCCTCTAGAGGTGCTCAACGGTCCTACAATTGGTATCAGAGCAGGTTATATTCTTATATAACAAACCTTAGAGAGTATATATGGCAGCCGTAAAATCAATATTCAACGGTGAAGGGCAATCCACAAATAGACCTCCCCTATTTGATGGAACAAATTATACCTATTGGAAAACACGAACGACTTTCTTTCTAAAATCTCTTGACTTTGATCTTTGGTCAATAGCCATTGATGGATATAAGAAGCCAGCACCCACAGTGGTTGAAGGCATTCTTATGGAAAAGCCTCATGACAAGTACACCGATGCTGAAAAAGCAAAGGCTAGTCTTGATGCTCGAGCCATCAATGCACTATTCTGTGCAATTGACAAAACCGAGTTTAACAGAGTTTCAACCTGTAAGACGTCTCACGAAATTTGGAAACTCCTTGAGGTAACCCATGAAGGGACTTCCCAAGTGAAGGAATCCAAAATTAGTAGACTGACACAGGAATATGAATCTTTTAAGATGAAACCCGGTGAGTCAATTACACAGATGTTTACTCATTTTCTTGATATAACTAATCCTTTGCAATCTCTTGGTAAGGATTACAGCAATCATGAGAAGATCAGAAAAATGCTACGGGCTCTAACAAAGAACTGGAATCCAAAAGCCACAACAATTATTGAAGGAAACGATCTCACCACTATGTCCTTGGAAACTCTTATGGGCAAGCTCATGACCCATGAACTTGATTTGCAAGAGTTTGAGGAAGCAACACCAAAAGAGAAATCTATTGCCTTCAAAGCTCAAGCAAGAAAATCAACATGCAATGACTCCGATGACGAATCATCAAGTGGTGATAAACAAGCCCGACTTGTGAAGAACTTCAGGAAGTACCTAAAGTTTACAAGCAGAAAGAAGAAAGATATCCAAGAAAGCAATGAAGATGAAACCATATGCTTTGGATGTAAGAAGTCAGGGCACATGAAGAAGGACTGTCCAACCACCAAGAGAAGCAGTCCATATGACAGATCAAGATCAAGCAGAAAAGCAACAACTGGTCGAAAGTATGCCAACACAATATCTGGCATGAAAGTGATGCCAGTGATACAGAAGAAGAGGATAGACCCTGCGAAAATGCAAATGTCTGTCTTATGGCATTTGATAAGTTATCGTCAAACCCTCTATATGATGATTTTACTTTCGATGAGTTAGAAAATGCCTTTAGTGATTTACTTGAAGAACACAAAATTGTGCTTGACAAGTATAAGCAATCTCGAAAAAAGATTAAGGCATACACAACCGAGTTAGCTAGACTGTCCAATCTTATTGAAGATATTAAAGAGACGTCTACTACCGGTAACACGGAAGAGATAGCCAAACTCTAGGTAGACTATCATGAGGCTATCCTCAATATTGAAAAGAAAGAAAGAGATTATGTTAAGATGCAAAAGTTATATGACACAGAGAAGAAGATGCACTTAGTAACAGAACATAATCTCTCAGTTATGACTGCTAAATATGAAGAGTCTATTGCGATTTCTAAAAAGTTAGAAATCAAGTTAGGCAAACAGGAAATGCCTGTGACACAGCCTAATTTTAGTCCTAATGCAAAGCATACACCTAAGAGGACTAAAAACAAGAAAGCACAGAAGAAACACGAATATCATCATGCTTTCACTTATAGGTTCTCCAAGAAACCAAACAAGCATGTAAACACAATTTCAACCACATCTGGTTCTAAACTGACTTGCACTTATTGTGGTACGCACGGACACATATCACAGTATTGTTTAGCAAGAAAGCTTGTTGACAATCACACTTTAGTCTGGAGACCTAAAGCTAATCAGTATGGACCCTTCAGAAAATGGGTACCAAAGGATTCATCTACTTATTTTGTAGGTGGACCCTCAACCCTCTCATGCTAGAAGTAAATGGATTCTCGATAGCGGATGTTCGCGACACATGACTGGTGATGCATCTTTATTTGCTACGCTACCGATGAAGAAATAAGGATACGTCTCCTTCGGAAATAACTTGAGAGGTGATATAATAGGTAATGGTACTGTAGGTATTTCTCCTTATCCAATAATAAAGGATGTTTGTCTAGTAACTGAATTGAAACATAACCTATTGAGCATAAGTCATTTGACAGATAATGGTTATGGTATCAATTTTGTGAAAGATAAATATACCATATATGATATGTCATCTGGTGATCCCGTATATAAAGGGATTAGAGAAGACAACATTTATGTTTTCTTTTTGGAGAATACTAATAATGCAGGAAGGTGCCTAGTAGCCAATCAAGATGAAAGCTGGCTATGGCACATGAGACTAGGACATACAAACATGGATACTATCTCACGTCTAAATACAAAGAAGTTGGTAAGAGGACTCCCTAAAATTCCATTCAAGAGAGATATGGTATGTGCTGACTGCGAAAAGAACAAAGCACATAGGTCTACTTTTAAATCCATCAACGCTGTAAGTACTTCGAGACCTTTGCAGTTATTTCATATGGATTTATTTGGTCCTAGTAGAGTCGCTAGTCTTGGCGGTAAGCTCTACGCTTTTGTTATTTTTGATGATTTCTCTCGATTTACTTGGGTTTATTTCTTATCAAACAAAAGTGATGCAATTTTTGAATTGAGAAAAACTTTGAATTGAAACTAACTCGAGGTTCGTATATGGATAACAGAATAAAAAATTATAAAAATAATTCTTATGGCAAAATGGGAATTAAATAGGCAATTCGGACTTATGATATGAGGATGATATCCAAAGAAGGCAAAAGAAAAATAATTGAACAATTTATCAAGGTTTGAGCATTAATTCCAGGAACACCTAACTTACCAAGTGAATAGTCTATCTATATTGGATCATATCGTCATATCAAAATGCAATAGTGTATCTATAGAGAGCTATCAAGCTATCTAGATTTACTTACTCCTTACCTAAATTGCATGGCCTATATAACAACCTTAAACTACCCAATAACCAATTTGAATAAGGGACTCCTAGTCCTAGTCATTTTCTTAAAGCAATTATATCCTAATTGTGAATAAACACTTCCTAGTCGCAGGCTCGCAAAAGTACGACTAACTTAAGTACTATCACGAGTTTGCATAATTTTACGGAACCTGGTCTGCGTGGGCCACAAAAAAACTTGTCACTACCCGTACCTATTTTTTGGGATACGAGTGCGTGTCCAAGCCAGTCTACGTCACAGTATCGGCGGTAGAATGTTGTCTAGCCACAATTTTCAAAATCATAAATAATGCACATTCATAATAACTAAATTAAATTACAATATTCAAAGATTTATATTTGTAGAAAATATAAACTCTTACAAATCATAAAATTGACTACAACTCATCTATCTAGCTAATATCTAGTTTTGGCCTGCAAGTACACCCGTCTCCCTAATACTAAGCATAGTCGTGGCTAACCTGAAAACTTTTGGTTTCCAGTCAGGAATGGAACGAGTACAATTCATTGAATGCAGTTCCAATATAGGATAACGACTATAAAACATAAGTTAGTCATAAAATACATGATTTAAAATAAATTGGAAAAATATATGAGAAAATAGATAGAAAATTAACCGTAAAAGAAATAAACCAAAGAAAATACTTTCTAATGTTTGAAGTACCTTTTTGATTTGTGATCGGTCTAGGGACAATTACACCACAATATCTACGATGTCTAAATAATGTCTGCGATGTCTACTTAGTAATAAAATAAATAATGTCTATGATGTCTACTTTGTAAGAATTATGTCTACGATGTCTACTTTGCAGGAAATAAATAATGTCTACGATGTCTACAATGTCTACGATGTCTACAATGTATAAGGTCAGATCACACATCTTTGGTACTTCTCTTTCCCGACTCTCCACTTAAGAAATATGACAAAATATAAAAGAGACAAGAATCAAATATAGAATGACTAACAATTAAATATAGCAATAATCAATATCGAAAACAAACAACAAATGTACTCGCATGGGGTCTTTTGCTGGTGAAACAGATAATACCAACCACTCAATGCCACACAAAGTCCAACTGCACAACAGTCTTCGGGGGCTAAAACAGATATTACTAATGTGTTCAGAATAGTCAAATTAGGTAGGATAGCCTATCCATAAGTCCAATTCTGGATACAGGGGCAAAATAGTAAATTTAGGCCAAAATGTTGTCCGTCGTTGGACTCGCTTTGTACCGAAAAGTGTGCCAGTATCTACGGCCTCTAAATTCAACAAACGATATGTCTACTGGTCCGATTTGATGAGACAAACCAAACCATATGTCCAAAGTTGGATTTCGGTGGGTTATACAAAAATTTGCCCGTTAGATCGGGTCGCTGGCCCGCCAAAAGGGCGTTTCGGTCTACCTTCTCAGAATCAGACCAAACATGGCACACAAGACCAAAAAAATGACACGGTCCTGTGGGTGCAAGTTTCATCTCAAGATGATGAATGTGCACAAAGTTATGGGCTAGTTTGCAAAGGGGCCGATACGGGATATGTCAATGGATACGGTTCGATTTCGTCGAGCACGCACAACAAAATCGAGTTTCGTAGAATCCCACATGTCGAAAACACACGTACGCATCTTTCGATGCTCATGGGTTGCGTCTATGTCGTCCGGTTTGTCGGGGTGCACGTCGTATCGGGAATATTTTTAATATTTTCAACAGTTTGAAAACAGTTTTTCGTCAATATTGGGAGACCAATTTCTCGACACACAGTCGTCGAAATCGACTTCGGTAAAAAGAGTTGTGAAACCCTATAGCTTATCTAGGTCTATCATTAGTTGGTTCCTAAAAAATCCAAATAGTTTGTTCAACATCTATCTTCCAAATCAGTGTTTGTGACCATTTTTATGTTCTATTTTCGAACATATTTTCTTCGACTTTGAGTCAATTTTTTACCCACGTTTTCTTTGATTCAATCCCATCAAATTAATGGGATACGAGGGTGGTTATGTTGTGATTCTAGCGAAGAAACTATTTCAAGATTCCATGACAGGATGGTTGGGAAAAATACCTGTGAATTCGAGGTTTTTGCCTACGATTACTGGACTGCTGTGACTGCTGCGGTTTTTTCTGCGTCGGCCGGCGACTGCTGTCGGGTATGGCGATCACGATGTTGGCAAAGGGATTGCCGATGATCTGGGGGCCTGAGGGGTCGAGTGATTTTTAGGGATTTGGTGTTTACTGGAATCGGATCTCTACTATCACAACGAGAAACAAACACTTATATACTCGAATAAGCATTTTGAGTTTAATTCAAAATCGAATATGATCAGATTTTTGATGATATCAGTTGGGTTTGATTTGAATTTAAACAAAATAAAACAGATTCAAATCTAATATGCCACTATCCTTCTTCCCTAGCCGAATCCCATGGTCGGGTCTGGCATATCACTGTTCCGAGAGGAACAGTGATTTGTTTCTTCCTTTTTTTTTTTTTTCTTTTTTCCTTCATATGGCTTTATATATATATATATATATATATATATATATATATATATATATATATATATATATATGTTCTTTTCTCTTTTTTTTTCCTTTTTATGGCTTTTTATACACACACACACATATTTATATATATAAATATATATATACACACCAACCTAATATCCCAAATCCAACGAATACTATATTCCTAAAATTATAAAATATAAACACAGAGTATAAATGATAACATTTTTAATATTTTTGTTTTCAATAAAATCGTATAATAAACTCTATTTATTTAGCATATATTTGAATCATACCAAAAATGAAAATTTTAATAAAACTAAAATATTGTAAATATTCTAAAATAGAATGAACAACCTTTACAACTTTGTTTTCCAAAATAAGTTCATATTTATTTATTATAAATAAACTCTATTGAATATTTCATAATAAATTTAAAACAAAACATTTACCTTAATAAATAATAATTACTAGTATAAAACAAATATGATTAACTAAGAAAAATAAAACTAAACTAATTAAAATAAATAAATAAAATCTTTGAAAATTAAAACTAAACAAATATGAAGTGATTTTTCTATTTAGAACTAAATGAGTTGCAGTTGATATCAAAGGCATAGTTTAAAGCAGTAACCAACATAACCATTTTCAATGAATCTTACCACGGCCGTGCTCCTTCCTGCATAAAAGAGATATAATACTTACCACCTGCACAAGACAATAGGTGAGCATGCTATCTATCTTATATGCAGTCATTGGTGTTTGGACACAATAAGGGACAATTCTCAATAGCATTGCGACATGCCCTATAGTCTAGGTTGCTAGCCTAACTGGGGTTCTCACAATGCCTCAAGCAAAGCGCGAATCTCAAATTTCCCCTAGGTTGATTCGGTCCCGGTGCGCCTGGATACCGTATCGAGGATACCGTATCGAGGAAAACAATACTTTGTGCACAAGTTGTCCATGACCACGAGTAAACAATTTAAGCTAGGCAATATAATGCATGACACAAACAGAGTTCTGCAGTAAAAATCTGTCTCTCGCGTAAAAATTCATTAATTTCCCTCATGGCCGTATGTTCGATTTGGTGACTCACAACTACTAAATACTCCAAGGCACCATGCCACAAATCAATGTTTCAATTCCTTCCTTTCAATAGTTTTTCGATTTTGAACCAAACTGCTCGCCTCGATACGAGGTGCTAAGTTAATATCTCTAGGCCTATTTATCCTAGTTACGTTACAGTTATCCCATGTTCTTTATCTTAGTGGCACAATATATATATATATATATATATATATATATATATATATATATTCAACTAGCATCATCTATTTGAACGTTGGACAATAGAATTTTGTTGGCAGGAAGGATTAGAAAAGAAGGGGCCGACCCACCTACCTAAAGGAAATGCGCCGAGAATAGGAAATGCGTTGAGAATAGGAGAACGCTTCGCGACAATCAAACATCAGTTACATGAACTCCTATAACGGCGCGAACATCGTATTAGAATTCCTCCTTCAATCTTTCCCTTCGAAATTTCCAAAGGCGCATTCAGAAATCGACGCGAAAGCACACTCATCAAAACCAAGCAGCAAAACATCCAAAAAAAGAAAACCAACAGCAGACCAGTCCCATCACTCTCATTAGAGCCGATTTGCCAAGACACAGTCCACTCCATCTAGAACTTATTCCAACAGAAGACGATCCATTAGTTGGAACGGTTCTCATATCATTCGTCCAAATTGATTTTTATTGATGCTTAACGGTTTTGATATACCAAACTTGTTGCTGAGTCAGACTAGCCATCTATGTTTCAGACCGTATCTGACTTGCTATGAGCCTATTACATAGTGCTTCGTCCCAACGGGAGCGGTGCACTATATGGAGCCTTATGTTTTCGCTGCAAAGTAATTGATAAAGAGCTTATTTCAATTCATATCTATGTTGTTTAATTTATCAGGGAATCTCCTACAAATTCTATGCAAAATATCTCCTTTAATAAAATGTGCATGGACACAATTTGTACAAGTGCAACTCCAGACTTGTATGATATCACACCCATACGAGGACGATCGATTTAGCGAGAATCAAAGCGGGGACAAACGATTCAGCAGAATCGTAATGTGACATACTAGGAACCACATTTACAATTTGGTAATCAGAAGCACGTTGAGTACTTTATCAAGTGTTGTTGGTAGTTTAGTAACATAAATACTTATAAATGATCATTGTAAATTAACTTTGAGAGAAAATTTGCATGCTTGTTTGCCATCTAATAATAAAAAGTAGAAGCAAAAATGTGTCTTAATATAAACTTATATCAGATAGAAATTTTTTTATTAATCAGATTGTGTAAACTTTCTAACCTAATATTATGATAAGTTATAAGAAGTTGGGGAAAACTCTTCTTCATAAGATAGTCTATTTAGTGCATAGAACTAATTTGAAATGGAGGAACTTGTGAGTATATTAACTTCTCGATAGAGGAAGAGTTGAGTCGTATGAAATAGATAGAAAGAGTTTATTTGTGTGAAATAGATAGAACGATCTGAGTTTAGTTATGTTAATGAAATAACTTTTCCCACCACCTTTGTATATCCTAAAATGTATAACACTCGAAAATTCGAACGTTATTCCAATGGTAAAAAATGACCATTCTTTTTTTTTTTAAAATTTATAAGAAGCTAGGCACCAGGTGTTGGCGCCTCCTAGGGTCGTCAACTTTGTTGGCGTCTCAATCATTTTTTCATGTGGAATGTCATGGGAGTTGTCGCCTGACTCATTACACCCTCTGGGATGCCAACTCTTGTAGCGTATGACTTCATTCTACTTTCATGCGCCTTACCCATTAGCATTTTCATCCTGCCATTTGTAAAATATGCAATAAATATTCTTTTTACTAGAAATAGTGGAAATTTCTTCTTTGTGAACAAAATTTCTATTTCATAACGTTATATTTCCTAGTGTAATTGGTTGATTTTCCATACCAAATCACCATGGTTCCGTTTATACTACTATAAATCTGGTACACACCAGTGGAACCAGATTGAATGATGTTTGGCCTTTATGTGGACATGAAAAATAGTCCCACATTGGCTAGGACAAATAAAGGACATCTCTATATATAAGCTTTCTTTGTTTAGAGATGCACATGAGGTGTGGAGGTGCACATGGGTGCCATGTGAGGGTGTTTTTTTAGTGGGAAAAAGGTTAAACCAACAAGGACGCATTAATGCTTTTTGCTCTAGAAATTTATTCCAATGGAGCTAAGCCCCGTAGGGGCTTAGCGACTCGAACTTGAGGTCATGGGCTCATGAGGGTAATATAGCATTTTTGTTGGTGCACTTTGCACTCACTACGTCAGCATCGTCGTTAGGTGCATAGTGCACTTAAGTTGTGAACTTAATTTGTGCTCGTTGCACGAGCCTCTATGCAGCCGATCGTGCGCCCGTTCGCACAGCCAGTTAGTACGGCAGTTTGTGCGCAGTTGGCACATAGTGCATGTGCATGCAGTTGGCACAGCGGTTCTCGAGTTTGCGGGCTATACACAGTTAGCTTGTGCTATGCGCAATTAGCGTGCACTGTGCGCCAGTTGGCATAATCGTGTCTGTGCACGAATTAAGCAATTATGAAACATTCTGGAGCAGTTTTTCTTACGTCCTGAACGTTTCGTAGACTGGAAATTACTCCATGCACCTATATATGGTTGTCTCCTCTCTCTCTCTCTCTATACAGAAGATTTATAATTTTCTTATGAAATATATCCAGAGTTAAGAGTAGAGAAGCGAGAAACATAGGAACCCTGCGCCATCCGAGCAGTCAAAAGAGCAGATGTTCTAAAGTTCTCCGTCAAACTTGCTGGTTCCTGGAAGCAGTTCGTGTGGGGTGAATCAAGCTTTTAGCGCCGGTGATTATTCACCCATCAGTCCGTTCTCTCATTCCATCTATTTCATCTTCTGCACATCCACTTTTATCTCGTTTTGAATGAGTACAATTTTGATCTAATTAGGAACTATTTGTGGATATTCGCTGCTGCTGCTATCAAAATCTTTTATGCCTTCTTCAAAGCATGACAGTCGATTTCATTTCTCAGAATCCTCCGGGATCTCTGCAGTACAACCAAAGGCATATAGTAAAAAGAGTCCAGATTGATACATCAAACATTCTTAATAGGCCGCATGGAGTTGGGCCCGCATGAGAGACGGTCGAATACATAACTACTGATAGGGCCGTATTAGACACTCTGTCTCTGGCCAGGACTGGCTGTCGCATGGGCCATCTGCTTGCGGCCAAAGTTGGCTGCCGCATGGACGATCTATCTACGGCCAGAGTTGGCAGTCGTATGGACGATCTGTCTGCTGCCAGAGTTTGCTACCGCATGGGCGATCTATCTGCGGCCAGAGTTAGCTGCCGCATGGATGATCTATCTGGGGCCAGAGTTTGCTGCCGCATGGACGATCTGTCTACAGCTAGAGTTTGCTATCGCATGGGCGATCTGTCTACGGCCAGAGTTGGCTGTCGGATGAGTCATCTGCCCATTTCTCTTATGCAGCCTCTTCCTTGTCTGCATAGATTTCCCTTGTGCCTCCAAAAAACTCAGTATCGTAGTATTTTCCTTTGCTGGATTTAGGGACAGTGGGGTTTACTACGGTCGAAAGTAAGGTCGTAGGAGAGTCTTGACCACCGTCTTGGGCTGCAGAAGAAGCTTCTTTGGGAACCTGGTCGGGGGCAACAGTTTTGTGCTTCGACATGCTGTGGGCTCTCTTTGTGTTGGCTCGCTTCTGCGATGGGCTGTTGCTCCCTTCAGAGAGCATTTCTTCGAATGTTCGTTGGTCAAATCGAACCACAAGTATTTGCTGCATGGAGCCAAGCTTGGATGCGCCAGATTGCATCACCAACTTCTCATCAGAGGAGAAGTATGTCCCCAGCAGAGTCGCCATCGTGTTTGCCATTAAATATCAAGCATAAAAAATTACAGATGAATTAAACTTGATTGCAAACTCGTTTGTACAAGAGAAAGCCTCGAAAGAAAGCCTAGAAGACAATCTAAGTACAATTGTTTAGTTTGGATTCTGGGGGGTGACTATAGAGGCTCGAGAAAGTGTAGCAACTCTGTCTTACTCCTTGGACTATCTGACGCCCTCTTTGCTCTCGAAGAAATTGCTTTCGTAGGTTACCAACCTAGGATTGCCAACCATTTACGTGGGTGTGGTGCCCTGCTATTTGTATTGATTTTAGAATAAAGGATATTTTGAGTCGCATAGAAGGCCACGTGGCCACGTGACTGCAATAGCACATAAAGACTCGCTCTTTGACTGCCAGCTGGTGGTTGGTTGAGATTTTTTTGTTGTAGCAAATCTGGGTGGTTGAGACTTGGTCAACCTTCCACGTGTCCCTCCACAATAGAGTAAAATCAACCTTCTATGGCCCGGGTCAATTTGGTCGCATGCGGTACCAAGAGTCTTTCTTATGCGGCTTGGATCGTCTTGGCCGCATGAAATCTCAAGACTCTTCCTTCTGCAGCTCGGATCATCTTGGCTGCATGAGGACTCAAGAGTCTTCCTTCTGTGGCTCAAATTGGCTTGGCTGCATGAGGTCTTTAAAAGACTTCCTTCTGAGGCTCGGATCATCTTAGCCGCATGAAGTCTGAAGAGTCTTCCTCCTACGGCTCGAGTCCACTTGGCCGCATGGGGTCACCAAGAGCCTTTCTTCTGTGGCTCGATTTCACTTGGCCGCATGGGTTCTTCGAGAGCCTTGCTTCTGCGGCTCGAGTCAAACTGGCCGCATAGGATCTTCGAGAGCCTTGCTTCTGCGGCTCGAGTCTATCTAGCCGCATGGGTCTTTGAGAGCCTTTCCTCTGCGGCTTGGTTTCTCTTGGCCGCATGGGATTTTCAGGAGCATTCCTTCTGTGGCTCGAGTCCACTTGGCCACATGAGTCCACTTGTTTCTGCGGCTCGAGTCCACTTTGCTTCTTGATATGAGGCTAGCAAAGCACTTGCTTTTGATCGTTGTAGGAAGATTTTTGGGACCATTATATTTTCTCCCAGATCACCGGCTAGTAAAGCACTGCACTCGCTCATTGTAGGGAGACTTTTGAGACCCACTCTGTCCGTTATCCCTGGGGGACTAGACTCGGGTGGTTCTGTACAACTTTCCATCAGGAGCCCGTATAATCAATTAACGGTGTCCGCTGACGGTCAGCAACATGGACAGTTGACTGGGCTTGTTGGGCCTGCACTGCCCTAGACTTTTTCGACTTAACACCCGAAGGTGCATAGTAGGAAGAGTCCAAGTTGGAAGCTTCGACATTCTCAATGGGCCGCATGGGGACTGGCCCGCAAGAGATTCCCTCCTGACTTGGTTAAAGCGCAAGAATTATACCCAAGTGGAAGGGGGACTTTAAGAGTCGGCTCATATCTGGTGCAAATGCACTAGAGTCGATTCTGTACAGTTTACCATCAGTAGCGCGCATGATTTCGTGTGCGCATCTCTGGTTTACTGTTGGCATAGCACGTTTGAAGCGCATGGCCCGTGCCGCCTTAGATTTCTTCATACTAGCCCATGAAGGCACATAGTACTCAGAACCCTACTCATCCTTGCCATGACATCGAGTGACTGAATTGAGTGATTCATTTTTTTATTATTTTGGTGCCATTTTCAAAGGAGGCAAGGGGGCTCTATATATATAACGAAATGAGCCTCTTTCTTCTTCTCCTTTCCGATGTGGGACTAAAAGTAATATCCTCTTTTCCATGCTTCTATAAGTGTTTCCCATTAAATATCAAGCACAACAAATTACAGATGAATTGAACTTGATTGCAAACTCGCTTATACAAGAGAAAGCCTAGAAAAAAGCCTAGGAGACAATCTAAGTACAATTGTTTAGTTTTAATTCTGGCGGGTGACGATAGAGGCTCAGAAAAGTGTAGCAACTCTGTCTTACTCCTTGGAATATCTGACGCGCTCCTTGATCTCGAAGAAATTGCCTTTCGTAGGTTACCATCCTTGGTTTGCCAACCATTTGCCTGGGTGTAATACCCTGCTACTTATAGTATTTTCTGTAGTATCAGCTTTTTGGGTCGTATAACGGGCCATGTGGCCACGTGTCTCTCACAGCGCACAAAGACTCGTTCTCGGGCTGCCAGCTGGTGCGGGTTGTTAAGATTTTATTCTAGCAAATCTGGGTAGTTGAGAGTTGGTTAGCCTGCTGTTTGCTATTGATTATCAAAGAACAGAACAATTTTATGGGAGGACTGAACTTTAATTCATAATACAAACTCGCTTGTACAAAGAAAGCCTAGGAACAAAACCTAGGAAAAGCAATCTAAGTACAATTGTTTAATTTGGATTCTGGGGGTGACGGTAGAGGTTTAGGAAAGTGCTATCAACTCTGCCTTACTCCTTGGAGGATCGAGCGCAACTTTGGCTCCGGCGAAGAAAAGCTCTCTCTCTGTATGTGTATTGCTCTGTGGGATGCTCTTCGTGTGTGTATAAAGGAATAATCCCATGCTATTTATAGGAATTTATGATGATACAGCTACGTGGCCACATCCATGTAACTGTGCCTTAAAAAGTAGGCGGTTGGGGATTGGTTAAGGTTAATCCGGATCTGTTTATTGCAATCAATCTGGACAGTTGTGTTGGTTGCAATAAATCTGAACTGTTACGATCTGTTGGTTGCAATAAATTCGAGTGGATAAGACTTAGTCAACTTCTGCCATGTGTCCCAACTGCTACTATGCTGCGAGCCGCATGAATGGTGCATTCTGGCAGAGCCGCATGAAGGACTGCCCCATAGCTGAGCCGTATGAAGTTTCATGGCCGGGCTGCATAAGAGTGGCCTCATGACTGAACCGCATGAGAGTGGTCCCCATGACTGAGTCGCATGAGGGTGGCCTCATAACCGAGCCGCATTAGGGTGGCCTCATAACCGAGCCGCATGAGGGTGGCCTCACAACCGAGCCGCATGAGGGTAGCCTCACAAGCGAGTCGCATGAGGGTGGCCTCATAACCGAGCCACATGAGGGTAGCCTCATAACCGAGCCGCATGAGGGTGTCCTCATGTCTGAGCCGCATAAAGGTTACATAGGCGATCCGCATAGAGAACTTTCTTGGAATTTGTGAACTGTGCCAGATATCTCAGAGATTTTCTCGACTTTTTATGAGTATGTCGCATCTCTTCTTTATGTCAGGGCCATCATGTCAGAGCTGTCACTTTGTGTCAGGGCATTTAATGGCCAGCTGTCGGAGTAATTATGGCCAGCTGTATTGGCCTATTTCGAACCGCATATGGCCGCATGGCTCTTTCTGAGCCACATGAAACTATCTGAGCCGCATGAAGCTCTCAGAAGTTTTTGAGCTGCATGAAACTCCCTAAGTTTTGAGCTGCATGGAGGCATGGAGTTTCATTTTGATTCTGGGCCGCATATGAATTACTATTCTTTTCCATGCTTCTACAAGACCCCCTTCAAAGTTTTCAATTTGTAAAATTGAAATACTTTGAATAAGAAGCATGTCCGAATAAGCTCTTCATGCCACATAGACTTCTCTGGCTGCATAGGATTTTCTGGCCGCATGGACTGCTCTGGCCGCATGGACTTCTCTGGCCGCATGGACTGCTCTGGCCGCATAGTCTTCTCTGGCCGCATAGTCTTCTCTGACCGCATAGTCTTCTCTGGCCGCATAGTCTTTGTGCCATGTAGGCGTCTCATTAATTGCTCTTGATTTGTTTTGATTTTAAAGCCATCTTTTGGGTAGGATCCCGAGAGTCGACATTAAATATTTAGATTTGCCTTGATGATTCTGAGCATTCTTTTTGCATGAATGTGGATAGAATCCCAAGGGTCGGCTTTATCTTCTATACAGCATGAAATTCGAAGCGCATATCGGTTCACACGCCCCTGTCAGCTTATAAATATGAGCAACTTTTGAAGAGAAAAGTTCTTTACTCTCTCTTCTTTCTTCGAGCTTTCTTGCCCTAGTCGCCGTCTCTTCTTCTCCTTCGATCATCAATGGCTCCCAAGGCTTCCTCCAGTGCCGCGGCAAAGGGCAAAGGAGTTTCCTCCTCGACAGTGATCCCAGTTTACCCCGACGTTCATCCTGCCATTGACGGTAAGAATCTTGGAAGAAAACTACATGGACTCAAACCCTAATCATAATGGCTACGTCGCATATTTTATGCGCGAGCCTTTCTCTTTGGCATATTCCTCGTCTTTATTGAATTGTTTAAGTTCAGTGTGATGAATCCGCATATGCTGTGCTATATAGGCCGCATGAACGCCTCATGTCCGAGCCGTATGGGGTATGCCTTATTTTCGAGCCGTATGAGAGTTGCTTCATGTCCGAGACGCATGGGGTATGCCTCATGTCCGAGCCGCATGAGAGTTGCCTCATGGCCGAGCCGCATGAGAGTTGTCTCGTGGCCGCATAAGCACCTTCTGAACTGTTCTACATGAAGACCCACCAAACAGAGCCGCATAAGCTCCTTTAAACTAGGCCGCATGAGGCCCCACCAAACAGAGCCACAAAAGCTCCTTAAAACTGGGCCGCATGAAGCCCCACCAAACAGAGCCGCATAAGCTCCTTTAAACTGGGCTGCATAAAGACCCACCTACTCAGAGCCGCATAAGTCCCTTTAAACTGGGCCACATAAAGACCCATCTAATCAGAGCCGCAAAAGCTTCTTTAAACTGGGCCGCATAAAGACCCACCTAATCAGAGCGGCATAAGCTCAGAAAGCACTAAGTGGTTTTCTCTGGCCATCTTCTAACTTGTTTTTTTGTCCTTTTTTCAGTGAATTTGCTAGTCAATCCTGCGGGAAACTCTTTGTAGGTCAAGCCCAGCCTGCTGTGGGTGTGAGGTTCGACCATTTAGTTGATTATGTGTCAAACCAGTTTCACGAAGATGAGCCTGAGGAGAGGCTGAGGGATATCAAAAACCAGTCCTTCTACTTTCTCTCGGGCATGATGAACTTAGGGCAGTTCGGGGGAAAACACCTGAAACCTGCATTCCTCTTCGGGGATGTCCTGACTGTAAAGAATTCCCACGTTCTAGATATATCTGAAATTTGGGGTTTTACTTCTAACAGGATGGCGATCCATATTCCTCAGATGGAGCGTCACTTCCCGCTGTCGTGGTTCAACATGCTGCCAATGGACAGAAAAATGGAGGATTCCTTGACTCTGAGCCGACAGGGGATGTTTGTGGGTGACATTCACTATAACAAAAACTTGGGATCGGTGGTCACGGACAGGACACCGGTCAGCTGCTACGTGATGGGGTTGGCCCCGGGCAATTTCTTGAATGTGCAGGGTCCCAACTTCCGGTTCTCCCAAGCTGACACTTTCATGAACCAGCTTGCTCAGAAGGTGTCCAACCCCACTGGCCGGTTGTCGCTGGTGAACTGGGTGAACCCCATCCCCTCATGGACCAACTTGTCCATGTAGATTTTGCGGACATAGGAGACTCTTCTGCGCGAGATTGGCCTCTATCATGCCATTCGGGGCACCTGTTACGGCCTATCCATAAACAAGAAATTGTTCATGGCTCTGCTTGAGATGTACAATCGCCGTACGGGGAACTTCTTTACACCTGGAGGGGAGATGAGACTCGCTCTTCACGAGATACGTGAAGTCTCCAAACTGCCTTGGGGAAGTGAAGTCTGTGAAGTGTATACCCCTACGAACGAAGAGTTCGAAGAGTTGGAGCAAAGGCTCCCGGGCTTTGTAGCTGTCTACCGGGAACTACTATGTCACCATAGTACATGCCAGCAGATGTCAAAGAAGAAAGACGACAGCTCGGAAGGGAACCTTCCTCATACTAAGACCTGGCTTAGTTATCTTTTTAAGCTAGGCGCCTCAGGTCAGGTTTCTCCCTGAAGTCTTCAAACTCGGGAGGCAGTACAGATCTAGGTATCGACCGCCAAAAGGGTAAAAACCACCGGCGACAGATTTGGGAGTCAAACTGAATCCTTTAATTATTTTTATCAGGATACCCAGCAGATGTCTGAGAAGGCTCTCCTGGCGAGATTTCTGATGGTATGGCAGCGGAACTACATGATTTCGGGAGGGGCTGGTTCTATTGAGAGGATCAGCCGTAACTTTATCCTCCCCGCTGTGAAGCTGGTCTTTGGGGCCAGACTAGCTCTTCTCCCGGCCATGGTATGCAGCATACATCATGGCCTCTGCACTTTCTCATCCAAGGTTATTGCCCATGATACGGCGAAGGACTTTGAATGAATTAAGCTGCCCTATCATTATCTGATGGGGTGGCTGTTGATGTATTGCCAGTCTTTGATGAGGCCTGGCCCCGAAGATGGTGTAACTGCTGATGATGCTTTCATCTTCCAGTATCACCGTATGCTCTGGGATTGCGAGACCATACGTGCTTTTCGGATGGCACTAGCGAGAGTGGACAGATACACCTTTTTCGTGTCTGTTCCTCAGTTTACTGCTGAAGAAGTGAACGGCGTACATCTCGATGGTACCGGGACTCCCTACCTCTTATCCGACAAGATGCTCCTTTGGTTGCATAACATCTGTCCTGCACACCTAGTATATCGCAACCGTAACTCCATCTTCTTGGAGCCTTACTTGCCCAGTCGGTTCTTCCGACAGTTTGGGTACAGTCAGCTATTCTTGGACAATCCCAGCTTCTGCCTGAGTTTTGAAGGTAGCGTCCTTGACGGCATCAGGGCTTGGCATTACTATAATACGGTTCACACCCGCACTAGCTTCTCAGTACCTGATACTAGGGAGTCAGGGCAAATTTTGTACTTGGCGGCTCTGTACCATGTTATGGCAAACAAGCCCCCTTATGATTTTGACCCAAGTACCAGTTTTATTGTTGGTACTGGCTTGGAGGAGAAGCCAAAAGGGTCCAAGACGAGGAAGAAGAAGGAGAACACGGTTACTGTGTCAGACTCGGAGTCTGCCAACGTAGACGAAGAGGATGAAGAGGATGACCCCGATAACTCTCTTCCTCCTGCAGATGTCATGGTGGCGGATCAGCCCCCTGTTGTGCCTGGTCCTTCACGTAAGTGAAGCAGGCATGAGTCCGCTGTTGGTGGCATAACTTACTCCCGGAAACGGGCTGCGGTTAAGCCTCGCAGGCCGGTCATTAGGGAGAGGGACGAGGATGTTGTTGCCGTTTTGGAGGTGAATCAAATTACAACCATCTTTTTTAACTCTTCTTTTCTGAACTATGATCTGATCATTCTCTTTTCTCTGTAGGCGTCAGGAGAAGTGGACTCTCAAGAGCCGACTGCTGCCTCTGCGGTCGACCCGGCTCTAGCTACTTTAATTAGCGATATGAGTACCGAGCTTCTTGCCACCAGGGTTCTCCAGGCGACTGTTGAGGTTCCTCCAGTTGCTGACATTTCATCCCAGGGCGACGTGGGCTCTACTGAACCCATCCTGAGGCTGCTGAATTTCAGTCGGTTGTTTGATGGTCCAGTTGTATCCCCTTTCGGGGTGGCTGGGGTAGAGGAACCAGCTGCATTCGGCTCAGATACTGCTGGTGAAGAGGCTACGATAGCTGTGAGCGAACCTCAGCTTTAGCAACCCTCCCATGGTATGCTAAGTCAAGTCTTGACTAGTGAGGAGGTTCATTTGCTCTATCTTTACATCCTTCGGGTTAAGCTGCGTAAGCACCCTGAATTTTGGGTTGATGTTTTTTAATTTTTCCTGCTTGATTTAATTTCAATAAATAATTTATTCTGTTATTTTTTTAAGTGTACTTTTCTATGCCTTTGATATTTGGAGTGTCAGGGATGTTCAACTCTGGAAATCTTCTTCACGAGTTTTGGAGTGGACAGGATTACCTTCCTGATGGTATATAGTGTCCCACTCAAACTTGTTCCCTCGTGCTCTTTTTGCTTCGCAGAACTTCGGGTCGAATTAGACCATTTGATTATTAATTATTTTCCCCACTATTTTCCTTGATCATTATTAGCACGTTACCGTGACTTTTAATTTATGAGCACAAGACCAGTCAGTTTCTTGAAACCAACTCCTCATGCTTGATCTACTCGAGACGCTCGTCACCCATGACCGTCGTGTCCCACTCAGACACGTCTTCTTGTGCTCTATTTGCTTCACACAACTTTTCTGACACGTGACCCGATTTTATTTCACCCCACGGTGTCACATTTATCTTCCAACTTGATTTGTGGGTCCCCTGTCGACCAAAACCTGTCAGCCCCAATTATGGACATAGCCCACAATGAGCCTACTACCCGTCCGACACTTGTGTCCCATTTATTGGAATCCCCATGTGCTACTTATTCACTCATGATCATCAACGTCTATTTTTAATTTAATTATTGCATAACGTCCGATTTTGGATCCAATCCAGCTCCACTGAACCCAACCTCAGTTTTATTTTTCCTCTCTCATGACGCCCTCATATTTCTTGCCCAAAAATATTTAGAACTCATTTTACCTATTTTTTAATATTAATGGAAAATTTCCATTGATTTTAATCTATAGGAATGACCTATTTTTTTCAAATTTAATCCTAGCCATGTGATCCCCCTAATTAAATCCCAACCATTAATTTTTCCCCCATAGCAGCTAGGTTGGCCGGCCCTAAAATTTTGTGGAGAGAATCCTTTCTCTCTCTCTCTTTAATTTATTACTTTATCCTATTCTCTCTCTCTCCTTTCTTATCCATTTATTTCAAAACAAAACACCACAACACAACAACAACAACAACAGCAGACTTCAACACCACACCCGACCTCTCCTCCCATAGCCCGACAACCCGACCATCCCCTGGACGGCCTCCGCCGCGCCGCCGACCGTCGTGCGCCGCCGCACCGCCGCCACTCCACCGATCTTCTCCTCCTCCTTCACATGAACCACCATCATCTCCTCCACCTATCACAACTGCCACCACCTCCACACTCGTCGAGGTGCGCCGTCGCCCGACTCTCGTCGAGGCTGTGCAGCCCTCCGCCGTTGTCGGCCTGGCCGAGCACGGCCACGTGCAGCAGCAGCAGCTGCACAGGCGCGCCAGCGCGCACGCGGGCGGCCGTCATGCGCCGCCGCACCGCCGTGCGGGCCGCCGTGGCCCCGGCAACCATCCCCCGGGTGCGCCCCACCCCGACGCACAGTACGCGCCATCGAGGCGATTCGTGCGTTTTGTACGACGTCCCGTCGTGACGAGCTCGGGAACGAGACTAAAATTATGTTCCGTTGTAGCAACTTCGCGCATATTTTCTCTAAAAACCGACCGTTGGATCGGCGATTTCTTCGCTCCGTCACAATCTCGGTATATCCACCTTCGCTCATGTCAATTTTCGTCCGTTAATTTTATCGTTTGATGCATCAAAACCGGCCACCAAGTTGACCGTTTAAATTGTATTAAATTTGGACAGTTTCGCGGGGCCAACTTCGTCAGCTTATATCTCCTCCACCGCAGCTCCTTTTGGCGTGCTACCAGTTCCTGTGCGAAGCTGGTATAACCCTCTTACTACTGCTCCAGTTTCGTTTCATTGTGAGCTTGTTTGATTGGTTGAATTCGACGCCAAAGTTGGCCATCCGAATTCATAATTTCCAACTTGTAAAATTCTATTTTTGAACCCGGGGCTCCAGATTTCATTTCTGACACCACCACTAGACTCGTAGCATCGTTCTGGCATATTTTTATATAAAATTTGTTAGATTTGGAGAACATGGGCCTGGGCACGTATTTCGGTACAAAGTGGGTCCCACATTCTGGGTCAACGCAACATTTTAACGCCGGCTCATCGAAATCCAATTCCGGATATACCGTTGAGTTTGTTTTGTCATTCTGGACTCGTTGACATATAATTTGCTAGGTTTTGGTGGACATTGGATCCGGTACGCATTTTGGTGCAAGTCGGATACCAATATCCGGGTCAACGGATCATTTTGAGATCAGCTCATCGGAATCCAATTTCGGATATATTGTTGAGTTCGTATCGTCATTCTGGACTCGTTGACATGTAGTTTGCTGAGTTTTGAGAACTTTGGCTCCGGCACGCATTTTCGTGTAAACCGGAATTCCAAGTTCTGGTCAACGGGCCAAATTGAGATCGGGTCAACGAAATCCAATTCTGGAGATACCGTTGGGTTCGTATCGTCATTCTGGTTTTGTGGACATATAATTTGTTATGTTTTATAGACTTGTTTTCTTGCACATTTTTCGGTGCAAAACGGCTCCGACACGGACACCGTTTTGACCCGAAATTACCTTTTTGCTCTTTTGTCCAAATCGGACCAATGGGTAGGCTATCCTAGCTAATTTGACCATTCTGGACATGTTGGCAATGTTTATTTCATCGTCCGATAATATTTGTAGATAGTTTCTCTGAGTTAACCCTTTTATAATTAATTAATAATTAATTCATATAATGCTCGTATTTCGGGATTCGTACAACGAAACTGAGCTTAGTCAATTCCAGTGATCTCACATCGCTGAAATTGACAAGATGGATACGTGGATCACCATAATAAGATTATCAACCTTACCATTGATATTCTTATCTCGATTTGTGTGACGTAAGTTTCGACGTACGAATAACGAAGTACACTTTATATTTTCAATAATTATACTAGATTTGACCCTATTTGACTAGAGTCGACCAGTTGATCAAAAGTCAAGTGTAAGTCAACACTTGACCTAGTTTGACTAAATTATTGACCGGAGTTGACCTAGAGTTGTTTTGACTTAGAAGATCCTAGGATAATATAGATTGCTTGTAGAGTTTCTTTTATTACAACTTGAACACCTTGTAACCTGTGTTGCTTTAAATAGGACTCTGTGGCTTCAGTTGGACCCCTTTACCTATCAGATGTTCAGGTTATCAGACGAGTACATTCTCTGATCATTTCATATCATGTTTAGGAGTATATTTCATGCTTTAGATTACTTTACTTGATGCTGACACGTTGAAAACACGAATTAGTACTATATGGATCTTGTCGTACGATGTTATTCCCTTAGCGGATACATCGGGTATTTCGTGTTCGTGTACTTTATCATGAGCATCGTGTACTCCTTGTGTTCGTGCTTTTCGTGTACAAATCGTGTGAAATCGTGTATACTCATGTGCTCATATGATCATCGTGTACAACTATACTTCGTGTGCAATAACATAACTTGGCTAGATCCTTGTGTATTGATTGGGGCGGGGGAGTAGAAGTGGTTATGTGATCAATCCAGTAGATTACTCGTGCACAACCTCTGTAGATTACTCGTGTACAACATCGTGCCGTTTACATAACCATCTTGTGCTCTGAATCGCTAGTCACTGATAGTTCTCGTATATATTGTATCTATTTACTTACAGTCTCTCTTTTACATCATGTTATTTTTTCAGATCTTGTATCTTACTCTCTAGCATGTTTATATTTCCTAACCTGTTATGATATTGTTGAGATGTACTGTACTCGCTCCTGTCCTGACTGGACCTGTTGATAAATTTTTCAGATAGCTTGGAGATTGCCTACTAGCCTAGAGGAGACACATTAGAGGTTGTTTGTTAGCTATTCTCAGTTGTCTGGAGTTGTATTTATTTTATGAATTACTGTATTTAAGTTTTGAGATGTATTCTGAGTTTGTATCTTAGACACTTAGACTTCTATCTGTTGTATCTCTTTTCGATTTTATGTTTTATCTATCTTCCTTTATGCTCTACCTTAGATGTGATTGAGTTTACATTCTGCTATGTCACCCCCATTCGGGGAGTATAAACTGTTTAGTCTTATACTGTAAGATGCATTGAGACCTAGGACAGCGTTCTACCGCCGACACTGCGGCGTAGGCTCGGCGTTGTTACGTTCTCGTGCCCTAACTCTAGGGTGCGGGTCGTGACACATTTTTAGTGGTGGCCCATGCAGGTCGAGTTTGTGTAGTGGTATTCGAACTAGAGTACCACTATAGCCTGCAGTAGGAATAGGATATATTTTGAAGATACTCAATCACAGCTATGATCCCTTGAGAGATTCCTGGGACGACCCTTGAGAATCTTATTTAAACTTCGATTTGAAAACTCTCTTTTTCTTGATTTGATTCATCTTTAATTTCTGTTGTCGAATTTGATTTGATGGATTATTGTTGAATTTGAGTTTGTATTTATTGATTTAATTGAATATTGTTGAATTTTAAATCTTGATGTTAGCTGTTGCATCCGAGTTTGTATTTATAGGATTTGATGGATTTTGTTCATTTTCGAATCTTGAGGTTCGTTGATAAATTTGATTTGATTTTTGGGTATTCATTGTTGATTTAATTTAAATTTTGTCAAGATAAAATTATATGGGCTAGGTCATCAAAGTTATGGAAATCTAGTCTTCTACGGTCACATTAGTCAGCATGGTGAGGACATATAGTCTGACTTGGATATATTTCTAGGGTGTGTGAGTTTAAGGTTTTCGCAGCCAATCTAGCGGCATCGCGAAAATGTTAAATACCATGATTCTAGAGGTATGTGCCTAAGTCGGGGACTTTGTGATTATCGTAGCCTTGCTTACTAATATGACGAGGATTTATGGTACCATGATCTTGGACAGACGCATATGATTATCAGATTGTACCTTAAAGGTTTTCGAACATGTTTTCTCTACCTTGTTTCAGTCCTTCAAAAAAAAAAGAATTATTAATTGTTTTGTTTTGCTTTGCTTCTCATTATTTAACTTAGGAGTAGCTTTTGCTATTTTCATAACCTTTGTGTAAATTCTTCTATGAATTTCTTCTTAATACAATGAATCAATGATTTTGCTAGACCTTATTTTGGATCTGATATTATAGCTCTGATTTCAAATGGTTTTCCCTTTTAAACAAGATAAGCAGAACAGGTTCTTTTATCATTCTCTTCTGCCAATATTTTATTTCCATCATTCTTGTCTTATATAACTGTCATGATTACATCAATTCCCTGTCTCGTATATAATTCTGTCAGCTATACCTTGAAAACTCTTGAATCTTCAGATCATTTTGCCTGAGAAATGTTGAGGAAGTGACGTAAATCATCTAGTACGGAAATGACGTAAATGGTTATCATAGAATGATTTGTAGGAATCAGAACGTTGGATGTAATTAAAGATAAATTGAGAGGGAGATGTGGTAAAGGTTTAGAACGTAATCGAGTGATAAATGTTATCAATTTAGAAGCAATCCTAAAAAATTTTGGTTATGAGTAATTCAGGGATATATTTCAAAAAAAAACTATGAGGATATCAGAGGTCAACCTAGTTTTGAGAACTAGAAACCTTGGTTATTGATTCTTGGAAACTATTACAAGGCTATGTAGAAATTTAGAGATGGAAAGAAAAATTTGATTGTATTCTATGATTATGCAAAGTTGAACTAGATATTGTAAGAGGGTGACTAGAGACAGAGAGAACACAGGGATTTTAAGCTATAGGAATTATTTTAGATGATTGGAGAAATTGTGGAATTCAAAAGGGTAATATTTGAAGGTGAACGTTGAAGAAAATATGAAGGTTGATTTATAAATAAAAATAAATTTTGTGTGACATAGTGGTATTGGAGTTTAGTAAATGCGGACTTGACTTAAACAAGTACAAGGATTTCATAAACTGGATTTAGAGGTTTCGGATCTAATTTAGAACGAGGCGAAGGAATTTGAAATTTTGATTAAATGAATAAGTGTCGATTCCTAAATAAGAGGGGTATGCTTCATGGAAAATGTTTTAGAAGTTTAAAATTTTGTCTATGGTGATCATGGTAAAAATTTAGATGACTGAAGGTTATAGAATTTTGAGGGTAGTCATACGAAGGTTGATTTTATATTGGGGTTTGTGAGAAAATATGATCAGCAAATGGTAAACTGATAGTATCAGAGAGAGATGATTTACTGACTTCGTATGAAATCTTTTCCTTTTTTTTCTCTAAAAGGGTTTTCAATATTATTGAATCCTAGTTTCCTTAATCATGACCAAATCGACTTCGATTATCCTATCTTATCATATTAATATCTTGGGTTGTACTTAATTGAATTAAATTTGATTATGACATGAATCTCCATCCTTGTATGCTCGTTCTCAGACCTTGTTGAACTGTCCTCCATATTGCCTAAATTTTGATTTCCCCAATTTGATCAACTTAGATCGCATCGAGACTAAATATTCTTAATATGTATTGTGATTGAATTTTTCATGCAATTGGCTTTCATTCTTTAACTTGTGATTTTGATTTTTCTTTGAATAGTACCCCTTAGATAATTGGTAGTTACCTTTCCTTATTTTTTTTAGTACCAAGTTTTTATATAGGATGGTAGACTGCCTTACAGTTTTGATGATTTGCTATTCTGTGTCTTTTCCGGTTTAACACCGTAGACTGCTTGTGTATTTTGATACCCTATGACCGATTCAGTTAGCGTGACTAGTATACCTAGATGAGACTTTCACTACCACCGTATGCCATGACCCTGTATGTCGTCCTTTTGATGGTATGATTTATTTAAGTTCTGGGATTTGATTGTGGGGGTTTGACCTAGAAGGATTACGAACATTTTAATTTCGAGGACGAAATTTTTATAAGGTGGGTAGGATGTAAGCACCCTGAATTTTGGGTTGATTTTTTTAATTTTTCCTGCTTGATTTAATTTCAATAAATAATTTATTCTGTTATTTTTTTCTTTAAGTGTACTTTTCCATATCTTTGATATTTGGAGTGTCAGGGATGTTCAACTCTGGAAATCTTCTTCAGGAGTTTTGGAGTGGACAGGATTACCTTCCTGATGGTATATAGTGTCCCACTCAAACTTGTTCCCTTGTGCTCTTTTTGCTTCGCAGAACTTCAGGTCGAATTAGACCATTTGATTATTAATTATTTTTCCCACTCTTTTTCTTGATCATTATTAGTACGTTACCGTGACTTTTAATTTAGGAGCACAAAACCAGTTAGTTTCTTGAAACCAACTCCTCATGCTTGATCTACTCGAGACGCTCGTCACCCATGACCTTCGTGTCCCACTCAGACACGTCATCTTGTGCTCCATTTGCTTCGCACAACTTTCCTGACACGTGACCCGATTTTATTTCACCCCACGGTGTCACATTTATCTTCCAACTTGCTTTGTGGGTCCCCTGTCGACGAAAACCTGTCAATCCCAATTATGGACATGGCCCACATTGAGCCTACTACCCGTCCGATACTTGTGTCCCATTTATTGGAATCTCCATATGCTACTTATTCACTTATGATCATCAACGTCTATTTTTAATTCAATTATTGCATAACGTCCGGTTTTGGATCCAATCCGGCTCCACTGAACCCAACCTCAACTTTATTTTTCCACTCTCATGACGCCCTCATATTTCTTGCCCAAAAATATCTAGTACTCATTTTACCTATTTTTTAATATTAATGGAAAATTTTCCATTGATTTTAATCTATAGGAATGACCTATTTTCTACAAATTTAATCCTAGCCATGTGATCCCCCTAATTAAATCCTAACCATTAATTTTTCCCCCATAGCAGCTAGGTTGGCCGACCCTAAAATTTTGTGGAGAAAATCCTTTCTCTCTCTCTCTCTTTAATTTATTACTTTATCCTATTCTCTCTCTCTCCTTCCTTATCCATTCATTTCAAAACAAAACACCACAACACAACAACAACAGCAGCAGCAGACTTCAACACCACACCCGACCTCTCCTCCCATAGCCCGACAACCCGACCATCCCCGGGCCGGCCTCCGCCGCGCCGCCGGCCGTCGGCCAACCACAGCCCACCACTCCACCGATCTTCTCCTCCTCCTTCACATGAACCACCATCATCTCCTCCACCTATCACAACCGCCACCACCTCCACCCTCGTCGAGGTGCGTCGTCGCCCGACCCTCGTCGAGGCCACGCAGCCCTCCGCCGTCGCCGGCCTGTGTGAAACCCATTTTTGTGAATTAAATTAATATTAGTATTTCTATTATTATTATTATTATTATAATTTTGAGTGTTAAATTTTTTTTCAAAATTAATTAACATGGATTTTTGAGTTCAAACCCAGACCCGAGTCCGAACCCAGACATGAGCCTGAGCCTGAGCCCGAACCCAATCCCATTTCTTTCTAAACCTGATTTGGCTAATAATAATAAAAAAAGAAAGAAGAGTTCCCGTTGTGCTGGTCACGAGGACCAGCACCTTCTTATTCTCCCCACACGTTCATCCACCCCACCTATTCTTTCTCCCTCTATCCCTCTTCTTCTCCTCTCCACATATTCACTCACTCTCTCCCTATATTTAGTACAACCAACCACCCCCATCCTTACTTAAATCCCCTTTCTCCAACTCCACAGCAGGAGTAACTACCCCTACTCCCTTCTTCATCTCAACTCCCTCTCCCTCACAACCTCACGGCCGTGACCCGCTTTCCGACGCAACCCCGACCCTCCGGCCGGCCTCCTCCAGGCCCGACGTCCCGCGCTCTGGCCGCCCCCTGTCACCCCTCTCCGGTCAGCGCCCGAGCCCCGGCCGGCCTCCGCCCCAGCGCGCCCCGCGAGCCCGACCCCCTGTCGGCCAACTTGTGCCCGACTCCCCTCCGGCCGAGCCCCTCCCTTCGCCCCGGCCATCTCGTCGACCCCCTGGCCGCTGCCCTCCGGCCGACCCTCGCCGGATCCCGCAGCAGCGTCCCGGCACGTGCCCTAGCCCGCGCATCCTTTGGTCTGTCCAGCTCTCCTGGCCGCGACCCCCGTGCCCTGATCCGCTGTTCCGTGGAAGCGTTGCCGCTGTTCGCTGCTGTCCCAGCGCCCCGACGCGTCTCGGACTCCGAACCAGCGCTGTTCCGAGTTGCCTTTACTGTCCGGATCTCCATTTCTTTCTATTATTTTCATCTGAGAGCTGTAGCCGAGCAACCTGAGGTATAACCCCTGTCTCGCCCCTTTTTATTCCAGTCTGTGATGAGAATGGTCCCCGGTTCCCCTTGGGAATTCGGTTTTAGCGACGTCGTATTTTTTCGGAACCTTCGAGAAGGTTCTGTGGATTATTTTGGGATTTCCGGAATATTTCGGGAATTGGTTTTTGGTGTATTTTGGCTTTCCGGATTTTTCCGGTAGCGTTCTGTGACGTTTTTGGTTTAGAAATTGGACTTCCGAAATTATTCGGGTCGTTCCGAATTTATCTGTGGATTGGTTGTATTTATTCTGTATATATATTTTGGGGATTCCCTGGTTTGGGATTTGCAGGAAAATTATCGGCGCAATTTCCAGTTTTTGGGTTGACCAAAAATAGAGGAGATGCTGCCGGATTTTTCCGTAAATTCTAGAATATTTTAAAAATAAATTTAAAATGGATTTCGGGATTTTATTTAATATTTGGATTTGGGCGACGACCGTATCGGTCAATGGGCCCGGCTAAGTGCAAACGAAATCGGCTTCGCCCGGACGTTGAGGCATTAGCCCAGATGAGGACAGGACTATATCTGAGACTCTACATTTTATCTTTATTTTTACTATTTAATTTTGTTCATATTTTATTTATATTTAAAGTTAGGACTAACGGCAGTTTTGTCTTATTTCAATTTATGTAAATAAATTGTAATGGGCATAAGCCCAGCTGGCTGTGGTCTGTAACTGTATTTGGTAGCGTAGATTTTTGTTATTTCTGATTTTGCGAGTTTTTGTATTAAACGAATCAATTGAATGAAAAGTATTTTCGTATAAAAAATTAATAAGATTTTCTCACCTAAAATCTATCAGTTTTATTATTAGTTAAAAATTATGTATTTCTCACTAAATAAAAAATTAGTTTTTATACTTATAAATTATAAAAATACAAAGCTTTAATAAATTAATCTGGTAGCGACGAAGTTTTCCAAATAAAAAGTTAAAACGATCTTTTTCCCTCGTATTAAATCAACGCACAAATAATCGTGTTTTGTGTTTTATTACTGAAAGAATTAAAATTAGATTAGGACACAAATAGATATTTCAACTAGCGTAGCTAGATTGGTAAACCTGGAATCTGAGTCAATTTATCGAATGTAGGAATTCGAGGACGATTCTGAATTCCTGTCTCGAAGTCTTCTACCTCTCCAGTCAAATCCTTTGAGGCAAGTATAGTTTGTGTTAGTTTACAGTTATTTAAATAATCGCTTTACTGCAAGTTTAAACCACGTTGCAAACACGAAACTCTCTCTGAAAGCACTATAACTATTGGGGACTGGGGGAATAGTGTAATGAGTATGACCATACTGTAACAAATCCCATATCCTTTACTGTAACAAACCCAAGCCGGTCATATTTCATTGTCTGTTCAAATTACACTGTTTTACTGCTGAAAACTGTTCATATTTAAACTGTTTAGAATTGCATGATTCTATTATTTAATTTAACTATTTTAAATTAGCATGAATTGTACTTTGCTTCCTCCTGACTGGAGATACATTTTTAGGGGATTTTGAGGATGCAGAGCTGTTATACAACAGCTACTACGACCCTGTGCTGTACCCGGTAGTCCTGCCAGAGTCCCCATTGGAGGACGTTGGGACTGAGGCCGATGAACCGGCGGATAGATAGATTTCCCTTTTCTGCATTGTTGTTATTTTTATTTCTGTTATTTTATTTCAGAACATTTTCCCCTTTGTATTTAAATTCCAAGTTTAATAAAGTTTTATTTTCCCGATGTTGAGTTGTGACAAATATAGTGTTGTTGTATGGTTACCTGCTACTGGAACAGCTTACTGTCGCCGTCTCAACAACGGTGCAGGCTGGACATGATCCGGTTCGACCCAATTAGTTGGGATCGGATCGTGACATGTTTTTAGTGGTGGCCCATAAAGGTCCTTACAACAACTTAGGAAAACATACCTAGAAATAATTAGAACACTAGAACATTGATTTGTCACGACATAGGACCGAATTATATATACATAAATATTTTTGTTTGATTATAGACTGGTAGGATACCTCGCTTATGTTTGTACCTAAACCTTCCAGATTATGGCCAAAGGAAAGACTACCCGATTCGGCCCTGCTGATGATGAGGTGTCATCAACTGATCACACCCCTCCTCAAGCACGCCGAGACCCACCTCCCTTGCAGCTGACAGACCGTACTCATGCTGCACCAGCTCCCCGGCCCGTTTACGCTTCCACAGCACAAACGGCGGAACCGACACTTCCCCAGGCTGAGCCGCAGATCCCTGCGGTAATGCCCATACCAGCTGCCCCACCAGTGCCCGTGGATCCCACTGATCTAGTGGGAATGCTAAGAGGAGTGCTTGAAGCACAAAGAGCTCAAGAAGAAGCCCACAGAGAGCAGACTGCTGCCCAAGCTGAAGCCCATCGCGAGCAGACCGCGATTATGAGAGAAGGCATGGAGAATGCCCACAACGTGGCCATGGCTGCCCTCGAGAGAGGAGGAACCACTTCATCAGAGCCACGACCTACCAAGGTAAGCATGATTCAGGAGTTAAGTTATATTTCTTTAAGGCCATTCTTTGATTAGAGGCGTATTATTGCATGAAGGTGGGAAACATAGAAAGCTTTAAGAAGCAAGGCCCTCGACCTTTCAAAGGAACCGAGGGTATCATCTACGCCGATGAATGGCTGGATAGCATGGAGCGTCTCTTGAGCGTCGCTCGACTCCCGGAGGACCTCAAGACTGAAGCTGTAGGACTCCAACTACAGGATGTGGCGAGCACCTGGTATCGGAATGAACCCCGACTCCAGGACAAGCAGCTCGACTGGGACACCTTCAAGAGGCTGTTCCGCAGGAAGTTCTTTCCAACATCGAAGATGCGGGAAATGGAGAGGCAATTCCAAGACTTGAAGCAGGGAAGCATGACGGTCAGCGAGTATGCGGCAGAGTTCGGCCGACTAAGCCGTTTTTCCCAGAACCTGGTAGCTGACCCCAAGGATCGTGCTGAGCGATTCAGGTATGGCTTACGAGAAGAGATCCGCACCTCTGTGATCGCAGGTGGCGCTAAGACCTATGAGAGAATCCTGATCTGAGCTCAGGACGTGGAAAAGAGCCAGCCTTCTCGATCCAAGAAGGAGTACCCTGGAACTAGCAACTTCCAGGGTAGTCAGAAGAGGCCCAACAACAACAACAGGCCCTCGCACCAACAGTATCATCATCATCAGGCGAGGACCAATGACAGAGCACACCAGAAGCAGATCCCTGTCTGTGACTTTTGCAAGAGGCCAGGGCATCAGTCGAACATCTGCAGGAAAAGGCTAGGACACTGCCTAGTCTGTGGGTCTGCCACCCACCAAGTGAAGGACTGTCCCATGTCAGCCCAACGGACCGGAACCAACCAGTAAAGAGATCCCCTACCTACTCAGCAACAACAGTTTGGACAGCACCAGCAGAAGACCGGGCGAGCTTTTGCCCTTACAGCTGATAAGCAGGAGCCAGAGCAGGAACCCACCGCAGATGTCATCACAGGTTCCATTTATGTGTTTTCACATCCTGCTCTAGCATTATTTGATTCGGGTGCATCACATAGTTTTATATTATCAAAGTTTATATCTGCACACCACATAGATTCGGGACTTAGCAAGGTGATTAGTAGGGCTATGACCGGTGGTTGACCCATACCCATCACTGAGGCTTGTAATTGTCCCATAACTATCTCTGGCCATCAATTTTTAACACCTTTACTAGTGATGCCCCTGCCCAACTATGATGTAGTCCTAGGAATGGACTAGTTAAGTGAACAGCATGCGCTGATAGATTGTCACAGAGGATGTGTAATCTTCAGCCCACCAGGAAAACCGGAGTTTGAAATCTCTCGGGCTTCGGAAGATATGAAGAGTATTACCTACTCCTCTATCACCGAAGAACCCGGGCCTCCTCACCCTATTATTGCAGAATTTATGGACGTCTTTCCAGATAGTCTTCCAGGATTGCCGCCGGATCGAGGTATGTGTCACGACCCGCACCCTAGAGTAAGGGCACGAGAAGTGGGTACGTCCAGCCTACGCCGCAGTGTCGGCGGTAGAACGCTGTCCTAGGTCAATCATCTAACAATATAAGGTACCTTTACAGTTCATACTCTCCGAATAGAGGTAACATCACAACATATAGTCTCAATCACATCTAAGGTAGAAGAATGAAAGACAGAAGATAGATAGTAACTCAAAGAGAACCATAGCATAGATGAAATAAGTCTAAGTGTCTAGGATACATAACATAATATCCAGAATGTCAACTCATAATACAAAAGTCTAAGAGTCTATACATCTCCATATCTCAAAATACAACTCAGAATATGAGACAAAAAGTAAATATAGAAAAGACTGCCTAGACTAAACTGGTCTAGACTACTGGAACAATATCCTCAGCTGCAGGTGGATCCTGCTGAGGGTCCACAACATAAGTGTCATCTAGTCCTGCTCCATAATAAGTAGACACCAGGGCCTTATCCTCATCCTCTATAATATTTTCAACAGGTCCAATCAGGACGGGAACGAGCACAATACATCTCACGCAGTGCATATCAGGTTAGGAAATACGATACAGGCAATAGAGTAAGATACATGAACTGCTGAAAGGAAATATACGCTGTAAAAGAGATAGCTGTAATGAAATATCTACTGTATATAGAGAACTGTAAGTGACTAGTGATGTAGAGCACAAGATAGGCATGTGAATGGCTAGAATTTATACATGATTACACTACTGAGTTTGCACATGATTATACTACTTTGGAATTATTCACATGTCCACTTCTACTCCCCCGTTTCCCCAATCAATACACAAAGATCTATACAAGTTACGTTATTGTACATGATATCACATGGGGCCCATGAAAGGGTGCACATGATAGTATACATGAGGGCTCAGTAAACATGAGAGTACATGATCACATGAGTGCACATGAATAATGGGAGCATAGGAGTACATGATGATAGTAAAACACACATAACATGAAGTACCCGATGCTCCCGAGGGGGATAACATCTCATGTAAAGATCCATATTGTACCAATCCGTGTTACCAACGTGACAGCATCAAGTAAAGTAATCTAGAGCGAGAAGTAAAGCCTGAACAAGTATGAAACGGTCAGAGAATGTACTCGCCTGATAACTGCATGTCTGAAGAGGATATACTGTCTGAGGAGAGGTGTCTGGCTCCTAATCAGAGCAATACAAGTCACAATGTATTCTAAATAGTAAATATGAAGTCTACTATGCAAACTACATGATTCTAGGTCAATCTGGTCAAAAGTCAACTCTTGGTCAACTCTGGTCAACTCTAAAGTCAAACTAGTCAAAGTTAAGTCAATATTAGTCAAACTAGTTAGGGTTTTAGTCAAACTAGTCAAACTAGTTATTTTAGGTCATTACTAGTCATTTCTAGGTGAACTAGGTCACTTTTGACCTAAGGTTGACTTTGGTCAACCCTTAGTAATCAAGGGTCAACATGTTGGTTTTGGGCCATTAGGGTTAGCCCCAAGCCATTGGCTAATAATCCTAGGCCATAGGCCATTGCTAGTCATAGGGTTTTCATATAAACCTATAACTAAAAGTCTCATATATATATATATATATATATATCTATATATATAGATATACACTATCTAACCACCACCCAATATCCATATACCCAATATATGAATAACATATATAATACAACCCATATACTTATAATACACTATACATACATAAAGAGACCTAATACAATATACATATATATATATATCAATATATATATATATACCTATATATATAACTCATACATATACTATATATATATATATAGAGAGAGATAAAGGGAAAGAGAGAGACTGAATGAGAGAGAGAGTGAGACAGTGAGAGAGAGGGAGAAAATGAGAGAGAGGGACAGAACACAAATGGGGGGGGCTGTTCTCAGATTCCTGAGAACAGGAATCATAGCCCCCAACACATAACAAAATACACACACACACCCTACACAAATACATACATGTATATACATGTATACTACCCAAAAACTCATCCACACACTCACATACATATATACTTCCTATACATACACTGAAATACACATATACATATATAATTCACATCAAAATTAGGTTTGAAACTCGAATTTAAAAACTGGGAAAAATAACCCAAAATCTGGAAATATTTGCACTGTGCAGGGAAATGGGGTAATCCCAAAAACTCACACAAAACCGAGCTATGGCTCGAATCCCTAGGTTGGTAATTGATGCCCCATAGGTATACGTGTCGTGTGTGTCGATGGGAGTCCACTCCGACACGACACGGCGTGTCCAAACACGTGAAAACCCAATCAGGTAAATCCTATATACACAGACACCTACTGTGTCGTGCACACGTTCCATACTCTCGTGGACACACCACGAGACACGACACGTCTCGTGGTTGTACACACGTGTCGACTAGGTCTAGGGCTAGGGTTTAGACACCCTAACACGTATCCAAACCGTGTCGTGTCCGAGTTCTAGGTGCGTATCAGAAGGGGTTTCACACACGTTCAGACCGCGTCGTACACGCGGTCGAACACCTCGTGTTCGCGACACAGGACACGACACACCACGTGCTCGTGTCCTGGGGTTCGCCCTAGGGTCTACTACACACGTGTCACTCTGACACGTGTCCACGACTCGTGTAAGTGGGACACGAGACACGTGTCAGAGCCAAAAACTCGACTGTGCAGTGCAGTGCGTGACCCTTGCGGGGACGATTCCGTGTCCGACACGACACGAGGTCATCCCAAACTTTGGGGATGACCTGTCAGTCATTGCCCCGTGTCGTGTGTCAAGTTTGACGTGTCCAAGTGGCGTGTAGAGTTTGTTATTAGTGTCGGGTAGCAGGACACAAAATATGACAGTGTGTAGTACAATTCTCGTGAGTTCGTGTCCGATTTGGACACGAAAAGGACACAACTCGTGCTCATTCACTAGGGGTTAGGGTTAGCTAGGTCTAGGCTACAAGTCCATGTAATTAGTTTTCAAATTTATGAAAATCCTTTTCTTTGAGGTGTTTCATCAAACACTGATTTTAGCCCTACGATACGTGTCCGATACGGACACCAAAACACATCAAAATCTCACCAAACTTTACCCACAGTATTGTTATTCCTATATGAATGCATTTATGAAAGAAAAACAGGAATTTGACTAGGTTTGTGAGAAAATACCTATTGTGCAATATCCAAGGAAAAACAATGATAATGGGGTTGTGTGATCTCCAACTCGATGATGCCCAAGCTCCCAAATTCTGAATTTCTAGCTTCCCTTAGCTCCTTAGATGTTGTAGGGTTCCAATGCAAGAGACTAGAGTCAATTTGGATCAAAATAGCTCAAGTTATGAAAGTTGAAAGGAAGGGAATTTTTGTGGAATAAATTTCATGTAATTTTGTTCATGAATCATTCCAATGGGTTATATAGGAGTTGTACC
This sequence comes from Iris pallida, assembly GCA_029216955.1. NCBI lineage: Eukaryota > Viridiplantae > Streptophyta > Magnoliopsida > Asparagales > Iridaceae > Iris > Iris pallida. The sequence goes on from JANAVB010033017.1 coordinate 5,475,247, forward strand.
AGCTAGGGGGGTACCCCTTGGCCGGCCAAGCATGGGGGGGTGTCCTTGCCTTTCTTCTAGGTTAAGGCATGGACTTTGTGTAAAGGGTCTTGATATTTTGAGTGTTTTATGGAAAATATCCATAAAGGCAAACTAGATATTTATCCTACTTTAACCATGACCAAATATCTATCCCCTTAGTCATTCTAGGTTAGTAGCTAACCTATGGATTAGGGTAGACTAGGTTAGGGGCTCTCATGATACTTAACCATGATTAAACAATAATAAAAACACATGGATCTAAATAATTCCAAATAATTTCTAGAAAATTACCAAAATACCCTTTAGGCTAAAAATCACTAATTTGATATTCTAAGCCTATGGCTAAGCTCTCATGGTCATGGCAACTTCTAGGTTAGAGAAAACTAGGGTTTACACTAAGTTATACTAACCAAAATCACAAAGTCACAAGTCATGACTTAGCATGACTTAGAAGATGGTTCTAATTACACTAGAAATCACCATAAATCATATCATGCCGTAAACACCATTAATAATTAATAAAAAAAAAATTCAAAAATTCCCAATTTCAGAAAACAGGGTGTTACAAGTCTACCCACCTTAAAATAATTTCGTCCTCGAAATTTAGATGGTCGTACTCCTCCTAGGTCAAACCTCCAACAATCAGGGACGAAGCCACTACCTAGGCAACATACAAGGTCAAATAAGCAAAATATGGGTAGTAGACCTATACTGGGTCATGTCCAAAAATTGGCTGGCAGTTTTAGGTCATAAGGTGTCCTCAAGTCAAATCGAAGCCAAAAGTAACTCCATGGGGTAAATCAGGATGGAGCCTCGGGTTAGGAAAATCGTACTAAGCAAATGAAGCACACAATGGTATGCCTGAGTGGGACACTAAGGTCATGGCTGTAGTATGTCATGTCTAGGTCTGGTATGTGAAGTCAGTTTTGAGAAAACAACTAGTCTTGTGCTCCAAATTTAAAAAGTCACGGTAATGTGTCTACGGTGATCATAATTTAGAGTGGGAAAGGTCTATGGCCTAAATTGAACCAGAAATTTGTGATGCAATAGTGGTACCAGGGGGACAGGTTAAATGGAACAGTCTGTGGTCTCATCTAGGTGCACTAGTCATTCTAGATCAATACTGTCCTATGGTATCAAACTTATAAGCAATCTAAGGTATCCTAATTGGGAAGGTAAGGGAACAACAATCATCAAGGCTATAGGGTCGTCTACCATCCTATATGAAAATGGGTCATTAACAAGTAAGTAAGAAATCATTAAAAGTTACTATTCCATAAAATGGTAAAAGAAAATTGAAAATTTAGGCACAAACAATCACAAATAGATTTTAGTCTTGACACGATCTAAGTTGATCAATTTCAGGATAAATCGAGATTGGGCAAGATGGGAAATCAATGAAATTAAGTATGAGCACGAGCATCCAATAATGAAGATCCAGGTCATGATTAAATTTAATTCAACTGGATATGAATACGAGGTTCATAGGTGATGAAATAATTCCAAGGAGAATTGTCAAGGCTGTTGTGGATAAGATTCTAGGACAAGTTTATCTATGTCTCCATCCACGTAGATTAATATATGAAAAGTGAACCAAAAATGCAATAGGTTGATCAGACCATCATGCGTCGGTTCTGATTAGATAATATGTTAGAGGGTGCGCACCCAATAAAATATATCATGATCAAGCTCGAAAAAGGATAAGCTTGTAAAACTAAGGATAAATTTGTAGCATAAGATATAAGTAAGGGTGGAATGATGAAAGAAGATACATAGTCCTGGTCATAGGCATAGACTAGGAAGATAAGGAAACAATAAATCACAGGGTTAAAAGGGTCACCATTCTATGGTTAGAGCTATTCTATCAACTCTAAGTCAAAAGGCATAACACATAAATTAATTTATTTAAAAGGAAAATTCTTGACAAAAGAGTTAGTCAAGAATTATATTAATAGCTAGAGCTACTCCTACTCCTACTCCTACTCCTAAGTAAGAGATAAAGAAACAACAAACAATCGACAAAACCAAATGAACTACCAGGTCAAAATTGATCACTAATAAAGAATAGGTAGGAGCAGACGGAATTGGATTTTAAGATAGATATAATGAAGCAAGGTGGGAATGGAATTTAGAAGAACAAAACCTGCAAGCACATCGCCAACTGCCTGAGCATCCTCAACTGTCATGGCGTAAGCACGCCCCTGCTGACCTCTTCCAGCCTGCTGCTGGAACTGCAAAAATCTCTGCTGCTGTGGCTGTAATGGTCCTCTCTGCTGCTGTCCTACCGGAGCCTTGGCTCCTGCTCCTGGTGCTGCTCCCTGTGCTACTCTACCTGTGTACTGGGAACACTCCCTCAGCTGGTGGTCCGCTGCCCCACATATTAGGCACCGGCCCAACCTCTTCCTGTACTCACCCCATCCATGTCCCGACTTCTTGCAATAGGGACAACTGATTGTCTTCGGGTCCTGACCCCGATACTGATGCTGCACTTGCTGAACTCCCACTGGGGTCTGCGTCTGCTGAAACTGCATATGGGGCCTCTTGGCCTGGCCTCTACTGCTGCTGGTACCACGAGCGTCCCGTCCCCTCTTGAACAACTGTTGCCGCTGAGTTTCCACTATCTGCTGGAAGAAGGAGAATAATCGTGCCACGTCCTCTGATCCTGATGACGACTGCTGCTGAAGAACGTTCGGGACGACAGAAGAAGGTCTCGGAGTAGGGAGAGGTGCACTCCCATAGGCTGCAGATATCCTAACCTGAGCTGGCACAACAGGAACTGCAGTCTCGGGGCCCTGCTGATCAGGACGAGGAGTGGTAGACCCCTCAGTGGTATCTCCCTGATCGAGACGATGAGATCGTGTCTCCATACCCATCCTGGAGACAGATCAAACAAGGAATCAATACTGAGATATAAAATGATAATTCAAGGGAGGACAGTTATTCAAGGAAGCAAACCTTCAACAGGAATTTAGATGGCAGGAATCCAGTTAAGAGTTTTCCTAATGCGATTGAGTACCCTAAAATAAGGATATTAATCTAACACAAGAAATTAAAATCAACAACTACAAAAATTTCAAAATCATCAACTAACACCAGGATTCAAGGTTCTACAGTGAATCCTCCAAAATCAAATTCAATCAAGGGAAAAGGAGTTTAAATCGTAATTTCAAATGAGATTCTCAAGGGTCATCCCAGGAATCTCTCAAGGTATCCTAACAATGATTGAGTATCCTCTCTCACTAAGCCTATTCCTCAAATCCTATTGCAGGCTGTAGTGATACTCTAGTTCGAATACCACTACATAAACTCGAGACCTGTATGGGCCACCACTAAAAACGTGTCACGACCCGCACCCTAGAGTAAGGGCACGAGAAGTGGGTACGTCCAGCCTACGCCGCAGTGTCGGCGGTAGAACGCTGTCCTAGGTCAATCATCTAACAATATAAGGTACCTGTACAGTTCATGCTCTCCGAATAGAGGTAACATCACAACATATAGTCTCAATCACATCTAAGGTAGAAGAATGAAAGACAGAAGATAGATAGTAACTCAAAGAGAACCATAGCATAGATGAAATAAGTCTAAGTGTCTAGGATACATAATATAATATCCAGAATGTCAACTCATAATATAAAAGTCTAAGAGTCTATACATCTCCATATCTCAAAATACAACTCAGAATATGAGACAAAAGTAAATATAGAAAAGACTGCCTAGACTAAACTGGTCTAGACTACTGGAACAATATCCTCAGCTGCAGGTGGATCCTGCTGAGGGTCCACAACATAAGTGTCATCTAGTCCTGCTCCATAATAAGTAGACACCAGGGCCTCATCCTCATCCTCTGTAATATTTTCAACAGGTCCAGTCAGGACGGGAACGAGCACAATACATCTCACGCAGTGCATATCAGGTTAGGAAATACGATACAGGCAATAGAGTAAGATACATAAACTGCTGAAAGGAAATATACGTTGTAAAAGAGATAGCTGTAATAAAATATCTACTGTATATAGAGAACTGTAAGTGACTAGTGATGTAGAGCACAAGATAGGCATGTGAATGGCTAGAATTTATACATGATTACACTACTGAGTTTGTACATGATTACACTACTTTGGAATTATTCACATGTCCACTTCTACTCCCCCGTTTCCCCAATCAATACACAAGGATCTATACAAGTTACGTTATTGTACATGATATCACATGGGGCCCATGAAAGGGTGCACATGATAGTATACATGAGGGCTCAGTAAACATGAGAGTACATGATCACATGAGTGCACATGAATAATGGAAGCATAGGAGTACATGATGATAGTGAAACACACATAACATGAAGTACCCGATGCTCCCGAGGGGGATAACATCTCATGTAAAGATCCATATAGTACCAATCCGTGTTACCAACGTGACAGCATCAAGTAAAGTAATCTAGAGCGAGAAGTAAAGCCTGAACAAGTATAAAACGGTCAGAGAATGTACTCGCCTGATAACTGAATGTCTGAAGAGGATATACTGTCTGAGGAGAGGTGTCTGGCTCCTAATCAGAGCAATACAACTCACAATGTATTCTAAATAGTAAATATGAAGTCTACTATGCAAACTACATAATTCTAGGTCAATCTGGTCAAAAGTCAACTCTTGGTCAACTCTGGTCAACTCTAAAGTCAAATTAGTCAAAGTTAAGTCAATATTAGTCAAACTAGTTAGGGTTTTAGTCAAACTTGTCAAACTAGTTATTTTAGGTCATTACTAGTCATTTCTAGGTGAACTAGGTCACTTTTGACCTAAGGTTGACTTTGGTCAACCCTTAGTAATCAAGGGTCAACATGTTGGTTTTGGGCCATTAGGGTTAGCCCCAAGCTATTGGCTAATAATCCTAGGCCATAGGCCATTGCTAGTCATAGGGTTTTCATATAAACCTATAACTAAAAGTCTCATATATATATATATATATATATATATATATATATATATATATATATATATATATATATATATATATATATATATATATATATATCTATATATATAGATATACACTATCTAACCACCACCCAATATCCATATACCCAATATATGAATAACATATATAATACAACCCATATACTTATAATACACTATACATACATAAAGAGACCTAATACAATATACATATATATATATCAATATATATATATACCTATATATATAACTCATACATATACTATATATATATATATATATAGAGATAAAGGGAAAGAGAGAGACTGAATGAGAGAGAGAGTGAGACAGTGAGAGAGAGGGAGAAAATGAGAGAGAGGGACAGAACACAAATGGGGGGGGCTGTTCTCAGATTCCTGAGAACAGGAATCATAGCCCCCAACACATAACAAAATACACACACACACCCTACACAAATATATACATGTATATACACATGTATATACATGTATACTACCCAAAAACTCATCCACACACTCACATACATATATACTTCCTATACATACACTGAAATACACATATACATATATAATTCACATCAAAATTAGGTTTGAAACTCGAATTTAAAAACTGGAAAAAATAACCCAAAATTTGGAAATATTTGCACTGTGCAGGAAAATGGGGTAATCCTAAAAACTCACACAAAACCGAGCTATGGCTCGAATCCCTAGGTTGGTAATTGATGCCCCATAGGTATACGTGTCGTGTGTGTCGATGGGAGTCCACCCCGACACGACACGGCGTGTCCAAACACGTGAAAACCCAATCGGGTAAATCCTATATACACAGACACCTACTGTGTCGTGCACACGTTCCATACTCTCGTGGACACACCACGAGACACGATACGTCTCGTGGTTGTACACACGTGTCGACTAGGTCTAGGGCTAGGGTTTAGACACCCTGACACGTATCCAAACCGTGTCGTGTCCGAGTTCTAGGTGCGTATCAGAAGGGGTTTCACACACGTTCAGACCGCATCGTGCACGCGGTCGAACACCTCGTGTTTGCGACACAGGACACGACACACCATGTGCTCATGTCCTGGGGTTCTCCCTAGGGTCTACTACACACGTGTCACTCTGACACGTGTCCACGACTCGTGTAAGTGGGACACGAGACCCGTGTCAGAGCCAAAAACTCGACTGTGCAGTGCAGTACGTGACCCTTGCGGGGACGATTCCGTGTCCGACACGACACGAGGTCATCCCAAACTTTGGGGATGACCTGTCAGTCATTGCCCCGTGTCGTGTGTCAAGTTTGACGTGTCCAAGTGGCGTGTAGAGTGTGTTATTAGTGTCGGGTAGCAGGACACAAAATGTGACAGTGTGCAGTACAATTCTCGTGAGTTCGTGTCCGATTTGGACACGAAAAAGGTCACAACTCGTGCTCAGTCACTAGGGGTTAGGGTTAGCTAGGTCTAGGCTACAAGTCCATGTAATTAGTTTTGAAATTTATGAAAATCCTTTTCTTTGAGGTATTTCATCAAACACTGATTTTAGCCCTACGATACGTGTCCGATACGGACACCAAAACACATCAAAATCCCACCAAACTTTACCCACAGTATTGTTATTCCTATATGAATGCATTTATAAAAGAAAAACAGGAATTTGACTAGGTTTGTGAGAAAATACCTATTGTGCAATATCCAAGGAAAAACAATGATAATGGGGTTGTGTGATCTCCAACTCGATGATGCCCAAGCTCCCAAATTCTGAATTTCTAGCTTCCCTTAGCTCCCTAGATGTTGTAGGGTTCCAATGCAAGAGACTAGAGTCAATTTGGATTAAAATAGCTCAAGTTATGAAAGTTGAAAGGAAGGGAATTTTTGTGGAATAAATTTCATGTAATTTTGTTCATGAATCATTCCAATGGGTTATATAGGAGTTGTACCAGCTAGGGGGGTACCCCTTGGCCGGCCAAGCATGGGGGGGGTGTCCTTGCCTTTCTTCTAGGTTAAGGCATGGACTTTGTGTAAAGGGTCTTGATATTTTGAGTGTTTTATGGAAAATATCCATAAAGGCAAACTAGATATTTATCCTACTTTAACCATGACCAAATATCTATCCCCTTAGTCATTCTAGGTTAGTAGCTAACCTATGGATGAGGGTAGACTAGGTTAGGGGCTCTCATGATACTTAACCATGATTAAACAATAATAAAAACACATGGATCTAAATAATTCCAAATAATTTCTAAAAAATTACCAAAATACCCTTTAGGCTAAAAATCACTAATTTGATATTCTAAGCCTATGGCTAAGCTCTCATGATCATGGCAACTTCTAGGTTAGAGAAAACTAGGGTTTACACTAAGTTATACTAACCAAAATCACAAAGTCACAAGTCATGACTTAGCATGACTTAGAAGATGGTTCTAATTACACTAGAAATCACCATAAATCATATCATGCCCTAAACACCATTAATAATTAATAAAAAAAATTCAAAAATTCCCTATTTCAGAAAACAGGGTGTTACAGTATGGAATTCACCATCGATCTAGTACCCGGCTCTTCCTCTATTTCTCGGGGATGCTACAGAGTCAACCCCAAGGAGGCTAAGGAGATGATGGATCAGATCGACGAGCTGAAGGCACAAGGATTTATCAGAGACGGAGCTTCACCCTGGGGAGCACCAGTTTTGTTCGTGCCCAAGAAGGATGGAACCGTGCGGATGTGTATTGACTACCGGGCGCTGAACAACATCACCATCAAGAACAAGTACCCCCTGCCCCGGATCGATGACCTGTTTGATCAACTGAGCGGAGCCAAGATATTTTCAAAGATAGATCTCAGATCAGGCTACCATCAAATCAAGGTCAGGAAAGAGGATATTCCAAAGACGGCGTTCAACACCAAGTATGGACAATTTAAATTCTTGGTCATGCCGTTTGGACGGACAAATGCTTCCGTAGTATTCATGAACCTCATGAACAAGGTTTTTCATGAATATCTGGATCAGTTTGTTGTTGTCTTTATCGATGACATACTGATCTACTCGAAGACGGAGGAAGAGCATGAAGAGCACTTGAGGAAAGTGCTGAGTACCTTGAGGAAGGAGAAGCTCTATGGTAAGCTATCCAAATATGAATTCTTTTTAGACAAAGTGGAATTTTTGGGCCATGTTGTCACAGGAAAAGAAATTTTGGTGGATCCCAAGAAGATAGCTGCTATTGAGAAGTGGACTGCACCAAGCTCGGTTGCAGAGATCGGGAGCTTTTTGGGACTAGCTGGCTACTACCGAAAGTTCGTGAAGGATTTCTCCAAGATTGCGGAGCCAATGACGAAACTTACCAGGAAGAATGAGGAATTCATATGGTCTGAAGCTTGCCAGTTAGCTTTTGAGGAACTAAAGAAGAGGCTCACAACAGCGCCGATACTTGCGCTACCCGCAGGTACCGACGGTTTCTCAATCTATAGTGATGCTTCCGGTAAAGGACTGGGCTGTGTTCACCAACAACACGGGAAAATAATTGCCTATGCATCTAGACAATTACGGACTCATGAGAAGAACTATTCCACACATGATTTGGAGCTTGCAGCAGTGATATTTGCTTTGAAGCTATGGAAGCACTATCTGTATGGAGAGAGAGTGGAAATATTTACAGACCACAAAAGTCTGAAATATGTTTTCACTCAGAAGGAGCTGAACATGAGACAAAGACGATGGCTGGAGCTGATGAAGGATTTTAATATCAACCTGCAGTATCATCCGGGTAAGGCTAATGTTGTTGCAGATGCACTTAGTCGATACCCGATGGCCATGTTCTTGACCAAGGAGTGCCATTTGCTGGAGGACATGGAGAAGCTTGGATTGGAAATTGTACTGCCCGAGGAGGAGATGAAGAAACTTGGAAGAGAAGCCATCGTACCAGGAGCTGAATCATCATTGATGCAGTTGCAAGTGCGTTCGAGTCTTATGGACAGGATCAAGGAGACACAATTCCAAGACAAGACGCTTTGCAAACTCAGAGACCAAGTGCTGGCAGGAACACTTGAAGGATTCTCAATCGCCAGCGACGGAGCATTGAAGAATGGTACGAGGCTTTGCGTACCAACTGGCGAATTGAGGAACGAGCTAATGCAAGAAGCGCACCAGTCGCAGTATTCCATACACCCTGGAGCCAACAAAATGTACCGGGATATACGGACTATAGTATGGTGGTACGAAATGAAGAAGGACGTATCCAGGTATGTGGCTAGATGTTTAATTTGTCAGCAAGTTAAAGCTAGTAGGCAGAGACCAACAGGATTATTGCAGCCGCTTGACATTCCGGAGTAGAAATGGGAGCACATAACGATGGATTTTGTATCGGGACTGCCTCGATCCCAAGGAGGGAAGGATGCCATTTGGGTTATCGTGGACCGACTGACGAAGTCAGCTCACTTTATCCACTTCAAGGTTGGTTTATCCACCGAGAAGTTGACAGCACTGTACATGCGGCACATCTACCGGATTCATAGAGTTCCGGTAAGTATCGTATCTGACAGAGATACTAGATTTACCTCTCACTTTTGGAAGAGTTTGTATGACAGCTTGGGAACCCAACTGAAGTTCAACACCGCCTACCACCCCCAGACTGACGGGCAATCGGAGAGAACAATCCAGACGCTAGAAGACATGCTGAGATCCTGCGTCCTAGAATTTGGAGGGTCTTGGGAAGACCATTTGCACTTGGTAGAGTTCTCTTACAACAACAGCTACCAAGCTAGCATCGGGATGACACCGTTCGAGGCACTCTATGGACGTCGTTGCCGCATACCACTTGCTTGGGACAACGTCGGAGAATGAGTGTTGCTTGGACCTGAGATGGTGACCGAAGCAGCAGAGAAGATGAAAATGAACAGAGACAAGCTCAGGATTGCACAAGACAGACAGAAGCATTGGGCCGATTGCAGCAAACGGCCTTTGGAGTTTGAAGAAGGCGACAGTGTGTTTGTGAAGATCTCGCCTACCAGAGGAACAATTCGTTTCGGCAGAGCAGGAAAGTTAAGCCCCAGGTACATTGGTCCATTTGAAGTACTTAACAGGATTGGAGAAGTGGCTTATCGGGTAGCTCTACCCCCAAGTCTCGAAGGCGTCTACAACGTCTTCCACGTCTCGCAGCTGAGACGCTACATCCCAGACCCGAGCCATATCTTGGACCATTCAGAGCTGAAAATTGGACCCAGCCTCACAGTGTCGGAGAAGCCAGTGGCAATTTTGGACAGAGGTGAGAAGAGAACCAGGAACACCGTGACGCCAATAGTCAGAGTGATGTGGCGGCACAACTCACCAGGCGAGTCGACCTGGGAGCGAGAAGACCAGATGCGGGAGCAGTACCCGTACCTGTTTGAGACTTAAGGTAATCCCTCACCTTGCATTTAATTTCGAGGACGAAATTTTCTAAGGAGGGAAGATTGTGAAACCCATTTTTGTGAATTAAATTAATATTAGTATTTCTATTATTATTATTATTATTATAATTTTGAGTGTTAAATTTTTTTCAAAATTAATTAACATGGATTTTTGAGTTCAAACCCAGACCCGAGTCCGAACCCAGACCCGAGTCCGAACCCAGACCTGAGCCTGAGCCTGAGCCCGAACCCAATCCCATTTCTTTCTAAACCTGATTTGGCTAATAATAATAAAAAAAGAAAGAAGAGTTCCCGTTGTACTGGTCACGAGGACCAGCACCTTCTCATTCTCTCCACACGTTCATCCACCCCACCTATTCCTTCTCCCTCTATCCCTCTTCTTCTCCTCTCCACATATTCACTCACTCTCTCCCTATATTTAGTACAACCAACCACCCCCATCCTTACTTAAATCCCCTTTCTCCAACTCCACAGCAGGAGTAACTACCCCCACTCTCTTCTTCATCTCAACTCCCTCTCCCTCACAACCTCACGGCCGCGCCCCGCTTCCCGACGCAACCCCGACCCTCCGGCCGGCCTCCTCCAGGCCCGACGCACCGCGCTACGGCCGCTCCCTGTCGCCCCTCTCCGGTCAGCGCCCGAGCCCCGGCCGGCCTCCGCCTCAGCGCGCCCCGCGAGCCCGACCCCCTGTCGGCCAACTCGCGCCCGACTCCCCTCCGGCCGAGCCCCTCCCTTCGCCCCGGCCATCTCGCCGACCCCCTGGCCGCTGCCCTCCGGCCGACCCTCGTCGGATCCCGCAGCAGCGTCCCGGCGCGTGCCCTAGCCCGTGCGCCCTTTGGTCTGTCCTGCTCCCCTGGCCGCGATCCCCGCGCCCTGATCCGCTATTCCGTGGCAGCGTTGCCGCTGTTCGCTGCTGTCCCAGCGCCCCGACGCGTCTCGGACTCCGAACCAGCGCTGTTCTGAGTTGCCTTTGCTGTCTGGATCTCCATTTCTTTCTATTATTTTCATCTAAGAGCTCTAGCCGAGCAACCTGAGGTGTAACCCCTGTCCCGCCCCTTTTTATTCCAGTCTGTGATGAGAATGGTCCCCGGTTCTCCTTGGGAATTCCGTTTTAGCGACGTCGTATTTTTTCGGAACCTTCGAAAAGGTTTTGTGGATTATTTTGGGATTTCCGAAATATTTCGGGAATTGGTTTTTGGTGTATTTTGGCTTCCCGGATTTTTCCGGTAGCGTTCTGTGACGTTTTTGGTTTGGAAATCGAACTTCCGAAATTATTTGGGTCATTCCGAATTTATCTGTGGATTGGTTGTATTTATTCTGTATATATATTTTGGGGATTTCCTGGTTTGGGATTTGCAGGAAAATTATCGGCGCAATTCCCAGTTTTTGGGTTGACCAAAAACAGAGGAGATGCTGTCGGATTTTTTCGTAAATTCTAGAATATTTTAAAAATGAATTTAAAATAGATTTTGGGATTTTATTTAATATTTGGATTTGGGCGACGACCGTATCGGTCAATAGGCCCGGCTAAGTGCAAACGAAACCGGCTTCGTCCGGACGTTGAGGCATTAGCCCAGATGAGGATAGGACCATATCTGAGACTCTACATTTTATCTTTATTTTTACTATTTAATTTTGTTCATATTTTATTCATATTTAAAGTTAGGACTAACGGCAGTTTTGTCTTATTTTAATTTATGTAAATAAATTGTAATAGGCATAAGCCCAGCTGGCTGTGGTCTGTAACTGTATTTGGTAGCGTAGATTTTAGTTATTTCTGATTTTACGAGTTTTTGTATTAAACGAATCAATTGAATGAAAAGTATTTTCGTATAAAAAATTAATAAGATTTTCTCACTTAAAATCTATCAGTTTTATTATTAATTAAAAATCATGTATTTCTCACTAAATAAGAAATTAGTTTTTATACTTATAAATTATAAAAATACAAAGCTTTAATAAATTAATCTGGTAGCGACGAAGTTTTCCAAATAAAAGTTACAACGATCTTTTTCCCTAGTATTAAATCAACGCACAAATAATCGTGTTTCGTGTTTTATTATTAAAAGAATTAAAATTGGATTAGGACACAAATAGAGATTTCAACTAGCGTAGCTAGATTGGTAAACCTGGAATCTGAGTCAATTTCTCGAATGTAGGAATTCGAGGACGATTCTGAATTCCTGTCTCGAAGTCTTCTACCTCTCCAGTCAAATCCTTTGAGGCAAGTATAGTTTGTGTTAGTTTACAGTTATTTAAATAATCGCTTTACTGCAAGTTTAAACCACGTTGCAAACACGAAACTCTCTCTGAGAGCGCTGTAACTATTGGGGACTGGGGGAATAGTGTAATGAGTATGACCATACTGTAACAAATCCCATATCCTTTACTGTAACAAACCCAAGCCGGTCACATTTTATTCCCTGTTCAAATCACACTATTTTACTGCTGAAAACTGTTCATATTTAAACTGTTTAGAATTGCATGATTCTCTTATTTAATTTAACTGTTTTAAATTAGCATGAATTGTACTTTGCTCCCTCCTGACTGGAGATACATTTTTATGGGATTTTGAGGATGCAGAGCTGTTATACAACAGCTACTACGACCCTGTGTTGTACCCGGTAGTCCTGCCAGAGTCCCCATTGGAGGACGTTGGGACTGAGACCGATGAACCGGCGGTTAGATAGATTTCTTTTTTCTGCATTGTTGTTATTTTCATTTCTGTTATTTCATTTCAGAACATTTTCCCCTTTGTATTTAAATTCCAAGTTTAATAAAGTTTCATTTTCCCGATGTTGAGTTGTGACAAATATAGTGTTGTTGTATGGTTACCTGCTACTGGAACAGCTTACTGCCGCCGTCTCAACAACGGTGCAGGCTGGGCATGATCCGGTTCGACCCAATTAGTTGGGATCGGCTCGTGATAGCCTGGCCGAGCACGGCCACGCGCAGCAGCAGCAGCTGCACAGGCGCGTGCGCGCGCGACGGGCCGCCTTCGTGCGCCGCCGCGCGGGCCGCCGTGGCCCCGGCGACCACCCCCCGAGTGCGCCCCACCCCGACGCACAGTTTCCATGGCGGCCACCATCCTCCGGGACGCGCCGTCGAGGCGATTCGTGCGTTTTGCACGACGTCCCGTCGTGACGAGCTCGAGAACGAGACTGAAATTGTGTTCCGTCGCAGCAACTTCGTGCACATTTTTTCGGAAATCCGACGGTTGGATCGGCGATTTCTTCGCACTGTCACAATCTCAGTATATCCACCTTCGTTCATGTCAATTTTCGTCCATTAATTTTATCGTTTGATGCATCAAAACCGGCCACCAAGTTGACCGTTTAAATTGTATTAAATTTGGACAGTTTCGCGAGGCCAACTTCGTCAGCTTGTATCTCCTCCACCGCAGCTCCTTTTGGTGTGCTACCAGTTCCTGTGCGAAGCTGGTATAACCCTCTTACTACCCCTCCAGTTTTGTTTCATTGTGATCTTGTTTGATTGGTTGAATTCGACGCCAAAGTTGGCCGTCCGAATTCGTAATTTCCAACTTGTAAAATTCTATTTTTGAACACGGGACTCCAGATTTCATTTCTGACACCACCACTAGAGTCGTGACGTCGTTCTGGCTTGTTTTCATATAAAATTTGTTAGATTTGGAGAACGTGGGCCCGGGCACGTATTTCGGTACAAAGTGGGTCACACATTCTGGGTCAACGGGACTTTTTAACGTCGGCTCATCGGAATTCAATTCTGGATATACCGGAGTTCGTATTGTCATTCTGGACTCGTTGACATATAATTTGCTAGGTTTTGGTGGACATTGGATCCGGCACGCATTTCGGTGTAAGTCGGATACTAATATCCGGGTCAACGGGTCATTTTGAGATCAGCTCATCGGAATCCAATTTCGGATATACTGTTGAGTTCGTATCGTCATTCTGGACTCGTTGACATGTAGTTTGCTGAGTTTAGAGAACTTTGGCTCCGGCACGCATTTCCGTATAAATTGGAATTCTAAGTTCTAGTCAACGGGCCAAATTGAGATCGGGTCAACGGAATCCAATTCTGGAGATACCGTTGGGTTCGTATCTGGTTTCGTGGACATATAATTTGTTATATTTTATAGACTTATTTTCTTGCACGTTTTTCGGTGCAAAACGGCTCCGACACGGACACCGTTTTGATCCGAAATTACCTTTTTGCCCTTGTGTCCAAATCGGACCAATCTATCCTAGCTAATTTGACCATTCTGGACACGTTGGCGATGTTTATTTCATCGTCCGACAATGTTTTTAGATAGTTTCTCTGAGTTAACCCTTTTATAATTAATTAATAATTAATTTATATAATGCTCGAATTTCGGGATTAGTACAACGAAACTGAGCTCAGTCAATTCCAGTGATCTCACATCGCTGAAATTGACAAGATGCACACGTGGATCACCATAATAAGATTATCAACCTTACCATTGATATTTTTATCTCGATTTGCGTGTCGTAAGTTTCGACGTACGAATAATGAAGTACAGTTTATATTTTCAATAATTACACTAGATTTGACCCTGTTTGACCAGAGTTGACCAGTTGACCAAAAGTCAACTGTAAGTCAACACTTGACCTAGTTTGACTAAATTATTCATCGGAGTTGACCTAGAGTTGTTTTGACTTAGAAGAACCTAGGATAATATAGATTGCTTGTAGAGTTTCTTTTATTACAACTTGAACACCTTGTAACCTGTGTTGCTTTAAATAGGACTCTGTGGCTTCAGTTGGACCCCTTTACCTATCAGATGTTCAGGTTATCAGGCGAGTACATTCTCTGATCATTTCATATCATGTTTAGGAGTATATTTCATGCTTTAGATTACTTTACTTGATGCTGACACGTTGGAAACACGAATTAGTACTATATGGATCTTGTCGTGCGATGTTATCCCCTTAGCGGATACATCGGGTATTTCGTGTTCGTGTACTTTATCATGAGCATCGTGTACTCCTTGTGTTCGTGCTTTTCGTGTACAAATCGTGTGAAATCGTGTATACTCATGTGCTCACATGATCATCGTGTACAACTATACTTCGTGTGCAATAACATAACTTGGCTAGATCCTTGTATATTGATTGGGGCGGGGGAGTAGAAGTGGTTATGTAATCAATCCAGTAGATTACTCGTGTACAACCTCTGTAGATTACTCGTGTACAACATCGTGCCGTTTACATAACCATTTTTTGCTCTGAATCACTAGTCACTGATAGTTCTCGTATATATTGTATCTATTTACTTACAGTCTCTCTCTTTTACATCATATTATTTCTTCAGATCCTGTATCTTACTCTCTAGCATGTTTATATTTTCTAACCTGTTATGATATTGTTGAGATGTACTGTACTCGCTCCTGTCCTGACTGGACCTGTTGATAAATTTTACAGATAGCTTGGAGATTGCCTGCTAGCCTAGAGGAGACACATTAGAGGTTGTTAGTTAGCTATTCTCAGTTGTCTGGAGTTGTATTTATTTTATGGATTACTATATTTAAGTTTTGAGATGTATTCTGAGTTTGTATCTTAGACACTTAGACTTCTATCTTTTGTATCTCTTTTCGATTTAATGTTTTATCTATCTTCCTTTATGTTCTACCTTAGATGTGATTGAGTTTACATTCTGCTATGTCACCCCCATTCGGGGAGTGTAAACTGTTTAGTCTTATACTGTTAGATGCATTGAGACCTAGGACAGCGTTCTACCGCCGACACTGCGGCGTAGGCTGGGCGTTGTTACGTTCTCGTGCCCTAACTCTAGGGTGCAGGTCGTGACAAGCTGATCGATGGTTGCTCCGGACATACAGGTCCTACTCCTTCGCTGCCAACGACGGACATTATAGGGGGAGAATTCACCAGAGGGGATCTGGTGGAAGAGAGTATGCCTCCTCCTCCTCCAACTTATATTGAGGGACCTCCTGCTGGATCGAGTTCAGGAGAGCAAGCGGTGGAACGGCCGGGGCGGGGAGAAATGGTCCCTGCACCCCCCTCGGTTAATGTGGCTCTGGAGGTCGACCTTTCCGCCCTACCGAGTCTCCGGATCCTTCGAGCTACGGAGGAGGAGATGGCCGCTATTCAAGCATCCTTTCACTCGAAACTTGTTTCCCTAGTGGCAGGGGCATCAAGTTCCGATACATCTTCTTCAACTCTGCTAGGTACTCTTCCTTTGATGCCGTCTTCTTCGGAAGTTCTGGATGAATCGTCAAATGATGTGGTTGACAGTTTCTACCACTACCTGAAGCGAGGGGTTGAAGCTGCCGTGGAGAGGTGGACATCTTTTGCCTTGGCCCGTCAATGCGCCCGTGGCCAGATTGAACTCCTTAGAACCCTTCCCGGTGGGGCAGAGATAGTTGAGCTTTTGGAGCCCAAATTTCTAGAGGCTGATCAGCTCATGGCCCAGTTTCAAGTACTGTGGCAAGTCGATCTGCCTTCAGCAATAGATCAGGAGCATGCCTTCCTTATAACTGCCATGGAGAAGGTAAGGGCCGCATGGGATACGTCCAAGCCGGTTATAAGGAAGGACCTCCATGATTTGTCTCTACAGTACGATCAGCTAAGCCACAGGGGAGCAGACTGTACCGCTCGGAAAGAGGCCGCATCTCGTGGGATAGCTGATACTAATGAGCAAATCCTCCAGCTTCAGAGAAAATTGGCTTTCTTAGAATCTGAGTCCGGGGCCTCCCGCATAGATAAGGAGCTAATTTTGTGGGAGGCCGACAAGGTCACCCGAACCTCTACGGGCTTGGAGCGTGCCCTGAAGAAGCTTGAAGACGGCTGACAGGCACATACGCATCTGGAGGATGCAGAGAGGTTGACTCAGGAGGCTGAGCGCCGGGCCAAGCGGAGAATTGAGCGGTCGACGGCCATGCTGAAGGACCATCTTTGAGAATTATGTGTCGTCGAATCATAATCAGCTTTTTTCCTTTCTTTCTTTATTATTTTCCTTCATTTTAACAGGGACGTGGTCCCCGAAAATGTAGTACTTTTGATTTCAGTAAATGACTATGCTTATATCATCCATTATCTGTTGTGTTTGTATCGTATTTTTGGTATTATGATGTTTGCCCCACTGGGAGACTTTTTGTGGACTATTACCCTTGGCATACCTTAGTTTTAGGTATGGATAATAAGTTTGATAGAGATACCTAGAACGACTCCGTGGTAAGGCGGACATAGAAGTTTTTGGTATTGGGCAAAAGAATGCCAAGGAACAGCTGGGCTCCAAAGGCATATGGTGATGAGAAAAGAGGCGCATGTACTAGGGGACCTAGTACAACATTTGTGGTTAGCTGTGGACATTTGTGGTCAACCGTGGACATTTGTGGTCAACTGTGGACATTTGTGGGCCTGTTATCCTTGGCGTACCCTGGTTTTGGATACGGATAATAAGTTGAGAGAAAACCAACATACTTACTCAGAGGTAATGAGGACGTGGTAAATATGAGGGTTTCTTCAATGGAGTCTTCCTACTCAGAGGTGATGAGGACGTGGCAGGAGTGGACTCCACGAGGGTACATAGAACAACTCAGAGGTAATATGGACGTGGAAGTTCTACGTAAGGGGTGGTTTGTTTTTGGTGGAAGTGAAACAACTCAGAGGTGACATCGACGTGGCTATTTCGGGAATTTTGTGGATCTGATACCCTTTTTTATGCACTGAAAATGCGGGTAATAGATTATGAGGAAAATGCTCTTTTAGGAAGGAAGTTCAGAGGTATGATCATACATGACTTACGGTCCAGAAGATGCGATATAGATTTATTTGGAGTGACCGGAGTGTAAGTTCTACGGTACCTAAGGGTACATAACTCAGCAGTCCGGTTGATTCGGTGGATGTCGTTTAGACATAATACTTCTTCAGGAACTTGCCGTTGATGGGCATCATGAGCAAGTCTTTGTTTTGCTTTGCGAGGCGGTAAGCACCATTAGAGAATACAGCCGCGATGATGATGGGCCTTCCCACTTTGGCTGGAACTTGCCGGCGATTTTGTGAGTCATAACCATCGGCCTCCGAACTGCCAAAACGAGATCACCCACTTGGAATGTTCTGAGTTTAACCTTCTTGTTGAAGGCTCCAGAGATGCGTGCCTGATAAATCTCAATTCGTTGTTGAGCTAACAGGCGTTTCTCATCCAAGGCCTCCAATTCTTGCAGACGACGACGGTAATTGTCATCCATCGTCAATCGGTAAGTGAGGGCAACGCGGAGCGAGGGGATTTAAGGCTCTAATGGGAGAACTGCCTCACTTTCGTACACCAGAGAGAATGGTGTGTTCCCGGTAGCCGTCCGAACTGTAGTGCGGTACGCCCATAAGCATTCGCTAAGCTTTTCATTCCACAGGCACTTATCACAATATTGTAGAGCTAGAAAGCTTGTTGACACTAATTTACTTGCTTGGATTCCTAAGATTAATCATAATAGACCCTTAAAGAAATAGGTACCAAAGGATTCAGCTACATGTTTTGTAGGTGGACCCTCAACCCTCTCATGCTAAAAGTAATTGGATACTCGATAGTGGATGTTCGCGGCACATGACTGCTGATGCATCTTTATTCGCTACGCTATCGATGAAGAAAGAAGGATATGTTTCCTTCGGCAACAATCTGAGAGGTGATATTATTAGTAATGGCACTGTTGGTATGTCTCTATCCGTAAATAAAGGATGTTTGTCTAGTCACGGAGTTGAAACATAACCTATTAAGAATATCATTTGGCAGATAATAGTTATGACATCAACTTTGTGGAAGACAAATGTTCTATCTATGAAATGTCTACCGAAAATCATGTATATAAAGAGATCAGGGAGGACAATATTTATATTTTCTTTCTAGAATGTACTAACAATGCAGAAAGTTCCTAGTAGCCAATCAAGATAAAAATTGGCTATAACACATGATGCTAGGACATGCAAATATAGACACTATCTCTAGGCTATGCACCAAAAAGCTTGTAAAAGGACTCCCAAAAATTATATTCAAGAGAGATATGGTATGTGCTGACTGTAAAAAGAGCAAAGCAACTATGTCATCTTTTAAATATAACAACACTGTAAGTACTTCTAGACCCTTGTAGCTGATTCATATAGATTTATTTGGTCCTAGTAGAGTCGCTAGTCTTGGCGGTAAACTCTACGTTTTTATTATAATCGATAATTTTTCTTGCTATACTTGGATTTTCTTTGTATCAAAAAAATAATTTCAAATATTTTAAAAAGGTACAAAATGAAAAATGCTTCATGATTACTCAAATCCAAAGTGATCATGGTGGCAAATTCGTAAATGCTGATTTCAAAAAGTTTTGTGATGATAGTAGATATTATTATGAGTTTTCATGTCCAAGAACTCCTCAACATAATGGTTAGAGTCATGCTCAGCCAGCATAATGTTTCTAGATATTTTTGTGCAGAAGCTATTAGTATAACTGTCATGATTTAAATAGGGTATTAATTCGACCTATCTCAAAGAAAACCCCTTATGAATTGTGGTTTGGAAGGATTCCAAATATTTCTTATTTCAAGATTTTTGGTTGTCGGTGTTTTATCCTAAACACTAAGGATAACTTGGGTAAGTTTGACTCAAAAGCAGATGAAAGAATATTTCTCCGGAATGCTGCCAAGAGTAAGGGATACATAATTTTTAATAAAAGGTCTATGGTTGTTGAAGAATCAATTAACGTTTCTTTTGATGAGCTCAATAGTCAAAGATCTAGCGATAGTGACAATGAGGATGTGCAAAACAAATCCAAGGCATCCGAAGATACTGCTACCAACGAGAGCTATCTAAAAAGTCTATCAAAAAGGAAAAAAATTATGCCAGACCATCCAAAGATACTCGTAATAGATGATGTATCCAAAGGAGTAAGTATCCGTTCTTCTACTAGAGATATAGCAGCAATGTAGCATTTATTTCTCAAGTAGAACCTAAGACAGTAGCAGATGCTTTTAATGATGAGTTTTGGATTGATGTCATGCAAGAGAAACTTAATCAATATGAGAGAAACCATGTTTGAGAACTTGTTCCTAAACCTATTGGTCAATCGATAATTGGTACCGAATGAGTGTTCCGAAATAAAATTAGTGAGGATAGACAAGTTCTACGCAACAAAGCATGTCTAGTGGTGCAAGGTTATAATCAAGAATAACGGATTGATTATGATGAGACATGTGCTCCTGTTGCTAGACTAGAAGCCATTCTCATGTTTTGTACATTTGCATGTTTTCATAATTATAAACTTTTTCAAATAGACATGGAAAGTGTATTTTTAAACGGATTTTTAAAGGAAGATTTTTTGTGAAACAGCCCCCTAGTTTTGAAGATTTTCAAAAACATGATCACATTTTCAAGCTTAGAAAAGCTTTTTATGGTTCAAACAAGCACCACGTGCTTGGTATGAACACATAAGTGATTTCCTACTTGAAGATAGTTTTTCAAAAGGAAGAGTTGATACGACTTTATTTATCAAATCTTCAGTTGATAGTATTTTAATTGTACAAATTTATGTTGATGACATTATTTTTGGATCAACTAATGAAAAACTTTGTCAAAATTTTGCTAAGTGTATGTAGAGTGAGTTTGAACTGAGTATGATGGAAAAGCTCAACTACTTCCTAGGACTTTAGATCAAACGGACTCATAGGAAACATTCATCAATTAAGCCAAGTATATGAAGGATTTACTAAAGAAGTATGACTTCGACAAAGTAAAGCCTATCAGCACACCGATGGCTACATCAACATGACTTGACATTGAAGAAAGTGGCAACCAGTTGATCCGCTTAAGTATTGAGGTATGATTGGTAGTTTGCTTTACTTAACAGCTAGTCACCCTGATATCATGTTCAGTGTTTTTATTTGTGCAAGATATTAAGCTAATCCTAAGAAATCATATATATGCGCCGTTAAGCGTGTCTTTCGATACCTTAAAGAAACTTCTACAGTCGGCTTATGGTATCCCAAAATCACATCTTTTGACCTAATCGGTTACTCGGATGTTGATTTTGCTAGATGCAATGTAGGCCGTAAAAGTATCAATTGTACGTGTCATTTTGTGGGAAAAGCTTTAGTCTCTTGGTTTAGCAAGATGCAAAACTCTGTAGCCTTATCAACAATTGAGGCTGAGTATATCGCCACAGGACGTTGTTGTGCTCAGATTTTGTGGATTAAGCAAATCCTAGATGACTACAATATGCATTACACAAAAATTCCTATTTATTGTGACAACACTAGCACTATCAACTTGTCACTCAGGCACAAAGCATATAGAAATATGTCATTATTTCTTGCGTGATCACCAACAATACGAGGATATTTGCTTAGAATTTGTTGACACAGATCAACAATTAGCAGATATTTTTACAAAACCACTAGCTGAAGATCGATTCAATTATCTGCGTCGAGAGTTAGGCATACTTGAATTTTCAGAGTCATAATGCGTTAAGATTAATGAAAATACTTAAAACTTGATATTCTGAGATTTATTAATTAAAATTATTTTGGGTACAAGCCGAAAGGGCCCTTCTATCATATAGGCATAAATAGCCTGAAGTGACACGGTGTATTAGTCTTCGGACTACTGCTTGTAAGCCCCCTGAATTTCAGGGTTTATTTTTATTTTTCTGAATGAATTGTTTTCAATAAATATATTATTATTTAATTGTTTAGATCATTAATGTGCCTTTCCATGACTTTGACTTCTGGAGCGTCAGGGATGCCAATCTCTGTAAACTCTCTTCATGGGTTTTGAAGTAGGCAAGATTATCTTCCTGTTGATATATCGTGTCCCACTTAAATTCGTTCCCTTGTGCTCTTTTTGTATCGCGCAAGTTCGGGTCAACTTAGACCGATTAATCATTCAATAATTATTCCCACTTTTATTTTTGATCGTCGTTTGCACGTTACCGTGGCTTTTAATTTAGGAGCACCAGACCTGTCGTTTTCTCAGAACCAACTTCTCATGAATGATCTACTCGAGACGCTCTCCACCCATGACCTTCGTGTCCCACTCAGGCACACCATCTTGTGCTCCATTTGCTTCGCACAACTTTCGTGTCAATTTAGACCAATTTATCGTCTGCCGTAATTTGTGATTTAAATTCCAATTTAACTTCCGGGCCCGACATCGGTCCAATCTGTTCGACCCAATATATGACCCTGGCCCATTTTGAGCCTACTGTGCGCATGCCACTTGCGTGCCACAAAATCGATCTCCCTTGTGCTCCCATTTCATCCATGATTTTAATTAGTTTAAATTTATTTATTAATTAAATCTCGGTCCCGAACCTGTTCGAACTTGGCCCAATACCCAACCCAATTGGGCGTAGACCCTATCATGACTACCCATACACCCCACTATTATATTTGTATTTTTCCCTACTTAAAATACCTCTCTCCTTGTATTTAAAATCTCAATTTCTCTCCCTATTATATATATGTATATATATACATACATGTATATACTCCCTCTCTCTACCTAAACAAACACACACACTTCACCACTCACAGCCGAACACCCCCCCCTCTCTCACAAATATCCCTCTACACTCACCCTCTCTCTAACTCTCACCCCCTCTCATTATATATATAATGTATATATATATAAACACACACATACACTCACCCCTCACCACTCCCTTACACTCACCACCCCCTCACTTCCCTCTCTCCTCACATCCGACAAGCACACCCCCCCATACTCAGCCGACCTCACCCTCTCTCCTTCCCACCGACTTCTCTCTCTCCTCTCTCTCTACATATTTCAATCTCCCCCTCTCTCTCTCTACATACACTACTTCTTCTTCTTCTTCTTAAACTTCTTCTTCTCCTTCCTCCAAACACACCATCACCGACACCACCACCATAGCCTCCATCATCACCACTCCACACCACCACAGCCTCCACTCCTCCCTGGCCGAGCCCAGCTCCCCGACGTAGCCCCCCCCCGGTGGCCGAACACCACCACCACCATGCACCACCACCTCCATCTTCTTCTCCTCCTCTTCTTCATTATTTATCATCTTCCCATCACCCTCACCATCATCTTCCCCTCAACACCACCACATCTAACGCCATCACCCGAACCGCCGCCACCTCCGGCCGCCGTGCTCGGCGAGCCCGCCCCCGTGCACGTGAGCAGCAGCAGCAGCGCAGCAAAGAAGCAGTAGCAGCGGCAGCGCGCGCACGCCACCCGCACGCGCGCATGGGCGCGTGGCGCGCGCCACCGCGGCCGCCACCGGCCACCGACGACCCCCCCCACCGGCGCGCGACCCCAGGCAACCTCCCCTACACCGTCTTCGACCTCCCCGACGAGCCACGTAGGCGATTCGTGCGTTTTGCACGAAATCCCGTCGTGACGCGCGCGTCAAATTCCAGAAATTGTGCCGCGGAACGGCAACTTCGTGCGAGGATTCTGGACGATCCGACCGTTGGATCTTTGTCCCGTCTGCTCCGCCTCAATCTCGGTATAACCACCTTCACTCCCCTGAAATTTTAGCCGTTAATAATGTCGTTTGATACCTCAAAACTGACCACCAAGTTGACCCTTTTAATTGAACTATTTTTGGACAGTTTCGCGATGTCAACTTTGCGGACTTGTAACTTCGTCGTCGCAGCTCCGTTTTGTGCGGCGTCAGTTTCGGTGCAAAGCTGGTATAACCCTCTTCCTGCCTCCTTTATATTTCATCTTAGTTTGAGCACATTTGGTTGGTCGAATTCGGTGCCAAAGTTGGCCGTCCGAATTCTTAAATTGACACTTGTGGAATTCCACTTTTGAACCCGGGACTCCGAATTCTAATTCTGACACCGCCACTAGACTCATGGCGTCGTTTTGGCATGTTTTGATATAAAATTTGCTTGATTTGGAGAACGTGAGCCCTGGCACGCATTTCGGTGCAAAACGGGTCCCACTTTCCGAGTCGACGGGTCACTTTGAGATCGGCTCATCGGAATCCAATTCCGGATATACCATTGAGTTCGTATCGTCATTCTGGACTCGTTGACATATAATTTGCTGAGTTTTGAAGACATTTGCTCCGGCACGCATTTCCGTGCAAACCGGATACCAAGTGTCGCATCAACGTATCATTTTGAGATCGGCACATCGGAATCCTATTTCGGACATACCGTTGGGTTCGTATCATCATTCTGGATTCGTGGACATATAATTTGCTAGGTTTTGTAGACTTCTATTCCGACACGTTTTTCAGTGCAAATTGTGTCCAACGGCGGACATCATTTTGACCCGAAATTACCGTTTTGTCCCTGTATCCAAATTGGACTTATGGGTAGGCTATCCTAGCTGATTTGACCATTCTGGACACGTTGGTGATATTTATTTTATCATCCGACAACATCTGTAGATTTTGATTATGTATTATCCTTAATTTATAATTAATTATTTTTCTAGATATTGTTACTTTCTGGTTTTGAATTTTTATATATATTTTAATTGCTGTAAAAATCTTGGAAAAATGGTATTTAAATATTATGTTAATTTAGCTAATTTATTATAATTTTTCTAGCATTTAATAAGTACTTTTGGTATTTTATAAAAATAGGAAAACAGAACTCATTTTCAATATATTTATGTTTGCTGATTTTTAATAATTATTTATGAGGGTTTATAAATCCCAGAAAAATTAGTATAAATTTCTATAATTAACAAGGATTATTTTGGTACTTTATTTTATATATAATTTAGCTTTTTGTCTATCTCTAAAATTATTGGACCATAGTGTACAGCTGATTTATTTATTAAATAATTACGACTTTTAATATTTTGTGTTGATTTGAGTTATAGGCGTATTGGACCTCACCCCGCACTAGTGTAAAGACCCTAGAGAGTTAGTTTGTGTATAGTGGCACTTCACATTAGACTTTTATGCTAGGTCCCCACTTGGCTAGTATCCAGTTAGGAGTCGTGTCACAACACTAGTATATTGTTGATCATAGCTTAGAACTGAGTTTGTATGTCATTATTGACAGGACACCGGACATCTATATCTTCGTACTAGTATTCTTGCTTTGCTCGAGGCAAGTACATCTACACACTCATTTACTGTCTTTTAATGCTAGAACATGTATTAACCCTGTTAAAATACTGCTTTCTGAATAACTGCAAGTTAAATCTTCACATGTTACATTAAATTGGTCCCTACCATGCTTAGGACAATTATCATATCTTCTCAAGTTCCTTACTGGTTCTCAGTACATGTTTTACTATGCTTTTGTACTACTCGGAGTATTCACATGTTTCATACTGTTCCCAGTACCGGCTATGCTTACATTACTCCCAGTGTCTCTCACATGTTTTACTGTTCTCGTATCTCTCACATGATAGAATATGGGTTATGGAGAAACTGATAGTAGTGTACGTGATCATGACCCCCCTACAGTAGCGAGCTCGGTCGCATTCTATATGCATACCTTGCCGCAGGCCATTATCCCGCATTTCTGTACGGATGTACACCTATGCTTATTGACTTGTACGTATGTACATTTTATTTACATATACCACAGTACATTGTACATCTATTGACCGATCACGTACTTACTACAGTTTTAAATATTACATATACATCTGTCTTTATGACATATGTATCCTTGCCATGATAGATTATGAGATATACTATGATTCCAGATATGTCATGTTCCCTGTGTTACTATGATATTGTGATCCCAGTTGTACCATGAGGCCATGTTTCCAGTATTTCCTGTTTTATAGACTTATCACACCATGTTTCTTGTTGTACATCTCTTTCATTATATGTTCAGTACTTTAGTTGTAGAGGTTGTAATTGCTTCCATCCTGACAGGATAACGTTGTAGGTTCACTTTTCGAGAAGGAAACGCTATGTCTTTCATGTTACGGTACTGCATTGAGGACCTGGCCTTAGCTCCAGAAGAGGCCCCAGCGGGGAACCTTGCTTAGTTATCTTTCATGTGTTTAGTAGACTTAGACTTTGTCTGTTCTTATATTTGGATACTGGACTTTGTCTCCAGTTAGATACTTTGGTTATGTATTATTAAGTCTGTGCTCATGTTACCTTCGCTTATAGATGCTGTGTTGTGATGAACATTTAAATATGATTTTAGAACTGTTAGTAGCTTAGATCCTTTATTGTCTATTCTTAGAACAGCTTACTGCGCTTTAACCAAGCGTAGGCTGGACATGGCTCGGCCCGGCCCAACAATTTGGGTAACGGGTCGTGACATATTTTTTTGGCGGCCCATGCAGGTCCTGACTAAGTTGTTTGGTTACGTTATTGTACCAAGCATGCCTACAATTAGGATCT
Organism: Iris pallida; assembly: GCA_029216955.1. Lineage (NCBI taxonomy): Eukaryota > Viridiplantae > Streptophyta > Magnoliopsida > Asparagales > Iridaceae > Iris > Iris pallida. Next base: position 5,501,937 of record JANAVB010033017.1, read on the forward strand.
AGGACAACTTGATAACACTAGGAATAACATTTAGAACACCTAGAGGATTTCTAGGATTGTAATATAGGAGAACTCATCACAGCATAGGACCGTTAGCTATAATTAGCTTCTTGTTTGTATTTCAGTGGGTCAATTTAGACCAAGTTTGTACCTTTGGGATGACCCCTGAGGATCTCACTCTAATCTCACTCTAATCTTATCTAGAAATCAGTTTCCACTTATTTCCATTTGCTCTTCTTTAAATTCGTTGTTGAATTTAATTTCTGGTTTTGTTGTTAACTTTGATCTTGCATCGTGATAAATTTTGTGTATTAAATTATGATATATCCTGATAAGGTAAACGTCTGTTTTAGTTATGGAGTTTAGAATTTATCGCAGCCATATTAGCTGATATGACAAAAACATAGAGCCTGATTTTGGATATACTATCCTATTCATAGAATTTAGATTTTCTCGCAGCCATACCGGTTGGCGTGGCGAGGATTCTAGATAACATGATTATAGGGTGTATACCTTAGTTATGACTCTACCGTTTATTGCATCTAAGCTTACTGGTGGGGCAAAAATTCTGGCAACATGATTTCAGGAAGACGTATATGGTTATCAGATCATATCTCAACTTGGTTCACTTTGTTATGACCGAATGAGCAAGAATAAATTCTTATTATTATTATTCCTTCCCGTCTTGATTAACTCTGTTCTATCTACATCTACAACTAGAATTACAGGTTCTCTAGGACTCTCCAATAGGATTGCTTTCATGTTATCTTTTGGACATAATTATTTTTGTGTTCCATCTTTCCTATGACTTGACTAAACTTTTCTTCGTTAACCTCTTGGGTAATTCTTCTCGTTATGCATTTCGTTGTCCTCGTACCATTCTTGGAGATATTCCGATAAACTTTTCTGTCTTGCTTGACCCTTTAACTTGTTTGGACACTGTTATGGATTGCTTGACCCAGTCTTAGGCCTTGTTACCTTCTACTTGATAGACGACCGAAATAGCCAAACCTTGTTGACTGATCCTGTAGTATAACTATAAATGTATTGTGTGATTGTGATAAGTACTTTTCCTAGGGATTGGTTAGATTAAGCTTATGGGACAAGTATAGGTGACTGACTGTAGCAGACTTGGAAACCATTAAGAACGATTGCATTGATAGTATGACTTGATGATAGGGTATCTAAGATGGAGAAATGAGATCGTATATTGTTGTGACTATGGATTGAGGATTAGAATCTTATGCTTAGAATTTGAGGATTGAGCATTAAATGACTTTGATGACCAAGTGATTATGGGTTATCTATAGCTAATTACATGTGATTAGAGGGTAGATCGATACATGGATTGATATAGAATAAATTAGAATGAGTTATCGTATTGCGTACGAGATCGGGAAGATATCAGAACGAGACAAAGACATATGTACATTGATAATTAATAAATCGGGAGTTTGAAATCGAGGATTTATATTCGGAGGACTTGTTGAGTAAAATGAAGAAGGCTCTACGCCAAGGATAAGAATTGAACGTATAATTTCAAGAAGAAATTGTAGGAAAGGATTGACGACAAATGATGCTAAGGAACTGTGGATTGATAGAATATGGATACTTATGATACGATAAGAAAATCAAGTAGTTATAGTTGAGGTTGAAAATATGGTTGATGATTAAGCATTATAGGCTTATAGACATACCCGGAGAATGACCTATAGTTTAGGGTATACATGAATGTTTCATGTTAGTATGGAAGATTCTAAAGGATGTATGACGAAGTTTATGATAGAAGGACCATTGTTGAACCTGAACCAAAAAGATTGTAAAGAGAAACAGAAGAGATGATTACAAGGATAGCAGATTAAGTATTGTAGCCAGAGCAGCTACATGTTATAGTTTGACCAGTTGGATGATTTTTAATTTCGAGGACGAAATTTTTGTAAGGTGGGTAGGATGTAAGCCCCCTGAATTTCAGGGTTTATTTTTATTTTTCTGAATGAATTGTTTTCAATAAATATATTATTATTTAATTGTTTAGATCATTAATGTGCCTTTCCATGACTTTGACTTCTGGAGCGTCAGGGATGCCAATCTCTGTAAACTCTCTTCATGGGTTTTGAAGTAGGCAAGATTATCTTCCTGTTGATATATCTTGTCCCACTTAAATTCGTTCCCTTGTGCTCTTTTTGTATCGCGCAAGTTCGGGTCAACTTAGACCGATTAATCATTCAATAATTATTTCCACTTTTATTTTTGATCGTCGTTTGCACGTTACCGTGGCTTTTAATTTAGGAGCACCAGACCAGTCGTTTTCTCAGAACCAACTTCTCATGAATGATCTACTCGAGACGCTCTCCACCCATGACCTTCGTGTCCCACTCAGGCACACCATCTTGTGCTCCATTTGCTTCGCACAACTTTCGTGTCAATTTAGACCAATTTATCGTCTGCCGTAATTTGTGATTTAAATTCCAATTTAACTTCCGGGCCCGACATCGGTCCAATCTGTTCGACCCAATATATGACCCTGGCCCATTTTGAGCCTACTGTGCATATGCCACTTGCGTGCCACAAAATCGATCTCCCTTGTGCTCCCATTTCATCCATGATTTTAATTAGTTTAAATTTATTAATTAATTAAATCTCGGTCCCGAACCTGTTCGAACTTGGCCCAATACCCAACCCAATTGGGCGTAGACCCTACCATGACTACCCATACACCCCACTATTATATTTGTATTTTTCCCTACTTAAAATACCTCTCTCCTTGTATTTAAAATCTCAATTTCTCTCCCTATTATATATATGTATATATATACATACATGTATATATACTCCCTCTCTCTACCTAAACAAACACACACACTTCACCACTCACAGCCGAACACCCCCCCCCCCCCCTCTCACAAATATCCCTCTACACTCACCCTCTCTCTAACTCTCACCCCCTCTCATTATATATATAATGTATATATATATAAACACACACATAAACTCACCCCTCACCACTCCCTTACACTCACCACCCTCTCACTTCCCTCTTTCCTCACACCCGACAAGCACACCCCCCCCATACTCAGCCGACCTCACCCTCTCTCCTTCCCACCGACTTCTCTCTCTCCTCTCTCTCTACATATTTCAATCTCCCCCTCTCTCTCTCTCTACGTACACTACTTCTTCTTCTTCTTCTTAAACTTCTTCTTCTCCTTCCTCCAAATACACCATCACCGACACCACCACCATAGCCTCCATCATCACCACTCCACACCACCACATCCTCCACTCCTCCCTGGCCGAGCCCAGCTCCCCGACGCAGCCCCCCCGGTGGCCGAACACCACCACCACCATGCACCACCACCTCCATCTTCTTCTCCTCCTCTTCTTCATTATTTATCATCTTCCCATCACCCTCACCATCATCTTCCCCTCACCACCACCACATCTAACGCCATCACCCGAACCGCCGCCACCTCCGGCCGCCGTGCTCGGCGAGCCCGCCCCCGCGCGCGTGAGCAGCAGCAGCAGCGCAGCAAAGAAGCAGTAGCAGCGGCAGCGCGCGCACGCCACCCGCGCGCGCGCATGGGCGCGTGGCGCGCGCCACCGCGGCCGCCACCGGCCACCGACGACCCCCCCCACCGGCGCACGACCCCAGGCGACCTCCCCTACACCGTCCTCGACCTCCCCGACGAGCCACGTAGGCGATTCGTGCATTTTGCACGAAATCCCGTCGTGACGCGCGCGTCAAATTCCAGAAATTGCGCCGCGGAATAGCAACTTTGTGCGAGGATTCTGGACGATCCGACCATTGGATCTTCATCTCGTCTGCTCCACCTCAATCTCGGTATAACCACCTTCACTCCCCTGAAATTTCAGCCGTTAATAATGTCGTTTGATACCTCAAAACTGACCACCAAGTTGACCCTTTTAATTGAACTGTTTTTGGACAATTTCGCGACGTTAACTTTGCGGACTTGTAACTTCGTCGTCGCAGCTCCGTTTTGCACGCCGTCAGTTTCTTTGCAAAGCTGGTATAACCCTCTTCCTGCCTCCTTTATATTTCATCTTAGTTTGAGCACATTTGGTTGGTCGAATTCGGTGCCAAAGTTGGCCGTCCGAATTCTTAAATTGACACTTGTGGAATTCCACTTTTGAACCCGGGACTCCGGATTCTAATTCTGACACCGCCACTAGACTCGTGGCGTCGTTCTGGCATGTTTTGATATAAAATTTGCTTGATTTGGAGAACGTGGGCCCTGGCACGCATTTCGGTGCAAAACGGGTCCCACTTTCCGAGTCGACGGGTCACTTTGAGATCGGCTCATCGGAATCCAATTCTGGATATACCGTTGAGTTCGTATCGTCATTCTGGACTCGTTGACATATAATTTGCTGAGTTTTGAAGACATTTGCTCCGGCACGCATTTCCGTGCAAACCGGATACCAAGTGTCGCGTCAACGTATCATTTTGAGATCGGCACATCGGAATCCTATTTCGGACATACCGTTGGGTTCGTATCATCATTCTGGATTCGTGGACATATAATTTGCTAGGTTTTGTAGACTTCTATTCTGACACGTTTTCGGTGCAAATTGTGTCCAACGGCGGACATCATTTTGACCCGAAATTATCGTTTTGCCCCTGTATCCAAATTGGACTTATGGGTAGGCTATCCTAGCTGATTTGACCATTCTGGACACGTTGGTGATATTTATTTTATCATCCGACAACATCTGTAGATTTTGATTATGTATTATCCTTAATTTATAATTAATTATTTTTCTAGATATTGTTACTTTCTGGTTTTGAATTTTTATATATATTTTAATTGCTGTAAAAATCTTGGAAAAATGGTATTTAAATATTATGTTAATTTAGCTAATTTATTATAATTTTTCTAGCATTTAATAAGTACTTTTGGTATTTTATAAAAATAGGAAAACAGAACTCATTTTCAATATATTTATGTTTGCTGATTTTTAATAATTATTTATGAGGGTTTATAAATCCCAGAAAAATTAGTATAAATTTCTATAATTAACAAGGATTATTTTGGTACTTTATTTTATATATAATTTAGCTTTTTGTCTATCTCTAAAATTATTGGACCATAGTGTACAACTGATTTATTTATTAAATAATTACGACTTTTAATATTTTGTGTTGATTTGAGTTATAGGCGTATTGGACCTCACCCCGCACTAGTGTAAAGACCCTAGAGAGTTAGTTTGTGTATAGTGGCACTTCGCATTAGACTTTTATGCTAGGTCCCCACTTGGCTAGTATCCAGTTAGGAGTCGTGTCACACCACTAGTATATTGTTGATCATAGCTTAGAACTGAGTTTGTATGTCATTATTGACAGGACACCGGACATCTATATCTTCGTACTAGTATTCTTGCTTTGCTCGAGGCAAGTACATCTACACACTCATTTACTGTCTTTTAATGCTAGAACATGTATTAACCCTGTTAAAATACTGCTTTCTGAATAACTGCAAGTTAAATCTTCACATGTTACATTAAATTGGTCCCTACCATGCTTAGGACAGTTATCATATCTTCTCATGTTCCTTACTGGTTCTTAGTACATGTTTTACTATGCTTTTGTACTACTCGGAGTATTCACATGTTTCATACTGTTCCCAGTACCGGCTATGCTTACATTACTCCCAGTGTCTCTCACATGTTTTACTGTTCTCGTATCTCTCACATGATAGAATATAGGTTATGGGGAAACTGATAGTAGTGTACGTGATCATGACCCCCCTACAGTAGCGAGCTCGGTCGCATTCTATATGCATACCTTGTCGCAGGCCATTATCCCGTATTTCTGTACGGATGTACACCTATGCTTGTTGACTTGTACGTATGTACATTTTATTTACATGTACCACAGTACATTGTACATCTATTGACCGATCACGTACTTACTACAGTTTTAAACATTACATATACATCTATCTTTATGACATATGTATCCTTGCCATGATAGATTATGAGATATACCATGATTCCAGATATGTCATGTTCCCTGTGTTACTATGATATTGTGATCCCAGTTGTACCATGAGGCCATGTTTCCAGTATTTCCTATTTTATAGACTTATCACACCATGTTTCTTGTTGTACATCTCTTTCATTATATGTTCAGTACTTTAGTTGTAGAGGTTGTACTTGCTCCCGTCCTGACAGGATAACGTTGTAGGTTCACTTTTCGAGAAGGAAACGCTATGTCTTTCATGTTACGGTACTGCATTGAGGACCTGGCCTTAGCTCCAGAAGAGGCCCCAGCGGGGAACCTTGCTTAGTTATCTTTCATGTGTTTAGTAGACTTAGACTTTGTCTGTTCTTATATTTGGATACTGGACTTTGTCTCCAGTTAGATACTTTGGTTATGTATTATTAAGTCTGTGCTCATGTTACCTTCGCTTATAGATGCTGTGTTGTGATGAACATTTAAATGTGATTTTAGAACTGTTAGTAGCTTAGATCCTTTATTGTCTATTCTTAGAACAGCTTACTGCGCTTTAACCAAGCGTAGGCTGGACATGGCTCGGCCCGGCCCAACAATTTGGGTAACGGGTCGTGACACTGCTAGCTGGGATCCAGCCCCTGAAGCTAACCCAAAGTAATGAACATTACTTAAATAAAAAAATTAAAAGTTACTAAGCTATTTTTATAATTCATTAATCATAAGTGAACTAGAAATTGAGTTGCCAAACTCGGACCGAGTTCTGACCGATTTCGGGCCAAACTCTGTGGGGACATTTTTATTTAAATAACAACGTTTTAGCTGACCCCTTCATCGTCTATTTCTTCTTCTTCCTCAAATGCACAGCCACCCGAAAAGTCAAAACCCTAACACTAGTTTTTGGGAACCCCCTTCCAAAGCTTCAAAACTTCATCTTCTCGGATCTACCAGCTCTAGGACGGCATTCTCAACTCCTTTTTCATTCTCATTTGAGGTAAATATCTTCTTTTCCTATTTCAATTCCATGGCTCTGATTCTTTTCAAGAGAAGGAAAAGAGACACTTCCTCATCCTCCACTTTGGAGTATGAACTAGTTAATAGGTTCAGTTTCGCTCGTCCTGACGACAATAAGGATTTTGACACAAACCTATTTTCATCATCCGAGATTTCAATCTCTTGGTTTACCAAATATCGATATAGAGAAATTTGCCCTAACAAATTGATCAATTTTACTGTACTCTCTGGTTACACCACCACCTTTAAAAATCTAGGGCTCCGAGACTTTTTATAGACCTCGAACTAAATTTATGAAAATGTTGTACGGATGTTCTATTATGATTTGCTAGAGGTAGACGACAATATTTATTCATGTGTCAGTATAAAAGAACTTGAGTTCAACTCAACAGACTTGAGCGAGTATTTTCACATGCCTGATGTCACGCCCCAGTACCAAAATATGGAGACGGACTAGGCCAGCTACCACGTATGAGGTACGAAGACATCATACGGCAATTACGGCTATCAAGAGACTAGGGGACGCATGCTACAATCAAGTCTTCTATGGTATCACAGAACATCTATGTCTCAATCAATCAAAGCAAGAAGCAGTAAATAATAACCATATAAGACAAAGCAGTAAGGCATTTTCGACGCTTCGTCAAAATAATTCATGAGTCTAGCTATACAAAATGATAACCTAGTAACGAGAGTCAATAGTACATAACCATAATCAGTGATAGTCTGATTTAATTACAATTGTGTAAAAGGAATCTAATATCTAGAACACCTAACTAAACAGGTGCTGGTGGCAAAATGTCGAGTACAAAATGGAAGATATCAGAGCGGCGGTGAAGAAACCCACTCATTGATCCCAGTGCCCATGCTTCTGGTATGCACCATTGTTCGGGTAGAAGGCTGGATCCTCAGGCTCTGCTACGAAATATGGCCAAATAAAACCAGTGGGGTCAAGCTTCGAATAGCAAGTACCACAAGGGAGCACATAATGAATAAGACAAAACCTACACAATAAATGAGACCTAGGCCTCATAATTATAGGCTTATATTATATCATCGAGACATTGCGACACCCTTACAACCAAACAAGGACAAGGGTGCTATGATCGTGCCGAGGTAGAGTATATCCTATAATGATGGTCAGGTATAGGTTTCTGAGTCGCAACCTCGGTCCAAATCCTATCATAGCACAATAGTCCAACCCAACAACTAAACAAGGACATGGATTGGACCACGCACCATGACACTCCATGTCTTCCACTACTAACCGAAGAAAATAGATCACAAGCAAGTTATTTTACAAGCGGCCAATCAATCCTTTGACTTTCTATAGTTTGCCTAGGCTATCCCCATAATGCATATATATAGGAATCCTCAGATCGTGTTGTATCCAAGCAAGGCTAGCTGAACCAGTTAATACAGGCACGCACTAAATGGACCGGTCTCCCGCAAGGCCACCGTGCTAAGATAATCAGTAACGGTTCCCGCTCTCCTATAGAGAGAACTGGCTCGGCATACACTAATCAGATATAGCACTCCAGTAGTACAGATGAATATACAGTATCTGTAGTGGCCAACCTGTATGCCATAACAAATGTATGGATAGTGGCTTGTCATACAAAATCTTAGGATTCTGTTCCCTCCTAAGGCTTCTACCATTTATAGTTTTAGATTAACCCTACCTTGTCTTAGAATCACATGTCATGGTCATTTGGTCATCCTCCTAGATGTCGCACCGCAGTACTGTACCCTAAGTATGAATCTATATCGGCTCGTAGAGTTCCAAATCAAGATCCATCCTTAGTATAATGCATCAAGCAAACAATCGTCATACCACGCCAATGTTATTGACCATTTACCATGACTGTGCTGGAATCAGGAATGTACTGACATATAACAGGCAAGAATCACATATCACGAAGAGTCGCACCTCCGTGCACTCATATAATAGCACCTTAGTCCACACTTAGGTTGTACCTCAGTACACACTTAGAATAGAACCAACACGTATACAGCTAATCTAGTCAAGAACATGGTCAAGCCAAGTAGGCGCATAGAAATCTTTTGGCACTTAGGTCACCTAGGCGCATAAGATCACATGGGCACATAATAATATAGGGCACATAGGAATATGGGCGCATAAGAATATGGGGCGCAAAAGCATATGTGGTGCATAAGAATATGGGCGATAGGAATATGGGCGCTTACGATGGTCATTTTAGTTTGGAAAGCAAGCACATGACATAGCCAAATGCCCAGCCATTAGCAGGCGCATAGCAGTCAAGTGGCATAGCAGTTTTATGCGGCCAGTTTCGTGGCCAATTGGCATTGTTGTAGCATGGCCTACTGGGCGCATAGAGGGTTGTCGTCCCCAAATAACATGTTTGCCATAGAAATTTCAAAAACTTCAAATGGCCATAACTTGTGTTCTAGAACTCGAAATCTGACGAAATACAAGCCAAAACTGCATGAAATCAAATTGTCTACAATATGGAACAACTAGTTTTCAAAAATAACAATTTCTGATAGACCAAAACAATGAAAAATCCCTAAAACTCTTACTTTAAAACTTAGGTCTACACTAAACTAGCCATTAAAATTAAAAAAACTCCAGAAACTAAACTTGTAAAGAATGTACGGATGCATGAAATAGACCAATAATATCTAAGGAAAATTAAAGAATAAAAATACAAGTGGTCTCTCCATTTAGTGCAAGATGTACTTTCCTAGGTGGAAGGAAATGAAATGAGAGTGAATAAGGAGAGTGAGTATGGAAGAGAGTAATTATAGTAAGGTGGGAGTGGTTCCATTAAACCCTAATTCCTATCATGCTCTAACCAAATAACTAATGACATGTACCCTGCTACATGATGCAAATAATTAAATACTAAGTAAAATTCTGATCACAACACGGTCCAGTTATTCTACCATCGAAATAGTGAACCGCACCTACGACCAGATAAGGACAAGGGGTGGCACACTACTCCGTGATGAGACACAAATTCATGCCATGACCATGTGCGATTAAATGATAGAGATAATCAAGATGCAGGTGCCATATACCATATACAGGAAAAATGCAAAAAATTATGTATTTTGAGAACGGAAAGTGACACCTGACAACGGTGACACTCTAGTCAACATTAACAAAGTCCATTCAAGGCAGCACTGTGTCATTCGAACCCAGTTCCCTGGATAAGGTTATTCATAAAACACCTGAACCAGTATTTCTATGAACCCTATTGCATTATTTATTCTGCCTTCCTACCAAAGATGGGATCTACTGACGAGATCACCTTCTTTGAGTTATCTACTATTTACCACATCCACTTTGGAGTCATTTTTTTTGTTCCCAAGACCATGATTGCTAGTATGGTTAGTTGTCGTAGGACAGGTCGCAACCACCTTTATCCTATGCGTCTAGCAGTGATCTTCCAGAAGTTTGGAATTAAATTAGACATTTATCATATTTTTGGGTCACCTTCTGAGCTGTCTAGATCTAGGAAGTACCCTCAGTCTCCACTTTCACCTGGTGTTGTTCTAGCCCCTATAGCTGATCCAGTCGTAGCTCCAATAGATGCTCAAGTCCCTGCTGCTCTAGGCCACATAAATGAGTTATTCCAGAGGTTCGATGTGTTTGTCACCCTCCAGAGATAGAGGAATGTGACCTATATGACTCATTTCACCGATGCTGAGTACCGTCATATTTCTCAGGCCAGGTCTTGATAAATGGCATGATGGACATTCAGTGGATACTAGCATATCATCCCACGGCTCCAGCTCCTATCCTCCGTCATCCAGGCTTCGACGGACTGAGACTTGAGGATCATCCGACTTTTTAATTCTTAGATCCGACGACAGCTTTTGTTGATCCCCAGCCTCCTGCCGATCCCCCTGCTGATGATGTTGATATGTGATTCAGTTTTTGGCTTAGTATTTTGTGGACATGCTATAGTTGATGGTGATCTTTTGTAGTGACAGTTTTCATTCTTAGTTTGGACTATCTGTAGTATGCTGCACTATTTCAGTTCTAGCTGTTTATGCACTATGGACTTACTTTCTGTTGTAGTTGGTTTCTGCTATCTTAGTTGGTTTCATCTACATTCTCATGCTTTTTTACTGCTACTGTTGATGTTATCATACTTGAGATACGGGCTTGTTAGTTCTTATCATTTTTTGGATATTACTCTATTTTTTTGTTATTGTTGGCTTCATATATTGTGGGGGAGCCATATTTTGAGTACATGAGGGGGAGAAAGAGTACACCAAAATTTTCTCGTAATTCAGAAAAAGTCAGGTATATATTTCAAAGTTATATATATTTTGGTATAGAGGCAAAGTTTGTCAATTATAAAAAATGGGAGAGATTGTTAGCCTATTGGTTAATGATCACACCTAATTTTGATAATTAGCGACAACTTTAGTCAATACGCAAAATATACAGACCACTACAGGTCTACATGTTTTAAATGAGAAGATCGTCTACGTCCTACTACTTTGAAGTACAAGACATCACATCGTTATAAAGAACTAATCGCACTAGAAGCAAGATCAAGACTTTTATATTTACTTCTGTATTTTCAATTTTATTTAGTCTAGAAAATATATCTGAAGTTGATCAGGATTGGCACTAGCTTAGGTTTTATCATTTCACTATCCAAAAAGCCTACCTATCCATACTTCTATGTCCACTATCCAAAAAGCCAAAAAACCCAACACAAATCTGGCCCAAACAAATAGTTCTGAGCCTAACAGAACTTAGGGCAAACTCGACCCGAGTTCGGCCCGAGTACGGTGAAGGTATTTTCAAAAATCAGTTTGGTCTTCCACCACATCTGCCTACATCGTTTGAATGCAAAATTTATGCATCCGAACTCTGCCCAAATTTGGTCAGCAAAAATATTATAAATAGAGAAGAATTCTCACCAATTAAAATTACTCATTCACTCATTCATTTTCTACTAGATAAAAGTTTCACATCAAGCCTATATCGCTCTTAGCCAAAGTCAGTACAAGTTCTGTTCAATCTATAGTTTTTGTACTGAAGAGTTGTATCAAAGCCGTCATTTAGAAAATGTTTTAGTTTTTGAAATCAAGTTTTGGAGTCGGTCGTGCGCTCGTCACTAAGTACGATGTTGTAAGAGACTACAATCTTTCAATTAGCTTGTGCCATAGTGGATTAACATCGAGCAAGTGTACTCGAGGCTGGAGTAGTCCTTTGAAAGGAAGACCAGTATACATCGATGTGTTACTAAGTTTGATTCTCTGATCTCTGACTTTATCGCATTTTATTTACCATCTTTTATCTGCCATAATATATAGCTGCTAATTTTTAATTGGTGATTATTTTTGCTTCACACGCACAGACTCTATTCACCCCCTAGAGGTACTCAATGGTCCTACATGATCAACCAGGGTAATTATACCTTTCAAGATATAAAGGTTGTTTGTTACATTTAGTCCAATTTCATTTGCTTGTTAACGTTATGCAGGTAAGTTAACCTCTAAAATTAAAGGTGATTGTACATCCTCAAGTTAACCAAACACATGGAAGGAACTGGAATCAAATTCATTTTGTAAAATGCCAATCAAATACGTGAAACTGCCATATTTTATCAGTTCATGCAATTACACTTCCCACTAGCCAAATAGGTCTCTAGTTCTATCAACTTGATATGCATGTCTATCAAACGAGCTTGCTAAAATTGTATGATACATGCTAATATTTTCATAATTTCATTATACAATAATTTTCTGCTTAATTGGCTGAACAATCTAATCTTGTATTAGTTGCTTATTGTACTTATACTTCATATCTTCTATGATTAGTGAAAACATCGATGTTGTGACCCATCAAATGAAGTCGAATGTATATCATTAATCAATAGGTAAAGTTTTTATTTATTTCTAGGGCGATCAACCAGTTATTATTGCATATATATTGTTAGCATTAGCATGTTTCACATGATATGTCATTTTATAAAATTTGTCGTATTATACATTTTCCTTCTTATTGATTTGATCTCTTAGAGAAAGATGAAGCCATGCAGTCCAAAGTGCGGACATGTGTGTGTGTCGTGTCAGTATGTATGTGTCAATATGTCTATGTCGTGTCAGCAAAAGGGATACAGGGTTAGGGTTACCTGCCTTGGTCGAGGTCGGGGTCAGGGTTACTGGGGCAGGGGGCGAAGGGGTCGATAGTGGGGGACTGTAGTAGCAGCGATGAGGATGTCGGCGGTGGAGGACTGGAGTAACGACGACGAGGAGGCCAACAGTAGAAGACTTGAGCAGCGGCGATGAGGAGGAAGGCGATCGCCGGAAGAAAGAGCGGTCGTCGAAGTGGAGAGCAATGGCGACGATTTGAGGGGGGGGAGGGAAAGTTTGGGTTTTAAAAAATTTGGAATGGGAGAAAGTGAATCCCAATGGTCGTATATCAAAAACTTAGCGACATTTTTGTTAGACGTTGTTCGACATCCCTATCTTATTAATATACTCCAACATACGATATGGTATCGCCAAACGTTGCTATTGACAAAAATATAGTGACGTTCGGCAACTCCAAGGTGACGTAATTTTCTATAATATTAACATTAGTCGGAAGGTGTCGCAGAACGTCGCTACCAGTGACGTATGGCGATGTCTACTTAATACGTCGCTAATTTCAATAATAATAGCAACATTATCTATCAGAGTCGCTAAAAATATCGCTTATATGACTTACTTTGGTAGTGATTGTTTTTGGCTTGAAATATTATTGTGCAGGTTATGGACCTTGCCCAATCTGACTCGATCTGACCTATTATCATCCCTATCAGTAGGGATCATTGTCATGTTCAAGTTTGGCTAGTTACTAAACTGTGCTAGCTTTTATGGTGTTGAGTTGTGCTCGCGTGTTGCTTTGTTCTCAAATGGTGCTCATTTTCATGTTTATTTGCAATATTTTCTCTTGTCTCTTCCAATGGCGAGGTTGATGTGCTGCAGCAATTTGAGAATAGGCGAGCTTAGAAATGTAGATTATTTCCACATTACAATAGAAAGGCTTGTTGTTTGGTTATGAACTTTAAGTGGAAATATGACTATGTAAATTGAAGGCCACACTATTGGTGACAAGATTTTCCTTGTTTTGGAAACGAAAACATAATTTCTAGTTTACAAAATCAAATCCCAAATGCCAAAAGTTTGTTTTATCTCTGTTTTGTTTATCAAGTTCATGTAAGGTCTATCCCTAGTTCTAGACAACTCCTTTGACTTTGATTTCTTTTAGTTTGTGCATCCATCATTCTCCTAAGACAATTACAAAAGTCATCTCATGATTTTCTCTCATCCTCAATCGATTTTGTCTCCGATTTTCGAATAATATGCGCTTCTTTCGTACATATAAGGCTAACTTTCAAGATAACAACATTTAGTCTTTGAATATCCATCTAAGATATGTTACGAAACAATTTTAGATTGGGGAATATATAAATGCTATGGTGCAGTATATGTGAAACTATGTGTTGTTGTCGTGATTTAAAAGCTTTCTTCTTGTTGTTGTTGTCGTGACCCAATTACTTGAATTAAAAGATTTTTTCTTGTTGTTGTCGTGATTTAACTCTATGGTGCAATATATAATTTTTTTGATAGTTTATAATTTGATGTTCAGGAAAGTTTTCCACCTTGGTAACTCATCAGGAATCCATGGAGTCTAAAGTTAATAAGATGAAAGTAATAGTTAATTTTCAGCTGAAGAAATTCTTGTACATGGGTGTTGCTCTTAGGAATTATGGAACAGAGGAAAAATAGTTTTTCCAAAATGTGCAACTAAGTGTTAACTTCCTGGTATCTTTGCTAAAGAAGAATTGACAAAATGTGAGTCGATCTACCTTATCTTATTTTTGCCTGTTCAAATATTTTTATAATATTCTTTGTTTTTGGTATGCCAAATATAATTCTACGAATTGGCCTGATAGCATATCCTCTATTCTTTTGAGTTCACAATAGTCTTATTGTGTGGGAGTTTTCCTCACTAAGGACCTTGTCTTCCATGTCTAAGAAGGTAGTTGAGTATTATTTTTTGAGTATTAGAGTCTATATGTTGCTTTTGTTGTTGTCTTTATTGCTACCGCTATATGTTGCTTCTATTTAGGATGTCAGTTTCATGATACTTTGAGTATTAGCTTAGGTTTTCTTTATATGTTTTTGTTGACTAGATATTCTGAGTAGCATATTTTGAGTATGTTGTCAATATTTTCTATATAAGTTGATGCTGCTATTTTTGGATATAAAACAAAACACGTTTTCAGAAAACATATTTTCTCTATACGTTGCTACGTCTATTTGTCTTTGTTTACTATGTTGACTTGCAGGCCTCATATGGTCATTTCATTTTGTTCTCTGTTATCAGTGTATACAAACATGTGCACATAAATGATTAAATATATTTCTCTTGTTCTTCCAGGAGCTACATGTAAAATGAAGGTGTTGTGAATATGAGAGGGATGTGCTCTGGCCAGGTTTGTTATGCATTTTTCGTTTTACTTGTATAAATATCAATTTTGGATGTTTAAGATGTATGAAAACTACATAGTTCAGTTCATATTTTTGTGATTGGACATGCGCTGGATGTTTGCGGTTGGGCGCGTGTTCGATGTGTTAGAAGTTTGCGGTGTATAAAAAGTACAGTTTGTTAATATAAAAATTAGATTTTATAGTTATTTGATGTATGTATATCTTCTGGATTATTGATATTATGTGCTTGTTCGATTCATATTATAAATGGAATTTTGGCTATATAAAATTTAGCTTCTCTAAACGGTTATAAAACGTCAACATTTTAACTAAATTTTACTGCAAAAGGGCTTTTTATGACTGTTTTTAACCATGAATATGATTTTCTTAACGGTTTTTACCCATCAAAAAAATAGTTTTCTTGACGGTTAATAACCGTCATCTAGGCCGGAGTCAAGAAAATTTTACAACTACATTGACGATTTTTCAAATCGGATTTATTGACTGCTGAAAATGGTCAAAAAAATTATTTTAGATGACATTTAATAACCGTCAAGAAAAGCCCTGTCATAAACTGTCAAAAAAAGTGAGGACTTTTCTTGACTCTGGCCCACTTGACGAATCCACAATCGTTAAGATAACCATTTCTCGACGGGGATTAACCATCATGAGAGCCATTTTTTTCTTGTAGTACGTCATCATCGGATCATGAACAGTTTGTTTACCCCGGTCTTCTTCGCGTACAAAGATTCCAGCTACTCCCACAGTGTCTTCGCCTGCTCAATGTTGGCAACGTGGTTGTATACGTTCTCGTCAACGAACTGCCGCATGTACCCACACACCTGTATATGCTCGAAGTTCCAGTCCTCGTCAGATTTATCACTAGGCATCTCGGACGAAAATAGTGGAAGATGCAACTTCTTAACGAATAGCAAATCCTTTATCTTGCTCCGCCAATAATGATACTTGGTACCATTCAAGTTTACCATGCACACCGGCTTCACGTCTATCTCTACTCCCTGGTTTGACTATCTACTTCTGACACCTCACTGAACCCAAAGCTCTGATACCACTCTGTTGGGAACAAAGTGCGAATATAGTTCCCCTAAAATAGAGAGACCTGCGAAGGAACCGAGCAAAAGTACACAAACCAAAACTGCCAAATACACATCACAGACACAGAGATTTTTACGTGGAAAATCTATATGAAAAAACCACAGGACTATCAGAGTACAACCCTGAATAACCTCTACTAATGGAATAAAGAGAATGCACCCTCTACAAGCTCCTTTCGATCTAAGCGGATCACCACAACTCACTTGAGAGAGTAAAATTTGATTGCAGACGCCGAAGAACAAGTGATGTAAAAAATTATCTTTCAAAAATTGTAAACCACTTTTGCTTCCTTTGGAGATATTTTTTAAGATATATTTTAGGATAAGGAAACACCTAGTATATATAGTCTCAAACCTACAACTAATTGAGGTATTCTATTATATGTAGGAATACTCAATATAAACTAGTGATTTATTCCTATTATATATAGAAATACCAAATCCAACTCCATTGAGATATTCCTACTATATATAGAAATACTCAATCCAAATGCATTAGAATATTTCAATTATATATAGGAATACCCAATCCGACTTCGGGTATTTGCCACATAGGTTGGAAATGTTGGACGCGTGCGGAAGCGTTTTGCCAACCCACATAATCAAAAACTAACCCCCGTCTAACGGACACCAAGCATAAGATGAAGACAAGTATATGGCGGTGACGTACATCACCTGGACAAATCTCAATCTTTAATAACTCAGATGAAATTACAAGATTGACAAAACTCACGTTAAACCTTTTGCCCTAATAGGTTCAACCCCCTCACCACTCTCAAGAAGAAAAATAGAAGACTAAAATTGAGATCACTCACCAACCCGTAGCAATCTTCCTAACCGAAGTTGACGACTCTTCGGTTAGATCTTATTCTTCCTTCTGTCCTGGATGGCAAAGTTCTAAGAGCAAAGTACGAACTTTCTCTTAAATTTTCTAGTAGATGAGCACCCCGAACCTCCACTTTGTGCTGTGCTTTGTGCCTCCACCCTCACCCCATATTTATAGGATAAGAAAATCCTATTTTAGGTCATAATATGATTTCTTAAATAGGAAGCCCTCAAATAATAATCAAATTACACCTAAAATAGTCCATCAATATCCTATTTTAGGTTATAATAGGATTTCCTAAAATAAGAATCCTATTATATCTAAAATAGCACAACACCAATTATGGACATCCAAATCTAATCAAATCAAATACTTAATTAGGTTTAGATTCCACAAAGATGTTGTTACCAAATCCAGACTGGACTCCAACAATCTCCACCTCCAGTCTAATAAGAGGGTATTGACCCCATGGATCCTCTACTGTACTCCATACCTGTCGTCCCGCGATAGAGTTCCAGCTCCCCCATGCCACTGATCTATGATCCCCCGAGCTGCTTTGCATCTTCCTTCGGCTTCAGCTCATTGACCGTCACGTCGACACTAGCTGCCATGCATAACACCTCCTACACCACTGGAATCCTGTCGATATCAATGACACGACCAAGGCCGAAGTCCTTAACGATCAGTCATACCGTAAGTTTCGGCCGCCTGTCCCCGACTTTTGTCTTCCACCGAAAAGTGTTAACGCTTCGACGAGCTTCTTCACCCTTGGCTGGACCAACCAAGCAGACGTTACGATTCTCTCGAGATTCAAACTCCTTACCTGCCCACCTTCGTGTCCAAAGTTGAAGCTCCCCCATACACATGCATCCTCGAGCAGAATATCACGTATTGTGCATGTCGTCGATGACCTACAGCTTCCCCTGAACTGTGTGAATGATGATGCTTCTGTCTTAGATTTGTTGGCCCCTTGGTCATGTTCAAACCTGATTTTAATAATTGATCAAAGTCTGTCTTGATATAAATACAGTCAATTTGGATGTTTACCTACGATGTTTTGGATACCGATCAAGTTGGATATCTACTCCGTTCAAGACTGAAGCTGTTTGCCACTCAGAATGTATTTTCTTTAAAGCAATATAATTTTTTATTTTATTGAGTCTAGGAATACATTGTACACTAAGTCATACTGGCAAATAGGCTATCCTAAAATCATTTTTCAAAACTGACCTATCTTTTTAAAATGACTTATATTTTTAAAAAATACCTATTTTACAAAAAGTTTCTGAAGGACTTTTCAAAAAGCCAAAACTATTTTTCTCAAAATCAGTTGACCAAACCCTGAAAGAACTCGGCCAGAGTTCGGCCAGAGTTGAACGTTATGTGAACATTTGATTTTGAACTTGGTCACCCTTCAGTTGCGGTTTGTTACAAAGAGCTCTGTCAGAGTTCTGCCCGAATTCTGCCATATTGTCTTTGGAAAAACTATAAATAGAGAAGGATTTTGATCATTTCAAAACACCAATTCACTTTCAATCTCTTCTCTTCTAAAGCTCACATTTCTTCCAAAGAGTTCTAAAAGCTTCCATTTTCAAATCCCAAGCCAGTTACAATCCTCTAGTCGATTTGCCAGTGCGGTACGGTCTAGAAGTTTCAGAGCGATTGTAATCAGAAGCTTGATTGAAGAAACAACTCTTCACAATTGAAGTTGGTCAAGTTCTTCTTATCAAAGCTCGTGTCTGTAGAAGTTGCAAGGACTTCGTATGAAAACTTGCAGGATATTCCAATAGTGGATTCAACTAGAAGCTAGAGTTCTTTCGGCTGGACTAGTTCTTACAAGAGGGAAACCAGTATAAATCTCGGTGTTTGCGTTTGCCTTCTGATCACTTTTTGTTTACTGTCATTTATTTTGTGATTATTATTATATCTGTGATCTAACTGCTAACAAGATTTTTAATTACCAATATTCCGCTGCCTACGCTATTCACCCCCCTCTAGAGTATTCTGCTTTACGATTTCGTTCCTACAATTGGTAGCAGAGCAAGTTTAACAGGTAAAGCAAGGTAAAATTACAGTTATATTCAATTGTTATATAGATCATAGCATTACACATGGCAACTGTGAAATTCACAAGTGAAGGCCAAGCTACAAACAGACCTCCACTGTTTGACGGCACAAGTTACACTTATTGGAAAACATGTATGAGTTTCTTTTTGAAATCTCTTGATTTTGACTTATGGTCTGTAGTTATTGATGGCTATAAAAAGCCCCCTCGTATTACTGTTGATGGAGTTTTAGTTGAAAAACCCCATGACAAATATACAGAGGAGGAAAAAAAAAGGCCAGTCTTGACGTACGTGCTATTAACGCTTTATTTTGTGCTTTACACAGAACTGAATTCAACAGGGTGTCTACTTGCACAACATCAAGCGAAGTGTGGAAACTTCTCGAAGTAACCCACGAAGCAACGACACAAGTCAAGGAGTCAAAGATCAGCAGACTTACTCAGGAGTACGAGGCGTTCAAAATAAAGCCAAGTGAATCAGTCACTCAGATGTTTACAAGATTCTTGGATATTGTAAATCCTTTGCCTTCACTAGGCAAGGATTACAGTAACTATGAGAAGATTCGCAAACTTCTACGAGCTCTTACAAAGAACTGGATTCCAAAGGCTGCATCAATCATTGAAGGGAACAACCTCTCAACAATGTCTCTGGAAACACTCATGGGTAAGCTACTCACTCACGAGTTAGAACTTCAAGACTTTGAAGATGCTACACCAAAGGAGAAGTCAGAGAAGTCGATCGCTCTCAAGGCTCAACATAAAAGAATTGTCGAAGACGACTCTGATGACAGCGACTCCGACTCTGAAGATCAAGCTCTTTTGGTAAGAAAATTCAAAAAGTTTATGAGATTTAACAGGAGAACAAAAGACAGCAACAACAACAACTAAAACGAGGAAGATCCTATTTGCTACGGGTGTAAGAAGAAAGGACACATGAAGAAAGATTGTTCAACAACGTCATCATCAAAGAAAAGCAGCAAATATGACAAAGGCTACCTGACGAAATCTACATCAAGAAAGTATGCCAACACAAGCATATGGCATGAAAGTGAAGCCAGCGACTCAAAAGACGAACAATCAGATGACGCTGCAAATGTATGCTTAATGGCTTGCGATCAGGTAATTACTAATCCTCTATTTGATCCTTATTAAGATTTCACCTTTGAGCAACTAGGAGAGGCTTTCAGTGACCTGCTAAATGATTACAGAAAACTGTATAGTAAATATGAAACCTCTAAAAAGGTACTCAAAGGGTACAAAGGTGAAATAGGAAGACTTACTGACCTACTAGATCATGTTAGAGATAATGTAAAACCCCTAAATTTCTACTTTTTTTAAATAAATTTTGTACTGATTATGTCGCGTAGTTGCATTGTACGTCGTGCGCAAAATTTTTGCTTTTCGTAATTGTTCGACGAGTGCGAATATGCGTGAGCGTACAAATTTTAGAAAAACATTTTGTTCTATTTTTTTATTATATATAGTTTCAAATAATAGATATAATATTTAGTTTTGCTATCATTTCTAATCTTGTTATTTTACGTCATTTCCAAAAGTTATTAATAATAAATAATATTTCTGTATACTAGAAAAGCATAATTATGTAAAGAATATTCGTGCATACATATATTTCGTAATTATTTATTAGTATATTTTAAATAAAAATAAAATTTTCGAAATTATTATTATATATATTTTTAGAAAATATATTTTGATATTATTGTGGCAATTTAAATCTTTTATTTGATTTTATGGATTTGATTTTAAATAGTTTAAAATTTAGGATAGGATTTATATTTAATCAGAGTTGGATTATCTAGATTTAAATTGGATTTTGATTTGGATTTGGATTTATTGAATTAATTTAAATTAATAGATTGAATTATCTAAATTGGGTTTAAATATTCTAATCCTTATCTTAATGGGAATTCCCACATCCTATAAATAGGCAGGTACTCCTCCATAAATTTTTATCATCCACAAATTCTTCTACAAAATTATTCCACAATAAAACGTGTTGTGCATCGTTTCTGTGCCTCACCCAACTACTATATATCTTTCTATTACATTTACAATTTTCTGACCCCCCTCTCCGTCGTGTCGGACAACCCCGACACGATACAACCCAAATCAAATCCCTAACCCTAATCCTAATTTTCCTAAACCACCACCCGCAGCCGCCGAGTTTGTCCCTGTTCCGACCCGTCGTCCCGACCTCCAAGCTTCTCCCCGCGACACCACCGCCAGCCTCTCCAAACCACCATCCCAACCCCTGCCATTACACCACCACAAGCCTTTCCCTAACCCAGCACAAACAGCAGCACCACCGCCAGTCCTACGTATTTTGGGACAGGGGCGTTACAGATAATGACTCTTTAAATGAGTCTGGTGAGCTTTTATCTATTAAGTTGTTGTTATACGAGACTGTTAAGCTATCCGAAGAAAAAGACCAAACTATTATCCAGTTAAAGGAAGACCTATCCAAGAAGAGAAAGAGTCTCCAGTGTGCACAGGTCAGATTAGAATCACTTACATCTGACTATACTAGATTACATGACACTTCCAAAAGGTTGGAAATTAGTTTAGGAAAACGGCCTGAAGTTGCTGCTTCCTATTCTAACACGTGTCAATTACCGAATCATCGGAACACGCCCAACACTGTCAGACCAAACCATACCAAAACTATGCCCAAGAAGACTAATAGGCATACATTTTTCTATACTAGAAAACCAAAACCATCAATCATGCACCTCACACTACTTTCAAACTCAACATGCTAAATGTCATTATTGTGGCCTCATTGGTCATATGTCTTCTGCATGTAGAATCAGAAAGTTAGTAGATTTAAATATTTATGCATGGATACCAAAAACTAACCAGTCAGGACCCTACAAGAAATGGGTACCAAGAGTTTCGTCTGTAAATTATTTTGTAGGTGGGATGCCATTTACATGCTAAGAGCAAATGGATCCTCGACAGCGGTTGCTCACGGCACATGACCGGTGATGCTTCATTATTCGCAACACTGTCAAAGAGGAATAAAGAAGGATACGTCTCCTTCAGTAATAATTTAAGAGGGTACATAATCGGTATCGGTGACATTGGTAAGGCTCCCTATCCAGTGATTAAAGATGTTTGTCTAGTTACTGAGTTAAAACATAATCTGCTCAGAATAAGCCATTTAGCTGATCACGGTTATGGCATTAACTTCGTAAAAGATAAATGTACTATAGTACTATATTTGAAGGTATCAGGGAAGACAATATATATGTTTTCTATTTGTTGGAAGATGCTAATAAAGCAGGTAGATGTTTGATGGCCAAAAGCATTGAGAGTCAACTATGGCATATGAGACTCGGTCATGCAAACATAGATACAATTTCAAGACTATCTACAAAGAAGTTGGTACGCAGCTTACCGGACATTTCTTTCAAGAAGGATACGGTATATAGTGAATATAAAAAGAACACAGCTACCAAATTCGCATTCAAATCCAAGAACGTTGTTATGCAGCAAAGAGCAAAGGATACAGAGTCTTCAACAAAAGAACCATGATCATCGAAGAATCAATCAATGTCAAGTTTGATGAGCTAAATCAACACTCAGACGATGATGACAATGAAGACATAATCACACCAAGTACAGCTACTGTAAAACCTTCACACAAAGATGCAGAACCATCACATCAGGCATCAGATGAACCTCCAAGTAAAGAAGTCGGAACTAGCAATCTTAAGACTACACCAAAAGAGATAAGATTCTTGGCTAATCATCCAAAGGACTTGGTAATTGGTAAGATTACCAAGGGTGTAAGTACTCGTTCCTCGAATAAAGATATAGCTTCTTGTGTTGCTTTTGTTTCGCAGTTTGAACCCAAAAATATTGATGAAGCATATAGTGATAATTTTTGGTTAGATACTATGCAACAAGAATTAAACCAGTTCGAACGGAATCAAGTTTGGGAACTTGTTCCCAAGCCCATTGATCATCCGGTCATTGGCACCCGATGGGTATAAAAGAAGAAGTTTATGTAGCTCAAAAGCGTATTTTTAAATGGGGGAGATTGTTGGCCCATTGGTCATGGTCAAACCTGATTTTAATAATTGATCAAACTCTGTCTCGATATAAATGCAGTCAATTCAGATGTTTACCTACGATATTTTGGACACCGATCAAGTTGGATATCTACTCCGTTCAAGACTGAAGCTGTTTGCCACTCAGAATATATTTCCTTTAAAGCAATGTAATTTTTTATTTTATTGAGTCTAAGAATACATTGTACACCAAGTCGTACTGGAAAATAGGCTATCCTAAAATCGTTTTTCAAAAATGACCTACCTTTTTAAAATGACTTATATTTTTAAAAAATACCTATTTTACAAAAAGCTTCTGAAGGACTTTTCAAAAAGCCAAAACTGTTTTTCTCAAAATCAACTGACCAAACCCTGACAGAACTCGGCCAGAATTTGGCCAAGTTGAACGTTATGTGAACGTTTGATTTTGAACTTGGTTACCCTTCAGTTGCGGTTTGTTACAAAGAGCTCTGTCTGAGTTCTACCCGAATTTTGCTAGAATTCTGTCTTTGGAAAAACTATAAATAGAGAAGAATTTCGATCATTTCAAAACATCAATTCACTTTCAATCTCTTCTCTTCTAAAGCTTACATTTCTTCCAAAGAGTTCTAAAAGCTTCCATTTTCAAATCCCAAGCCAGTTACAATCCTCTAGTCGATTTGCCAGTGTGGTATGGTCTAGATGTTTCATAGCGATTGTAATCAGAGGCTTGATTGAAGAAACAACTCTTCATACTTGAAGTTGGTCGAGTTCTTCGTATCAAAGCTCGCGTTTGTAGAAGTTACAAGGACTTCGTATGAAAACTTGCAGGATTTTCCAATAGTGGATTCAACTGGAAGCTAGAGTTCTTCCGACTGGACTAGTCCTAACAAGAGAGAAACTAGTATAAATCTCGGTATTTGCGTTTGCCTTCTGATCACTTTTTATTTACTGTCATTTATTTTGTGATTATTATTATATCCGTGATCTAACTGCTAACGAGATTTTTAATTAGCAATATTCTGCTGCCTACTCTATTCACCCCCCTCTAGAGTATTCTGCTTTACAATTTCGTTCCTACAAGATTGAGTTTGCTGTAAAGCCTGATCTCCTCGCTTACTTTGAATTGCTAAAACCGATGTCACTCCGTAAAGCTTTGGTAAACCACCTGTCACCAAAATTGGATTCGTAGAGCAACCCCCACCTGGAGACTGACTAGCTATCATGGGACCGACAGACTGACCCTCAATCTTTGACTCATCACCATCCGTCACTTTGTCTCGACGAACCAAATCCTTCGTATCCCTCAAGACATCTAGAAGCCCTGCCTCAGTAAGTTCTCGACGATCCACCTCCTATCGAACACCGTTCGAGCCTCCATCCGGTGCATGTGGCATGCCTGTACAGCTCAGCAGTTTGAGCCTGTACATGCCACAACACAAATCTTTTCGAGCCAGCTGTTGGGAACCCTTTCGCAAGAACCCAATCTTTGTCCCCAAACAAACTACGACAACCATCATCTGTCAGCCTCCCTACCGAAATCAAATTGTAGCGCAAACTCAGTACATGTCACACACCTCTAAGGACGAGCTTCTTATTAAACTCCGTCGTCAAGTGCACATCACCGATGCCTACAACTGTAGCCATCCCCTTGTCGCCCATCTTCACACGTCCAAACCTATCGTCGCGGTAGGATGTGAAGATCCTCCTATGTGGAGTAGCGTGGTACGACGCCCTCGTGTCTATGACCCAGTCGCCATCATGACACATGCCACAAGGTTCCTCTACGTCGGTCGCTGCGATGATGATATCTCCAAACACCGTGAGATCCTCCTGATCTTCCTTGCCTTTAGACTTCTCAGCTTTGAGCTTCATGCAGTTACTCTTGATATGACCCCTTTTTTCATAGTGATAGCATCCTCCCTTGCGGTCAACAATCACAAGATCCAAAGAATTTCCCCATGTCCTCGCCTGTGACTTGGGTCTTCCCTTCTCGTAGGAAGCCACTAAAGCGGACTCCTACACTTGCTTGCGTCATACCTCCTCATTTAACAAGCTGCTTTTGACTGTCTCTATCATGACAACTCCATCAGGCGTAAAGTTGATCATTGACACCACCAACGTCTCCCAGTTTTTTGACAGAAAGCTCAAGAGCAGTAGGACCTGAAGCTCATCATCAATCACCAACTTCATCGCAGACAACTGATTGATGATACACTGAACCTCGTTTAGATGTTGTACCATCGAGGCACCCTCCATGTACTTCGAATTGACGAGTTGGTGAATAAGAAATGCCCTGTTGGCAGCCGTCTTCCATTCGTACAACAAATGCAGCTTCTCCTACAATACTTTTTTCGAACTCTCCATGTATACGTGGTAAAACACCGAGTCATCCATCCATTGGCGGATGAATCCCACGGCCTTCCAATCCAGTCGTTTCCAGTCTTCAGCAGCTTTGTCTGATGGTTTTATGTTGTCGTCCTCTAACAGACCATGCAAGTCCTTGCATCAGAGTAGATCCTCCATCCTTCGCTTCTATATCATCCAGTTTTCTCCTGTGAGGGTGATCATACGAGTGTTCATCTTCTCCGTAGACATGGTTGCCAGAACCTCCAAAGCTCTGATATCAATTGTTGGGTATCAAACCAGAATGAACCTCGCTCTGATACCAATTGTTGGACGCGTACGGAAGCATTTTGCCAACCCACTTGATCAAAAATCAACCCCGATCTAACGGACACCAAGCACAAGATGAAGACAAGTATATGGCGGTGATGTACGTTAACTGGACAAATCTCAATCTTTAATAACTCAGATGAAATTATAAGATTGAAAGAACTCACGTTGAACCCTTCTCCCTAATTGGTTCAACTCCCTCACCACTCTCAAGAAGAAAAACAGAAGATTACAATTGAGATTACTCACCAACCCGTAGCAATCTTCCTAACCGAAGTTGACGACTCCTCTATTAGATCTTCATCATCCTTCTGTCTTGGATGGCGAAGTCCAAAGAGCAAAGTACGGACTTCTCTTAGATTTTCTTGTGGACGAGCACCGCGAATCTTCACAGTGTTGTGCTTTGTGCCTCCACTCTCACCCCATATATATAGGATGAAAATATCCTATTTTAGGTCATAATATGATTTCTTAAATAGGAAGCCCTCAAATAAGAATCATATTAGACCTAAAATAGTCCATCAATATCCTATTTTAGATTATAATATGATTTTCTAAAATAAGAATCATATTATATCTAAAATAGCACAACACCAATTATAGACATTCAAATGTAATCAAACCAAATATTTAATTAGATTTAGATTCTAGACTATACTCCAACAGGAAACCCCACCCACTCAATCAAATAAGATTTTGTTTGAGGAATAGACAAAAAAAAAATTAGAGAGGGGAGTCTTTTTTTTTTCCTTTTCTTGTACCAACAACACAAAGGAGGCATGTATATATAGGAACCATATCACAAAATTAATATATCAATGGTCCTTCAATAGAATTAAATAGGAATAAAATTGTGATAAAGGGGTAATAAAGTGACCATTTAGAAAGTTTAAGAAATGACCCTTAATAGAATTTTAATGTGAATAAAAGAATTATAATATGAAGAAAAATTGCATTCATCTGTGTGGAAAGGCAGAATGAATTGCATTCATTTGTGTGGAAACAATTTATCAAATATTTATGATTTATTGTGAGAATTACCATCTTATCATTACCAAACAATCCATTATGAAATCAGGCATTGAGAAACTTTCTAAGTCTACAAGCATGAAAACGCAACACATGAAGAGAATGCCCGTGTTACTTGAATGCAAGGGAAGGGAAGAGAAAAGAAGAGAGAAAGATCAGTCATCTAAGAAGTGGTATGAGAAGAAACCTGATCTTCAAACTCCTTAACATTTCCATGTGTATCATCGTCGAACCTTCGCAGCCTGAACCACTCCATCTCGACACCGGTACCCTCCGACCCATTGATCGCCATTTGTGCCAAAATCCTCCCGATCACCGGCCCCATCTTGAACCCGTGCCCCGAGAAACCCCCGGCCACCACCACATCCTTCCCAAATTCTCCCCCAAGAAAGTCTATCACGAAATCCTCATCCGGCGTCATCGAATACATGCAAGCCTGCGTCAGCACCGGGCCATCAGCCTCCACACGGTCCGGCATCACCTCTCTGATACACTGCCGTACCGGCTTGATCAGTGAACCTGAATTTGTGCTCTTGCCAGCATTCCAGTCCCTCTGGTCAGGATCGCAGCGGTGCCCGCCGTGCATCGCAATCTTGATCAGTCCAGGGAATTCTATCGAAGGTGTGCCGTAGATATACGGACTGCCGTAGCTCGCAAAGGTCGGGAAGCCGCCTTCCGGGGATAAATGCTTCTCGAACCCTTGCTTGATTTTCCAGTAACAGATGACTGTGTGAAGTGGCTGAATAGGTAAGTGCAGACCGCTAACCGTTTTAACCAACTTCTGCGTCCACGCGCCCGCAGTCACAACACATTTGTTGGCCCAGAACTGATGCTTAGCTGAGGTTGTAACCAAGATTTTGGCGCGGCGATCCTTGTTGATGTCTACCACCTCCATGCGGTCTTTAAGGACTGCGCCTCGCCGGATGGCTAAGGCCTGGAACATGGCTAGCGCTTTCGTCGGCTTGATGATGCCGGCTCTCTCCGTTGCCACTCCTATCCAGTCTTCTGGTAGTCCAAACGTGCCAGAGAACTTGTCCGCAACTTGGGAATGGTTTAGGACTTGAGCTTCTAGGTTGGAGGAGGCACCGGTGGAGTTGGCGACGACGGACTGAAGGCTCTTATTGCCCGCAGGACCCATGTCAAACTGCGTGGTTTCGGTCAGGACTCGGTATCCGACCTCCGACTGCGCTTCCCCCCATAGGCGAAACGATTCAAGGACCATCTGAGTGTAGTAATGTTCCGGGTAGGTGCAAGGGATCGTTCGCGACTCGCCATGGGAGGAGCCAAGGTGGTGGAGAAAGTCGAATTGCTCCAAGAGGAGTACACGGTGGCCGCGCTTGGCAGCCTCGTAGGCGGTGCAGCTCCCCATGATTCCGCCCCCGACAACGATCAGGTCAAACTGATTGCCGGAAACTTCCATCTCTCTCACCCTTAGGAGCCTGTCAAGGTAGAAGAGTTCTTGGTGGTAGCTGGGAAGGATGGTATATGTAGAGAAACAAGGTTTGCCACTTGGTTAGCGTCTGTGCAAGAGTGGAGATGCCACTAGCGTATTGAAGTTAGTAGTGGACGTTTGCTATTGATTTTTTTTTTCTCTTGTACTCATCTTAACAAACTCTGGCCCAGCTTAGCTGCCACCAACGAAGGCACATCGAGAATCTCAGGCTAATGGACAAAGGCAGATTTGGAGTGGTATATGCAAGAAGTAAGTAGGCTAACAAGATGGCGACATTCAATCTGGTTGTTCATTCCGGGGCATAATTTTTAGATGAAAAACTGATTTATATATGCAACACTTCGAAGAAGGTGCACTACAGAGATTTCGGATAATTTTGAGAAACGAAATCGACTGTCTCACTTCGAAGAAGGCACAAAAAATTTAGGTAGCAGCAACAGCGAATGTCCACTAACAGTTCCTGATTAGATCAGAATTGTACTCGTTCAGAACGAGATAAAAGTGGATGTGCAGAAGATGAAATGGATGGAATGAGCGAACGGCCTGCTGGGGTGAATAATCACTGACGCTCAAAGTTTGATTCACCTCAAACGAACAGCTTCCAGGAACCAGCAAGTTCGACGGGAACTTCGGAACACTCTGCTCGTCTGACTCCTCGGATGACGCAGGCTCCCTATGTTTCTCACTTCTCTGCTCTTAATCCTGGAAATACTTCGTAAGAAAATTATGAATCTTCTGTATAAAGAGAGAGAGAGAGAGAGAGAGAGAGAGAGAGAGGAGAGAACCGTATATAGGTACATGCAGTAACTGTCCAGTCTACGAAACGTTCGGAACGTGGGAAAAATTCCTCCAGAATGTTTCGTAACTACGCAAATCATGTACAGACACGATTGAGCCAACTGGCGCATAGTATGCGCCAATTGAGCATATAACGTGTTAACTGCGTACAGCGCGCGCACTCGCGCACCGCTGTTCCAACTGTGCACAAGCGCATTGCGCGCCAACTGTGCGACTGCGCACACGCGCACCCGCTGCGCCAAGTGCGCATACGCTCTCAACGCGCACACGCGTACCCGCTGCACCAATTGTCCACATGCGCACAATGTGCACTGCACGCAAACTGACGCACAAATTGGCTGCACGAACGGGCATGCGATCGACTGCGCAGAGGCTCACGCAACGAGCACAACTTAAGCGCACTATGCGCCTAGAGACGATGCTGGCGTGCTAAGTGCAAAGTGTGCCAACAAAAATGTCACATTACGTCTCATGAGCCCATGAGCCCGAGTTCGAGTCCGAGTCGCTATGTCCCTACGAGGCTTAGCTCTAACAGAATAAATTCCAAGAGAAAAAAGCTGTAACCACCACTTTTCTAAAATGAGGATAATTTTAAACTTTTGTAAAATTTATCATTAAATAATAGAATTTAAATCATGTTAATGATTAATGGTGATTTTTAATTAATTTAATACTATTTAATTTAGTGTATTGTGACTTTGACATTTTTACTAGTGTAACCATAGGGTTACTTAGCCTAGAGACTAACCGTGGCAATGGAGACCTAACCAATGTGATTAGATTAGCTAATTACCACTTTTTAGGCTAAGGGTATTTTGTTTATTTGTGACTTTTTAATTATTTTGAATTTTGATTAATTAGTACTGTGCTAAGTGTTATATTAGGCCTTAACCTACAATTGCACAAACCTAGATATTGATCATGAGACTAGATATTTGATTAGTAGCTTCCAACTAAATGACAATGTTAGGAATATCTAGATATTATTTGGATTGAGATATTTTAGCTTGGAACCCTAATTTCCATGGGCCTTTACCTAGAAAGCCTTAAATTATACTATGCAAAGGCCTTAAAGCTCAATTGAACTAACCCTAGAGGAACCCTAGTGGCCGGCCAAGAGGCTACCCCTTGCCTATATAACATCATGTTATACCCCTTGCCTCTTTTCATTTATTCTTCCCCAAATTTATCCCCTTTATCCAAATTAACTCCAAATTGAGCCCAATCAATTGCAATACACTCCCCTAGTGTAAAGGAAGACTCTAGAAGCTATCTAGCAAGGTTTTGGAGCTTATTAACCATTGCAAGTGAAGTGATTTTGGTCTCCAGTGCATCTACATTGAGATTTCAGCTCTCAATAGGTAATGGCCTATAAACCTATTAATTATCTGATTTCTTTCCATAGATGCATTCATTTAGTGTCCCCCTAGCCCTAAGCCAAGTCGGGTTAGAAATCGAATTCATTTATGGTTCGTTTCAATATTTTTCAAAAAAATTTTTGTTTTTCCATCCTTAATTAACTTAGCAGTAGGAATAGTTTTAGTTAATTAGTCTAATTATTTGTAGAACTTCATTTAGTTATAATTCTTTCGTAGTATAATGATTTTATAGCTTGTATTAGAGTTTATCTTAGAAATGATAGTCTAGTTTTGACATTAGAACAGTAACTCTTGTAGCTAAATCTCTCTTGTTTATGGTTACCAGTTTTCACATAGGATGTTAGTCTGCTCAGGAGGTAGTGACCCCTACGACTCATAAGAAGGATAGTAGGATGTATATATAGATGGTTAAAACAGTATATAGGAAAATTTTAAAGATTTGGTGAAGATTTTAAGATTTAAGAAGGATGATATTGAAGGTGTATGTGAAGGAAATACGAAGGTTGATTTTATAATGGAGAATAAGTTCCTGCATGACATAGTAGTATTAACTTTGAAAGATTTTGAGGACAGTAATTTGAACAAGTTTGAGGATTTCATAAACTTTGATATAGAGATTTTGGATCCAAGTTAGGGCAAAGTGTAGTAATTTAAATTTTGGGATGATTAAGTTGATAAGGGAGAGTAAGATCAAAAAGAAGAAAAAAGAGTTTTAACACGAGCATGATTCATGAGAAATGCTTTAGGAATTTAGGCCCTGCTTCCAGGAGGGAGTTCTAGTCACCAAACCTAGTTGGAGGGGAGTTTTGACCTAGACCTTAGCATGTCTTTGATGAATTGATGCACCCTACTATTGCTTGTATGATTTGATACCTTATGACTGTCCTAGTGCTGTAGTATGACTAGTATAGCTAGATGAGACCCCATATTGATATTGTATACCATGACCCTATATGTTATTCCTTCAAATTGAATGATTTAGATAGAGTTTTCAGAGACCATGATCGTTGGGGACGTGACCCTAAGAGGAGTACGACCGACTTAATTTTCGAGAACAAAATTCTTCTAAGGGGTAGACTTGTAACCACCACTTTTCTAAAATGAGAGTAATTTTGAACTTTTATAAAATTTATCATTAAATAATAGGATTTAAATCATGTTAATAATTATTGGTGATTTTTAATTAATTTAATACTATTTAATTAGGGTATTGTGACCGTGATATTTTTACTAGTGTAACCTTAGAGTTACTTAGCCTAGAGACTAACCGTGACTATGGAAGCCTAACCAATGTGATTAGATTAGCTAATTACCACTTTTTAGGCTAAGGATATTTTGGTCATTTGTGACTTTTTAATTATTTTGAATTTTGATTAATTAGTAATGTGCTAAGTGTTATATTAGGCCGTAACCTAGAATTGACCTAACCTAGAAATTGATCACGAGCCTAGATATTTGATTAGTAGCTTCCAACCAAATGACAAGGTTAGGAATATCTAGATATTGTTTGGATTGAGATATTTTAGCTTGGAACCCTAATTTCCATGGGCCTTTACCTA
Organism: Iris pallida; assembly: GCA_029216955.1. NCBI lineage: Eukaryota > Viridiplantae > Streptophyta > Magnoliopsida > Asparagales > Iridaceae > Iris > Iris pallida. The sequence goes on from JANAVB010033017.1 coordinate 5,534,361, forward strand.
GAAAGCCTTAAATTACACTATGCAAAGGCCTTAAAGCTCAATTGAACTAACCCTAGAGGAACCCTAGTGGCCGGCCAAGAGGCTACCCCTTGCCTATATAACATCATGTTAGACCCCTTGCCTCTTTTCATTACACCCTTCAAACCCTAATTTGTGTTCTTCCCCAAATTCTTCTCCTTTATCCAAATCAACTCCAAATTGAGCCCAATAAATTGCAATACAGTCCCCTAGTGTAGAGAAAGCCTATAAAAGCTAGCTAGCAAGGATTTGGAGATTATTGACCATTGCAAGTGGAGTGATTTTGGTCTCAAGTGCATTTATATTGAGATTCCAACTCTCAATAGGTAATGGCCTCTAAACCTATTAATTTTTTGACTTCTTTCCATAGATGCATTCATTTAGGGTTCCTCTAGTCCTAGGCCAAGTTTAGTTAGAAATCGAATCCATTTAGGGTACGTATCGGAGGACTGTCGGAGTATAGTATAAAGTGTTTGGTGAAATGCCATATAGCAATCAATATTCATATTTTTCAAAACTAATTACATGATTTGTAGCTAAATATATGTAGATTAATTATCATGTTGACTGAGTTGATTTTAAACACGAATTTTGTCATTATTTGGACACGAGGACACGTGCACGAGACCTCGTATAGTGTCCTGCTGCCATACACCTAGATCTAGTTGGACACGACACGATTCGACACACAAATGGTGGACACGTGGGTGTCGTGTCTGACAGCATGCTCCCAAAATTTGGGATGAAATGGTCGAGTGGTTTGTGAGAAATCACGACCACAGTGGTCGCACATACACATGCACATGCAGGAAAAACCCATCTGATACGGGTTTGTATCTTGGACACGACACATTGTGGAGACAAACCCATTTGGACTCACAGACACCCCTACACCTAGTCTACCCTGTGACACTCCTGCATGACATCATACCTCGACACATCGTGTCCAATTGGACCCGACACACCCCGCACACACCTCTGTTCTTCGCAGTTGTTCTGTGTACTGTTTGTCTGATACATGGTTTGTTGATACTAGATTGGTCATAATTACACTGGGTCACAATGTTGACACCTCACCCTATGTCATACACTTGTTGGTACATACTCTCACACACTTGTTCGTACACACATACACTTTGTGACACCTGCACTTGTACACACTTTGTGCCACAGCCACTCACACACACTGTGACACCTTGGACACTTTGATTTACACCATGGACACTTGTATCTGCACTTTAGCATCGTACATATGTGTGCCTATATATATATCTGTAATATGTAGGGATATACATATATATGATATGTGCATATGTGTTTAACAGGTAAATCATATATATATATATATATATTATATATATATATATATATATATATATATATATATATATATATATATATAGTATAGGGGGTGTGTATCAGACCTTAGATATTAACATCTTGTTCAGATACCTACATTTATGACAGAATCCCATATCATGATGTCCCTGTTTGTCTAACTTATAGGTTGGATTTTAGTCATATTCCCTTGAATGGTTTCCATGTTTGATTGCTTGCACCCATTCAAAACCTCACTTGGTCAGTCTAGCACCATCATCCAGTGATTGCCTTCATTCCTTTGTTTTTCTGATCTGTTGATGTTCATCGGGTTCTTGGGTGTCCTATACAACACCAGGCATCAGAATTTGTGAGTTAGTACTACTATGAGTAGAGGTACAAGAGGCTAATGTAACATGGAGTAGAACTAGTGATCCTTAGCTTTTGTTGGTCACATGGTGGAGAGTATCAAAATCTGATACAAGAGTATCAGGGTTATAGTGTTGGATTTGGGTGTGTGTCCCTATAGAGAGAACAAGTAGGTATATTTGACTAAGCATATGTAATGACATATACATTACCTTGTCCAGGAGATGCTCAGGTGCTAAACTTGGCCATACATCCCATGTCCTGCCCTGTGTATTAGAAATTGTTCTAACCCTTCCTAATTTGTATTGTCTATACAAGTAATTGATGTCATGCATCCATTATACTTAGCAACCCTTGTATCAGGTATTTTGATGTGAGTAGGTACAGTTGAGTAGAGGGTTAGGTGATGATAAGAGTAAGGTTCAGTGGGTTTGGTTTGAATGATTGGAAGTTGGATTAATGTTCAGGTGTAGGTAGGTATACATATATACATGTGTCATACATATGTTTGCATATACCTGGGACTGGTTTTGAGTTAAGTTCCGATTTGGTATACCTGGGTTCACTTGGAATGTGAGGTATGTGGGATATTAGTTTAGTTTCAGTTTTGGTTTTACATACGTAGGTTTATATGGGATGTGTTGTTCAGATTTTAGGATGTATATATATATATATATATATATATATATATATATATATATATATATATATATATATATATATATATATAATATATATATATATATATATATATATATATATGGGTATATATTTTTTTTTAATATATATATGGGTATACATATATGTACATATATGTAATGTACGTAGGTAGGTAGATGTGAGTGCAGTGGGGCTCCCCTAGCAGCAAAAAGAGTGTGTTGGCCTATGCACAAACCAGTGCACACCTTGTTAAGCAGTGTGAAAGACTTGGATTCTCTATTAGTTCATATTTAGGATTTTCCTGTTGTCCATTTTCTTTTGGTTCAAATAATTGGTTAGCCTTAGCATTGGTCAGAGTTTAGATATGATGCCACATGAGAATTAGTATTAGGGAGTCATTCCTGGGATAGAAGTTAGTGTCAGTAGGTTTATGTTGTGTGAGTACATGTGTGTATGTGAGGTCAAGGCCAATTGGCCTATTTTAGAATAGAACATGAGTAAGTGAGGGGTTATGTAATACATTATATATATATATAAATATGATGTAGGCTTTTGTGATATATATGTTATAGGTTATATGATACCTTGAGATAGGTTGGCATGTTGGTTGGATTGTGAGATTATTTATGTATAGAGTTTCACCTAGGTAAAGTAGAAATTAGAGAGAAATACCTTGTATAGCCTATACTTATAAAATATGTGAGTAGATACATAGGGTTTAGTATAGATTAGAATGCCCTGGTATGACAAGGTACAGACTCATACAACCTATAAATAGCTATTTTAACCAAGTTTGACCTAGAATGGCCTAGAATCATGTACATTGTATTGTATTTCAATTGTCATATAATTTGAACTCTTTATAACCTGTATTGCTCTAATAGGACTCTGTGGCTCCAGTTTGGACATCTATACATCTCAGTTATTCAGGTTATCGGACGAGTACATTCTCTGATCATTTTTATTCATGATAGTATCTATACTCTTGCTTTAGACTACTTTACTTGATGCACTCACGTTGTTATCAAGGAATAGTATTATATGGATCTTGTCGTGCGATGTTATTCCCCCGGTTTCATCGAATACATCTTGTCATGTGATTTTCACGAACACCTTGTATTTCTTGTACACCCTATTCATGTATACTCATGTGCACTCTTGTACTCTCATGATCACATGAGCTTCATAGATAAAATCTCTTATACAGGTAACGTAACTTGACTAGATCCTTGTGTATTGATTGGGGGTAGGGGTGAGTATAAATGGTTATGTGATCTATCCCATCTTGTGCAACTCTGTTTTATCTTGTGCAACTATGTTCTTCATGTGCAACACAGGTTACTTCGTGTGCAACCCAAGCCGACTATATAACCATCTTGTGCTCTAAATCACTTATATTTCACTATAGTTCTTATTTTCTTTAAAACTCTTTTCATGTACTCAGAATTGTCAATTTTAAACTATTCATGTACATCCCTCTCTGCAGAGTTTCATGTATTCTATGTTCTTTATGTACATTTCTTTACAGTGCATGTATTTTATTCTACTGTTTGTTTTATATTTCCTGTCATATTTTGGATCTATTTTGGAGATATTTGCTCGTTTCTATCCTGACTGTACCTGTTACAAATATTACAGATGATACTTAGGGTTTTTTGTACCATCTGCTACGGAGCACACCTAGATGATACTTGTGAGTTGGACCCACAGGAGGATCCAGCCCTAGCTGATGATATCATCCCTATTGCCTAGGCTAGATAGCTAGGCTGTTTATCTTATTTTATTTGTGTTGTCTTTGATTGTATTATGTGGATGTTGAGATGTAAGTATCGTTTAGACACTTGGACTTATTTCCTTCTGTTTGTATTTCTCTTTTGAGATTTTATATCTATTATCATGCTATTTCTATCTTAGAATTGTGATTGAGTTGTATCTTCTGATATTGTCCTCCATTCGGTGAGTATATCTTGTTAGCCAGATTTTGATATTGTGTTAGATGGTTGTGACCTAGGACAACGTTCTACTGCCGACACTGCGGCCTAGGCTGGACGTACCCATATACTCGTGCACCTACACCGGGTGCAGGTCGTGATACATTTTAGTGGTGGCCCATACAGGTCAAAATTTGTATTAGTACGAAGTCATGGTAGTACGACGATTAGTTGTAC
>JANAVB010033017.1:5550137-5770137 GCA_029216955.1 Iris pallida
CCACCTCCGCGGCTCATAATCTGGCGCTGGATCGCCTCCGGCTCCTCCTCCCTGGCCACCCCCGAGCCGACGGAGTCTCCTCCCAGTCCGCTCCTCCTCCCCCTCGCCGCCCCCTGTCGTGGCCGGCTCTCCCTGCTGCGGCTCCCCCCCTTGGTGGACTCTCCAGGCGTTTCCTGCCCTTCCCCCGTCCTCCGTCAGCCCCCCGGATGCTTCTTCCCGGCGGCCAGGTCTCCCCCCTCTCCGCCGTAGTCCCCCTTGGCGGTCCCGCCCTCTCCCTGGCGCCGGAACCCCCTTTCTCGTCGGTGGTGGCGCCCTCCACTCTCCCTTCTTCGTGGGCTCGCTGGCCGCACAGTCGCCGGCGCCGGCCACCCTCTCGCTCCCTGCGTCGGCGCGGTCCCCTCATCGCCTCGCCATCTGCGAAGGCCTCCGCTCTCTCCGTCACTCCGTCCCTGCCGGAGAACCGACCAGCAGGGTAGGACCCCCCCTCTCTTGGCCGGCCGCCTCGCCCGTCGGCGGCCAAGACCCCTCCTCTTCCTCTCGGCCGCTCCCGACCTGCGCGGTGCGGTGGCGTCGTCGTCTCCTCCAGCGGCCCCACCCTCCCTCCTCCCCCCTTTCTTCCCCCCCCACCGCCCTCCCCGGCGGTCGCTGGCCGGCGCTGCGGTCCTCGTCTCAGCGCTGGGTGGGGGCCCAAGGCCCCTCGAGCCGTACGCCCCCCCACCTCGGCAGGTCACCCCTTTCGTCTGCGCGCCCGACTTGGGACACGCGCCCATCGGGTGCGTGAGCGGTCAACCCTCACAACCCGCTGCAGCTTTGTTATTTTGAATTTTTGAATTTCAAAAATTCGAAAATTTCGGACGATAGGACTTTCGGTTTTGGGTCCCTCATAATCCTGATAACCCTTTATTTTTTTCCTACATGTTTTAATTTTCTTGTTCATCGGGACTTATTTTGTGTGTTTCAGTCCCGCACCTGTACTAGCTCTTCACGAGCTCACCTTCATTTTCAATAAAATAGCTTTTGTTTAAATATATATATATATATATATATATATATATATATATATATATATATATATATATATATATATATATATATATATATGTATACATATAGAAATATTTGAAAGTAAAATTAGGGACTAAAACCCACAAGTCCAGAATCATAGTAACTTCATATAAACTCAGAAAATATGAAATAAATCTCAAAAATTTGAAATTTGACAAAACAACTCAAATATATATATAAGTCGAAATCCGAAATCTAACTCAAGGCCCAAAATGCAATATACATTACTAGAACTCACGAATCTTGGCAAACACGAAGATGTCTATGTGTGTGACGTGCTCGGGTACTCACGGGGTCAAACCCGTGTCCGTATCGTGTCCACGGTGTGCGTAACAGAAAACTGGATACACGAGTTGTGTACGTGCGTTTTGCCCGGTTAGACGTCGCACGTAACGCGAGACGCCTCGTGCTCGTGCACATAGCTAGGTAGGGTCCTGGGGTTGGTATAGGACATGCTGACACGACACCATATCACGTTTATGCGACACAGCGACATGCGAACCCCCCGCAAGGCCTGTGTGCGCGCGCGTGCGTGCGTGCCTGTGGACGCGTGTCGGGCCTCATGGCTCGTGATTCGAGCCACGCCGCACCTCGGGATTGAGTCCCTGGGCAGTCTAGGTATAGAGCTTCATGCTCGTGCTCCGGGAACGGGTCCTTGACGTACCGTGTTCACGTACGAAGGTCGTGTCAGCGGCACTTTTCAGCCGCGTGCACAGTGTGGGCTGAACCGTGCATGCGAGATTTCTCCGCACATGCTTCACAAAATGATGTGAAATTTTACGGGCATGTGGCCAGAGGTTGCCCCCATGTGTTCATAAAATTTTACGCAAAACAGAGCCCTGTGCATCGAGCTACGACGCTCGGACTACAGGGCATGCACGGGGCCGTGCACGGGCCTCGTGCACGCGTGTCCGTGTCCGATTTGGACACTAAAATCGTGTCGATTTCAGATCAGTCTTCACGAAAGTTTTTACAATGAATATTAGTGAGGAATTCGTGAAAACAAAATAAAAAAAATAACACTTTTTAGTTCTAAGTGGCGTTTCATCGAATACGTGTTCCAAAGGACCGACATGTGTCCGATACGACTATCAAACGAAATCACAATCCTACCAAACTTCATGCACAGGTCTGGGGTACCAATATGGATGCACTACGAAGAAAAAATGGAATTTAACAGGTGTTTAAGGGAATTTACCTATTGAGTGTCAGAACTCATTGAAACAAGCCTCTAAAACTCGTCGATGTCGCTTTACTCCGGTCAAACGCTTCCGATCCCTCACTAAAAAGTCCCCAACAGGTTCCTCTCCTCCCAACTGTCGCAACGCACTTTGTTTGGAAGGATTTGGTTGAGAAACGAGATAACGGGGCCTTTGGAAGAGAATGGAAAACTAGGGTTTTCGATTTGTGAATGAGATTAGGTTTTTTACACAATAAGAAGGGGGGCTGCTGTGTTGGTCGGCCATGCATGGGGGTGTGTTAGGGTTAGGATTTAGTCATGGGCCAAGCACTCTTAAGTTGCTAAAAATGCCCAATGACAAAATGCTTTAAAGGCTTATAAAAAATGACTTAAAAATTGTTAAATAATTCTAAAAAAAGGTATTAATTCCAAATTAAATCTAAAAAGCCAATAATAAATCTAATTACATTATTAGGCTTCTAAACATGGTTGACTAAGGTTATACCATCTTGGTCCTACCAAAACACCAATCCAAAGTACACAACAATCAATTTAATTAATAATTTAAATAAATTCAAAATAATGCACAATGACTAAAATATCCCTAATTATAAAAAGTGGGTATGACATGTAATTAGGTTTCTAATTTCATGGTTAGTCTCTAATCATGGTTAGCTAAGATTAAACCGACTACTAACACAACACCAATTAAATATTATAAATTAATCCAAAAAAATAAAATCACATAATTACCAAAATACTCTTATTTTAGAAAAGTGGTAGTTACAAATCTACTCTCCTTAAAATAATTTCGTCCTCGAAATTAAAGTGGTCGTACTCCTTCTAGGTCAAACCCCCAACAATCATAGTCTTAAGAAAACTTATCTAAATCATGCAGTTGGAAAGATATCATATATGGTTATGGCAGGTAGTATCAGTTTGAGGTCTCATCATCTAGCCATTATAGTCATACTAGATCAAAAGTAGTCATAAGGTATCAAGACATACAAACAATATGGTAGGGTACAGTAATAATCAAAACATGATAAGGTATAGGTCAAGAACTCACCTCTACATGGTCTGGTAGCTGGAACTCTCTTCTGGAGATAGGCCTTGACGAGGGGCAGGTGTAGTAGGATAGTCTCGTATCTTGTGTACAGCTGATCCACAAAATAGGCACAATCTTATTCTCTTCCTGCAGTCCTTCCATGCGTGCCCAGGCTTCATACAGTAGGCACAGGTAGGCACTCGCTCAACTGACCTCTGCTAGACAGGAATCTGAACTGGATAAGCTGGTCTAGGCTGGAGTCTGGGATACTCCTAAGGCTCTGGGTATATATTGCTCATCGCCCTCTTAGGACTAGGCTCTCCCCTTGAATGCATGTAATCCTATAACAATTGGATACTGAGACTCTACTCTCTCATAAGCTCAGCCTGAAGTCTCAGTACCTTTCACACATCCTGAAGAAGTCTATAAATCTGAGCCCCATCAGGAATGGCATGGGGTACCACTCCATGTGGCAAAAAGAGGCCCTCAGTCTCCGACTGAACTACAACCCTCTCCTGAAGGATAGGATATGGAGGAAAACTCTCCGGTGAGGATGCTAACACCTCCTAAGCAATGTAAGGAGGAGGTATAATCTCGGTCTCATCCGAAACTGCAGCTGTGCACTGGGGACAGACTCTGGTCATGGGTGGCATACTGGAAAAAGATAAAGAAAACAATAAATCACCGGACTATAAGGCAGTCTATCATCCTATATGAAAACTGGTAATTATAAAAAAAAAAAACAACTAGGAATTAACTATAAAGCATTACTATTTTAAAGATGATCAAAATCGAAAGTTTAAAGCACGAGTCAATAGCATTGAAATCCAATCACGATATATATAAAAGAAAATTTAGTCTCAGCACGATCTAAGTTGATCAATCTCTGGGTAAATCAATATTTGAGCAAGATGGTGAACAAGGTCATCGAAGTCTGAGAACGAGCATCCAAAGATAGAGATCTAGGTCACAATTAAATTTAATTCAATTGAGTACAATCCATGATATTAATATGATAAGAAAAGATGACCAAAGTCGATTAGTCGTGATCAAGGGAGTTAGGATTCAATGATATTGAAAACTTTTAAAGGCTAATTCAAAGATATGGAATAAGTCAATTTTCTTCTTTTGATAGGGAAAACAAAAGAGAAGGATTCATAGGGAAGTCAAGTTAATCATCTCTCTCTGATACCATCAAGGTTATCTAATCATCATTTGCCAATCAATCTTTATCTCATAAGTACAAATATGAAATCAACCTTTATATGACTACCACCAAGAATTTGTACCCTTTTGTTATGAAGATTAGACCTTATCATGATCATCATAGGCTCAATTCCTAAATTCTAAAACATTTCTCATGAAGCATAACCTTTTATTTATTAGAACTCCATACTAACCACTTAATCATCTTTAAATACAAATTCTTCAACCTTGTCCTAAATTAGATTCGAAACCTCTTAATCAAGTTTATGAAATCCTTGAACTTGTTCAACTCCTCGTGTTATTAAATCTAAAACTACTAGGCCTTACAAAAACTTATTCTCCATTAAAATCAACCTTCATATTTCCTTCAACGTTCACCTTCAAATATTATTCTCCTTAAATTTAAAATTTTCTCAAATTGCTCTAGATTTTCTATAACCCAAAAATCCTTGTGTTTTTTCTGTTCTTAACCATTTTCTTGCAATATCTTATTCACTTTCGTATTGCCATCGAATACAGTTAAAATCTCTTCTCTATTACTAAATTCCTAAATGTAACATAATAGCCTTAAAGTGAAACGTCTCAAGAATCAATAACCAAAATTTATCTGAGTCCTCAAAACTAAGTTGACATTGAATATCCTTATCAGTTTTTTTATACATCTACAAATTATTCATACCTAAAATATTTCTCTAAGTGTGATTGTTTCTAAAGTGATAATATTGATCTCTTGATTCCATTCCCAATATTTACCACATCTCTATCTCAAAATTCTATATCAAGGATCAACATTTAGATTCCTACCAAGATTACCATATGTTAACAAATTACGTCATTTCTGAGCTACATGATTTACGTCATTTCCTTGACCTTTCCAAGGTAAAAAGTATGGAGATTCAAAGGTTTCAAAGTATAGATGACAGAATGAGATACGAGATAGGTGATTGACGTAATTGGGACATAGTTAACTAAGATAAGAAAAAATGGTAATACAAGAAATAATGGTAAGAAAAAAATAATGGTAAAATCTGTTCTTGCTCATCTATTCAAAAGGAATGAACCAATTTGAAGATATAATCTGATAACTATACACGTCTTCCTGAAATCATGTTGCTAGAATTTTGCCACGTCAATAAGCGTAGCTGGAATAAAAAATAGAGTCCGTAACTAAGGTATACACCCTATAATCATGTTATTTAGAATTCTTACCACGTCAACCGGTATGGCTGTAATAAAATCTAGATTCCATAACTCGGATAAGTATATCTAACTCAATAAATTCTAACTCAACAAATAAATTCTAACTCAACCGGTATAACCTGATAACATACTGATTTAGATATACTTACTGTCCTTATCAAGTATGTTATCAGGTTATACCCTAAACATACTTGATAAGGACAGTGAGAAAGGTAAATATCTACTTTATTTGTTGAGTTAGAATTTATTGCAGTCATATTGGCGTGGTAAGAAAATCTAGATTCCATAACTGCAATAAATTCTAACTCAACAAATAAAGTAGATATTTACCTTTCTCACTGTCCTTATCAAGTATGTTATCAGGTTATACCCTAAATTCCAATAATAAGATAAAGAAAAAAATATTTAAATACAAACTCAAAGTTAACAACTAATCATCAAGATTCAAAATTCAACAATGAATCCATCGAAATCAAATTCAATAACAAGGAGTAATGGGTGAATCAAATGAGTAATGGGTGAATTAAATCAAGGGAAAAGATTTCAAATCGAAGTTAAAATAAGATTCTCAAGGGTCGTCCCAGGAATCTTTCAAAGAATCCTAACAGTGATTGTGTATCCTCTCATTCTAACACTTTACTTCCTATACACTATAGCAGGCTCGTAGTAGTACAACTAAGTCGTTGTACTACCACGACATCGCACTAATACGAATCTGGACTTGCATGGGCCACCACCAAAAACGTGTCACGACCCGCACCTAGCGTAAGGGCACGAGAAGTTGATACGTCCAGCCTACTGTACTAATACGATATTGCACTAATGCGACTAAGTTAAAACCTATCCGTTAAAACCTCTCTCTCAATCCTATCGCAGGCTCGCAGCAGTACAACTAAGTCGCCGTACTACCGCGATATTGTACTAATGCGACTCTCGACCTGTATGGGCTACCACTAAAAATGTGTCACGACCCGCACCCACTGTGAGTGTACGAGTGCGTAACAACGCCCAGCCTACACCGCAGTATCGACGACAGAACGCTGTTCTAGGTCACTATCTAACCAGCAACTCACGCAATTATATAATGTACTTGTCAAATCTCAACTCCGAACGAAAGACAAGTATAGATATAATAAAAACTCAATCACAGTCTAAGCACGATATGATAACACAGAAATTATAACTAAGACTGAATAACAACAACCAACTACTAAATAATAATCTCGAACAAACAACATCTCAACTTATTACAATCTAAGTTCTAAAACATGACACTGAACCTAGTCAACTAGCTTATCTCCCGATCACTCCTGAGTGTCGGGGCCAAAGGTAGCTAAGCCGTCTCCTGGTCCATAATAAGTAGGGCAAGTATTCTCAGGGAAATCATCTGTAAAATTTTGAACAGGTCCAGTCAGGATAGGAACGAGTACAACTCATCAAGAAATCCCAAATAAATGATAGAGAACTATAAAGCAGTTATAGACAGTTATATTGATGATTATGGTAGTTTATACGAGTAATGAAGTAGAGAACAATTAAGGTCCAAGGAAAGTAAAGTAACTAAACAAGAAGAGAAACATGGCAATGAAGAATGTAAAATATAATTTAGCTGAACCAGAGTAGCATGATATAAGTCCAGATAGTATAATAACAGTCATGTGTGAGTCCAGACAATGTAATCTAATACCAGGAGATTCCTGCACAAGATGAGTCCGGTATAAGGTGAGTCCAGTCAGTGATCAAAGGTTCCAGGGTGAGTCCAGACTATACTCTAACAGTGTGTTTTATAATATCGGGATCGACATGTGAACGGCTGTAGGTAATACGGCACACCGTACACTCGACCAAGTGTGGGATGGCTATCATTCCAGTATAATTCCAAGGGAGTGGTTCCAGTATTTGTGTATGTTCACATGTCTACCCCAATATTTCCCCGTCCAATATGTACAAGTGAATCCATAACCCGACACGAAATAAGTATAAGTCCAGCCAGAACACGAATGATACCAGTAAGTGATTCCAGGGTGATTCCAGTAGGTGATTCCAGAAATAGAAGCCAGATATGAATAAATGAGTGTCGCATAAAATAGATCCAGTAATATCAAATCGTATTTTTAATATAGAATCAAATAGAACTAGCTACAACTGAAGTACAGTAAATGACAAGTAAATGGAAGAACTATCAGAGAATGTACTCGCCTGGTATACTGAGTATCTGAAGAGAATCTACTGTCCGTGGAATGGTGTCTATCTCCTATAGAACAGTACAAGACACTACAAGTCTAAAATAATATAATAGACTGCTACAATGCATCTACATGATGTTTGGGGTCAATCTAGGCTAAAGTCAACCCTCGATCAACTCTAGTCAAACTGCACTAGTCAAACTAGGTCAACTAGGTCAAGCCTAACCCAAACAAGTCTCACTAAGCCTAACCAGCCTATTCTAGCATACACACACAATATCTAGGCTATACAAGCTAACAACACACCTACACTGGGCATTCAAGCCATATACACAGGCTATGAGCCATAAGCTATAGGCCATAGGCTAAACACATATAGTCCACTCCACACATTTCACATATCAAATATATTGAATTTAATATAATAACACACATTTATACATATATAGGCTACATATATAATATATCACATATAGATATACACACACACAATCTAATTTAAAATATATATATATATATATATATATATGTATATACATAGAGTGATAGGGTAATGTCATGTGTTTGTGTGTGTAAAACTACATGAGTGTGTGAGCATGGGTAATCAGGATTAGGCAATGAAGTGTCAAGTGACAACTAGCTAGGTGTGAGTGAACTTGAGTGTATATGTGTCAAAAGGAACTCGAGAATTAGGAAGAGTGTCACATGTGTGTAGAGTGTTAGCTAAGTGTGGGTTAACCTATCTCAGTTTTATGGGTGATGTGAATCAATGTGATAGTGTCAAACTCAGAAAAATGGTGTTGCTCAGGATAAATGAGAACTAAGACAGTTGACAATAGGTTCTCAGGATTTCTCAGAAATTGACAGTTCAAATTGAGCCTAACCATTAACACCAATTCGTAATCTATTTAGCAAATTCTCTAACACAATTACAAACTAACACTTAAGTAATATAATTACTCATGCGTATGAATCTAATATGTCAAATTAAAACCAAAATTCAGTTTTAAAAAGGGATAAGAAGTTCAGGATTTATAACAGTGCATAGTGTTACAAATGACAGTTCATAATCAATCCAAGCCCAATTTGAAAACCCAATCTAACATGTAAACATCCTAGCAGTAAACACACACATGTATAAGTGATTTAATATGAAAATTTAAACAAGGGGATCAGTTTAACAGAGAATTAAGTTCAGACATTCCATTTCGAAAAACTGTGTATCAGTCAACTCATTAGCAGCCCATCCCATAATCGAATATGGCAATTTAAACATTAATTAAAATTAGTTTAGAACACATTATGTTCAGAATTGAAAACAGGAATTGCACGTATCAGTGAGAAATGGGGAAATGAAATGGACAGCCAAAAATATGTTATGTAAAACCCCTAAAATTTCTACTATTTTTATATTTTATTAAATTTAGTACTGATTTAAAATTTTTGTATTGTACGTCGCGTAGTCGTATTGTACGTCATGCACGAAATTTTATTTTTTTGTTTTGCTCGACGAGTGCGATTATGTGCGAGCGTACATATTTTAAAAAATCATTTTTTCTATTTTATTATACATTTCAAAATATTATATATAATTATTCTTGTTATAAAAAACCTTTTGTTTTTTAAGAGTTATTTATCAAAATATTTTATTGTGTACTAGAAAAGTATGCATTATTTATGCTTACATATATATTTCATAAATATTTATTTGAGTTATTTCTAAATAATAATGTAATTTTCGAAATTAATATTAATAGTATTTTAGACAATATATTTTGAAATTATTGGGACATTTAAATCTTGATTTAAATATTTTGGATTTATTTAAATAGTTAAATATTTGAATCAAGATTTATCTCATGGATTTTATACTAGAAATTTAATTTGATTTAAATTGGATATTTAATTTGAAATTAGATTTGGATTGGATTTGATTTAATTTGATTGATTTTAATTAAATAGATGATTTATCTAGTTTGGGGTTAAACAATCCTAATCATTATCTAATTGGGAATTCCCATTCTATAAAGGGCAGGTACTCTTCCAATTTTCACCATTCATTATTTCTCCAAAATTTTCCACCATAGAGTGCATCGTGTCGGTGTCCAACTCTAATAGATTATTTTTGTACAAATACATCAACACTCCGTGCCCGACATGCCGGACACAAATCCCCCGACAAATCAAATACCTACTTCCTAAACCTAATCCTACACCAACCCTCAGCCCTCTGCCAGCCACCGTCTCCATCTTCCGTTCGCCACCACTGCCACAGTCGACCCCCGTCTCCTGTCACGGCATCCCTATCTCCTTTCCTTTCCTGCCTTCCCTGAACCCAGCCCCGCCATTACTGTCCGACTCCAACATCCGACCACCATGACAAACCAGCCAGCACCAAACCCAACCTAAACCAACCATAGGCATATCCTCGTCATCCCCACAACCACCTGCCTCCGCCACCCACGTCCGTTGCGTCTACCATCATCGACATCACCACCACCAATAGTACCACCACCACCCCGGTCATCCCTTAACACCGTCACCGTCACCGCGACCAGCCAACCCACCCGAAACCACCACAAAAAAAATCGGCCATCCGCTGGAAAACCCAATAATTCTCTAAACACACCGAATCTCAAAAAGATGAGCAAAACCCTAACCTGACCCCGACCTCGCCGGCCAGAAATTGGAGCGCCGCTCCAGTGCGTGCTCCGGCGCTCTCCGTACGTCCGCCACAGATCCGCCGGCGTTCCTCCGCGACCAGCCCATCCACCCTCCGCCGCAGCGCGAGCCCTTTCGCCTCCAGCGCAGGTGCGCCGCCCGCCCGCCAAACTCGCCTCAACGCCGCCCGCGTCAGCCCCGCACGCCGACTGCTCCGGCGAAACCCCCTTCCCTTCCTCTTGCCTCCCGCTCGAACCCCCTAGCTGTCGCCGCCCTAGAGGTCGCCGCCCCCGCCGTTTCCCGCCGGACCGCCGCACCACTCTCCGCGCCCAAACGCCTCTTCCCCGACCCTTCCTCCTTCACCGCAGCCCTCTCCGAAACCCTCTCCGGAACGAAACCTAATGCCGCCCCAAATCCAGCGACTCCGCCCTGTCTTCTCCCCGTTCCTCTCCACTCCGACCCAACCCCGGCCGCGTCCTCACCTCCCTGCCTCCCGCGCCGCCGGCCGCCCGCTCAGCGCGTCCACGACCCTCTCTCTTCCTCTCGACCTCTCCGCTGACTCCCTTCATCCTCTCTTTTCTCTCGCTCATACTAACCACTCTCTCCTCCTTTTGAATAGCAGCAGACACTCTTGAAATGAGCTAAATAATAGGAGGTACCAAGCGATTATCATAGGTAGATCTCAGCACAGCTGGTTGAGACGTTGGGTCCTTGCATTGAAGGACCACCGTTCGAATCTTAGCAGTGCTGATTTTGGAAATTTTTGTAGATTGAGTTAACATGATGTTTTTTTTTTTTCCATTAGCCCTTTCTAAAATTTTTCTACCTCCGCCCTTGGCAGCAGAAGTCATCTGCTGAAAAGATTCGTTTTTCGGTTTTTTTTTTCATTGTTTTATTTTCTATTCTCTCTTTTCTTTTCTTCTTTTCTTTTTATTTTCCAAGATTTTGTAGGAAATGAGCTACTATTATTATTATATCATTATTATTAACAATTATTATTTTGTTAATTATTATTTACTATTATTATAACTATTATAACTATTATTATTATATTATTAATATTATTATTATTATTATTATTATTATTAAAGGTATTATTATTTGTTTTGTTGATAGTATAGTACTAATATTTTAGACAAATTTTATAAATATTCCTAGATAATTTCAACATAGTATTTACCTAAATAAATATTTCCTAACTAATTTTATAAATATTTCCTAGCTAATTACAAATTCAGTTTTAAAAAACAATCTTCTAGATTTGTATTTTTCTAAAACCCATTTTTCTAGCATTTTTAAAATATTTTTGACCAATAGATATAGTTTCTACCTAAAATATAGTTTGACAAATTTGGGTTTTAGCCCTAAAAACCATTTTCTAGATTTTTAATAGTTATCTATAAATATTTTAACTAATAAAAGCCTTCAAGGATTATATTTAGTTTTCTAAAATCATAAATATTTTATTATCCATTTTTCTTTGATTTTCTTTTTTTCCATGACCAATCCCGTTATTCCTATTCCTTCGCCCATTTCGAGTCTACCTTGTGTCCACCCTAACCAATTTAACCGTCCTGGACCCAATGGAACCGACCGTGCCGACATCAGAGGTCACCTTGTGTAGTTGTTACACCAAAGTTGCAGATCTTGCCACCTTGATCATCGCAGCACACCAGGCGCCCTACCAGGCAAGACACCTTGCCATTTGCTGTTTATTTATTTTAGCTCATATTTTATGCATTATTTTATTTTATGCAAAATAAACTGTGATACATGGCATAACTGTTAGAACTTACTATTCATTTATATTTCCTGCTGTGTATTATTTTTCTTACAAATTAAACCTAGATTTAAGGGACCACCTGTGTGTTGCATTCATTGGCCTTGACACGTTGTAAATACGAAGTTTGTGTCGCATGTAGAACACGAAGTGCGTGATTGGCTGGCCACCAGTACGTACAAGCCGTAAGATTGGAATAACCGCTAATAGAGGTTGTATGCTAGTTTGACTTAGCGGTTATAGTGGTTGTGTTGTGGATACAACACAGTAGGCATTGGATGGGGAGACATTCCTTAGCGTATGGGCTTCGATGCACTTCCTTGTGACCCGGACTCTCCGCTGGAGATACGGGTTGATGACCCATGATTACTGACGGCCACTAACGATTCTGCGGAACGTCATGGTCTTTCTGATGGGGCCTCTGGTGCCCAAAGGGGGACTACGCCGATCCTATTTAGCCAGGGCCCATGCGTAGGAAGGATTTTCTTCACTACATTTCACTTAGAACGGTAGGCTACCTTATCCGTTAGGTACGAGTACTTTTGGTTTGGGTACTTGTATCTGACCGTGGCTTGGAACAATACTTATCGCAGATTAGTTCGTCACATATTGTCCTTGTTTGGTTGTAGTGTGACTTACTACTTCGATGAGAAGGTATTGAACCTTGTTGCGGTCCGAATACCATATTGGATTCATAGCATGGGAAGATATGTTACCGTGAATTAGTTTGCCATCTCCTGTCCTTGTTTGGTTGGAGGGATGGTACGCACGTTCAGTAGGTGCGTATTGGACTATGTTATAAAGTCGATTGACTTATTTATTTGAGCAATAATTTCAGTTTATATGGCATGCTATTATGTATCTTGCTACGTCCCTATGAGGACCTAGTTATCTCTCCAGGTGTGTGCTATTGTCTTTCGCAGTGTTCTAGCTCTAGCCGTGGTCTTTACTACTTCTTCGAGGATG
The DNA here is from genome assembly GCA_029216955.1 of Iris pallida. Classification (NCBI taxonomy): domain Eukaryota; kingdom Viridiplantae; phylum Streptophyta; class Magnoliopsida; order Asparagales; family Iridaceae; genus Iris; species Iris pallida. The sequence goes on from JANAVB010033017.1 coordinate 5,563,430, forward strand.
ATTGTATTTGGATCGTCTTCGCTTCGCTCGCCACTCATTTATTTTCTATGTACTTTTCTATATTTTGTTGGTAGTGGATTTGTCTCCGCCCAACATATGTATCAAGACAAATTCATTCTCATTATATGATCTTTTATTCATTTATTCTGTGTGGATGATATTAGTTGGTTGTACTGCATTTTACAGCTTATGTATTATATACGAGGCTTCCATATATTGGATACTTTGTATGAATACAGCTGGCATGTCTACGTTCCTAGTCCTGCGTATTTTAGGACTGGGGCGTTACATGTTTTTGTGGTGGCCCATGCAGGTCAAGATAACTGTTTGGTTACTTTACCGTACCAAGCAAGCCTGCGTATAGGATTAGAAATCTAGGCCCTCATCCACATACTTGACCACTTTCCTTGATTTTATCTACCGTTTGACTCATCAATTGCATCTTGCTTGCTTCCTTCCATCCCTACTCTTATCTTTCCTTCGTGCTTGCTAGAGATTGACCCTACTAGTTAGATTTCCCAAACACCCTTAGCTTAATTCTTTAAGTGGGAGAGTACCCCACGACCTGACCCACTATTGACTATTAAGGAATACAATAGAATTATATAGACCATAAAGACTAGAGGAATCTAACCCATTTGGTCAACTAAGCCTTGGTCAATAAACCATAGAATGATTGTATAGGAATAAAAGACTTAGATCCTATGACTCTTAGACTATTCATAGTTGATTTTATTCATCTATCATCGTGTCTATATTTTTTACGATCTAAACTACTGATGCTAATGTACCTAGTTTTTGCAAGCTTATCTTTTATCGAGCTTGTTCAAGACATATGTTATTGGAAGAGCTCCCACTAACATGTCCAATCAGAACCGGTGCATAATGGTCTGATCACCAAGTGCACTTTGGTTCGCTTTTGCCTATCATTCTACGTGGATGGGAACATAGCTAAATTGGTCCTCAACACCCTATCCACGACTGCCTTGGCAACTCTTTGAAATTTATTCGATCGTCTTTGAACCACGTATTCGTATTCGATATCATCGTCTTCGGACTCTTTATTGCTTTCGCCTTCACCTATTTTAGAAGGACGAAGGCGTTATACTAAACTTCCCTAACCTTTCCATCGGCTACGACCATTCTCACTCGATGTTGCTATATTTTCATCCCAAACTACTCGGCCCTATCAAGACCCTCTAATCGCTTAATTAAAGCGAATCTATTTCGTTCTCTTAATCGACCCTCATTCATTACCCATGACCATAACGTATTATTTCTACGATCTAGATCGCGATTTCTTGTGACATGATTTTGTGAAACATTGTCATCATTGGATCCCATTGATACCCCCTGGTGTCCTCTCACCCCTACTAATTCTTAATTTCGAGGACGAAATTCTTTTAAGTTGGGTAGGATATAAACCCCTAAAATTTCTACTATTTTTATTTTTTATGAAATTTAGTACTGATTTAAAATTTTTGTATTGTACGTCGCGTAGTCGTATTGTACGTCGTGCACGAAATTTTATTTTTTTGTTTTGCTCGACGAGTGCAAATATGTGCGAGTGTACATATTTTAAAAAATCATTTTTTCTATTTTTTATACATTTTCAAAATTTATATAATTATTATTCTTGTTATAAAAAGCCTTTGTTTTTTTAGAGTTATTAATCAAATAATATTTTATTATGTACTAGAAAAAGTATGCATTATTTATGCTTACATATATATTTCATAATATTTATTTGAGTTATTTCTAAATAATAATGTAATTTTCGAAATTAATATTAATAGTATTTTAGAAATATATTTTGAAATTATTGGGACATTTAAATCTTGATTAAATATTTTAGATTTATTTAAATAGTTAAATATTTGAATCAAGATTTATCTCATGGATTTTATATAGAAATTTAATTTGATTTAAATTGGATATTTAATTTGAAATTAGATTTGGATTGATTTGATTTAATTTGATTGATTTTAATTAAATAGATGATTTATCTAGTTTGGTTTAAACAATCCTAATCATTACTAATTGGGAATTCCCACATCCTATAAAGCAGGTACTCCTCCAATTTCACCATTCATTATTTCTCCAAAATTTTCCACCGTAGAGTGCATCGTGTCGGCGTCCAACTCTAATAGATTATTTTGTACAAATACATCAACCCTCCGTGCCCGACATGCCGGACACAAATCCCCCGACAAATCAAATACCTAATTCCTACACGTAATCCTACACCAACCCCAGCCCTCTGCCAGCCACCGTCTCCATCTTTCGTTCGCCACCACTGCCACAGTCGACCCCCGTCTCCTGTCACAACCCTATCTCCTTCCCTGCCTTCCCTGAACCCCCCCGCCATTACTGTCCGACTCCAACATCCGACCACCACGACAAACCAGCCACACAAACCCAACCTAAACCAACCATAGGCATATCCTCGTCATCCCCACACCCCTGCCTCCGCCACCCACTCCGTTGCATCCACCATCATCGACATCACCACCACCATTAGTACCACCACCACCCCGGTCGTCCTTAACACCGTCACCGTCACCGCGACCAGCCAACCCACCTGAAACCACCACCAAAAAAATATCGGCCATCCGCCGAAAATCCAAATTCTCCAAACACACCGAATCTCAAAAAGATGAGCGAAACCCTAACCTGACCCCGACCTCGCCGGACAGAAATTGGAGCGCCACTCCAGTGCGTGCTCCGGCGCTCTCACGCACGTCCGCCACAGATCCGCCGCGTCCCTCCGCGACCAGCCCATCCACCCTCCGCCGCAGCGCGAGCCCTCTCGCCTCCAGCGCGGGTGCGCCGCCCGGCCAAACTCGCCTCAACGCCGCCCGTCAGCCCGCACGCCGACTGCTCCGGCGAAACCCCCTCGCTCCCCTTCCTCTTTCCTTCCGCTCGAACCCCCTAGCTGTCGCCGTCCTAGAGGTCGCCGCCCCCCGTTTCCCGTCAGACCGCCGCACACTCTCCGCGCCCAAACGCCTCTTCTCCGACCCTTCCTCCTTCACCGCAGCCCTCTCCGAAACCCTCTCCGTCGGAACGAAACCGAACGCCGCCCCAAATCCGGCGACTCCGCCCTGTCTCCTCCCCGTTCCTCTCCACTCCGACCCAACCCCGGCCGTGTCCTCACCTCCCTGCCTCCCGCGCCGCCGACTGCCCGTTCAGCGTGCCCACGACCCTCTCTCTTCCTTTCGACCTCTCCGTTGACTCCCTTCATCCTCTCTTTCCTCTCTCTCATACTAACCACTCTCTTCCTCCTTTTAAGAATACCAGCAGACACTCTTGAAATGAGCTAAATAATAGGAGGTACCAAGCGATTATCATAGGTAGATCTCAGCACAGCTGGTTGAGACGTTGGGTCTTTGCATTGAAGGACCACCGTTCGAATCTTAGCAGTGCTGATTTTGGAAATTTTGTAGATTGAGTTAACAGATGATGTTTTTTTTCCATTAGCCCTTTCTAAAATTTTTCTGCCTCCGCCCTTGGCAGCAGAAGTCATCTGCTGAAAAGATTCGTTTTTCGGTTTTATTTTATTTCATTGTTTTATTTTTCTATTCTCTTTTCTTTTCTTCTTTCTTTTTTATTTTCCAAGATTTTGTAGGAAATGAGCTACTATTATTTATTATCATTATTATTATTAACAATTATTACTTTTGTTAATTATTTACTATTATTATAACTATTATAACTATTATTATTATTATATTAATTATTATTATTATTATTATATTAAAGGTTATTATTTTTTTGTTTTGTGATAGTATAGTACTAATATTTTAGACAAATTTTATAAATATTTCCTAGATAATTTCAAACATAGTATTTACCTAAATAAATATTTCCTAACTAATTTTATAAATATTTCCTAGCTAATTATAAATTCAGTTTTAAAAAAAAATCTTCTAGATTTGTATTTTTCTAAAACCCATTTTTCTAGCATTTTTAAAAACTTTATTTTGACCAATAGATATAGTTTCTACCTAAAAAGGTAGTTTGACAAATTTGGGTTTTAGCCCTAAAAACCATTTTCTAGATTTTTAATAGTTATCTATAAATATTTTAACTAATAAAATATAGCCTTCAAGGATTATATTTAGTTTTCTAAAATCATAAATATTTATTATCCATTTTTCTTTGATTTCTCCTTTCCATGACCAATTCCGTTATTCCTATTCCTTCGCCCATTTCGAGTCTACCTTGTGTCCACCCTAACCAATTTAACCGTCCTGGACCCAATGGAACCGACTGTGCCGACATCAGAGGTCATCTTGTGTAGTTGTTACACCAAAGTTGTAGATCGTGCCACCTTGATCATCGCAGCACACCAGGCGCCCTACCAGGCAAGATACCTTGCCATTTGCTGTTTATTTATTTTAGCTCATATTTCATGCATTATTTATTTTTTATGCAAAATAAATTGTGATACATGGCATAACTGTTAGAACTTACTGTTTATTTATATTTCCTGCTGTGTATTATTTTTCTTACAAATTAAACCTAGATTTAAGGGACCACCTTGTGTGTTGCATTCATTGGCCTTGACACGTTGTAAACACGAAGTTGTGTGTCGCATGTAGAACACGAAAGTGTGTGATTGGCTGGCCACCAGTACGTACATGCCGTGCGATAGGAATAACCGCTAATAGAGGTTGAATGCTAGTTTGACTTAGCGGTTATAGTGGTTGTATTGTGGATACAACACAGTAGGCATTGGACGGGGAGGACAATTCCTTAGCGTATGGGCTTCGATGCACTTCCCTTGTGACCCGGACTCTCCGCTGGAGATACGGGGTTGATGACCCATGATTACTGACGGCTACTGACGATTCTGCGAAACGTCATGGTCTTCCTGATGGGGCCTCTGGTACCCAAAGGGGGACTACGTCGATCCTATTTAGCCAGGGCCCATGCGTAGGAAGGATTGTTCTTAACTACATTTCACTTTGAACGGTATGCTACCTTATCCGTTAGGTACGAGTACTTTGGTTTGGGTACTTGTATCTGACGGTGGCTTGGAACAATAACTTGTCGCGGATTAGTTCGTCACATCTTGTCCTTGTTTGGTTGTAGGTGTGACTTACTACTTCGATGAGAAGGTATTGAACCTTGTTGGGGTCCGAATACCATATTGGATTCATAGCATGGGAAGATACGTTACCGTGAATTAGTTTACCATCTCCTGTCCTTGTTTGGTTGGAGGGATGGTACGCTCGTTCAGTAGGTTGCGTATTGGACTATGTTATAAATTCGATTGACTTATTTATTTGAGCAATATTTATTAAGTTTATATGGCATGATATTATGTGTCTTGTTACGTCCCTCTAAGGACCTGGTTATCTCTCCAGGTGTGTGCTATTATCTTTCGCAGGTGTTCTAGCTCTAGCCGTGGTCTTTGCTACTTCTTCGAGGATGATTACATGTGGATTGTCTTCGCTTCGCTCGCCACTCATTTCATTTTCTATGTACTTTTCTATATTTTATTGGTAGTGGATTTGTCTCCGCCCAACATATTGTATGAAGACAAATTCATTCTCATTATATGATCTTTTATTCATTTATTCTGTGTGGATGAGATTAGTTATGGTTGTACTACATTTTACAGCTTATGTATTTATACGAGGCTTCCATATATTGGAGTATACTTCGTATGAATACAGCTGGCATGTCTACGTTCCTAGTCCTGCGTATTTTGGGACTGGGCGTTATATGTTAATATCACAAATTTAGGGTTGGTAATCCATGTGTCGAGTGTACACGTGTCACAACACCCACTCGTGTCCAACCAAGTGGACTCAGCCGTGTCCAAACACCACGAGCACTCACAAACACACACGCGTGTCCTGCATGCGACACAGGCCACGTGGTGAAATGTGGCCTTGCATACACGTGCGCCAGGGGTAGGGTTACATCTAGGACAGCCTGCACCGTGTCCTAGACACGTGTCGCAGCGTGTCGGACCCCGTATCAGGGCAGAAAATTGCGTGCACACAGCAGGCCGTGCGGCCAGTGCGGCCAGTGCAGGAAGGATTTCTCCTCGCACACTCCACCATACGCTCCCATCTCTAGGGAGGATGATGTCAGACATCCAAGGAGTGTCCATGTCAAATTTTGTGTCTCGAAGTGTCCTGTGCAAGGAGTTCTAGGGCCCGATTGGCATGGCACTGAACCGGATCTCGCACGATGTGCCCAACCCGAAAATCCGACACAAAATGACACGAAATACAAATCATCCTTTAGAAAAATTAACATACACACCTAGATCTAGGGATTCATGAAATTAGATTTTCAAAATACGAAAATAAATTCCAAAGGGGCATTTTAACAAACACCTATGTATCCATTATGATACGTGTCCGATACGGACACTAAATGGACACAAATTATGCCCAAATTTCAGGGACAACTAGGGGACTCCTAGATCTAGCCCTAAATCCAAAGAAATTAGAAAAAATAGTGGGTTTGAGTGGTTTACCTATTGAATGTCAATACTCCAAGAAAGCCCCAAATGGAAGGATTTTACATAGCAACTCCCAAGCTCCAAATGAAAAAAACTAAGATAAACCTCCAAAAACAGTAAACACACAGAAATTAGATCATAATGCAAAGACTATGGTTAAAAAGGAGTTAAAATGAATTTATTCGTATTTTAGGAGAATAGAAATTTACCTTTCCTTCAAAATCTAGGTCAAGCACAAAAGAGGCAAGAACCACTTAAGAGAATACTTATAGGCAAGGGAAAACCCTAAGTGTGGCTGCCACGGGTGGGTTTGACTGGGTTTTGGGCTTAAGTCATGGGCCTATGGCTTAATTACATAAGTCATGAATTGGTAAATCACAAGTCATTGAGTTAAATCATAAGTCATGAATCATTTCACTTAACTTAACCTTCCTACTTTAAAACTAATTTCTAATGACTAAAAGTAGGTTAACTTAAGTTAGACAAGGGTCACCATAGCTAGGGTTAGCTTCTAGGCTAATCTACAAGTCTCAATGAGTCAAAGTACAAACTAGAAATCACCAATTCAATAAATTGAAATAAATTCAAATTTTACTAAATGAAAAAAATACCCTCAAGCTAAAATAATAATTAAATCATCCTAATGACATGGTTAGTCTCTGGGTCATGCGGTCTCTAGGGTTTCACTAGCAGCACATCAAAATCATAAGTCATGACTTAAAATAATTTTTAAATAGTTTAAAAATGATTAAAAATCACCAAAAATCATAATGTGAAATAAATATCAATAATTAATAATTATAATAAAGAAATTTCAAAATTACCCTCAATTGGAAAACTGGGTGTTACACTTCATGCGAAAGCAGGGGTACAACATGGAGGCTACCCCGGGTCTGAATCACGACAGTGGTCGGCGATTGCCTCTACTGCCGTCGGCACCGGCAAGGAAACCTCCAGACCATTATCACAAATCCAGACGCGGCCTCGGGTATGTTACACCACCAATAATGCCCGAAAGTTCAGATGAAGAATGCAAGTTGCACTCTCGTTCATCCGAGTCACCCATTTACGACTCTGATAGCAGTATTGGAGATATATTTAGACAGACATTATCTGTCAACATGACATCTGCTGATATCGAAGAGGAAGACGAAGATCTACTTGAACCACTTGAGTTAGAGCCGTTGGTCCAGCAACAAGACGCACAATGGAAGAAACGCTTTGAACTTCCTGATCCTCCTACTGAGGACGAGATTATGCAAGTTAACCTCGGTGATGAATCCTCTCCAAAGCCAATCTTCGTCAGTAAAAACCTGACAGACGGCGAGCGGGAGTCGTTGTTACAACTCGTCAGAGAATACATCGACGTCTTTGCCTGAAGCTATGAAGACATGCCAGGACTAAACCCTGATATCTTACTTCATAAGCTCAACATTTATCCGGACTCAAACCAGTCAAACAACAGCAGCGACGGTTTCGTCCAGACATCACGAATTCTATTGAAGTGGAAGTAAATAAGCTTATAGCAAGCGATTTCATCCGTGAAGAGCAGCACCCAGACTGGGTAGCCAACGTAGTACCAGTCAGCAAAAAGAACGAAAAGATTCAAATTTGCATCGATTTCCGCCATCTGAATGCGGCATGCCCTAAGGATGAATTCTCTCTTCCGATTACCGACATAATGATCGATAATACGTGTGGCTTCGAGCGGATATCCTTTATGGATGGCTTTTCAGGATACAATCAATCAAAATGTCTCTTGATGATGAGAAGCATACGTCATTTCAAACACCGATCGGCGTATATTGTTATACGGTCATACCCTTTGGCCTGAAGAACGTCGGTACTATATATCAACGGGCTATGAGTGTCATCTTTAGAGATCATTTACGTAAGACAATGGAGTATTATGTTGACGATATCGCCGTTAAGAGCTGCTCCAAAAGTGATCACTTACATAATTTGAGAACAGTGTTCGACCTCATGCGAGCGCACAACCTGAAGATGAATCCCACTAAGTCCTTCCTGGGGATATCCAGCAAAAAGTTCTTGGGCTTTGTCATTACTTCCCGGGGCATTCACATAGATCCCGATAAAACAAAAGCAATCCTGGTGATGAGTCCACCAAGGAACCTCCATGAACTCCGCAGCCTTCAGGGAAGACTAGCCTATATCAGGAGGTTTATATCTAACCTCTCAGGGTGATGTCAACCCTTCACTCAACTCATGATGAAAGGTGTCGCTTTCGTATGGAACAAGGAATGTCAGCATGCCTTTGATAATATTAAAGAGTACCTGACGAATCCGCCAATTCTGGTAGCCCCGATCGCCGGAAAGCCCTTACTGCTCTATGTACGGGCGGTAGAACTCCCCCTCGGTGCTTTGCTATCACTGAATAATGATGCGGGACACGAACAAGCCATTTACTATCTCAGCTGGATGATGGTAGGACCGAAATATAGGTACACCGCCATAGAGAAGGAGTGCCTTGCCCTAGTGTTCGTCATTCAGAAAGTACGATACTATGTGACAGGGCAGACCATCCATGTTGTTTCATGAGTTAATCCTCTCAGGGTTCTCATGACCAAGCCCGGTGCACTCAGTTCTCGTCTAGCCACCTGGGCGATACTATTATTCCCATACGTCATGGTTTTTGTTCCACAGAAGGCTATCAAAGGTCAAGCCCTGGCTAACTTCTTAGCAGCCCATCCAGGCTCAGAAACAGCCAAAACTTATGAGAAATTCTCGACGAAGTCATCGCCTCGAACATGACTTCGCATGATGCAATTTGGCGAATGTTCTTTGACAGTACTTCAAGAACATGGCCACAAGGTAATATCGTCGCTGGAGTCAGGGTAGTATTAATTTTCCCCTCTAGGTTGGTGGCCAATCGGGCATATTCTCTTACAGAACCATGTTCAAACAACGTAGCCGAATATAACGCTCTAGTCATCGGACTCCAACTCGTAAAAGAAGTGGGGATCAAGTACCTGGAAGCATATGGTGACTCACAGTTGGTTGTTAAACAGATCCGAGGTTCATACGAGGTTCACAATGAGGGCCTGATTCCCTACTATCAGACAGCAATTGCCATCATTATAACCTTAGAAGGATTCTTTATAGAGCACGTTCCTAGGTTCCAAACTATCGAAGTTGATGCCCTAGCAGGTCTCGCTGCTTTCTTGGCACATCCAAATGATACTCATTATCTAGTCGACATAATAGGTGTCACCCTCATTTCCCGTATTTCCCGTATTTTCCAGTATTTCGTATTTTTACTCGTATCTGGATTTTTGGCCTATATTTTTATTTTTCTCGACTTGTGAAATTTCGGTATTCTCGTATTTTGGGTTCTGTCCTGGCTCGGTTTTATTGGGGATGGTTCGGTTTGGTTCAGTTTTATGTGTTGGAACACCCTAGCCTATACTACACCCTCATCCCCACCACAACTCCCCCTCTTTATAACTCTACCAACCACTCTCTCTCTTCATAACTTCCTCCATTAAATTTCTTCTTCTTCTTTTTCTCCTTCCTCTACACACTCTCCACTCCCTTAGGCAAGTGCATCTTGCCACTTCATGAGAACCATATTTTCTTAGTCCAATTGCTAGATTAGGACATGGGAATCAACATTAGAACTTGCTATTTTGTGATTTGGAGCTTCCTTTGTTCTAGATCTAAGTTTAGCTATTTTCGGATTGTGCATGGTTTGATCTACTTTGGTCAGATTTTCATAGGTTTTGATGCTTCCATGTGGAAGAGCATTCAGTTTCACTCCAGTTAGAACTTTGGAAATTCGGATTTGGAGTTCGGATGACCAAGTTATGGTGTTTTGAAGTTTTGGGTTCACCCATGTGTTCTTGCTGTTTGGAGAAGACAGTGAGCAGTGTGCAGAGCTTCTTAGCTCACGCAAACTGAGCTACGTGCGCTCTTTAGCGCTGCGTACGCTGCCTTGAGCGTGCGTGACTTTTTACGCAGCTGCTCCCTTGAGCCTGCGTGATTTTTTTACGTAGCTGCTCCCTTGAGCGTGCGTGACTTTTCACGCATCTGCTCCCTTGAGCGTGCGTGACTTTTCACGCAGCTGCTCTCTTGAGCGTGCGTGACTTTTCACGCAGCTGCTCCCTTGAGCGTGCGTGACTTTTCACGCAGCTGCTCCCTTGAGCCCGCGTGACTTTCTCACGCAGCTGCTCCCTTAAGCGTGCGTGACTTTTACGTATGCTGCTCCCCTTGAGTGTGCCTTGGTACACAGACTTGAGCGAGCCTTGTGTGCGTGCTTTTGTGCGTACGCAGCTTCCCTGTGTGCGTACTTTTGTACGTATGCTGTCCCTTGACCCCTTGCTTAACCATTGGCTCTTGGAGTTTTGGTTTTATTTCTTTAAGCTTGATATTTTATTAGATATTTTATGCCCATTTTATATCCTTACACCTTTTGTCATGAACTTGATTTTACTTAATATGTTTAGAATGACTATTTTACATGGCTTGATATGATAAGGAACTTACATAATACGACAGTGACCCGTAGTGGTGTACTCCTGACATGACCAACCTGACATGATAGTGGCCCGTGGTGGCACACTCCTGACAAGTATCCTGACATGATTTATCTTGATAACTTGATAGTGGCCCGTGGTGGCGCACTCCTGACTTGACATGACCTGATAACTTAGTTTGACCTATCTTGACACCGTGGGTGGTTCTTCTTGCTTGCTTGTTAAATCTACTTGTCCAGTCTTGCATCATGTCTAGGATGGGACTCCTGAGTACCATGGTCAGGAGTACCTGCTAAAATGGATTATGGTTAATAACTAGAATAATACAGTAGTCATGAAGAGATGACACAGCTACAGGCAATCCCGTTACCTGGGTGCTCCAAGGATTTGTAGCCTGCCGTCGAGTAGGGCGCATTTCCAGCACACTGTCAGGTGTTGCACCCTCTAAGTCACCTAAGGGTACATGTGTCCCCTGGACAATGTACCCACCTGAATTCAACCCTAATCTTTCGTTCTGGGTAACCTGGATGGTCTGCAGGGCTTGTGGCTGTGGAACAATCTCACTGCATCTTGTTAGTAATTAGGCCTGTGATAACCCTAGTTAGTTAAAGTAGTAAGCCGTAGGATCTGCTTGGCCATGATTGATTGAATGAGGTATAACCAGTCTAGCTATGTCTTGATTCCGTACAAGATTGTTTCCTGTCTTGATTTTCTTACATCGTTATTATTTACCGATAAATGGTGGGAAACCAAGTTCCGTTCAGATGAAGGGTTACAACCCTGGTCCTTGTTTGGTTTACGGGTTGTAACCTGGCTATCGAAATAGTTCCATGGTTATCTCGTCGTATATCATCCTGACATGTTTTCGTAATTCTAACTTTGTTATTAGATTATTCTTATGCTGATTGCTGGCTTTTGTTCTTATTTCGTGGCCCCCTTGTGGCACTTGCTCTTTCTGGGGTTGACCCAGCTGGTTTTGTGTGGCCAGATTTCGGAGCAGCTCCCGAGGATCTACCAAGCTTCCAGCCCAATGGTGAACACTAGACGGAAACCGGGCCAAGAGTGGGTTTTCCTTTTTGTTTTGCCCACTTTATTGTAAAACTATTCTTTTGAGGCGTTTAGCCGACGAGCACCTATTAGCTCGATGCATTTTTACTTACTGTCTGCCTACGGGCTGTAAACATGATTAACAAATCCTAGGGTTGATCATGTATGACTAAACTCTTGCTAGTCCTAACATTTTGTAACGACTAGCTTCATGATCAGCTGAATATGTGATATTTGGGATGCCTTATTGTTGTATATTTAATGATCATACATCTTGTGACTTTACTTACTTGCTGTGATTGAGACACTAGGCTTGTTCATGACCATAAGAGACTGATGGCTTGTAGTAAACCCTCATATATCTAGACAGCCGTGACCGTATATCGAGGTGATTTCCATTTCAATATACGTAGCTGGCTATGTCTGCCCCCGCTCTCCAGTATTCTGGTTCTGGGGCGTGACAATAGGCCACAAGTTGGTCTGTTCCAGAAATAATCTTCAACTGGGTACGAGTTACTCTGCCTTTATAACGAATGACATACAAGATTGGAAACGCCCACTCATCGACTTTACATTCTATGGAATTTTGCCAGAGAATGTGAAACAAGCAACTTTAATCAGAAGACGCTCCCTTATATTCTTCTATGGTACGAAGACGAAAATGTTATATCGACGATCCTACGTTGGGCTACTATTAAGATGCCTGTCAAATGTAGAAGCCAAAGAAGCCTTATGCGAAGCTCATGACGACGCTTGTGGGGCTCACCAACCTGGCCCAAAATTGCAAGATCGTCTCCAACGGATGGGTTATTAATGGCCCATAATGGTAGCAGATGTAGTTGATTATGGAAAGAAGTACAAGGTTTGCCAGATCCACGCATATTTTATACATCTGCCATCTAAATTCTTGTACCCGACAGTGGCCTCTTGGCCATTTGAAGCATGGAGAATGGACATCATTGGGCTAATCACCTCGCTGTCGTCTAGAGGGCATCGGTTCATACTTATAATCACCGATTACTTCTTCAAATAGGCGAAAGCTGTTCCGCTGGCAGAGGTTAAGACATCGAACGTGATTAACTTCATAAAACATCACGTCATCTACCGTTTTGGACTGCCCCAGAGAATTATTCACGACAATGGTCCGCAGTTTACCAGCCACACTTTCTATCGATTTGGTGACAAGAATCGGATTTAGAACATGGCCTCGACAGCATATAACCCATCGACTAACGGTCTGGCTGAAGCTTTCAACAAAACCATAATCAAGCTCCTCAAAATGTTCCTGTCTGCAAACAAATGCGACCGGAATGAAAAGCTTGGCGAGTGCTTATAGGCGTATCGTACCACAATTCGGACGGCTACAGGAAATACACCGTTCTCCTTGGTTTACGGAAGCGAGACTATCCTCCCATTGGAGACTCAGATCCCCTCACTTTGAGTGGCCCTTCCTTACCGGTTAACGTCGGACGATAACTACCACCGACGGCTGCAAGAGTTGGAAGCATTAGATGAGAAGCGTTTACAAGCTCAACAAAGCATAGAGCTCTACCAAGCGCACATCTCTCGGGCTTTCAACAAGAAAGTTAAACATAGAATATTCCAAGTCGGCGATCTCGTCTTGGCCATTCACAGACCAATGGTCATGACTCACAAGAATCCCGACAAATTCCAGCCTAAATGGGAGGGTCCGTTCATCATCGATACCGTATTCTCCAACGGCAAATACCGTCTCGCAAAACAAAATGGATACTTGCTCATGATGCCCATTGTTTGCCATTGATTATCAAAGAACAGAACAATTTTATGGGAGGACTGAACTTTAATTCACAATACAAACTCGCTCGTACAAAGAGAGCCTAGGAACAAAACCTAGGAAAAGTAATCTAAGTACAATTATTTAGTTTTTGATTCTGGGAGGTGACAGTAGAGGCTCGGAAAAGTGATATCAACTCTGCCTTACTCCTTGGACGATCGGACGCAACCTTGGTTCCGACGAAGAAAAGCTCTCTCTCTCTGCTCGGATTGCTCTGGGTCTCTGTGTCTCACTTTGTGTGTGTGACTCTCTGTGCCCATACAAAGAAATAATCCTATGCTATTTATAGGAATTTGTGCTGAGTGGGGTATGGCCACATCCTTGTAACTGTGCCTTAAAAAGTGGGCGGATGGGGATTGGTTAAGATTAACCTTGATCTGTTTGTTGGAAATCAATCTGGGCCATTGTGTTGGTTGCAATAAATCTGCATCGTTATGATTTGTTGGTTACAATAAATTTGCGTGGATGTCTTAGTTAATCTTCTGACACGTGTCCCAACTGCCATTATGCTGCGAGCTGCATGAATGGTGCGTCCTGGCAGAGCCGCATGAGGGTGGCCTCACAACCGAGCCGCATGAAGGTGGCCCCACAACCGAGCCGCATGAGGGTGGCCTCACAACCGAGCCGCATGAGGGTGGCCTCACAATCGAGCCGCATGAGGGTGGCCTCACAACCGATCCGCATGAGGGTCGCCTCACAACCGAGCCGCATAAGGGTGTCCCCCATAACCGAGTCGTATGAGGGTGGCCTCACAACTGAACCGCATAAGGGTGGCCCCCATAGCCGAGCCGTATGAGGATGGCCTCACAACTGAGCCGCATAAGGGTGGTTCCCTAACTGAATCGCATAAGGGTGGCCCCCAACTGAATCGCATAAGGATGGCCCCCACAGCCGAGCCGCATGAAGGTGGCCTAACAACTGAGCCGCATGAGGGTGGCCCCCACAACCAAGCCATATGAGGGTCGCACAGGCGGTCCGTATGGAGAACTTCTTTGGAATTTTGTGAACTATGCCGGCTATCTCGGAGATTTTCTCGTTTTTTGATGAGCATGACGCGTCTCTTCATTATGTCAGAGCCGTCAGAACTGTCACTTTGTGTCAGAGCTTTTAATGGCCAGTTGCAGAAAGTAATTGTGGCCAGCTGTGATCGGCCTGTTTTGAGCCGCATGAAGCCACGTGGCTCTTCCTGAGCCGCATAAAAATTCCTGAGCCTTATACGGCTCTCTGGGATTTTTTGAGCCGCATAAAACTCTTCAAGCTTTTGAGTCGTATGCTGAATCTGGGCCGCATATGAATTACTATTCTTTTTCATGCTTCTACAAGACCCCCTTCAAAGTTTTCAATTTATAAAATTGAAATACTTTAAATAAGAAGCATGTCCACGTAAGCTCTACATGTCGCATAGACTTCTCTGGCCGCATAGGACTTTCTAGCCGCATAGGCTTCTCTGGCCGCATGGACTGCTCTGGCCGCATAGACTTCCTAGTCGCATAGACTGCTCTGGCCGTATAGACTTCTCTGGCCGCATGGAATGCTCTGGCCGCATAGACTTCTCTGGCCGCATGTTGTCCTTCATGCCACGTAGGCGTCTCATTAATTGCTCTTGATTTATTTTGATTTAAAGCTGTCTTTTGGGTAGGATCCCAAGAGTCGGCATTAAATATTTGGATTTGCCTTGATGATTCTAAGCATTCTTTTTTACATAAGAGGGGATAAAATCCCAAGAGTCGGTTTTATCTTCTAGGCAGCACATAATTCGAAGCGCCTATCGGTCCACGCGCTCCCTGTCCGCCTAAATATGAGTAATTTTTAGAGAGAGACTCTTTACTCTCTTCTCTTGTTCAAGCCTTTCTCGCCCTAGTTGCCGTCTTCTTCTCCTTCGATCATCGATGGCTTCCAAGACTTCCTATAGTGCTGCGGTGAAGGATAAAGGAGCGGCCTTCTCGTCAACTACGGAGACCCCAGTCCACTCTGATGTTCACCCCGCCATTGATGGTAAGAATGTTGGGAGAAATTATATGAACTCAAAACCCTAACCATCATGGCTACGCCGCATATTTTATGTGCGAGCCTTCTTCATCTCCATTGAACTGTTCAAGTTCATTGTAATGAATCCATATACTGTGCTATATGTGTCGCATGTACATCTTATGTCCGAGCCGCATGGGGGTATGCCTCATGTCCGAGCCGTATGAGAGTTGTCTTATGGCCGCATAAGCACTTTGCAAACTTGGCCGTATGAAGACCCATCTAACAGTGCCGTATAAGCGTCCTTTGAACTGCGCCGTATAAGACCCCACCAAATCAGAGCCGTATAAGCTCTTTTTAAACTGGGCCGCATGAGCACCCGCTAAACAGAGCCACATAAGCTCATTTGAAATGTGTCGCATGAGACCCCACCAAATCAGAGCCGCATAAGCTCTTCTAAACTGGGCCGCATGAGCACCCGCTAGATAGAGCCGCATAAGCTCATTTGAACTGGGCCGCATGAGGCCCCCCTCCCAAATAGAGCCGCATAAGCTCCTTTAAATTGTGCCGCATAAGGACCCGCCTAATCAGAGCCGCATAAGCTCCAAAACTCTAAGCAGTTTTCCCTGACCATCTTCTAACTTGTTTCTTTTGTCCCTTTTTCAGTGAATTTGCCAGTCAATCCTGCCGGAGAGCCCTTGATAGGTCGCGCCCAATCTGCTGTGGGCGTGACGTTCAACCACTTAGTCGAGTATGTGGTGAACCAGCTTCCCAAAGACAAACCGGTGGAGAGGCTGAGAGACATTAAAAACCAGTCCTTCTACTTTCTCTTAGGGATGATGAACTCAGGGCTGCTGGAGGAAAATACCTGAAACCCGCGTTCCTCTTCGGGGATGCCTTAACTGTAAAGTACTTCCAAGTTCTGGATATATCTAAGAGTTAGAGTTTTACTTCCAACGGGATGGCGATCCATATTCCTCAGATGGAGCGT
The DNA here is from genome assembly GCA_029216955.1 of Iris pallida. Classification (NCBI taxonomy): domain Eukaryota; kingdom Viridiplantae; phylum Streptophyta; class Magnoliopsida; order Asparagales; family Iridaceae; genus Iris; species Iris pallida. The sequence continues at coordinate 5,580,226 of JANAVB010033017.1, forward strand.
CACTTCCCACTGTCGTGGTTCAACATGCTGCCGATGGACAGAAGGATGGAGGATTCCTTGACTCCGAGCCAAAATGGAATATTTGTGGGCAAAATTCACTATAATAATAACTTGGGGTCAGTGCACGCGGGCAGGATACCGGTTAGCCGCTGTGTGATGGGGTTGGCCCCGGGCAATTTCTTGAATGTGCAGGGTCCTAATTTCAAGTTCTCTCAAGCTGACACTTTCCTGAACAAGCCTACTCAGAAGGGGTCCTATTCCGTTGGCCGATTGTCGCTGCTGAATTGGGTAAACCCCATCCCTTCGTGGACTAACTTGTCTACGTAGATCACATGGGAATACGAGACTCTCCTACGCGAGATTAGATTCTACCATGCTATTCGAGGCACCTTTTACGGCTTGTCCATAAATAAGAAATTGTTCATGGCTCTGCTGGAGATGTACAACCGCCGTAAAGGGACCTGTTTTACACCCGTAGGGGAGATGGGGCTTGCTCTCCACAAGATGCATGAAGTTTCCAAGCTGCCTTGGGAAAATGAAGTCTTTGAAGTGTATACCCCGACGAACAAAGAGTTCGAGGATTTGGAGCAACGATTCCCGGGCTTCGTAGCTGTCTACCAGGAACTACTATATCACCATAGTACGTACCAGCAGATGTCCAAGAAGAAGGACAATAGCTCGAAAAGGAACCTTCCTCACACTAAGACTTGGCTGAGTTATCTCTTTACGCTAAGCGCTGCAGGCCGGGTTTCTCCCCGATGTCCTTAAACCCGGGAGGATGACGAGCATGATCCCGATAACTCTCTCCCTCCTGTAGATGAGGTGGTGGCGGATCAGCCGCCTGTTGTGCCTGGTCCTTCACGCAAGCGAAGCAGACGTGAGTCCACTGATGGCATAACTTACTCCCAGAAACGGGCTGCGGTTAAGCCTCGCGGGCTGCTCATAAGGAAGAGACGCGATAATGTTGACGCCGCTTCAGAGCACTACCAAAATAACCAACTTTAGCGACGGCCACATCCATCGCTCATCCGTCGGTAACATAAATTACCGACGGAATAGCGACGGATATTTGATGAAAATGGCCGTCGGGAAATACGTCGTCGCTAAAATTTGTCCGTCGCTAAGCCGTCGGACAAATGATTAACCGACGGACTAGCGACTGATTACCGACGGTTGCCTTTCAATGGTTTAGCGACTTGTTCCCGTCGGTTTACATGCCATATAATATTAAAATATCCGTCGCTAAGCCGTCGTAAATAGGTCGGTAAAAGCGTATAAGAGAGGTTCCTGATACGCAAAATCAGTCGCTATTCCGTCGCTATTCCGTCGTTAACCTCGACGTTATAGCGACGGGTAGGGCGTCGGCCTGGTTCTGGAAAGCTTCCATATTTCCAGAACCATGTCGACGGATAATGGGTCGCTAAGCCGTCGCTAGTCTGTCGTCATCCTCGACAGATTAGCGACGAATTAGCGACCCACTATCCGTCGCTAAGTCTCTGGAAACCTACCATATTTCCAGAACCATGTCGACGGATTTGCCGTCGCTAGGTAGTCGATATTCTGTCGCTAATATTCCAGTTAGCGACGGAAATTCCGTCGCTAGTTCGTCGCTAGCTCGTCGCTACCTGCAAATTTATTTCAACCAGTTAGCGACGGATTCGCCGTCGCTAGGTAGTCGCTAGGTGGTCGCTAACTGCAAAATATTTATATCACCCAGTTAGCGACGGATATTCCGTCGCTCGTCCGTCGGTAACTGTAAATATTTATATAACCCAGTTAGCGACGAATTTGCCGTCGCTAGTTAGTCGCTCATCGGTCGCTAAAAGATATATCCGTCGCTAGTTAGTCGCTAGTCCGTCGCTAAATGCAACATTAATTAAAAAAAATTACAGAAACATTCTATTTCCTTTTCGTAAATATTACACATATTCATAATATCCAATATCCAAACATCCATTTACGATCAACAAATATCCAAATATCCAAATTCATAATATCCAATATCAAACAGAAATATCCAAACATCTATGTACAAATATCCAAACACAAATACACAAATTTGAATGTATTTCTAGATTAGTCGCTAGTTAGTCGCTAGGGGCCATGGTAGTTTTCCCGGATAATTTGCCCGAGTATCCGGGCAGCATCATACGGGAAAAACCTACAAAGAAGCAAAGACTGGATTATTAACTTGAATAAATGAAACAAATTTAATAAATTAACTTAAATTTACTTACGTATCACCCGCGGGCCATAGCTCTCGTCGGTTCTCGCCTATCGGCCTCTCTGGAGGCGTCGGAGGATCCGCGGGTCCGCGGATGTACTCACCGGTAGCAGGATGAAGCTGAATCCGGGGGTACTCCGGAGCCCACCCTGCAGTAACTGATGGTGTACCCGCTGGTGCATCCGGGGGCGGAACGGATCCGCTAGCGGATGGAGTCTCAGGCCTCGATGAAGATGAAGGTAGCGCAGAGATAGATCGACGGCGGGAAGAGTCTGTGGCCGGGCTCTCCAGGTCGGGATCGGAGGACTCTATATCCGGGAAATGTGGAAGGCGACCACGACCGCTACCACCACGACCGCTACCACCACGTCCACGGCCAGTGCCGCTACCACCACGCCCACCACGGCCAGTACCGCCACCACCAGCACCACCACGGCCACGGCCACTGCCGCTACCAGCAGCACGAGTGGTAGTGACCATGACCTGTAAATAGAACACATAAATATAATTAACAATATAGAAGTATAAATGAATATAAAACTGAACTAAAATATATATGCCAGCAGCAGGGCGGCGAGTGCCGTCAAGACAATGAGAACTAAGAGTGCCATCTGTAAAAATATAATCATACAATAAGTAGATGATCGAACGACAAAAACATAAACTGAAATAAGAATGTGTCCGTCTAAACTGAATTCACTAAGTTAGTTGTAAGTGCTTCTAATATATACCGATATTTAATCTAATCATCGTTATCGTCCTCGTCCTCATCGTCATCGTCATCGTTCTTATCCTCATTCTCATCGTCGACTTCATCTATATCATCATCCTCATCGTCGACTTCATCTGTATCATCATCCTCATCCTCATCCTCATCCTCATCCTCTTCTTCTTCTTCTTCTTCTTCTTCTTCTTCTTCTTCTACTTCTTCTTCAGGCTCAATACTTGGGACAAGACGCCTCTTTCTCCCCTGGTTGACAGCTAAGTCTTGTATATCAACCTCTTCCTCCCCTCTATTTTCCTCAGCATGAGGTATATCGACATCTTCCACGTCCATGGTATCCGACTGTTGTCCCATGTATTGGGGCTTCTCGATCTGGTCCTCTTGGTATGCTGGGTCTCCAACGTTGAATGTATTTCTAGATTTAATCTTGCATACTGCCCACCAGTCAAATCGATCTCTACGATGCCTTGGGTAGCTTGTATAGTAGACTTGAACAGCCTGACTTGCTATCGCAAATGTGTCGGACCCTCTATACCTCCTGCGATGATTTATATCGACGAATCCAAATTGTTTATCGATTCTCCAACCGATATTTGGTCTCGTATCGAACCACTCACATTTGAACATCACAATATGCATATCATATGGGGCACTATATTGTAAATCTACAATCTCCCGAAGCACTCCATAATAGTCAAAGTCCGGCTCGTCGTCATAGATGGTGCCTCTTATGCAAACACCAGAATTCTTGGTATCGAAGCCGTCATTGAGAAATTCGGCATTTATAGCATGCTGAGTTGACTTAAACTTGAAGCCATTAACGACATAGCCTGACAAAGTCTTTGCATGCTTCTTCGGTCCCAATGCCAAATAACGAATGCTCTCATTTATGAGTGTTGTTTCAAGCAATAAAACCTGTAAACATGTATTGATAATTTAAATATTTTAGCTGCATATATTTTAATGGTAGCCGCATAACATATTATCTCAGTTACTTACGTATTTACGAAACCAGGACGGAAAGGTACAATCAACCTCTCTTTGAAGTCCCTCATCTGTAATATTTGGTGTCCTCATTTTGACTTCACCTCTAAATACACTGTTAGAGAGAATAAAAATAAGTGTAGTCACTTAATTCACCAAATTAGAGATTATAACGAGGCGTAGTCACTTACTTCTCCAAATCTCTCACTTCTTGTATGTCACAATTTAACAAGACATATCGGTGAGCGGTATCATACTCATCGTCGGTCAACCACCGTTTCTTACTAGCCCCAATAGGCTTGTCCCTTAAATTGAATATACCTCCATCCTCAACGTCTTCTTCATTCCTTTGAGGTCTATTTCGATTTGTCTCGACATGAGTATCGAAATAAATGGAGCAGAAATTTGACACCTCCTCGATAAGATATGATTCGCATATCGAAGCCTCTATATGAGCCTTGTTGCCAACTTTCATCTTTAGATGGTGTAGGTACCTAAAGAGACAAATTATCTTGAGAATTAACAATGAATTGTAAAATCCACTTAAATTTCACTTAAATTATATCGATTTTTATTTACCTTTCAAAGGGGTATATCCATCGATAATGAACAGATGCACCGACATGGGCTTCGTATGCTAGATGAATCGGTAGATGCTCCATGCTGTCGAAAAAGCCCGGTGGAAATATTTTCTCTAACTTGCAGATTGTTAAGACAATCTTCTCCTCAAGTTGTACCATATGTTGCACCGTCAGCTTAGTTGAACAGATATCCCTGAAGAATGTAGACAGCTCGGCCAACGGAACCCATACAGCAGAAGGCAACAACTCTCTCAAAGCAATGGGCAGTAATCTTTCCATAAACACGTGGCAGTCGTGACTCTTCATTCCCGTTAGCTTGCGTTCATTGAGATCAACGCATCTAGACAAATTCGAAACATAGCCGTCGGGAAATCTTAAATTAGATATCCACTTGCAGATTATTAATCTATCTTCCTTGCTCAATGTGTATGGCGCTATAGGCTTACTTAATTGTCCACCAGCACCCCTTTGTATCAAGTTCAGATGAGGACGCTTGCATATCTCGGCTATGTCTTGTCTTGCTTTTGGATTGTCCTTCGTCTTTCCTTTAATATCCATGACGGTATTGAAGACATTATCGAACACGTTCTTTTCGATATGCATGACATCAAGATTATGCCTTATAAGATTATCTTTCCAATAAGGCAAGTCCCAGAAGATACTCCGTTTGGTCCAGTTATGGCTTTGTCCGAACCCCTCGACACGATGGTTCGATGGATCTTCCATTGCGGTGGGCAATTCCTTTACAGCTTCCCAAATATCGTATCCCGAAAATCTGGCAGGAGGTTGAGAAAATTCTTGTTTTCCATATCTGAACGCATCCTTATTCTTTCTCCAAGGATGGGTCGCGGGCAGAAATTGACGGTGACAGTCAAAGAAAGAAGTTTTTCCTCCATGCCTAAGGCGGAACGCCTTACTATTTTCCATGCATATCGGACAAGACATGTTGACGTGCGTACTCTATCCCGACAGCATACCGTATGCTGGAAAATCATTGATTGTCCACATGAGTGAAGCTCTCATCTGAAAGTTCTGTTTCCTGGAAATATCATAGGTCGTGACGCCGATCTCCCACAGCTGTTTCAGCTCATCCACCAACGGCTGTAAATATATATCGATGTTCTTCGTCGGATTTTTAGGACCGGGTATGATAGCTGTCAGAAACATATAAGGAGTCTTCATACACATCCATGGTGGCAGATTGTAAGGGGTAAGAATGACCGGCCAGCATGAGTACTGAGATCCCGACTGTCCGAAAGGGGCGAAGCCATCAGCACATAGCGCCAGGCGTACATTTCTAGGCTCTGCAGCAAAATCTGGATGACACAAATCAAAATGTTTCCACGCCTCTCCATCCGAAGGATGTGACAATTCTCCTTCGTCCTTTATGCGTTCTTCGCTGTGCCACGTCATGTGTTCTGCTGTATTTAGAGACATATACATCCTCTGCAAGCGCTTCGTGATCGACAAGTAATGCATATACTTGTAAGGACGTCGTTTTCTAGTCGACTTTCCTTTTCCCTGTACTGGCTTGTAACGATCCGCATTACAGAAGCTGCAACTTTCTGATACGTAATTCTCTTTGTAGTACAACATGCATCCGTTGCGACAACAATCTATCTTCTCGTACCCCAGTCCCAGTTGTCGGACCATCATCTTTGACTTGTAGAAGTTTTTTGGTAGCTCTTTTGATTCCTTCGGTAACACCTCCTTGATTACTTCTGTGATCCGATTATAGCAAGCTTGTGGCAAGTTAAAATCAGACTTTATGTTCAACAACCGCATCGTCACTGACAGTGCGGAATGATTCTCACAACCAGGATATAGAGAAGTATCTGCGTCCTGAAACATGTCATAGAACTCCTTCGCCTCGGGATTAGGATCCTCCGGATCAAAATTAGGCCCTGCCGCATCATACACCATATCTCGTGCAAGGTTCTGCAGATCTCCATAATCAACAGAGCATCCGTGGTCTTCGATGACATCCGTTGCAGCATTATCATCAAAAGCATAAGTAGCAGCTTCCGCAGCCTGTCTTTCCGAATATAGTTCACCTTGCGATGACCACAGGCCGTAATTACGTACGAAACCCTTACGGGTCAAATGATCTCTCACAGTCACCACTTCTTCGTAACGTCTATTGTGACATTTAACACATGGACACTTAATTTTGTTACCGTCCATGTACTGAGCTTTGCTCATTGCATAATTAAGAAATACTTCCACGCCTGCCTGAAAATCGTCACTCACACCAATTCTACTCTCGTGTTGCCGTTTGTACATCCATGTACGATCAACAAAATAACGACTCATCCTCAATTTGGATGTGAAAATCTGTATCGTAAGACAAACTAAACATAAGAATAGCCCGATACCGATACTCATAAATTTGGATTAGGGTTAGGATGTTAGATATAAGTGAACTAGGTGATGTAGAGTACAATATAGGGAACTGTGAATGGACTGAAAGTTGCACATGAGAAGGTTCAATGAAGGGCCCATAAATGGGTTCACATGATAAGTTAGTAAGAATCCACATCACTATACATACTCCCCCGTCTCAGGAGTGTGTCTAGCTCCTATTTAGAACAGCACAGGTCACAACATGTCCAGAATAGCAAAACAGAGCTCTACAATGTATATCGGTATCGGACTATTCCTACGAGTATTGGTATCGGCGATATCAATACTCGTGTGAATAGGAGATTGTAATATAAGTCTAAGCTATCTAGCTAACATGTATACTTGCATTTACATTGTATCATAACTTGTATCTAGTTACCTTGCTAATCAAGTATATACTCTTAACATATATGTGAAGACACTATACTAACATGTATTTAAATCAAGGTTCAAAGTATCGGTATCGGAATCGGTATCGGACTATATATTCCTACGAGTATTGGCATCGGCGATATCAATACTCGTGTGAATAGGAGATTGCAATATAAGTCTACGCTATCTAGCTAACATGTATACTTACATTTACATTGTATCATAACTTGTATCTAGTTACCTTGCTAATCATGTATATACTCTTAACATATATGTGAAGACACTATACTAACATGTATTTAAATCAAGGTTCAAAGTATCGGTATCGGAATCGGTATCGGACTATATATTCCTACGAGTATTGGCATCGGCGATATCAATACTCGTGTGAATAGGAGATTGCAATATAAGTCTAAGCTATCTAGCTAACATGTATACTTGCATTTACATTGTATCATAACTTGTATCTAGTTACCTTGCTAATCATGTATATACTCTTAACATATATGTGAAGATACTATACTAACATGTATTTAAATCAAGGTTCAAAGTATCGGTATCGGAATCGGTATTGGACTATATATTCCTACGAGTATTGGCATCGGCGATATCAATACTCGTGTGAATAGGAGATTGCAATATAAGTCTAAGCTATCTAGCTAACATGTATACTTGCATTTACATTGTATCATAACTTGTATCTAGTTACCTTGCAATATAAGTCTAAGCAATCTAGTATTGGTATCGGCGATATCGGTAGTATCGGCGGTATCGGATCGAAGTATCGGATTTTTTTGGTATTGGAAAACAAATAATTATTAATAAATTATTTACATTTAAAAACATATAATTTATACATTTAGGCATAATTTTAAGTGTTTTAAGTATTATTTCTTAGTAGTTTTGAAATTAAATGAAATTAAATTAAATGAAATAGTATTATTTCTTAGGATCGGGACATGCCAAACCGTATCCGTATCGGGGAATGCAACCCATTCCCCACCCCCCCGACCCCCCTGCCCACATTCAACACCCCCCCCGACCCCCCTGCCCTCTCCATTACCCACCCCCCCCGACCCCCCTGCCCCCAGTCCCCACCCCCCCGACCCCCCTGCCCTCTCCACCCCCCACCCCCCGCCCTCCGACCCCCCTGCCCCCATTCCCGACCCCCCCCGACCCCCCTGCCCCCATTCAACACCCCCCCGACCCCCCTGCCCTCTCCACCCCCCACCCTCCGACCCCCCTGCCCCCATTCCCCACCCCCCCCGACCCCCCGACCCTCATTCCCCACCCCCCCACCCCCTGCCCCCATTCCCCACACCCCCCCGACCCCCTGACCCCATTCACCACCCCCCCCGCCCTCTCCACCCCCCGCGAAGCCGACCCCCCCCCCCACTCCTCCCCCCCCCCGGCCCCAAAACACAAAATTAGAGAGAGAGAGAGAGAGAGAGAGAGAGAGAGAGATACCTGGTAGAGAGAGAGAGAGCCGCGAGAGAGAGAGAGAGAGCCGCGCGCGAGAGAGAGAGAGAGCCGCGAGAGAGAGAGAGAGTTTTGGGGGGAATGAAAAATTCCCCCCCGTCGGTTCAATTTAAGTTAGGGCACAGAACCTAGCGACGGAATAGCGACGGAATAAATTAGTCGCTAAACCGTCGCCAATTAAAAGGTATTTTCCGACGGATATATCCGTCGCCAGTTAGTCGCTAAAGTTCCCGCCAATGTTTTAAAGATTTTGCCGCCAACATTTACGACGAATAAGCGACAAAAAAGAATCCGTCGCTAACGTTCGTCGACTTAGCGACGGAAACCCGACAAATTTTTACATTTAAAATTAGAAAAAATTATGTTATGTTGTCTGTCGCTAATCCGTCGCTAAGATGTCGGAAACTGGTCGCTATTAGCGACGGAATCCGTCCGTCGCTAAACTTCCGTCGGTAAAGTGGGGTATTTTAGTAGTGGAGGTAAATCGAATTGCAACCATCTTCTTCTTTAGTTCTTCTTTTTCTTGAACTATGATCTAATCATTTTCTTTTTCTCTTGTAGGCGTCAGGAGAAGGGGACTCTCCAGAGTCGGCTGCTGCCTCTACGGTCGACCCAGCTCTAACTACTCTAATTAGAGATATGAGTGCCGAGATTCTTACCGTCGGGATTCTTTCAACGACGGCTGAGGTTCGTCCAGTCGTTGACGTCCCAACCCAGGGCTACGTGGGCTTTGCTGAACCCGTCCCCGAGACTGCTGAATTTTAGCCGGATGATGCTGATCCAGTTGTACCTCCTTCCGAGGCGGCTGGGGCAGAGGAACCAGCTGTATTCGGCTCGGATGTCGCTGGTGAAGAGGCTACGGCGACCGTGAGCGAACCTCAGCCTCAACAACTCTCTCCTGGTAAGATATGTCATGTCTTGACTAGTGAGGAGGTTCATTTACTCTATCATCACATCCTTCGGGTTAAGCTGATTGATGGTTGCTTCGGACATACAGGTCCTGCTCCTTCACTGCTAACCACGGACATTATCGGGGGAGAGTTCGCCAGAGGGGATCTGGTGGAAGAGAGTGTGCCTCCTCCCCTTCCAACTTATATTGAGGGACCTCCTGCTGAATTGAGTTCGGGAGAGCAGACGACGGAACGGCCGGGACGGGGAGAAGTGGTCCCTGCACCCTCCTCTGTTCATGTGGATCTGGAGGTCGACCTTTCCTCCCTGCCGAGTCTCCAGATCCTTCGGGTTGCGGAGGAGGAATTGGCCCCTATTCAAGCGTCTTTTCGCTCGAAACTTGTTTCCCTTGTGGCAGGGGCATCAAGTTCTGGTGCATCTTCTTCGACACTGCCAGCTACTCTTCCTTTGATGTCGTCTTCTTCAGAAGTCATGGATGAATCGTCAAAGGATGTGGTTGACAGTTCTACCGCCACCTGAAGCAAGGGGTTGAGGCTGCCGTGGAGAGGGGGACATCTTTTGTCTTGGCCCGTCAATGCGCCCGTGGCCAAATTGAACTCCTTAGAACCCTCCACGGTAGGGCAGGAATAGTTGAGCTGTTGGAGCCCAAATTGCTAGAGGCTGATCAGCTTGTGGCCCAGTTTCAAGTACTGTGGCAAGTTGATCTGTCTTCAGCAATAGATCAGGAGCGTGCCATCCTTATAACTGCCATGGAGAAGGTAAGGGTTGCTCGGAATACGTCCAAGCCGATTATAATGAAGGACCTCCACAATCTGTCTCTGCAGTACGATCAGTTGAGCCGCAGAGGAGAGGATTACATTACTCGGGAAGAGGCCGCCTCCCGTGGGATAATTGATACGAGAAAGCAGATCCTCGAGCTTTAGAAGAAAATGACTTTCTTAGAATCTGAGCTCGAGGCCGCCCACACGGGGAAGGAGCTAATTATTCGGGATGCCGAAAAGGTCACCCGTACTTCTACTGGCTTGGAGCGTGCTCTGAAGAGGCTTGAAGACGGCTGGCAGGCATACGCGCATATGGAGGATGCGGAGAGGTCGACCCAGGAGGCCGAGCGCCGGGCCAAGCGGCGGTTTGAGCGGTCGACGGCCCTGCTGAAGGAACGTCTTAGAGAATTATGTGTCGCCGAACCATAGTCGGCCTTTTTTTCCTTTCTTTCTTTGTTGTTTATCTTCATTTTAATAGGGACACGGTCCCCGAACATGTAGTACTTTTGTTTCTTTCAATAAATGACTATATTTACATTATTCATCATCTATTATGCTTGTACCGTATTTTTGGTATTTATGATATTTGCCCCCACTTGGGGACTTTTTGTGGGCCTATTATCCTTAGTATACCTTAGCTTTAGGTATGGATAATAAGTTTGGTAGAGATACCTAGAACGACTCCGTGGTGAGACATAGAAGTTCTTGGTATTGGGCGAAAGAATGCCATGGAACAGCTGGGCTCCAAAGGCATATGATAATGAGAAAAGAGGCGCATGTACTAGGGGACCCAGTACAACATTTGTGGTTAACTGTGGACATTTGTGGTCAACTGTGGACATTTGTGGTCAACTGTGGACATTTGTGGGCCTATTATCCTTGGCGTACCCTGGTTTTGGGTACGGATAATAAGTCGAGAGAAAACCAACATACTTACTCAGAGGTAATGAGGACGTGGTAAATATGAGGGTTTCTTCAATGGAGTCTTCCTACTCAGAAGTAGTGAGGACGTGGCAGGAGCGGACACCATGAAGGGTACATAGAACAACTCAGAGGTAATATGGACATGGAAGTTCTAGGTGAGGGTGGTTTGTTTTTGATGAAAGTGAAACAACTCAGAGGTGACATCGACGTGGTTGTTTCGGGAAATTTGTGGATCTATTACCCTTTTTATGCATTGAAAGTACGGATAATAGATCATGAGGAAGATGCTCTTTTTAGGAAGAAAGTTCAGAGGTATGATCATACATGACTTACTACCCAGAATATGTGATATAGATTCATTTGGGATGACCAGAGTGTAAGTTCAGCGGTACCTGAGGGCACATAACTTAACAGTCCGGTTGGTTTGGAGGATGTCATTTAGACATAACACTTCTTTAGGAACTTGTTGTTGACAGGCATCATGAGCAAGTCTCTGTTTTGTTTTGAGAGGCGGTAAGCACCATTGGAGAATACAGCTTCAATGATGAATGGGCCTTCCCACTTTGGCTGGAATTTGTCGGCGGTTTTGTGAGTCATAACCATCGACCTCCGAACTGCCAAAACAAGATCGCCCACTTGGAATGTTCTGAGTTTAACCTTCTTGTTGAAAGCTCCCGAGATGCGTGCTTGATACATCTCGATACGTTGTTGAGCTAATAGGCGCTTCTCATCTAAGGCCTCCAACTCTTGTAATCGGCGACGGTAATTATCATCCGTCGTCAATCGATAGGTGAGGGCGACACGGAGCGATGGGATTTGAGCCTCCAGTGGGAGAACTGCCTCACTCCCATACACTAGAGAGAATGGTGTATTCCCGGTGGCCGTCCGGACTGTAGTACGGTACGTCCATAAGCATTCACCAAGCTTTTCATTCCAGTCGCATTTGTTGGAAGACACAAACTTCTTGAGTAGCTTGATTATAGTTTTGTTGAATGCTTCTGCCAACCCATTCCCCGCCGGATTGTACGGTGTTGAAGCAACATTTTGGATTCGGTGTTTGTCGCAAAACCGATAAAAGGCGTGGCTTGTGAACTGCGGACCATTGTCGTGGATGATCCTTCGAGGCAGTCCGAAGCGATAGATGACGTGATACTTGAGGAAGCTGATCATATTTGATGTCCTTACCTCTGTAAGCGGGACAGCTTTATTCCATTTGGAGAAGTAATCTGTAATTGCCAGTATGAAGCGATGCCCTCTGGATGAAGGTTGGCTGATAGGACCAATGATATCCATCCCCCATGCCTCAAATGGCCAGGATGCCACCGTTTGGTGTAGGAATTCAGATGGTTGGTGTATGAAATCTACATGGTCTTGACAAGCTTTACACTTTCTTGCGTAGTCTATTGCATCTGCCACCATCGTAGGCCAGTAGTAGCCCATCCGGTGAAGGCGATCTTGCAATTTTGATCCAGGCTGATGGGCCCCGCAGACGCCGTCATGTGCTTTATGTACAGCTTCTTTGGCTTCTATATTGGACAGACACCAAAACAGTAATCCATCGTATGACCGCCGATACAGCATCTTTGTTTCTGTATCGTAGAAGAATCTGAGAGAACGTCTTCTAAGAGGTGGTTTCATTCGGGTTCTCCGACAAGATGCTATAAACTGCAAAGTCGATAAATGGGAGCCTCCAATCTTGTGTCTCGTCGACCGTCAGGGCAGAATAGCTCTCAGCAAATTGGACGTTGTTCTTGGGACAGACCAACTCATGGCCTATTATGTCCACCAAATGATGAGTATATCTTGGGACCGCCAGGGAAGCGGCCAGTCCTGCTAAGGCGTCGGCTTCAATGTTTCGGAGTCTCGGAACATATTCTATAAAGAACCCTTTCAGAGACGTAATGATGGCGATCGCTACCTGATGATAGGGGATCATGTCTTCATGACGAACTTCATATGAACCCCAGATCTGATTGATGATTAACTGTGAATCGCCAAATGCCTTTAGGTACGCTACTTCCTGTTCTTTTACAACTCGGAGACCGATAACTAAGGCATTGTACTCGACTACGTTGTTTGAGCAGGGTTCTGTAAGAGAATATGCCCGGTTGATCACCAAGCCAGAGGAAGAAATCAGTACCACTCCGTCCCCAACGATAATGTTGCCCTTGGGCCCGGTTCTTGAAGCACCGTCGAACAACATTTGCTAGACGGAATCATGAGAAGCCATGTTTGAATTGGCGACCTCGTCTGGAATCTCTTCATATATTCTGGTTGACTCCAACTTGGATGGGCTGCTAAAAAGTACGCCAGAGCTTGACCTTTAACAGCCTTTTGCGAAATGAAGATCATGTCGTAGGAAGACAATAATATCGTCCAAGTAGCGAGGCGAGAGCTGAGTGCACCCGGCTTGGTCATGAGGACCCTGAGGGGGTTAACTCTTGATATGACATGGATGGTTTGTCCTGTAACATAGTATCGCGTCTTCTGGATAGCGAACACTAGAGCAAGAAATTCCTTCTCCACGACGGTGTATCTATGCTCAGGCCCAATCATCATTCGGCTGAGATAATAGATGGCTTGTTCATGCCCCGTGTTGTTATTTTGTGCTAGTAGAGCATCGAGGGAATGCTCCATCGCTCGTACATAAAGCAAGAACGGCTTTCCAGCAACCGGGGCCATCAGAACTGGAGGATTTGACAGATATTCTTTGATGTTGTCGAACGCGCATTGGCACTCTTCATCCCATACGAATGAGATGCCCTTCTTCATGAGGTGGGTGAATAGTTGACATCGTCCGGAGTGGTTAGAGATAAACCTCCTAATGTAAGCTAGCCTCCTTTGAAGGCCTCAGAGTTCACGGAGTTTTCTCGGGGGACCCATCTCCATGATTGCCTTCGTCTTCTCCGGATCTATATGAATTCCCTGGGCAGTAATGATAAAACCCAGGAATTTTCTACTAGATACGCCTAAAAAAGATTTGGTAGGATTCATCTTCAAGTTGTGCGCTTGCATCAGGTTGAATACCGTCCTCAGATCCTACAGATGGTCTCTCTTAGAGCGACTTTTGATAGCGATGTCATCAACATAACACTCCATGGTCTTACGTAGGTGATCTCTGAAGATGACACTCATGGCTCTTTGATATGTGGCGCCGACATTCTTTAAACCGAAGGGCATGACTATGTAACAGTACACGCCAATCGGTGTTCGGAATGATTTATACTTTTTGTCGTCAGAAAACATCTTGATTTGGATGTATCCTGAGAAGCCATCCATGAATGACATGCGCTCAAAGCCACATGTATTGTCGATCATGATGTCTGTGATGGGAAGAGGGAACTCATCTTTAGGACATGCTTCGTTTAGATTTCGAAAGTCGATGTAAATTCGAATCTTTCCATTCTTCTTGAGGACTGGTACTATGTTGGCGACCCAGTCTGGATGTTGCTCCTCCAGAATGAAGTCGCTGGCTATCAATTTGTTGACCTTAATTCGATAGAATTCATGATGTCCAGACGAAAACGTCTTTGCTGTTGCTTGACCGATTTTGCGTCTGGATGAATGTTGAGTTTATGAAGTACAACCTCGGGGTTTAGCCCTGGCATGTCTTCATAGCTTCGGGCGAACACGTCAATGTACTCTCTGACGAGTTGCAAAAGTGCCTTCCGCTCTTCGTCTGTCAGGGTTTTGCTGACGAAGATTGGCTTTGGAGAGGACTCATCGCCGAGGTCAACTTGCATAACCTCGTCTTAAGTGGGAGCTTCACGGAGTTCGAAGCATTTCTTCCATTGTGCATCTAGTTGCTGGACCCAAGGTTCTAACTCGAGAAGGTCGGGTACGTCTTCGTCTTCTTTATAGGCGTCAGCAAATGCCATATTGACGGACAAAGCTTGCCTGAATACGTCCCCGATGCTGACATCCGAATCAGAAGTTGGTGATCCGGTTGAATGTAAATACCAGTCACATTCCTCATCTGAGCTTTCAGGGGTCGTTGTAGGTGTAACATAACCTAGCCCTCGTCTGGTCTTATTGTAGTAATCCCGTGGTTTCCCAGCCGGGACTGGCAACTGTAAGGGTAACCGTCGACCAATGTTGTAGTTTAAGCCTGACGTAGTCTCCAGATCATACCCCTATTTTTGCATGAGATTACTTGGATCGGGAGCTATGCAGATAGAGGGGCAGTCTTCCGGTGTCGGGATCGAGATCAACTTCTTCTATCCTGAAGGGCTGTGGATCATTCTTCCGACCGAAGATGATTGGATGATCGTTTCCCTCGACTATGAAGCAAGCGTCTTCCACGGAAGTAAGTTGGTTTGCGGTATAGACATTTGTCACTTGTGTGTGTAGGTGGGTGCCTATACCGTGTTCCATAGCATACGTTGTACAAAGCTTATTAAGCTTGAGGTAGTTCAAAGATAGCCCTTTAATGATGAAGTAAGGTATCTTTTTCGGTGGAATTACATTATCTGCGGATGGAACATCAGTGTAAGCAGCCACATACTTGGCCAACTCTAACTCTTCTTCGGCCACCCCTTGTGTTAATGAAGACTGGAAGGATGACCTAGGCAGCTTAATCATCAGGGGCTCCACTGGTGGTGCTGAACGTGGAGTCGTTGGCGCACTAGCGACCCCCCAGTTTGGTGCTCGGTACTGGACGGAGAGTTGTTGGCTTTCTAGCAGTTCCCGGCTTAGCGCTCGGCTGTCGACTCAATCTGGAAAGACGAATCCTCGTTGGCTTCACAGAAGGATTGGACTCTTCTGTTTGTTATTGACCGGCTCTAGGCAGTCTGATTGTCAGCAGCTCCGTAGTGGGTCTTGGCCCTTGGCCAGACCTTGGCAGTCGGATTGTCATCTGCTTCTTTTGTGCAGTGAGCACCGGGAGACCAGTTGCTTCTCTACACAGAGTGGCTATCAGAGGTGCAGTCCTTCCTGGTTTGCGGGGTTAGAGATGGATTCTTAAGGGTTCCTCAGGCCCTATAATGGCCACCGTCTGCTCTTGAACATCCTCGTTGATCAGGTGCCTGTTGGATTTCTCGTACAAGCAAGAATCTGAATAATAGGATTCGACCCCTTTAAAGGGATCAGTGTCGGCAAATTCCGTTCTCACGAAGCCGTGCTTGTGACGAACTTGAAGTACTGGTGCAATATGGAGGGCACGATCATGTAATCATGTATCCACGGATGTCCCAGAAGAATATTATAGGAGGTGTCTGCGTCGATGACATAGCAGGTTACTTCCGACTGAAGGTCGCCAATTTGGCACTTCAGGCGAATCTTTCTAATGGGATAGCTTCTTCCGAAATTGAAACCGCTGATGGCGATGCTGGTAGGAGTTAGCTAATGCATAGGGATGCGTAGGAGGTGGAGCAAGCTCTTCGGAATAATACTTATCGAAGAACCGGGATCAATATACATCCGATCCACCTTGACGTCGCCGATATATCCAGTATAATACAGAGGGCGATCATGTAGGTTGGTTTTAATAAGCATGTCCTGCGGAGTGAACACAATGTTGGGCATGGCTCATGTGCAAGCGCTGTCCTGGAGATCCGCATGCGAGCTCTCCCTAGTAAGATTGACCTGAGCCAGATATGTGTCGACATTCTGGAGTGCCACGCTCAGTACGATGCGAATATCTTTGGAGAGTCTCAGGAGCTCATACAATGACAAGTTGGCCGGTGTGTTGGCCAATTGTGCCAAAATATCAAAATTGTAGGGCTTCTCCAGCCCGTGAGGAGTGTCTTTCTGGAGCGGCTTGTCAAAGCGGGTCTCCTTTGGCTTGGGCTTATCGGCCGACGGAGGCTGAGAAGGTCCTGGGGCATCAGCAGTGGTCGGCTGACGTTCTTCAGCCGAGTTACCCGACGCTGGTTGAGTTTGGGCACCAGACCGGGTAACGACGGCTGTCGCTTCTTCAACGTCGGTCGAGATTGTACGACAGGACTTAACTTTCCTGTCCTTCTTCTTTCCAGTAGAGGGTGATGCTGGCTGTGTTACTTCAGATACTAAGTCCAGGTGGACCCACATGATCTCCCCTCATGATGTGGTGAGGGGTACCAGTCCAGCAGCCTGGTCTGGGGGAGGTGGAAGATTAGCGACCTCCATTTTTGCCCGGGAGACGGGTACTATGCCGTCTTGTGTCCTCGTCAGCAGAAAGCTGCCGAATTGGATCGACACCATGTTGGCGGTGACCGTTACCTCCTCGAAATCAATGGCCAGGGCCTTCGAGTCGATGAGGTTCTGGATGTACCGCTTCAATTGGAAGCAGTCTTGCGTAGCGTGGTAGACGTAGAGATGGTAGTGACAGTACTTGGGGCTCTCCATCTCTGCAGGTCGAGGTTCACGCCTTAGCGGAGGGAGCTAAATTCTGTCTCCTTGTAAGAGTATGTCAAATATTGGCTTGACATGACTATCCTCGAAGGAGTAAGTCATCTACGGCCATTGCTTTTCTGCCTATTTTGGTTCAGGCTTCGGGGCTGTATCGGCCACCAAAGCCTGTTTGCCCTTGTTGTCTCGGTTGTTGGAGGAATTATCGCCTATGTTGTTGTTGGCATTAGGGCGTTTGCCCTTGTCGTCTCCCTCCGAGATATACAATCCCAGTTGGCGAGCTTTCTTCAACTTGTCTTCTGCGCTAGTGGCGCTGATGATGAAAGTCTTTCAGTCCTTTAATTGACTTTCGCCCATCCAGAGGCTGATTGTGGGGAGCAGCCTCTTTTGCCAAATTTTAATTAAGGAAGAGTCCGGGTTACCGGAGGGCAGCTTCATCGCAGTTTGGCAAAACCGCTCAATGTAGTTCCTTGTT
Organism: Iris pallida; assembly: GCA_029216955.1. NCBI lineage: Eukaryota > Viridiplantae > Streptophyta > Magnoliopsida > Asparagales > Iridaceae > Iris > Iris pallida. Next base: position 5,598,389 of record JANAVB010033017.1, read on the forward strand.
AGCTCATTCTCACCTTGAACAACGTCCATGAGGGTTGACATTGTCACATCCTGTCCTACCTCATAAAACCTCTCCAAGAACATACGCTTGAAGCCGACGAAGGAATGGATACAGTTGTCTGGCAAGTTGCGGTACCAGTCGAATACGACCCCTTCTAGTTACCTAATGAACAACCGCATAAGGATAGCGTCGTCATGTGACAGATAATATGTTGTGACCTCAAAGTAGGTCACGTATCGGCTAGCAGAGGTCTTGCCATCATATGGATTAATGTTGAATGGCTTGTACCATGGAGGGAAGGGGACATCTCTCCATGCTGCGGGATACGGCTGCCGTATCCTGAGGTCTTGAGAGTTTTCTCGGGCGTTAAACATTGCCCGAAGCTCTTGGACCTCTCTTCTTGCCTCCCTAGCCTCGTCTGCAGTAGTGGGAGCCGACATTCCAGGTGGATTGTCGTCTGGGGTCGGTGCAGTTGTGTTTGAGTCTGCATTGACGGCGGGACCCAAGCTTGTCGGGCCAGGCATCCTTCCTTGGAGAGTCGGCAGGGCTGCCTTAATCTCGTCTACTGATTTGACCAAGGTATAAAGTTTGGCCTCAAGAGTGTCAAGGCGCTGTCGGTCGCTGGGACCGTCCTTGTCATTCTCAGTCATAAATACTGTTCTCATACGGAAAACAGTGGAAGGAACAGTGGAGGATGTACTCTCCGAATTATACCACCGAATGGAGAAGTCGTCGGGATATGTAGGAATGTTCTCCTCCGGTTCGGACTCGGAGGAAGTGCTACCTCCTGCATAGGAGGTTGCTTTATCTTGTCACCCATAGATGTTTCCAGGGGCGTCTGGTTCTGTTGCATCTGTGGGGGGAACTGTCTCCCGTGGTTGATCTTCTTAGAACACCGGATTATCGTGGATGTTTCGGGGAGTGCTACCCCCAGCTTCGGCTACCCCCAGAGATATAGATGACGAATCTCCAAGTGTTGAAGATTTTGTCTTAGAGCGGGTGCCCTAATAAACTCCTCCTGTAGTGGTTGTGGACAACCGCCTTGATGCAAGTTTCCTGGCCGTGCCGACTGAGATCGTCGGACTGGAGATATTTATTTTCTTCTTGCCGGCAGGGATCTTTCGGACAGAATTGCAGGAGGCGATAAGAAGTGCCTCATCTTTCGAGCTTTGCTGCAGGACCGATCCTGGTTGTTGCAGTCATCGGAAGACGGACTGCCGGTCCTCTTGGACTGCTGTTTTGTTGCAGCAGCAGTTGACAATGACTTGAGTGCAGTGATGTCCATGGAAGGACTCTCTGTACACCAAGTTTTCTTCTCTTTCCTTGCGCTTGTGAAGGATCACATCGTGCAAGTCAAGTGTATCTTGAGCAACCTTTACACTCGTTTTGTGGGCTCGGGAGTCTCGAGCACATGAGTGCGTTGGTATTATGTTTGCTCCCTGATACGGGGAGTCTTGGGAACCACTCTGTCCGTTTGTCGCCGGAGGCTGGACACAGTCGGTTCTGTACAACTTTCCATCAGAGGCCCGCATAACAGTAAGCGGAGCTCTCTGATGGTCAGAGGTTGGGACAGCTGACTGAGCACGGGACGACGAGCCCGCGCTACCCTAGACTTCTTCACTCTAGCATCCAAGGGCGCATAGTAGAAAGAGTCCAAATTGTGCCGCACAAAGTCTGGCACATCCTTATAGGACCATCTGAGGTCAGGACCGCACGAGAGGCTATCGAAGACTGAACCCGAGCCGCATGGAGCAGATGGTCTGCGGCTGGGATTGGTGCCCGCATAGGTTGTCTGCATGCGGCAAGCGTTTGTGGCCGCAAAAGCAGTCTGCATGCGGCTGGCATTTATGGCCGCTTGAGCAGTTTGTACGCGGCTGGAAGCTGTGGCCGCATGAACCTTCTGTATGCTGCTGGAAGTCGTGGCCGCATGAGCCTCCTCTATGAGGCAGGAAGTACAATTGATTATCAAAGAACAGAACAATTTTATGGGAGAACTGAACTTTAATTCACAATACAAACTCGCTCGTACAAAGAGAGCCTAGGAACAAAACCTAGGAAAAGCAATCTAAGTACAATTGTTTAGTTTTTGATTCTGGGGGTGACGGTAGAGGCTCGGGAAAGTGATATCAACTCTGCCTTACTCCTTGGATGATCGGACGCAACCTTGGCTCCGGCGAAGAAAAGCTCTCTCTCTCTCTCTGCTCGGATTGCTCTGGGTCTTTGTGTCTCACTATGTGTGTGTGACTCTCTGTGCCCACGCAAAGAAATAATCCTATGCTATTTATAGGAATTTGTGCTGAGTGGGGTGTGGTCACATCCTTATAACTGCGCCTTAAAAAGTGGGCGGTTGGGGATTGGTTAAGATTAACCTTTATCTGTCTGTTGGAAATTAATCTGGGCCGTTGTGTTGGTTGCAATAAATCTGCATCATTATGATTTGTTGGTTGTGAAAGTCCCAAATTGTTGTCTTGCATGCATCAACCATTTATGAGAGGTTCTTTATGAGATGAGGGTCGTGCAACTACTCGAGCTCACTCAAGATCAAGGCTGGTTTCTTCAAACAGGTATGTCATTCATGTAGAGCTTAGGGCCATTTGCACTTAAGGTTAGATACGGTTCTTGAATATAGAGAGTATCTAGGTTGTTATGTAATTATTTATTTTAAATTAGATTTATGAGATAATTCTCAGGTCCCTGATTAAATGAAGAAACTAAATCTGAACCATTAGAAAAAGCCTTGTGGCTTTAATCTACAAAATTGTTCTAAACAGGTTTTAAACCAACGTGAGCCTCTCCTGGGTTGGTTTTTTCTGTTTAAACAACTTTGTTATCATCAACATAAGCAAACAAGTTCGGTTTTGCCAAACAACTATGTTGTTATCAACTCTATTGTTAAACAACTTTGTTGTTTTGCTAAATCGTTTTTATTATCTAAACAGTTATTTTGTTCAAACAGATTTTGTTTTGACTGAGTATATAAATAGAGCTAAACCTTGAGGTTTGATACACACGGTTCTTCTTTAAAAACTCATAGTGGCTATTCGAAGAATCTGTGCAGTCTTTTTTCATCATACGTTCATATTGTATTGGTGTTGCGCCTGATCCCGCGGAGAACCAGAAGGAGGACCAGACTGCTTTCTCAAGAGCTTGTGGACTCGAGTTTGAGAGATGGGGTTGGTATGGTTGTAGGTGGCTTGCTTATCTTTGTAAGTGTTACATCTTTGAACTTCTTTTGATTATAGTGGATTGTTTTGTTGAGGTTTCAGCCGGGACATAAAGGTCTACGGTTCCTCGTTAAAATTATTGTTTTGTGCTTTGTGTTTGTTTCACCTTTTGTTATGTTTGCCTAATTGCTTCTATATTCATAAATGTTTTAGTTTGTCTATTGTTGAATCTTGTGTATCTACTCTTTTTGAGTACGGGTGATTTTCAACTGGTATCAGAGCCCACCTCTACGCACTGAGAGATCCGTTGATACACTTTTTTTAACAATGTCGTCAAGCAATTATGAGGGTTGGTTAAGTGGAAATAAGATTCCACCATTAACTGGAAAGAACTATCCTCAATGGAAAGTTCGAATGAGAATCTATCTTATGGCTCTTGGGTCGGATGTTTGGAATCTTATTGAAAGCAATTGGGTTGAGCCAATTAAAATTACTGCAGCTACTGCTACTGAGACTGAAAAAAGGGAAATTAAACCTAGAGATGAATATACGGCTGATGAAAAGTTATCGGCTAGCAACAATTTACGAGGCTTAAATGCTATATTTACAGCGCTAGACAATAATGAGGCGAATAGAATCAGTACCTGCACCACGTCTCATGATGCTTGGGAAGCCATTAGACTCGCCTATGAAGGTGATGAACAAGTCAAAGAACAACAATTACAAGCCATTCAAACTGAATTCGAAGATAGTCGTATGCATGAACACGAAACATTTGATGACTACTATCTTAAACTTTCAACAATTATAAATAAAGCAGCTGCTATTGGGTATTCCTATGAAGACGTGTATGTTGTAAGGAAAATACTTAGAACTTGGCCTAAAAGGTTTTACTCTAAAAAGGACGCAATCATGGAAGCTCAAAACATTCAAAAAATGTCTGTTGCTACACTCGTTAGTAAACTAAGAGCCTATGAAGTCTCTTTAGAGATTGCACAACGAGATGAACCTAAGAAGAACAAATCCGTTGCGTTTTCTAGCAAAACACATTCAAAGGCTTACTTTGATGTTTTTGATTGCCATGTTGATGAACACGATTTAAATTCCATAAATGAACACTTAGCCTTTTTAGGGGTGAACATGAAAAAATGGATAAACAAGAGAAACAAATTTGCTCCTTATAATAATGTTTCATCTACTGTTCGGTCCGATAATAATGACAAATCTATGAGTAACACATATACTGCACCTAAGCCCAAATCAAAGTCTGATATGTTTAATCTTGAGTGCTTTAAATGTAAAGGCATCGGTCACATAGCTAAAGATTGTCCCAGTAAGAACAAACCTAAGGTGGTCATGGCGTATTTCTCATTTTCCTCATGGGAGACTGAGTACGAGTCAGAAGATGATGAGGATGTCCCTAGTGAAGAATTTGCTAACTTTGTTTGTTTGATGGCTAAATCTACTTCAAGCATATGCTCTTATGATTCTGTTATGGATCCCGTAGATTGGGAATCTCTGTACCTTATTGAATCTGCCAAAAATGATAATCTTGGACTAACTATGATTACTTTATGATCTGAGATTGACACTCTTAATAAATCTATAATAGCTGGGTTGAATGATATGACTACTTTAGAACGTGATTTTAAGACAGAAAAGGAAATGTTGATTAAAAAGAATGCTGGAATACAAGCTGAACTAAATTCTCTGTATGAAGTCCACCAAAGCACCTTGAATGAACTTGTGTCAACCAAGAAAGCTTTGGAGGACTCTAAAAAACAATTTAGATCTTTTAATACCAGTTCATTAAAACTCGACCACATGATTACTGTTGGAAAACAAACTAAGGACACAAGGGGTCTTGGTTACACTGGACCCACAACTACTAGTGGGGACCCTAATATAACTAAGTTTGTTAAACCAATAGAGCTCCAAGAAAACCTTCCAGTAGATTCTTACACTCACAAAGAAAAACACACTCCTTATTACCTGAACAAATCAAATAAGTCCATGCCTCACAGATATAAGAGAATTCCAGTCTGCTACTCTTGTGGAAAGAGAGGTCATACATTTCATAACTGCTGGTATGAATCTTATTACTCTAATGGTTTTAATTTCTGTGGAAATTTTGATTATTCACATTCCAAAACCTTTGTTCCGTACAGGTTCAGCGAGAACATTCAGAAAGCAAAGGAAACAAAGAAGGCTAGCAATTACGTTGAATCAAAAATTGCTTCAAAACAAATCTGGGTAAGGAAAGATGTAGTAAATGCTCTTGAAACGTTGTCTGAAAATGACATGATTGCCTTATCTTCTATTTTAAACAACTCGAGAGCTGTTTGCCATGTAGCAAGTGTTTGTTTTAATGCAACCTACGATGCTACTGTCTGGTACAGGGACAGTGGTTGTTCACATCACATGGCTGGAAATAAAGAATACTTAACAGATTACACTTCGTATTCTGGGGGTTTCGTGTCATTCGGGGATGGAAAGAAGAGTAATATTGTTGGGAGAGGCACACTAATAAAGAATGGGATACCGACAATTCATGATGTTTATCATGTTGTTGGATGTAAAGTAAATTTGTTAAGTGTCAGTCAAATTTGTGGTCAGTTTTTAGATGTAATCTTCAAACGTGACATATGTCGGGACATTGACAATAACGAAAACTCTGTCATGTATGGAAGGAGAGATTTTAGTAATGTGTACGTTATATTCTTAAGTCCTGTCGATCTCACTTGCCTATCTGCATGAAATAGTGATGCCAAACTGTGGCATCGACGATTAGGGCATTTGAATTATAAAACTCTTGATCTCATTTCCTCTAAGGAATTAGTTAGAGGCTTGCCTAGACTTGGACGGGTCAGAGATACTGTGTGTGGACCGTGTCAGGTAGGTAAACAAACTATAGCTCCTCACAAAAAATCTAATAACATTCCTTCCACTCAATAATTGGACTTAATTCATATGGATCTCATGACTAGTAGGACATTGAGTAGGCATGGTCGAAAATATATTCTAGTTTTAGTTGACGACTTTTCTAGATTCACTTGGACTGCTTTTCTTCGTGAAAAATCTGATACGTTTGAAGCATTTCGAGTTTGGAGTCTTAAAGTTCAAACTGAAAAGGATGTCTCTATTGTGAGAATTTGAAGTGACCATAGTGGAGAATTTGAGGATACAGGCCTTGATGAGTTCTGTGAAAATTATAGTATCCAACACCAATTCTCTGCTCCATATACCCCACAGTCCAATGGAGTGGTGGAACGAAAAAATCATACTATTCAAGAAATGGCACACGTTATGTTACATGAGATGGCTGTACCTAGGTATTTTTGGGAGGAAGCTGTTAGCACAGCCACCTACATCATTAATAGGGTGTACATTCGGCCTATGACAACCCATACTCCTTATGAACTTTGGTTCAATAGGAAGCCTAGCATAAAACACATGAGAGTGTTTGGGAGTCCCTGTTGGATCTATCGAGACAGAGATAGCCTGGGAAAGTTTGATTCTAGAGGTGAGGCCGGTCTATTTTTAGGATATTGCAATAATTAACGAGCCTATAAAGTTCTAAATAAACAAACTAGGGTGGTAGTTGAATCTATAAATGTTGTTGTGGATGATGCTCGTACAGCCTCAAGTATTGATGATGATGGCATTAGTTTTCCATTAGTTGAACAGGCGGATACTTCAAAGAAATCTACTGCTGCTAATAACAATGAGGTATCTAATATTCCTCATGATTTCGATCGGACCATACCTACACCTGATTCCGTTACTCCTCATGTTACTGACGAAGAAATGCACATTAATCACATAAACATTGAAGACAGACCTACTTGGTTAAAAAAAATCACTCATTAAAGGATATAATTGGAAATATTTCTGACTCAATACGCATACGATCACATGCAGCTGATTTTGTAAACTGTGTTTGCTATCTGTCTTCAGTTGAGCCCAAAAACATCAAGGAGGCCCTATTCAATGAGTTTTGGATTTCTGCCATGCAGGACGAATTAACTCAGTTCAGTCGACAAAATGTATGGACCTTAGTACCTCGGCCATCTCATACAAATGTTATTGGGACCAAATGGGTTTTCAAGAACAAAACTGACAGTGAGGGTAAAATTGTTAGAAATAAGGCTAGACTTGTTGCTCAAGGTTACACACAGGAAGAAGGAATAGATTTTGATGAAACATACGCCCCCACCGCTCGTATAGAATCCATAAGATTATTATTGTCTATTGCGTGTCACTTACACTTTAATCTGTTTCAGATGGACGTTAAAAGCGCTTTTCTAAATGGGTTGCTCAAAGAGGAAGTATATGTTGAGCAACCTAAGGGTTTTGAAGATCCACACCATGACAGCTATGTTTACAAATTAAACAAAGCTCTTTACGGATTGAAGCAAGCTCCACGAGCCTGGTATGAAAGATTAGCCATTTTTTTGACTAATAAGGGTTTTAAGCAGGGTAGTGTAGATAAGACTTTGTTCTATAAAAATTTTAACAAAGGCGTTCTGGTTGCTCAAATCTATGTGGATGATATAATTTTTGGTTCCACATCTCAATCTCAGGCTGATGAGTTTGCACAACTCATGTCTAGTGAGTTCGAAATGAGTATGGTTGGGGAGTTGACCATGTTTCTAGGATTGGGTATTCAACAGTTAGAAAAACAGCATTTTTATTTCTCAAACAAAGCATGCTAAGGGTTTGGTAGAGAAATTTGGGCTGAAGAATGCCACATTTGCTCGTACTCCTATGAGCACTTCAACTAGGCTATCTAAGGATGATTCGAGTAAGGATGTTGATCCTAAGTTGTATAGGAGTATGATTGGAAGCTTGCTCTATCTCTGTGCTAGTCATCCTGACCTTTCTTTTAGTGTGGGTGTGTGTGCACGTTTTAAGGCAAATCCAAAAGAAACACACTTATTGGCTGTAAAACGAGTGATTAAATATATTAGTGGTACTTTGAATTATGGATTGTGAAGAACAGATGACAACTCTAGAGGGGGGTGAATAGAGTTTATAACAATAATAGCCAATAAAAATTTAAACTCTTTTACAAGCTGAAAGTAATCAGAGTAAATGCGGAAATAAATAAGGAACAAGAAAGCATACGCAAACACAGCCGATTTTTAACCTGGTTTCCCTCGTGGAGGACTAGTCCAGGCCTGACAACTCTAGCTCAGGATTAAATACACTATTTGTGAAATAGTATTTACACCCCGTGCCTTTTCTTCAGAAGAGCACGTTAACTTCTTACAAAGATCGTAGTGACGATGCTTAGAATTTTCCAAGCGACTTCTTGAACTCTTGCACAAACTCCTAACTGAAAAGTACTGAGCACTTGAGGCTTAGGGAGCTTGTGGCTAGTAGATGAAGAAGGGTATGGCTTGTATAGAGATTTAGAGATAAGAGAAAAGAAGATTGGATGATTGAAAATTAGAGAATTCATGGCCTATTTATAGGATATCAGGTAGGCAGAATTCGGCCAGAATTCTGGTTGAATTTTCAAAAATTTGGCCGTTGGACAACTTGCAACCAGCCAACCCTAAAAATTAGGGTACTGATTTTTAGGAGACAGAGTTCGGCCCAAACTCTGTGTGGAGGCAGAGTTCAGCCCAAACTCTGTCTCCAGAGCACAGAATGGGTCAATGGGTAAATTGGCTTATTTTGGTTTGTGTGGAGCTTTTAATTTTGGGGTATGGGTATAGGTTAAGTCTCAGATGCTCAGCACAGCTCAGTTTACATAAGTCTAGACTAAATAAAATTGTAAAATACAGACTCAAAGATATGTTGCATTACAGGAGCGAGCTGTCTTCTGGCTTGTACTTAATGTAGTCATCATGTGTCGTATTGAATTATCACAAGTATCATATAGTCAATTCTATCAATATTTGGTTGACTGTAATTTTGTGTCAACAATATCCCCCATATTGATAATTGACAAAATGATATTTGTATATTCAATAATCATACCTGGACACATTTAAGAGCAATGGCATAGCTCCCCCGTAATCAGTGCCGAGCTAGCAATAGTTCTCCCGTAAACATTGCTTTGGATCCTGTTGGCCTGATAAAAATATTCTCCCCAAAGCACAGATATAGATACAAAAGAATATAGAATATACCAAAATTTCTCCCCCTTTTGGCATTTAGCAAATAACCATAGACAATAAGAACAGGCAAGCACACCAAAAGATAATAGATGAAACTGCATAGAAACTGATAAAACTACCAAATGTCTCAAGAGTCACAAATAATAATAAGTCTAATACAACCAAAGTGCATAAAAGCAACTATATCAACTAAAATCCAAAATGCATAAGACATAAACTATGATCCTCAGTAGCAGCAGCAAGTAGAATCCATATCCATCATCGAGCTCGTGAAGGCCCAGCGTCGTCTGATGGATCAGTGAAGGAACGACGAGGGTCCACAAAGGCCGCATCCGGATCCAAGTAGCGGATAACCCAAGGGTCATCGATACGATATCCATCGCAAGCATGGTCCCGCTCTATAGGAATAGGCATAGAAGGATGCCGGGACATGGAGTACCGAATATCATGCAGGGAGTTGCTAATGGCACTCATCTGCAAGGTAGTCCGGTAGTCAAGCTGAGTCCAGCAATCATCCTCTAAGGTGAATCGATTACGGAGCATAGTCTGGAGTGACTCAAGAGTGGCAGGAGGAGGAGGATCCTGTCCAAGAGGAGGTACGTCGGGCTCATCATCAGAGTGCTCAGACACCACTAGTGAGCCAACGGCTGCCTGAAGCCGCCGTGCCTTAGATAGGAAGGCAGGGGCAGGTAAGAACTGGCACTCATCAAGGGGTACACGAAAAGTACGAAAGGTCATAGAAAGATATAGTGCATAAACCAAGGATCTTGGTTTCTTCCTAGAATTAATCATCCAGTCCATCATGGTACGTAAAAAATTAAATGGAACATGAAAGTGGAGGTGATACAAAGCCGAGATTTCAAAGTAGGTAACCTCATCAGTGGATCCTGCTTTGTACAGAAAAGTGTTAAAAATAATCTGATGAAGTTCATAAAAGTAGGGATTGAGATACTTGGCCAAAAGCTTGCGAGGACGTGTGTTAGGGGTACACAAGTCGTCCTTAAAGCTTTCAAGGGAAGACCCATCGGGAAATTAAAACGATCGAGCTTCAATAAGTTTTTTCCATGAGTTTGGCTCCGGAAGTTCAAGGTGTTCGGCCAAGTCGAAATCATCGAAAGAAATATTAATGCCTGCAACCCGTAAAAAGATATGTGTATCATCATGAGTTAGGTTGCAATAGAACATTTGTATAGCATTGCGATAAATAACCGAGTTGGTGGTGATAAGTTCATCAAGACAAAGATCATGAAAGAGTGAATCATATTGTGAAAATATAGTGAAATTGATAGGATGACCCGCAAACACCGGACGTGTCCGAAAATCACTAAACCATGCATTAGAAGCGTCAAGTGATACAGATATCCGGTCGTCATACATGTTGGGGTCGAGTGGACGAGGTGGGTTGAACAACGGATGGATAGGTAGTTGATTGGGTTGTTCAACGGGCGGTTCAACACGAGGAGGAGCATTCGAAGAGGACGCACCCTCGGTTCAAAGTCTCTTCCCCTATTGAACAATCGTGGAGCCATGAAATAATAAAAACAATGGAGAAAATTGAGATAGAGAAAAGTGTTGAGATATACCTCAATGTGATGATGAAATATGAAGGAGAATGGTGAGAGAAGCCTTCTCCTTGAGTTTTGAGAAGAGATATGCTCTAGGAAGGAAGAAATAGGGTTAGAGTTTGGAGAAAAGTAGTTTGGAGAAGTTTAGAAGATGGCAATAGAGGAGAGAGAAGAGGGAAAACCGAATATTTGTGTAAGGGTTCGAATGGTCGGAATGGATGTGGGCCATTGGATCAAGTTTTGATCAGCGGCTGAGGCTGCTCCCGGTTCTGGAATAGCTAAGCCAAATTCGGCCCGAACTCTGGATAGGGCAGAGTTCGGCCCGAATTCTGGATTCCGCAACCAGAACAGAAATCAGGCTGTAAAGAAAATTTGATTAAGTGAGAGAGACCAAAAGAATATGAAAAGTAAGTACATATACAAGATTGAGAAAGACCCAAGTGGAGAATGACAGAAAGTTAACTCTGAAGCAAAGTGAAGTTGAAAAAAAACTGAATTTTAGCATGTGATACATAAAAATGAACCATGTAATAAACACGGAATTATGCCATAATTCAATATTTTGAAGCTGCCATGGGTTAGCTGCAGGGGCCGGATCCCAGCTAGCGGTAGTCCTGATGACTAGTGCACCGTGTCGCTTAGGCTTTAACGCCTTATTGTCAGAAGGACCCTTTCGGCTTGTACCCATAGCAATTTCATCATAAAAGAATCAAGACATACTCGATATTTATGCAGGTTATTTAAATAAATAACAACTTCATCCAAAATTCCAAGTTCACGACAGAGAAAATTAAAATGCTCTTCGGATAGTGGTTTTATAAAGAAATCTGCTAGCTGATGATCAGTGTCAATAAATTCTAAGTTAATTGTGCCATTTTGCTGATGATCACGCAAAAAGTGGTGACATATTTCAATATGTTTCGTGCGTGAGTGACATATGGGATTCTTGGTGAGATTTATAGCACTAGTGTTGTCACAAAAGATTGGAATGTGCATAAAAGATAAGTTGTAGTCTTCAAGGGTTTGCTTCATCCACAAAATTTGTGCACAACAATGCCCAACTGCGATGTATTCAGCTTCTGTTGTGGATAGTGTGACAGAATTCTGCTTCTTGCTGAACCAAGAGACTAGAGCTTTTCCCAATAAATGTTACGTGCCACTTGTACTTTTACGGTCGACCTTGCATCCGGCGAAATCAGCATCAGAGTAACCATTGAGGTCAAATGATGTTGATTTGGGATACCATAGGCCCACTGTAACCGTACCTTTAAGGTATCAAAAGATATGCTCAACAGCGGTCATGTGTGATTCCTTAGGATTAGCTTGATATCTAGCACACAGGCAAACGCTAAACATAATATCAGGGCGACTAGCAGTTAAATAAAGTAGACTGTCTATCATACCTCGATACTTACGTTGATCCACAGGTTTGCCGCTTTCATCTAGTTCTAGTTTATTTGTAGTAGCCATTGGAGTGCTGATTGGTTTGACGTTGTCAAGGTCGAATTTTTTTAGCATGTCCTTTGTATACTTCGACTGACAGATGAAAGTTCCATTTGACATTTGTTTGACTTGCAGTCCAAGAAAGTAGTTGAGCTCCCCCATCATGCTCATCTCAAACTCGGTCTGCGTACACTTGACAAAATAGAGTTTATGGAATGAAATGAGGACTTGGTTGCCTAATTCAATTCACATTCGGCACATACAGTGTCCTTTTTGAATGTGATGTCGGGCAAGCCTCTAACTAGCTTCTTAGTCGATAGCCTGGATATAGTATCCATATTGGCATGACCAAGACATTGGTGCCACAGTAATCTTTCATCCTTATGAGCATATAGGCATCTACCTGTATTATTAGTATCTCTAGACATATAGAAAATATAAATATTATCCTCTCTTATCCCTTCAAAAGCAATGTCTCCCGTTGACCTATCATAAATAAAGCATTTATTTTGTCCAAAGTTAATGTCATATCCATGGTCAACAAGATGACTGATGCTGAGCAGGTTATGCTTTAACTCGGTCACTAGGCAGACATCTTTTATTACGGAAGAGGAAGGATGACCAATAATACCATTAGCTATAATATACCCTTTTAGGTTGTTGTCGAAGGATACATATCCTTCTCTCTTCATCAATAGTGATGCGAAAAGATTTGCGACTTCCGTCATATGCCGCGAGCATCCACTATCAAGAATCCACTTACTCTTAGTTGAGGAGGGAAGGTCCACCTATATCAATAGTAGATGTGACCTTTGGTACCCAAATTCTTGAGGGTCCTGAAAAGTAAGTTTTCGGAAACCATGCATATATGTTTCTATCTACTAATCTTCTAACTCTATATTGTGGTGAGATGTGTCCATGTAATCCACAATAAGTACAAATAGCATTCCTATTTATGTTAGAAGCATGAAGATGATGTCTATGTGTAGAGTTAGCATGGTGATGATGTCTATATATAGAGTGATGTGGAGTAGCATAGTGATGATGTCTATATGTAGAGTGATGTGGAGTAGCATGGTGATGATGTCTATATATAGAGAGGTGTGGAGCATGATGATGTTTATATCCATAAGCAGTGTGATGGTGATTTTGTTTTTGTGCAATATAGTGATGATTGTATCTATGTATAGCATGGTGATTCTGTGACATATGAGAATTATTTTTACGTACATGTGGTTTGTGTGCTTTATGAAAGTGTGTGTACATATAAGCATGATTACATGTTGTAGGTGGATGACGTGGTTGACTAGTATGAGTAGTGTCATGGTTTGTGTGTGTCTTATGTGATTGGGTTTAAGGTTGAGCAACATGTTTCCCAATTTAGTCTCTAATTTCTTAGAAATAGCCTGCAGTTCAGCAATCTTAGTATTCAAACCATAAATCTTAGTGATAGAAATCTTGTGTCTACTCTTTTCTTCAGCAAGCTCCGTGTTGAGTGCTGTGAATTCTTGTGTTTGTTGTTCAATATGTGCTTCGGCATCATGTAGGCTTAATTTAAGCTTAGACACCTCATTTGTGACTTCCGTGGGTGAAGTGTCTCTAATGTTATCAAGCAATAAAGAGAGTCTTTGAATTTTGACTTCATGACTTTTGATCTTTTCCTTGGCATGTTTATATTTACCAATGACTTTCTTGTGGTCATCAAGTAAATCGGTGAAAGCATCGCCAAGTTCATCAAAAGTGAAATCATCAAGAGTTTTGTTTGATACCTTGTCGGACGTTGCCATTAGGCATACGTTTGCAGTGTCTTGAGGAGAGTCCTTTTCTTCTTCGGAGTCACTAGCTTTGCTTTCATGCCAAATGCTTGTGTTGGCATATTTCTTTGAGGAAGCCTTCTTGTATGGTTTCTCATAACGGTTGCTCTTCTTTAAGAATGGACAGTCTTTTCGGACGTGTCCAGTCTTCTTGCAACCGTAGCAAGTTGACTCTTCTTCGTCATCATCTTGTGGTTCCTTCTTTCTTCGATTGAAGCGAAGGAATTTCTTGAAATTGCGGACAAGGAGAGCTTGATCATCACCTTCTGAGTTATCATCATCCGCCTCTTCGGGGTCAGCCCTTCGTCGGTGAGCTTTGAGGGCGATCTCCTTAGCCTTAGGAGCAGGCTCTTCGAAGTCTTTGAGGTCAAGCTCATGAGTCATCAGCTTTTCCATCAAAGTCTCCATGGACATAGTTGTGAGATCATTTCCTTCTATGATGGCTGTCACCTTAGGGTTCCATATCTTTGGTAGCCCCCTAAGTAGCTTGCGAATCTTCTCGTGATTTGTATATTGTTTGCCGAGCGAAGATAGGGGATTGATGATGTCGAAGAATCTTGTGAACATTTGCGTGATCGTCTCATTTGGCTTTAACTTGAAACCCTCATATTCTTGAGTGAGATGACTTATCTTCGATTCCTTGACTTGGGTGGTTCCTTCATGCGTTACTTCTAGAAGTCTCCATACTTCGTGAGAGGTAGTGCATGTTGAGACCCAGTTGAACTCATTCCTGTCTATAGCACAGAATAAAGCACTAACAGCTCTTGCATCTAGACTTACCTATTTTTTTTCCTTGTCAGAATATTTGTCATGTGGTTTCTCAACGAGATCACCATTGACAACTATCCTGGTGGGCTTTTTGCAACCATCGGTGACGATGGTCCACAGGTCAAAGTCTAGTGACTTGAGATAAAAGCTCATCCTTGTTTTCCAATAGGTGTAGTTAGTTCCATCAAATAGGGGAGGCCTATGAGTGGACTGCCCTTCACCGTGATTGGAAATCATGGATTGTGTGGTTGCCATGGATCAGCTCTAGGATGTTAGTCCTTGTTGAGAGAACAGAGCTCTGATACCAATTGAAGAACAGATGGCAACTCTAGAGGGGTGAATAGAGTTTATAACAATAATAGCCAATAAAAATTTAAACTCTTTTACAAGATGAAAGTAATCAGAGTAAATACGGAAATAAATAAGGAGCAAGAAAGCATACGCAACCACAGCCGATTTTTAACCTAGTTTTTCTCGTGGAGGACTAGTCCAGGCCTGAGAACTCTAGCTCAGGATTAAATCTACTATTTGTGAAATAGTAGTTACATCCCGTGCCTTTTCTTCAGAAGAACACGTCAACTTCTTACAAAGATCGCAGTGGCGATGCTTGGAATTTTCTAAGCGACTTCTTGAACTCTTGCACAAACTCCTAACTGAAAAGTACTGAGCACTTGAGGCTTAGGGAGCTTGTGGCTAGTAGATGAAGAAGGGTATGGCTTGTATAGAGCTTTAGAGAGAAGAGAAGAGAAGATTAGATGATTGAAAATGAAAGAATTCATGGCCTATTTATAGGATATCAGGTAGGCAGAATTCGGCCAGAATTCTGGTTGGAATTTTCAAAAATTTGGCCGTCGGACAACTTGCAACCAGCCAACCCTAAAAATTAGGGTGCTGATTTTTAGGAGGCAGAGTTCGGCCCGAACTCTGTGTGGAGGCAGAGTTTGGCCCGAACTCTGTCTCCAGAGCATAGAATGGGTCAATGGGTAAATTGGCTTATTTTGGTTTGTGTGGAGCTTTTGATTTTGGGGTATGGGTATAGGTTAAGTCTCAGATGCTCAGCACAGCTCAGTTTACATAAGTCTAGACTCAATAAAATTGCAAAATACAGACTCAAAGATATGTTGTATTGCAGGAGCGAGCTGTCTTCTGGCTTGTACTGAATGTAGTCATCATGTGTCGTATTGAATTATCACAAGTATCATATAGTCAATTCTATCAATATTTGGTTGACTGCGATTTTGTGTCAATAGATTGTGGTATACTTTTGACACTTCTTGTGAGATTTTAGGTTACACCGATGCTGATTGGACTGGACACATTGATACAAGAAAGAGTACTTCTGGTGGTTGTTTTTACATAGGATCTAATCTCACAAGTTGGTTATGTAAAACTCAGAATTCTGTCTGTCTTTCCACTGCGGAGGCAGAATATATTACTGCCGGTAGTTGTTGCACTCAACTTGTCTGGATGAGACAGATGCTTAGTTACTACGGGTTACCTCAAGGTTGTATGACACTTCTTTGTGATAATAAGAGTGCAATCCAAATAAGCAAAAATCCTGTTTTTCATTCACGTACAAAACACATTGACATTCGACATCACTACATTCGAGAACTTATAGAGAATAAGGAAGTAGAACTTAAATATGTGGCCACTGAAAAACAACTTGCGGATTTGTTTACTAAGCCTCTTGACGTCAATCATTTTGAGGAGCTTAGAAGAGCAATCGGAGTTTGCTCTCTGAACTAATCTGGTTCCATTTCATATATCAAGTAGGACTCATGCATTTGTTTTCAAAATTTTCATTCATATATACAAAAATATTTTCATTTTTTTGGATCATGAAGTCTGATTGATGGGTATGATTGATAAATCTTGATAATGATCAGATGCATTACACGCATTCATATTTAATGTCTGATACTGTCAAATTGTCTATAAGTTTGCATAAGTGGTCGGGCTTGATTGATTCTATCCTTATAACACTAGTAAAACATGATCAAGTCGATATTCCTCTACATATTTGATTGGTTGCATAATAAAGTATTATTCATAGTGGTAGATTGATAGTGATATCTTGCCTTGTATTCAATTACTAAAGTTTTAGGAGCACAGGTATGTATCCACCCGAGTTAGTAGGTTCGTAGGGGTTTTCTAAACCTTACAGCCTAAGCCTAACTAGGCTGGGACTTGTCATCCAAAAACTCGTTCAATGGGATGGTTCCTCTCCTTATTTTTTTAATACGGAGGGTATATTATCAATGATATAATGATTCGTAGGGGTATCTTGAAACCCGGCACTATAAAGCTGACTAGCTTGGGAGTTGTCAATCCGTACAAAATTGATAATATTGCCACTCATAACGGCAACATAAAAAAAAAATTTACTCGTTGATTATACTTGGTCATGTTTACCTTGATATATATATATGTATGAGGAGTTGAGACTTGTTGTGAAATTACTCACACACACAACACTAAGTTAATCTGTGCCCGTGCTTTCATTCTTCTAGATGTTTGACAATTATCTATATTTGTATTAATTACTGTGGTGTGTTTGGACTTTACCACATTTTGATATCAAATCAATCAAACATGGCTCATTGATATCTCATATCATCTTAGATTGCATTTCGATTTTTTTGGCCACTTTATTTAACTTCTTTTTCTTCTTCTGATACAAGCTCTGATACGCAGCCTAGAGACGCCTGGCACCGATATGCTCTGATACGAGCTCAAACACCGATACGCTCTGATACGAGCTCAAACACTCTGATACGAGCTCTGATACGCTGCCTAGCTTTGATACGCTGTGTGATACGCTGCCTCTTATGTATGATTACTTGCTGCAAACACTCTGATAATCTTTTCCATATATCGGAACACTTGCTGAAACAGAAATTACATATTGATATTCCACTGTCATTATTCTGAAAGCTTTTCTCTATCTGAAAAAGTTTGAAACTTGATATGTTATTGAATTTCTTTAAACTGACAAGACATTGTATCTAAAACCTGCTTTGCCATTTAAAGATGGAATTTTCAGGTATGCAAAACACATTCAGGGATTAAGTTTCAAAGGCATGACGAACTTAGTCTTGTTGTTGTTTGGAGTGATAAGGGGAGTAGACTTAAGGATATGCGTGTGAATTTCACTTAAACAGAGCTCTTTTTGCTCTTATCATTAATTGATTGTAATATCTTGGATGTAATCATTTTTAGGATTTGGGTAGCATAGGACAGAGCCGGAAAATGTTCATAAGGGTTTTTGATATATGCTACGACAATGGAGGAGATTGAAAGTCCCAAATTGTTGTCTTGTATGCATCAACCATTTATGAGAGGTTCTTTATGAGATGAGGGTCGTGCAACTACTCGAGCTCACTCAAGATCAAGGCTGGTTTCTTCAAACAGGTATGTCATTCATGTAGAGCTTAGGGCCATTTGAACTTAAGGTTAGATACGGTTCTTGAATATAGAGAGTATCTAGGTTGTTATGTAATTATTTATTTTAAATTAGATTTATGAGATAATTCTCAGGTCCCTGATTAAATGAAGAAACTAAATCTGAACCATTAGAAAAAGCCTTGTGGCTTTAATCTACAAAATTGTTCTAAACAGGTTTTAAACCAACGTGAGCCTCTCCTGGGTTGGTTTTTCTATTTAAACAACTTTGTTATCATCAACATAAGCAAACAAGTTCGGTTTTGCCAAACAACTCTGTTGTTATCAACTCTATTGTTAAACAACTTTGTTGTTTTGATAAATCATTTTTATTATCTAAACAGTTATTTTGTTAAAACAGATTTTGTTTTGACTGAGTATATAAATAGAGCTAAACCTTGAGGTTTGATACACACGGTTCTTCTTTA
This sequence comes from Iris pallida, assembly GCA_029216955.1. NCBI lineage: Eukaryota > Viridiplantae > Streptophyta > Magnoliopsida > Asparagales > Iridaceae > Iris > Iris pallida. The sequence continues at coordinate 5,617,143 of JANAVB010033017.1, forward strand.
AAAACTCACAGTGGCTATTCGAAGAATCTGTGCAGTCCTTTTTCATCATACATTCATATTGCATTGGTGTTGCGCCTGATCCCGCGGAGAACCAAAAGGAGGACCAGACTGCTTTCTCAAGAGCGTTGGACTCGAGTTTGAGAGATGGGGTTGGTATGGTTGTAGGTGGCTTGCTTATCTTAGTAAGTGTTACATCTTTGAACTTCTTTTGATTATAGTGGATTGTTTTGCTGAGGTTTCAGCCGGGACATAAAGGTCTACGGTTCCTCGTTAAAATTATTGTTTTGTGCTGTGTGTTTGTTTCACCTTTTGTTGTGTTTGCCTAATTGCTTCTATATTCATAAATGTTTTAGTTTGTCTATTGTTGAATCTTGTGTATCTACTCTTTTGAGTACGGGGGATTTTCAGGTTGCAATAAATCCACGTGGATAAGTCTTAGTTAATCTTCTGCCACGTGTCCCAACTGCCATTATGCTGCGAGCTGCATGAATGGTGCATCCTTGCAGAGCCGCATGAGGGTGGCCTCACAACTGAGCCGCATAAGGGTGTCCCCCACAACCGAGCCGCATAAGAGTGGCCCCATAACCGAGCCGCATGAGGGTGGCCTCACAACCGAGCCATTTGAGGTTGGCCTCACAACCGAGCCGCATGATGGTGGCCTCACAACCGAGCCGCATGAGGGTGTCCCCCCACAATCGAGCCGCATGAGGGTGGCCTCACAACTGAACCGCATAAGGGTGGCCCCCACAGCCGAGCCGCATAAGGATGGCCTCACAACTGAGCCGCATAAGGGTGGCTCCGCAACTGAACCGCATAAGGGTGGCCCCCAACTGAACCGCATAAGTGTGGCCCCTATAGCCGAGCCGTATGAAGGTGGCCTCACAACTGAGCCGCATGAGGGTGGCCCCCACAACCGAACCGCATGAGGATCGCACAGGTGGTCTGCATGGAGAACTTCTTTGGAATTTTGTGAACTGTGCCGGCTATTTCAAAGAATTTCTCGTCTTTTGATGAGCATGACGCGTCTCTTCATTATGTCAGAGCCGTCAGAACTGTCACTTTGTGTCCGAGCTTTTAATGCCAGCTGCAGAGAGTAATTATGGCCAGCTGTGATCGGCCTATTTTGAGCCACATGAAGCCACGTGGCTCTTTCTGAGCCGCATAAAAATTCCTGAGCCTCATGCGGCTCTTTGGGATTTTTTTGAGCCGTATAAAACTCTTCAAGCTTTTGAGCCGCATGCTGAATCTGGGCCACATATGAATTACTATTCTTTTTCATGCTTCTACACCCATCAACGGCAAGTTCCTTAAGAAATATTATGTCTAAAATGATATCTTCCAACTATCTCTCAGATTATGAGTTATGTACCCTCTGGTATCGCTGAACTTACACTCTGACCTCAAATCTTCCAGATTGTTGAGTTATGTAGCCTCTGGTATCGCTGAACTTACACTCTGACCTCAAATCTCCCAGATTGTTGAATTATGTACCCTCCGGTACTACTGAAATTACTCTTTGACTGCTCCGAATGGATTCATATCTCATCTCCTGGTCATATCTATGAACTTCCATATTAAATGCTTTTCTCCACCAGAGTTTGCCTCAAAATCTATTACCCGTACCACTAGTGCGCAGAAGGGTAATAGGTCTATAAAACTTATCCTAATCTATTACTCACACCATCAATACACAAAAAAGGTAATAGGTCCACAAAATTCCCCAATGGAAAAAACAACCATGTCCATATTACCTCTGAGTTGTTTCCCATCCATCACAAACAAATAATCCAATGCATAGAACTTCCACGTTGATAGTACCTCTGAGTTGTTCTGTGTATCCCATTATGCCTACTCCTACCACGTCCTCATTACCTCTGAGTAGGAAGGCTCTATTTTTGACCCATATTTACCACGTCCTCATTACCTCTGAGTAAATATGTTGGTTTCCTCTCCACTTATTATCACTACTCGCATCGCCAGTACACAAAAAGGGTAATAAGTCCATAAAAGTTATTCTAATCTATTACTCGCACCATCAGTGTACCAAAGAGTAGTAGGTGCACAAAATATCATTCAAATCTATTTGCTTGCATTTCCAGATGCACAAAAGGGCAATAGGTCCACAAAAATCTCCAGTAGGATGTTCTTTATCAAACACAAATGTTGTATTAGGCCCTCTAGTACAAGCACCACAAAATACCACAAATAAAGAATAGATTGAACATATTCTGTTTATTCAAAAATAGTTACATTCATAGGGCTACATCGACAGCAGAAAACAAAGAAAGGAAAATCTAGCAATACATAGTTTGGTCAGTTTGACAGCACTTCGTCTTCATCAAAAAGCAGTTTAGTGGCCCTCGAAAGAAGTCATGTTTTACTGCTGAGAAGTAAACAAGGCTGTTGAATCCCCAAGGAGCTGCCTGAAGGAGGGAAATTATAGCATGCTTTCCTCCCCTCCGTATTGCGGATGCCTTAGCCCCGCTCCCCCGAAGGACCATACATTCAAAACATCATCCCTGATGGTATACACAATAGGATATATATATATATATATATATATATATATATATATATATATATATATATATATATATATATTTAAATATATATATATATATATGCAATTCTCATCTTTGATTTGACAAATTTTTGAACAACATATGGCACTTTTCATGCTTTCATGCTTCATTCTCCCCGAAATATATATCTATGGATGTACATAATGTTCTAGCTTCAATTGTACATGAATAATTGCCATAAGAAAGGAATATTTACTGTATTCTCTTCTTCTTTCTGATGCTTGCAGGAGACCAACAGACAAAAATTCCCAGAACTGGCATCGGTGATCTTAGATGTTATGAAGTTGAACTACCTTTGACACACAAATTAGAGAGCTCAGAACTCTTCATGCTTAAAAGGGCTTACACAAGATGGTAGGAAGGGCATTTACACATGAGAGTTGGACGGTGGTGAGACAGAATTCGGAATCGTATCACGAGGGTGATCTCATTCCTACTTCACATGAAGTGTCGTCTCTTCTCCACCAGTTGTATTAACAATAGCTTTTCTTCGAGCTGCTGCACTCTAGGGTTCTCCTCTCGTCTCACTGAGGGAGAAGACCAGAGTTGATTCCGTTGTCTTGCTCGCTGCTTCAGGTCGAGATGACAAGGAACTGGCATCAACAAGAAGATCCAAAGATGTAATAGACCTTCATTTGTTATATTTAGAATGAAAATCCGAGATGTAATAGATTTTCATTAAGATGTATCTATATTTTTAAAGAAGGAATAAAGAATGATTTTCTCTTCTTTATGATTTGATTTGATATAATGATGGAAAACATAATCCATAGGTAATGTGGACGTGAACTCTTCTTTCTATTTTTTATTGATGATCTTCAAATCGGTTAGGACTTAAAGACAGGATATCATGTCTAAAAAGAGGAGATATCTGTGATAATACAGGTTTATTATAAAGAAAAGATGTCTTTTAAAATAACTGGATTTTAAAAGATGGAATTGATGATTTGGATAGACTCTACGGAGATTTTGAGTTTTTATTATCCTGTAGCTTTATTTACGAAAAAGTAAATAAATGATAATAAATGTAGGCCCATTCCCGCAATGAAGTAGAAATGAAAAAGACTGATGAATAAGCATGCCTTTTCAAGGAAAGGTCGCTTCGATTCTCGAGACAAAGAGTAAATGAAGATTTCTTCACACGATGAACGAACATGCCTTTTCCAGAAAAAGTTGTTTCAGTTCCTGGGACAGAATGTTTGGCCTATCTATCTTTAAATAGTGTGGAATTTTTTTCTGAAAGCGTCATTCACCCCTTTTTCTTTCTTTTACAAATGTCTTCAGAAGAAATGGCTAAAGAGACGGAGGTTATCCCGAAGATCGGAGCCGTCCTCGACACTCCTTTAGATGAGCCCCCACCGCCTATTCAGTCAAAATTCAGAGAAAGCTCGACTATCCCTGGACAGAAGCATGACATTCTTGCCAAGCTGGTGGAGCCTGGGAGTACTGTCGAGGTAGAAGCCCTGAGAAAGGCCGCCTGTGAACTGCTGGTGTCATCGGAAAATAATGTCTTCGAGCTTCTTGCGAAATATATTTTCAATCAAGAGGGTTCCGGTCGTCGTTAATTTTATGTATTTCGTTCTGTCTACATTTATGCAAATAAAAAGGAATTTTATCTACATTCTGAGTCTCTGTGTTGATATTTTTTCTTTGTCTTCAAACATAATATTTCTTGAGAAATTTGCCATTAATGGGCATCATGGCGACTCGACCATCCATACCAGTCAATTGATAAGCTCCGTTGGAGAAAACTTTGCTTACAATATAGGGTCCTTCCCACTTCGCTTCGAATTTGCCTTTGCTCGTGTGCGTCATAGTCATAGGACGTCCGATGGTTAGAACTAGTTCTCCTTTTTGAAATGTTCGCACTTTGACTTTACGATTGAAGGCCTTTGATAAACGAGCTTGGTATAACTCAATATATTTTTGATCTAGGAGCCATTTCTCATCAAGCGCTTCAAGATCCTGAAGTCTCAGGCGATCATTATTTTCGGTTGTGAGTTCGTTGGCAATGGCAATTCTTAGGGAAGGGATCTGGATTTCCAATGGTAAGACGGCCTCACATACGTATACCAAATAGAAAGGTATGTAGCCTATAGGACTACATATAGTAGTACGGTAAGCCCACAGACATTCTCCAAGCTTCTCACTCCAGTTTTGTTTGTTGGCAGAAACAAACTTATTGAGGAGTTTGATGATGGTCTTGTTAAATGCTTCTGCCAACCCGTTAGCTGCAGGACTGTAAGCTATAGAAGCAATATTATTGATCCTGTTGTCATCACAGAATTGAGTGAACTTTTGACTGATGAATTGTGGCCCATTATCATGAATAATTAGCCGAGGAACACCGAATCTGTAAATCACATGATGCTTGATAAAGTTGATGACGCTGCTTGTCTTGACCTCAGCTAGAGGTATAGCTTCAGCCAATTTTGAGATGTAATCAATTATGGCTAATATGAATCGATATCCTCTAGACGAGGGAGGGTTGATAGGACCGATGACATCCATTCCCCAAGCTTCAAAGGGCCAAGATGCTACCGTCGGGTGAAGGAATTCTGACGGTTGATGAACGAAGTCAGCATAGATTTGACATGCTCGGCACTTTCTTGCATACTCGATTGCATCAGATACCATTGAGGGCCAATAATAGCCCATACGGCAAATGTGATCCTGTAATTTAGGACCAGGTTGATGTGCGCCACAAACACTGTCATGAGCTTCACGAAGTATTTGTTTTGCATCTTCCCCTGTAAGGCAACGTAGGAGTAAGCCGTTGAACGTTCGTCGGGAGTGTCTTTGTAGTATGATTATAGTAAAATCTGAGTAACCATCGTCGAATTGTTGTAGCCTCTTTGGGATCTTCGGGTAGGATATCATGAACTACAAAGCGAATAAAGGAGTCCACCAGTCCTCACTGATGGCGTAAATTTTAACTGAATTTTTGAATTCCATGTTTGGGCTATTAACTTCAGTATTTAAGTTATTCTCGACATAAAATAACTCTCTACTAGTGATGATGATCATTTGTTACCTTCTGACGGGAATTGCTAATACTGTTACAAGATTAGCAAGAGCATCAGCTTCCGTGTTACATGCTCGGCGTACATGCACAATAAAGAAGCCTTTGAATGAAGTATCCATCCTGATTGCTGCATCATGATATGGAATTAGATCTTGATGTCGAACTTTGTATGTGCCTCTAACTTGATTGACAATTAATTTGGAGTCTCCGTAAACTTCAAGATACTCAATATCTAATTGTTTAGCCAATTGGAGACCAATGAGCAGAGCATTGTATTCAGCCACATTTTTGGAACACGACTCATCTAAAGAATAAGCTCTTTGGACAGCTAACCCTTCTGGTGAGACGAGGATGATTTTGACTCCAGCAATAATAGCATCTTTTGGTCCAATTCTGGAAGTACCATTAAAGAATAAACGCCAAATAAGAATTTCTTTTGAAATCATGTTGGACTCCAAGGTTTCATCTAGAATCTCCTCGTAGAGTTTAGATGTTTTGGGAACTGGATGAGATGCTAGAAAGTCAGCAAGGGCTTAACCTTTAACAGACTTTTGAGGAACATAAACCATATCATATTGTGCTAACAATATGGTCTATGTTGCAAGCCTAGAATTGAGTGTACTAGGCTACTTCATCAGGACCCGGAGAGGGTTAACTCTAGAAATAATATGAATAGTTTGGTCAGTGATATAATGTCTCATCTTTTGAACAATAAACATCAAAGCTAGACATTCTTTTTCTACTGGAATGTATCGATGCTCAGCTCCAATCATCATGCATCTAAGGTAGTAGATAGCCTGCTCATGACCTTCTTTATTCTTCTGAGCTAATAAAGCCCCTAGGGAGTGGTCCATTGCTCGAACATACATCAGGAAAGGTATTCCTGACACTGGAGGCACTAGAAATGGAGTGTTCATCAAGTACCGCTTTATGTCTTCAAATGCTTGTTGACATTCTTTATTCCAAATAAATGACACACCTTTCTTTATGTGTTGAGTGAACGGCCTACATCGTCCAGAGAGATTTGAGATGAATCTCCTGATGTACACAAGCCGTCCCAGGAATCCTCGTAGCTCTTTTAGGTTGCGTGGAGGATGCATCACTTGAATGTCTTTGATTTTCTCAGGGTCAACGTGTATACCTTTAGAGCTAATAACGAATCCAAGAAATTTGCCACTAGAGACTCCCAGGAATGACTTGGTGGGATTCATCTTGAGTTGATGCTAGCGCATTAGATCGAAAATAGTTCTCAAATCTTGAATATGGTCATCTTTTAAACGACTTCTAACGGTAATATCGTCAACATAACATTCAATAATCTTTCATAAATGATCACGAAAGATGGTACTCATGGCCCGTTGATAAGTTGCACCAGTGTTCTTTAGACCAAATGACATGACAGTATAGCAATAGACTCCAGGAGGAGTACGGAAAGATGTATGTTTCTCATCTTCTGGATGCATCTTGATTTGATTATATCCTGAAAATCCATCCATAAAGGACATATGTTCAAATCCGCAAGTATTGTCAATCATGACATCGGTGATTGGGAGAAAGAATTCGTCTTTGGGACAAGCTTCATTAAGGTCTTTGAAGTCGATGCAGACCCGGACTTTCCTTGCCTTCTTCGAAACTGAGACAACATTATCCACCCAGTCTGGATGTTGTTCTCTCTGTTGAAATCATAAACGATGAGTTTCTTAACCTCAGCTTCTATGGCATCTATCATGTCAGGTCGAAATCGACGTTGTTGCTGTTTGACTGGCCTCGCATTTGGCATAATGTTGAGCTTATGGGTAGCGATCTGAGGATCCAACCATGGCATGTCTTCATAGCTCCAAGCAAATATATCAATATATTCCCTAATGAGTTGGATTAGTTCTTGTTTATCCGCTTCAGGGAGGCTTTTGCTGACAAATATAGGTTTTAGAGAAACTTCATCTCCAATATTGACTTGAACGAGCTGATCTTCAGTAGGTGGCTCACGTTGCTCAACACGAAGCTCCTATTTAGTATCCATCCTTTGTGCCCAAGGATCAGATTCAGAAGCTTCGGCAAAGTCTTCGTCATCTTTCGAGAACTCAGCTGTTACGATATTAGAAGATAGAGTCACGCGATGGACGTGCCCTATACTGGTGTCTAAATCCCATGAGATAGAGTCAGAAGAGCTAGATCGTTTTTCTTTCCCGGATTCGAAGGCTTCTGGAGTCGAAGTTGGTGAAGTATAACCTAATCCCCGCTTCGTTTTACGGTTGTATTGTTGTGATTTTTCTTTCGGAGCAGGAATACAAATAGGAGTTTGCCTTCCTTTGTCGCCTTTGAGACTAGCTTTAGAATTATAGCCCATCTTTTAAACGATATCTTTTGATTGCTGATTATAACGACGTAGTTGAAGTCTTCCATTATCATGATTTTCTTCCTCGCTATCGAGCGTGAACTTTTGTTCCATTCTTTTACTAAAAAGTATAGGAAGTTCATCTTTCTTCCTGGAAGGAACTAAGAAGAAGGAGTCGTACATTGGCTCGATCAATACTTCATTTCGGGAAGCTTCAACTGCTCCTATGGCAATTGGTTCGAAGTTATCTAACATTTTTAAATGACATCGAGTATAATAAAAGACATCAGTATACTGTAAAGAAGATGCTACTTTATTGTTTTGTACATCATCATTTACAACATGATTCTTAGCCTTCACAGAAGGCTTAGTAAGGTTGATAACTAGAGAAGGAGAAGGAGAATGTTTGTTACGACGAAGGTCGATAATAAGAGACTGAGAAGAGTTGAGCTCCTTTTGTTCCTTTTCTATAGCAGGAGGCTGTTTGTTATGGGAGGAAAGATGTATAGTCAATGTCTGAGAAGAAGAGGGACAAATAGCACGTCCTTTGACGGGGATCATGAAAACATCTTTTGAAGTATGTTTTCGATCTTTCTCACTATCCATTGCCAATACAACTTTTATGAACTCCTCTTTGTACATTCGAGAGTCCGTAAAATATGCTTCAATGCCCCTGAAAGGATTTAAATTAGCTACTTCCTTTTGGACTTCTCCATTGATATCCACATATTTGAAGCATTGACGTAAAGTGGATAATACAATGTTATGCTCATACAGAAAGGGTCTTCCCAGTAAAGCATTGTAAGAGCCGTGATTATCAATTACGTAGAAAGTAACCTTCGTACGAAGATTGCCTATTTGAACTTTCAGGCAAATCTTTCATAAAGGTTCACTTCTCCCAGAATTGAATCCTAAGATTGTCGTGATGGTTGTTGAAAGATTGTGTACGGGAATCTTTAATGCATGTAGTAGAGTCTTTGGCATGATGCTAAGTGCAGATCCAAGATCAATCAAGATACGATCAACCTTCATTGTATCGACATATCCCGTGAAGTAGAGGAGTCGATCATGACGATTATCTTCCAACATCATATCATCTTGTGTAAAGGTGATGTTTGGCATCAGTTCCATCACACTATGACAATGAAGGCATGTTACAGGCTCTTCCTCTGGCTTCTTGAGAAGTGCTAGACAAGAATCAGCTTGTGTCAAAGCTTCACTCAACGTTTCTCGAGTCTCCCTCGAAAGACGGAGTAGCTTAAAAATTGATAGTCTTGCAGGAGTATTAGCCAGCTAAGCCAGTATATCAAAGTTATACGGTTTCTCAAGTCCCAAGGTTGAGGTCTTTTTCAATACTTTGTTGAAACGGACCGGTTGTTTTCCTTTGTCGGCTGCCGTCGATTTGGGAAGAGTTGGCTCTATTGCGGGTGATGAAGCTGGTAGATTATTGACAGCAGGAGAAGATGGTGCTTGAGGAGCCTCCAGATCGGAAGTAGGGATTTCATGACCTTCCGAATAGTCTCTTAGGTAAGGTTTCCCAGATCTGGTACCAGTTAGGACTTTTCTTCGGATACAGGCTCAAAGGACACCATATTGCAACTCTTTGCCTGGGTTTTATTTCTAAAAGGTTTCTTTTGGCAAGATGGAGAGTTTGTCCAGTAACCCAAACCAACCCGAGATTGGTTATCAAAAAGACATAGAGGAAGAGGTACAGGAGATCCCTTTCCATGATTCAAACCAGAGGCCTTTTGTAGATCATATCCCATCTTTGTCATGAGTCCACGAGATTGTGGACTGTACAGATGGAAAGCTGGCTGGTATTTGGCTTCTGATTTTGACAATATTGTCTTATCAGTGGAAGAAAAAGAAGGATTATCTGCTGCCAAGATGAAGGTAGCAGTTAGAGGTGGAAGATAATGCTCACCAAATGAAATCATATGACATGATTTATTTTTAGTGGCCTTCTTGGTCTTGGGGGAAGAAGATGGTGTTTCAAAGTCCGCCACTAAATCTGGATGGATCTATATGTGTAACGCCCCAGTCCCAAAATACGTAGGACTAGAAACGTAGACATGCCAGCCGTATAATAAATATACGTAAGCTGTAAAATGCAGTAGAACCATGACTAATCTCATCCACACAAAATAAAAGAGTAAAAGATTTCAAATAATGATAATGAATTATCTTGATACATTATGTTGGGCGGAGACAAATCTACTACCAACAAGTAAGGAAAAAAAATACATGGGAAATGAAATGATTTTGGCGAGCGAAGCGAAGACGATCCAAGCGTAATCATCCTCGAAGAAATGGAGATGTTACGGCTAGAGCTAGAATACCTGTGAAAGACAAGAGCACACACCTGGCGAGATAACCAGGTCCTCAGAGGGACGTAACAAGACACATAATATCATGCCCTAAACTGAATAATAAAAGCTCAAAAGAAAAGGATATATGACTAAACAGATAAAAGGTCCTTAACCATTCTATGTGAAAATGCTTTTTGAAGACAACGTTCCACACAAGGGCTTCCGAGACAAGAAACACGACGCGTTAGCGTTTCAACCAAGGTACTAGTAGCATCTAGAGGAAAATAAATAAATGTACGGCACACTAGTCTCTCGGTTGAGTCACTAAAGGCAGCTAGAGGAAAGTAAATGCACGGCACATTTGTGTTTCAACCGAGGCACTAGTGCCATCTAGAGAAAAGTAAATAAGTGCACGGCACACTAGCTCTCGGCTGAGTCACAAATGGCAGCTAGAGAAAAGTAAAGGTGTGAAAGCCCATGCGCCTAATAACTGTCTTCCCCTTTCCCATGCACTACTCGTGCTAAATCCACACCACGATATTTCTAATAACCGCTAAGTCTTCTAGGCAATTATATTAGCAGTTATATCCTAACGCTTGTCCTGTACACACAGATGTACGGTCGGTACGCAAGTCCGAATCTATATGAGACACGTGACATCGTGGCACACAGGTGTCGAGCCAATGAATGTAGCACAAACAAAGGTGGTCCCTTAACTCTAGGCCAAATGCATAAAGAAAACTAAAGTATAGTAATTTGCAACTACATATGGTTTTGAAAGAACAACTTATAAGAAATAAAACATGCATGATATGGAGCAAGAAATTAAACAGTAAAGGCAAGGTGTCTTGTTTGGTAGGACGCCTGGTGTACCGCAATGATCAATGTGGCACGAACTACGACTTCGGGTAATAACTACACAAGGTGACCTCTAATGGTAGCACGGACAGTTCCATTGGGTCCAGAAGGGGCAAATTAGTTAGGGTCGACAAGAGGATGACAGAAATGGCGAGGGAATAGGAAGAATGGGATTGGTCAGGAGCATGGATTGATAATAAAAGGGGTTTGAGTAATACTATATAAAAATTTATAATACTTGAGATTTTATTTTTATTAGTAAAGAAATATATATATATGTGTATATATATTTTGGAAAATACTCAAAAATCCAAAACCGTGATAGGCAAAAACTCTAAGTTTATTTAAAATAGGTTTTCTCGCACAATTATATATTTTCATTGGTTAAATACTTTTTAGGAATTTATTTGAAAATACTTAAGATTTAGTTTATATTTTGGTAAATATACTTTATAGGTCAAATCATTTATAAATAATATTTTGGAATCTAGCAAATCATTTATAATATTGCTATATTTAAAGTAGGTAAACTATTACATAAAAACATTAACAAAAAAATATTTTGGATTTCTGGTCCAATTTTTGAAATTATATATGGTCCAAGCGAAATACTATATTTTATAATTATAGTTTGAAAATTTATAAATAAATGATACAAGAAATAGCCATAATGCTAAAGTAAAGTGGAATTAGTAGTACTACTATTCTTGACAGTATAATACTAATATACTAAACTGTTTACAATTTCATGCGAACATTTAAAAAGAAAAATAACAAAAATAGTAAAATAAAATGAATACATAACAATACCCATACAAGCAATTCACAGTAACTATTGTATTCTCCTTCTTAGTGGCATAGAAACCAAACGAACAAATCATCAAATAAAGGAGTGCAATAAAAGAAGAGAGAGAGAGAGAGTCAAATTTAGAAGAAGAGAGAGAAATATATAGAGAGGGACAGAGGAATTTAAAGAAGGAGGATATATGATGAAGATAAGGAGGGACGAGCAGGGCTCGGACGATCGAAAAGAGGCTAAGGAAGAGGGAGACAGAGTCGTGGAGAACGAGAGGGGGAGCGGTGAAGCTCGGCCGCACTGGGCCGAGGTCGCGGACGCCATAGCGGTGCTGGGGTGTGCTAGACTGGTGGAGAAGGAAGTCGGAGGGGACGGAGAACACGGCAGCGCGCGGCAGTCGGAGCGGCCTGCGGTGGCCGGGGGCTGAGGCGCTGGCCACCAGTGGTTGTCGGTTCCGACGCGGAGGCGGAGGACAGGGTTTCGCACGTGGTTCGAGGGGCTTCGGTGGATGCGCTTCTTGGGGACAGCAGCTGAGCACGGCACGCCAAGGAGGAGGCGGCGTCGGTGGTGGTGGTGGTGGTGGTGTTTTTGATTTGGTTTTATTTTTGGGGTTTCGGATGCACGACCGATCATGGTGGCGGCTGGTCGTGGTGGCTGTGTCGATAATAGCGATAGTGGTGGTTGCGGCGGTGAGGTACTGGCCGTGGGTCATGAGGGGATCGGTCGCAGGCAGCGAGGCGACTGCGGAGAGCACGGTCGGTGAGGTCAATTCGCTGGATGGGGAGAATGGGACGACGATTCGGCAATTCGAATCGGACCTAGGATCGCGGCTACGACAAGGTAAGTGGTGGTGGTGGTGTATTTGTTTTCTTGTTTTTCTGGTGGTGGTGGGTTGGGCGTGCCGTGGCGGTGGCTGTGGCTGTAGTTCGGTCATGGTGTTTTGTGAAGGTGTCGGTGACGGTTTCCTGTGGTGGACACGAAGTGAGTTAAGGTCAAGATTTAGTGCTCCGACTAGGCTGGGAAGGGCTGCTGTTTTGATGGCGGGGAAGGTCTCAGTTGGTCGGGGAGTTATAGTAGTAGTGTAAGATTGCGGGGGTGGTGTTGGTAGGCTGGGGACAGGGGCTAGTTTTCGTGAAGTCGACGATGAGATGGTGATGGGGCGAAGGTGGTGATGGCGATCGACAGGAGGCAGAGTAGCGGAGACTAGGCTAGGGCTAGGATTAGGGATTTATTTGTGTCGGGGTTTGTCCGACATGGAGAGGTGAAAATGTATTTGTAAATATGGAATAAGACGGGGAGGGGACACGGACACGATGTACGGTTGTTGTGGAGGAATATTTGTGGAGTAATTTTGGTTGTAGAATTATGGAAGAAGAGAATATGGAGCCTCTCCTTATATAGGAGGTGGAACTCCTTGTTGGATAAGAAGTAGGAATTTAAATTCTCCATTTAGATAAATCCCTATTTTATTTTTAAATCAATTCAAACTAATATCATTCAATCCAAATCAAAACTAATACCATTCAATCCAAATCCGATTTAAATCTTAGGTAAAACTTATCTTCAATTAGAAATCCATAAATTAAATCTTAATTTAAGTTACCATAACTAATTAAATATTAAATCAACAAACTTCCAATTTATCTTTTATAACTATACAATAATCATTATTAAATAGTTTCGAAAAATGTAATAAATATTTAAATATTAATAGGAAATTCTTGGAATTACTATTTGTATAATAAATGATTAAAACTTCAAAATTATGAATAATAATTCAAAAATTACTTTGGTAGTAAAATTAAGAGAGAGAATGATAAAATAAAATTTGAAATTTAAATCATCTACACGAATCAAGTTTCAGGTACTTCGCATTCAACTAGTACAAATTATTTAGGTATATATTATTTTTGAAATCGGTATAATTAAATAAAAATTGCCACAAGTGCGATGAAATTTTCTATTTCAAACAAAACAAAATAAAATATTTACTATACTAATATTGGAATGAACTATGTGTTTTTTATATTAATAAAATCCATAAATAAAATGTTTTTAAAATATGTACCTCGCATATATTAGCACTCGACGAGTAAATACGAAATGCGACGTACAATACACAAAACAAAAAAATATAGTTAAAATTAGGGGGTTTACATCCTACCCAGCTTCCAAGAATTTTGTCCTCGAAATTAAAAATAAGTAGGGGGTTGAGAGGGTACAAGGGTATATCAATGAGAAATAATCGAATCACGACATTCAAAACATGCATTAGAAAATCGCAATTTTGATAACCACATAAATAAATCACAAATTTAATTTAGGGAGTAATTGATGGTTGCGTGTTAACGCAAGAAGAGACAAAGATTAGTGGTCAATAAGGGGTGGTAATTTGATTTGAGATTAAGGATAGGTGATTTCCTAAGGAGAAGATACTCGTCTAGGTTTAGAAGTATGGTTAAGGGAAATGGTTCTAATCCTTCCTAAGTTTTAAACAATTTAGAAAGTCATGATAATAGATTGAGGGTTGAAGGAATGGCCTCTAACTTGAGACGAGATTGAAGTCACCTAGGTTGGTCCATGGCTAACTATCTTGGCAATGGATGGTGGGGCAACTAAGGTGATACTCGGGTCTATCTATTAAGTACGAGTCTTCGTCTAAATAAATGAAGGATGAAAACTAATATGAGTCCAAAGAAGTTGTTTTCGAATACCAATATGTGGTTCAAGGAGCATGAGTAATTCAAATAGAATTGACAAGGTTGTCGCAGATGGGACTCTAGAGGACAAGTTTAGCTATGTCCCCATCCACGTAGAAGATAGATAAACGCGAACTAAAGTGCACTGGGTTGATCAGACCATCATGCACCGGTTCTGACTAGACAATTTGTTAGTGAGTGCGCTCAATAGCATAAGTCGTGAACAAGCTCAATAGACGGTTAAGCTTGCAAAACTAGATTATAGTAGCAACATTAGTCAAGATGGTAAAATCATAGGCACGTGAGATTTAGGTTGAAAGGAAGTAGAGTTTGGTCAGAGTCCTTAAAAATCTAGGTCATGTCCTATGTTGATACCTATACAGTCGTCCTACTGTCTACTTGTCTAAGACTTGGTCAAGGTCATAAGGAAGGTTAGGTCGTAAGACATTCTACCCAACTTGCAAGAGTTAAACTAGTAGGGCGATGGAACGATGGGTCATGTCCACCTAGTATGGGTTACCTTATTAATCTCTATCAAGCATGAAAGAAGGGCAAGAATCACGATTGAAGGGATCAAGCAAAATGCAACTCGAGGAGTCAAGCAAAAAGGTGGTCAAGTATGTAGATGAGATCCTAGACTCTAATCCTATACGCAGGCTTGCTTGGTACGGTAAAGTAACCAAATAATTTATCTTGACCTGCATAGGCCACCATAAAAATATGTAATACCCCAGTCTAAAAATACGTAGGACTAGAAACGTAGACATGACAGCCGTATAATAAATATACGTAAGCTGTAAAATGCAGTAGAACCATGACTAATCTCATCCACACAAAATAAAAGAATAAAATATTTCAAATAATGATAATGAATTGTCTTGATATATTATGTTGGGCGGAGACAAATCCACTACCAACAAACAAGGAAAAAAATACATGGAAAATAAAATAATTTTGGCGAGCGAAGCGAAGACGATCCAAGTGCAACCATCCTCGAGGAAATAGAGATGTCACGGCTAGAGCTAGAACACCTGCGAAAGATAAGTGCACACACCTGGCGAGATAACCAGGTCCTTAGAGGGACGTAACAAGACACATAATATCATGCCCTAAACTAAATAATAAAATATCAACAGAAAAGGATATATGACTAAACAGATAAAAGTAGCTTAACCATTCTATGTGAAAATGCTTTTTGAAGACAACGTTCCACACAAGGGCTTCCGAGACTAGAAACACGGCGTGTTAGTGTTTCAACCGAGATACTAGTGGCATCTAGAGAAAAATAAATAAATGTATGGTACACTAGTCTCTCGGGTGAGTCACTAACGGCAGCTAGAGGAAAGTAAATGCACGGCACATTTGTGTTTGAACCGAGGCACTAGTGGCATCTAGAGAAAAGTAAATAAGTGCACGACACACTAGCTCTCGGCTGAGTCACAAATGGCAGCTAGAGAAAAGTAATTGTGTGAAAGCTCCTGCGTCTAATAACTGTCTTCCACCTCCCCATGCACTACTCATGCTGAATCCACACAACGATATTTCTAATAACCGCTAAGTCTTCTAGGAAATTATATTAGCAGTTATATCCTAACGCTTGTGCTGTACGCACCGATGTATGGTCGGTACGCAAGTCTGAATCTATATGAGACACATGACAATGTGGCACACATGTGTCGGGCCAATGAATGCGGCAAAAACAAAGGTGGTCCCTTAACTCTAGGCCAAATGCATAAAGAAAACTAAAGTATAGTAATTTGCAACTATATATGGTTTTGAAAGAACAACTTATAAGAAATAAAACATGCATGATATGGAGAAAGAAATTAAACAGTAAAGGCAAGGTGTCTTGCCTGGTAGGACTCCTAGTGTACCGCATTGATCAATATGGCACGAACTGCGACTTCGGGTAATAACTACACAAGGTGACCTCTTATGGTGGCACGGACAGTTCCATTGGGTCCAGAAAGGGCAAATTAATTAGGGTCGATAAGAGGATGACATAAATGGCAAGGGAATAGGAAGAATGGGATTGGTCAGGAGCATGGATTGATAATAGAAGGGGTTTGAGTAATACTATATAAAAATTTATAATACTTGAGATTGTATTTTTATTAATAAACAAATATATATGTGTATATATAATTTAGGAAATACTCGAAAATCCAAAACCGTGATAGGCAAAAACTCTAAGTTTATTTAAAATAGGTTTTCTCGCACAATTATATATTTTCATTGGTTAAATACTTTTTAGGAATTTATTTGAAAATACTTAAGATTTAGTTTATATTTTGGTAACTATACTTTATAGGTCAAATCATTTATATATAATATTTTGGAATCTAGCAAATCATTTATAATATTGCTATATATAAAGTAGGTAAACTATTATATAAAAACAATAACAAAAAAGTATTTTGGGTTTCTGGTCCAATTTTTGAAATTATATAAGGTCCAAGCCAAATACTATATTTTATAATTATAGTTTGAAAATTTATAAATAAATGATACAAGAAATAGCCATAATTCTAAAGTAAAAGTGGAAATAGTAGTACTACTATTCTTGATAATGTAATACTAATATACTAAACTGTTTACAATTTGATGCCAACATTTAAAAAAAATAATAACAAAAATAGTAAAACAAAATAAATACATAACAATACCCATACAAGCAATTCACAGTGATTGTTGTATTCTCGTTCTTAGTGGTATAGGAACCAAACGAACACATCATCAAATAAAGGAGTGCAATAAAAGAAGAGTAGAAGAAGAGAGAGAAATAGACAGAGAGGGACAGAGGAATTTGGAGAAGGAGGGGAAAAGATGAAGAGGAGGAAGGACGAGCGGGGCTCGGTCGATCGGAAAGAGGGAGACAGAGTCGTGGAGAACGAGAGGGGGAGCGGTGAAGCTCGGCCGCGCTGGGCCGAGGTCGCGGAGGCCATGGCGGTGCTGGGGCGTGCTCGACTGGCGGAGAAGGAAGTCGGAGGGGGCGGAGAACACGGCAGTGCGGCATGGTGAAGCAGCGTGCGGCGGTAGGAGCGGCCTGCGGTGGCCGGGGGCTAAGGCGCTTGCCACCAGCGGTTGTCGGCCCCGACACGGAGGCGGAGGGCAGCATTTTGTGCACGGTTCGAGGGGCTTCGGTGGAGGTGCTCCTTGGGGATATCGGCTAGGCGCGGCACACCAAGGAGGAGGCGGCGCCGGTAGTGGTGGTGTTTTTGATTTGGTTTTATTTTTGGGGTTTCGGATGCGCATTCGATCATACTGGCGGCTGGTCGTGGTGGCTGTGTCGATGATAGTGATAGTGGTGGTTGCGGTGGTGAGGTACTGGCCGTGGGTCCTGAGGGGATCGATCGCAGGCAGCGAGGCAGTTTCTGAAAGCACGGCCGATGAGGTCAATTCGCCGGATGGGGAGAATGGGGCGACGAATCGACAAATCGAATCGGACCTAGGATCGCGGCTACGACAAGGTAAGTGGTGGTGGGGGTGTATTTGTTTTTCTTGTTTTTCTGGTGGTGGTGGGTTGGGCGTGCCGTGGTGGCGGCGTTGGCTGTAGTTTGGTGATGGTATTTTGTCAAGGTGTCGGTGACGGTAGGCTGTGGTGGACACGGAGTGAGTCAGGGCCAGGATTTAGTGCTCCGACTAGGCTGGGAAGGGCTGCTATTTTGATGGCGGGGGAGGTCTCGGTTGGTCAGGGAGTTATGGTGGTAGTGTAAGGCTGCGGAGGTGGTGTTCGTAGGCTGGAGACAGGGGCTGGTTGTCGTGAAGCCGATGGCGAGATGGTGATGGGGCGAAGGTGGTGATGGCGGTCGACAGGAGGCAGAGCAGCAGAGACTAGGCTAGGGCTAGGATTAGGGATTTATTTGTGTCGGGGTTTGTCCGACACGGAGAGATAAAAATCTATTTGTAAATATGGAATAAGACGGGGAGGGGACACGTACACGGACACAATGCACGGTTGTTGTGGAGGAATATTTGTGGAGTAATTTTGGTTGTGGAATTATGGGAGAAGAGAATATGGAGCCTCTCCTTATATAGGAGGTGGAACTCCTTGTTGGATAAGAAGTAGGAATTTAAATTTTCCATTTAGATAAATCCCTATTTTATTTTTAAATCAATTCAAACTAATACCATTCAATCCAAATCGGATTTAAATCTTAGGTAAAACTTATCTTCAATTAGAAATCCATAAATTAAATCTTAATTTAAATTACAATAACTAATTAAATATTAAATCAACAAACTTCTAATTTATCTTTTATAACTATAAAATAATCATTATTAAATAATTTCAAAAATTGTAATAAATATTTAAATATTAATAGGAAATACTTGGAATTACTATTTGTATAATAAATGATTAAAACTTTGAAATTATGAATAATACTTCAAAAATTACTTTGGTAGTAAAATTAAGAGAGAGAATGATAAAATAAAATTTAAAATTTAAATCATCTACACGAATCAAATTTCGGGTACTTCGCATTCAATTAGTACAAATTATTTAGGTATATATTATTTTTGAAATCGGTATAACTAAATAAAAATTGCCACTAGTGCGACGAAATTTTCTATTTCAAACAAAACAAAAAAAATATTTACTATACTAATATTGGAATGAACTATGTGTTTTCTATATTAATAAAATCCATAAATAAAATTTTTTCAAAATATGTACATCGCACATATTCCCACTCGACGAGCAAATACGAAACGCGACGTATAATACATAAAATAAAAAATGTAGTAAAAATTAGGGGGTTTATAATATGATCTCCCCTTTATCAGTAGACAGAGGAACAAGACCATCTATTCGTACAGGTGGAAGATTAACAATTTTGAGAGTAGTTCTCGGAATGGGGATGACGTCGTCCTGTACAAGTTGAGCTAGAAAATCTCCAAACTGTAAAGAGACGACATTAGCTGTTACAGTTTTCTCGTCTTGCTTGAGAGTGATTGCACCGGAATTGACCATCTCTTGAATTTTACCCTTGTGCACATAGCACGCTCGAGTTAGATGTCCAATAAACCTGTGGTAAACACAATATTTAGGATGGTCAGTCTTACCAACTTCATCTGGCCCTTGATGAGACAATCAAAGATACTCATGATATCATCTTCATTAAAAGAGTATTCTTCTTTTGGACGAGGTGCCCGTTGTAGTGGTGCTGTAGGGGTAGATAGTGGCTGATTTATATTGATGGCTAGGACTTCCTTGCCTTTGAGGTTAATGGCCTATGTTTTCTTATGCTTACGATTGTTCTGACGGCCATTATTATATGGTGTAGCACGTTCATCTTTGTCAAGATTAGGCATTTGAATGCCTAATTGCTTGAATTTGTCAGTGCTCTATTCTGCGGCTTTGGCGTTCATTATGAAAGAAGGCCAATCTTAGAACTGTGTTGATCTTGTCCATATGCTGATTATAGGCAACAGGTTTGATTTACAAGTGTCTATAGTCAAAGCATCTGGAGTTCCGAGAGGCATTTTGAGTGCTTCAAGACGGAACCGTTCAATAAAACGTTCAGTCATTTCATTATGTCGTTGTTTGATTTTGATGAGAGCAGACATAGTCATGTCATTGGTTCCCTCATAAAATTATTCCAAGAACATTTGTTTGAAGCCAGCGAAAGAGGTTATGCACCCATCTGGTAAACTACTATACCAGTCATATGCTGCACCAGCTAAACAGCCAACAAAACTCTAGTAAGAAGAGCATCATTTGGTTGAAGTTGATCAGTAATTACTTCAAAGTGATTGAGGTATTTACTTGGAGACGTGCTGCCATCAAACATCATAATAGTAGGGGGTTTGTATTTAGGAGGAAATTGGACCTCTTTCTATTCTATGGGATAGACTGTTTGATCCCAAGCTTCTGTAGGCCATCCTTCTATTTGAAAGCTTCAAATTGAGTACGAAAAAGTTTTACGACCTCATTGGCATCTCCTGTTGATTATGGAGTAGTAGATTGATTCAATGTGTTAGGAGGGGGTACTGCATGATGTATACCACCCCCTGCACCAGATTGACTTGGAATATCCTGTGCAGGAATGGAAGCAGTATGAGAAGATTGTACCCCCAGATCAATATTGGTGGGAACTGATGTTGTCACAGGTTCTTGAGTCCAAACCAGATTTACAACTGGTGGAACTATATGTTGTGCCATAATCACAGCATGTATGCCTACCATCGCCTCAGCCATGTTCTTCAAACTAGCCTCCAAAGCAGCAATTCTCTGCTCTTGACTGGAAAAAGTAGAGGTATCTTGATCTCCTATGATGGCATAAGCAGTCACGTCTCTAGCTTTGAAGACGAGCTAGTGGAAAGAATGGTCCTTTCAGAACTTTCACTGTCAGCATCAAAGTCACAAAAAGAACTATCCCCAGAATAAGTGATAGGGATATCTTTTTGACTGAAGGAATCTTTGTTTGAATCAGGAAGATTCCTTTGACCGATTGTGTCTCGGCTTCTTGATCTAGTATATTGGTATACTCCTTTTTTGGATTTGTAAATCTGATCTAAGTATTGCAGACTAGGATTGCGGGTACATTACGTCTTGAACGTTTTCTACCCCTAGTGTTTCGAGATGTCATGTTGACAGGAGCAAAGAGTAATTCACCTTCGTCCATAAGGATTGGTTCAGGAGTCTGAACATAACTCAAGCGGTCAAAGACGGACCGCTTGGCTGACTGACAACAATATTTGATGACAACTTCATGATGGTGGTTGCAATGATGTTCTTGCTGTTGGACCACCACTGGACGGGATAGATTTGCAACCTTCCGCTTCTGTATTAAGAGTTCAGGGAGGTCACTAACAGGACGAGAAGAAGTTGCAGGAACGTAGTCTTTGATGATATTCGGGACATGGTTCCTGTTCCTGAGGTGTCCTATACCTTAAGTGTACAAGGACGTGCTAAGCTGGTTAGCATAGGTCACAGGATCTTTCACCTCAGCATTCTTCTTTTGGTGCAAGTTAGCAACTGGTGGCGGTTGCGCTTGATACATCTTATGATTTCCCGAGGTTAAGCCTAATTGGCACATGTTGATATAAGTGTGTAAGTCTGACAGAGGAGCTACTTGTGGATCTACTTGAAATACTAATAGTTTGCCTTGTCGAGAACATGAAATATAGAAGGTTGGTAGATCCTGCCCTAATCTCTTTGGAGTAGGCATAATGCCCTTTTGCATGGAAGGTTTATTCTGAATAGAACCCATCTTCCTGACAGAGATTTGGTTGTCTCTGTTATGGATAATAGAATCCTATTTGCATCAGTAGTACTTTCCATCCAGTCAATGACTCGAGCAGAATAAGGAAAGGCTAAAGAGCATTTTTCTTGATTTAGTAGCTTCTTACTAATTTTATAGATTGGTGACAAAGAGGGAGTCACTAAACAGTGTTTGTCTTTACATTGCGCTAGTACAGTAGCATGTGCAGGTTGCGCCAGAGCATGAACATGCATAGGTTGTGCCAGAGCAGGAACACGCACAAGTTGTGCTGGAGCAGGAACATGTGCAGGTTGCGCCAGGAAAGAAAAGGCCAAAGGAGAATTTCCTTTGTTTTAGACAGCAGTGTGTCGAGATAGAGTCTCCTTCGATTTCAAAATCAAAGAAGTGGAGGGATTATCCAAAAGGTTGTTTTCCTTAGGTTGTGCCAAAGCAGTGACGGGCGCAAGTTACACAGAGGCGAGAACAGGTGCAGGTTACGCCAGGGAAGAGAAGGCCAAGGGACACTTTCCCTTGTTTTGGACAGCAGTGTGTCGAGACAGAGTCTTCTTCGGTTTTAGAATCAGAGAAGTGGAGGGATTAGCCAAAAGGCTGTTTCCTTTAGGTTGTGCCAAAGTAGTGATGGCCACAAGTTGCGCAGTGGCAGGAGATTGTACCGCCGAGGACTTAGGAGTCCAAACAGAGCTTGCCTTGCTCTTAATAGTGACATCAGTGCGCTTGGCACCCCCAGTATTGATCATGGTCTCGTAGTCTGTCTGGTCGACTTGAACGACCAGGGACTTCTGCGTCTTGCCGATTGACGCAATATCACATTGAGTTGTTACTTTTTTGTCCGAGAAGAAAGTCGTATCCAGCAGTGTCGCTATTTTGTTTGCAAAGAACAAAATAGTTTTATTATAAACTAAGAAAAAGGGTACAGGAGTACAATTGATTTCTGGAAAAGTACAAGTATAGGAATCTGATCAGAAGACGATCACTTTATCCCTTGGACGATGTTATATTGAAGACACGAGCCTCTAGAGGATGCAACAGCACTTTAACAGGAGATTATGATCACTATTGATGCTTTAAGATTTATGTGAAACTCTATTTATAGAGTTCTTAAAATAACTGTTTAGCAGTTATTATGGATTGTGCACGCTTTAGGTTGCGCGCCTCCTGTTCACTTGCAAAAACGGTTGCACTAACTGCTATGGACGCGTGGCATCATTTTATTGAGATACGCATGGTCGTGAGCAGTGTGGTGGACACGTTCTACGAAGTTAGTGGCTTGCACGTCACGTCACTCTGTCATGAACACCATTTGATCACCTTGCACGTGTTTCATCAGGTTATGCGTGGGCACAATGTAACAACCTATGCAAGGGGTTTGCACAAACTGCTGTAGACGCGTGGTATCGTTTGATTGAGATGCGTGTGGTTGTGGGTAGTGTAGTGGGCACGCTCTGCATAGTTGATGGCTTGTGTGCCACGTCATCCTGTTTTAAAATAAGAGTTGATCAAGTAGCGCCAATTTGTCAGGCTGCACATAGGCACAACTCAATGATTGGCACCTTTGACTAGGTCTTCTATGCTGTAATGATTAATCATCGTGCCATACAGTGACTTGTACGAGCCAGCTGTCAGCATAAATTACATGCTGATAAAATCCTCTCCAATGCCGCGTGGCGTGGGATTCGAATGGATTTTCCTTAATCTCTGTGCTGTCAGTTGTCAGATAATGATAATGTCATTATAGCTTCTCGAAGAAGTGCGCTACGTAGCTCTCGCACAACCTGACTCCAGCACAACCTGGCGTTGGCGCGGTCTGATGCTGCACAACTTGTTTGTTTGGCACAATACAATATCTTGGCGCCATCTGATGGTTAAACACTTTAATGGGTGGCGCATCTTAATTTTTAAGCTCTATAGTGGTAAAGCAAGTGTCAAAGCTGTATGAGATATACCAATACCTCCTCAACAATGGGTGGTCACTAGACTAAGTCAATGCAAGAGAAATAAATAAAAGCGAGAAAACGACCGATAGAGTCGCTTGCACCCAGGTGTGACTTGGACGCACAGTTTTAAAATAACAATAAATAAAAAATGCTAAAAATGACAATTGAAAATAAGAATATGTAAATCACAGAGTAAGGTGGCAATGTATCTTACCTGGTGGTACGAAGTTGGCAAGTCCAAGAATCATAATGTCAGCAAAAGAAACGTCACAATCTCTAAAAAACTTCGGATGCTGAAACAAACATCAAGAACGTCTCGGAATAAGTAATATACCTAGGAAACGCTCGTCAAAAGTCCAATTCTGGAACAGGGGCAAAATTGTAATATCAGGTCAAAACGATATCCGTTGTTGGACCCGTTTTGCACCGATATGCGTGCCAATGTCTATGGTCTCTAATGTCATCAAACTACATGTCTACGGGTCTAGTTTGAGGAGACGAACTCAAAAGTATGTCCAATTTTGGATTTCGATTAGCCGTGCACAAAATCGCCCATTGGGTCGGGTTGCGGGTCCCGTAAAATTTTGCGTTCCGATCAACCTTCTAAGAATCGGACCATACTTGGCATACAGGACTAGAAAATTGATGCGGTCCTGATGGCACAAGTTTCGTGTCGATCTGACGAACGTGCACAAAGTTATGGCCAAGTTTGCAAAATATCGATATGGGGATATCTCGAGAGATACGTACTGATTTCGTCGCGCACGCACAATAAAATCGAGTTTCGTCAGTCCCCATATGTCAGTAACATCCATACACGCCTTTCGATGCATATGGTGCGCGACCACGTCGTCCGGTTTGTCGGGGCGCACGCCATATCTGACAGGTTTATAGAAATTTCCACAGTTTTAAATAAGTTTTTCTCCTAACTTTGACATCAAATAATTCCTTGTACACTCAATAAAATTTCAATCTACAAATTTGGTTTTACTCGGGTATAGGTTGTCTACCTCTAAAATAAATTTGTTTTTAAAAACCCTAGTATTTAGTTCAGGATTTGGCTTCCAAATTGGGGGACTGGGGTGGTAACTGTTCTGTTCTTCGTCCATTTTTTGGCTCGATTTTGCGTCGAGCTCGAGGTCAATCCCGGGTGCGACGTCGAAATCCCTCTGATGGGATTCGAAGAGGTTCATAGGGTCTATCCCTACCAGTTTATAGATTGCAATTTAACGAATTATGTACGAAGAAACCAAGCGACAAACATAGTACCTTAGTCGGGTTCCACACAAAGCTGCCTCCACACTCGGGTTGATCTACTGCTTTCCGACAACCTAACGGCTGTGCTGGTGTTCTTCTGACGTCGACTAGGTGCTCCTGATGGTCGCAGGGAAGCTTGGGAGGCTCGGGACTTGGCATTTGGGTATGCGATCACTTTTACGGACGACGCTGCTTTCGAACTTCTTAAGCCTGGGTTCAGAGTTTCGAGTGTTAATCTTTTTCTTAATAGGGTTTGGATGAGGGCTATATGTAGAGATAGAATTGATAGGGTTAAGGAAATGTTGATTTGAATTTGATCAAATCTCCAAATTGTTGTTCGCGAAACAGGCTTGGTAAAGTCAGGTGGTTTATATTACTGTTCCTGCGGGGAATAGTAATATATACTGATATAATTTTTATTTTTTTTACTTAACATATATATATATATATATATATATATATATATATATATATATATATATATATATATATATATATATATATATATATTTTATATATATATATAAATATATATATATATATATATATATATATATATATATATATATTCATGTATATACACACACATATATACATGTGCTGTCATTATTTACTAGAAATTCATAAAACTAAAAAAAATACACACTTAATTCAATATATATATATATATATATATATATATATATATATATATATATATATATATATATATATATATATATATATACTAGGCCAAAGTCAACTCTTGGTCAACTCTGGTCAACCCTAGAAGTCAAACTAGGTCAACCAAGTCAAACCTAAGTCAAACAAGTCTATACTAGTCTAACTAGTCTATTCTAGGTCTAACAAGGCTATACAAGACTAATCTAGACTCTATACTGGTATTCAAGCCACCCATAATCCATAGGCTATATCATGCCTATAACCAAACCATAAATCACATACACAAGTCAAAATATATATCTAAAATATTACACACATTGATATATTTATATAATGTAATATAGAAATACACATGAGCATATAGGTTACCTATAATGTATATCACACATACAATATATGTCAAATATATATATTAGTACACACACATTGACATATTATATATAGAAAATATATATATATATATATATATATATATATATATATATATATATATATATATATATATATATATATATATATATATACACAAGTATATATAAATGTATCAAATATTACCATAAATATCACAGAAAAATTCCTAAAATACTATAATTCCATAATAAATGAAATAAATACATCTAGAAAATTTAGGGAGATTACATTTTTTCTTCGGTTATGTTGATAACCACCCGAGATATCGATAGAGAGGAATCTCAACAACCGCCAGCAATAGCTCTCACCGTGCAATGACAGCAGTTTCTTTTATATCTTAAATCCTAATGCACATCGAATATGTGCCCCCTCCCCTATAAATAGAAGAAGTTTTCCTTCGATAAAGAGGCTTTGAAATCTTCAACTTCGGCATCCTCTTGATTGGTAACCCTAGAGTTTCAATCACCAGCACCAGAAAGCCAAAGCAAGTTCAACTCGTTGTCAGATCGTCAATGGAGTAAAGGAGCCGCTGCAGTGCTCAATCTCCACCGCCACACTTTTCCAGAAATTTTGTACATAGATCTGCAGTTTAGGAATCGATTGTACTCTTTTTACGTTTAAAGTTCATATAACCTTTTGTCAAGGCAAACAAGATGTCGAATCTGCTGGGGACTTCCTTCTCCTCCAACGAGAAGGTAGTGGCGCAATCTGACGACAACTTACTGGGATCTTCCCAGAAGACGGTGGTCGTACGTTTCGACCAACAAGCTTTTGAGGATATCCTTTCTGAGGAGAAGTTGAGTCCTTCGAAGCGGTTCATAAAACCGAAGAAGACTCGACGCACCTGGATGCCGAAGACGGCTGCGACGAGCAGCACAACGGAGGGGACTGCGCTCCAGAATCCCCTGATCGACGAAGCCCCGAAGAAGATTTTTGTTACTACCTCCATGCCACCTCACTTGATTCCCACACAGGGAAAGCATAGCGAAGAGTGCGTCTCTTCTATGGCAGGCCTAACAAAGGCACAACGCTGAAGGAAGCGCGCAGTAGCTCAACCTCTTATAGAGGGAGCGGTGCAGACAAAAAAATCTATCTTTGACAGAATTGACTACCCATCAGGTATATCTATATTGGACTCTGAACGTTACGCACGTCCTAGAGGTAACATAAAGAGATCCAAGACAACACGTGCCCTACGCGGCCAAAGTGCTATGCCAACCACTACATTGGATTCTGAATACTACGCACCCTCTGGGGGTAGTAGGATGAAATCCAAGGCAGCGTGCGCCTTGTGCAACCAACGTGCTATGCTAATAGTCGACCAAAGGCCCGCATTGGCAGTCACGCATGCAGCCAATGAAAAGTTATACAAAACTGGTTCGAGTGCCTCAACACCTTGACCGATAGAACCCCGCTGTCACTTGAGCACTCATGTGCACAACTCGAGCTCGGGGGTACACTCTACTAAGAAAGACTCACGCGAACAGTGTTCCTATGAGCATTGAAGGAGTCTACCTCATCAGTAACTTTCTGATCAGGACTTGAGCGTACTTCACATGTAGGAACTCGGAGGAGGGAAGCTATCTCTGTATCCTCACTCTTGCATACAGCTTCCCTACGCATGTAATGGAAGTACAGAAATGAAGACCCCAATGCTTTCCTATAAGCGTAAAGCAGAAGAGGCGCGTGCGACGCAAGGAATACCTACACGAAGGCATACTTGCACCCAGATCACCATCAACTATTGCTATCACCCGGTAACCACATCGCCACCGAGGAGACTGTCCGTCTTCCAAAGACTGCAATCAATGGCGACTGTACATCAGGGACTCGACCGGGGGTCGACGAGCGAGGAAGAAGAGGAACTCCATGTTGCTCCATGCAATGCGGTGCGGGGTTCTCCATCTCTCAAGCATCTATCAAAAAATTCTTCTACCTCGGCCAATAAGCCCAAGAGGCAGCTTGGGAGTAGCAAAACGAAAGTGCCCAGCACAGGTGTGTTCCAACATACGCGTGTCAAGTCTGTCTCCTTGCCGCAAGGAGATGCCACATCATATGCTTGGGGTGGCTAGTCCTCCACCATCCATTCGAATTCAACGAAGGATTGTATGACACAGATGCCTCCGTAGGCGCAGCTAGCCAACAAACTGGGGGTAGCAACTACAATGAGTCTAAGGATGATTACAACCTTCCAGTCTATCCTAAAGTTGATGGGCCTCAGGCACCCGAGTCGGAGAGCGAGAGATCCACTGTCCCTTCAACTCATCCATCCATGATGTCCGTGTTCATAGCCGATGGCGACAACGAGAAAAGCAGTGAAGGCTCTAGTTTGATAAAACGTATAGAAGCTCTCGAGACGAGCCTAAATATGTTGAATACTACTATGCAATCTTTACCTTCTATCGTCCTGGAGATCAAGGAGAGGTTGACTCCCGTTGCCTCCAATCCTGCTCCTGACCCAACAGCTAATGGTGGATCCAATGTGCTTTCCCTCGTGAACCAAGCAGGAACATCATCGTCTACTCTATCAACAATAGGACTGTTTGCAAAAACAAAAAGTTGTTCTATTACAAACTTTTAAAAAGAGTACAAGAGTAGAATTTGAATTCTGGGGAAGTACAACTGTAGGAATCTGATCAGAAGACGATCACTTTATCATTTGGACTATGTGAACTTGAAGACTAGAGCCTCTAGAGAATACAGCAGCAATTTTGCAAAAGTTCTTGATCTCTGTGATGCGTTAACAATGATTGGAAACTCTATTTATAGAGTTCTAGAAATAATTGTTTTAGCAGTTATTATGATGTGTGCGAGACTGGATTACGCCACATTGGGTTGTGCCAACCTGATGTTGCGCCAACTTTCATTAAATTAACAATCATGTACTAACTGTATTTAGATGCGTGGCATCATATGATTGAGATGCGCGTGGTCATGTATAAAATAGTAGAAACATCTTGAGAGATTAGCGGCATGTACGCCACATCATCCTGCTTTAGAAATAAAAGTTGTCTCAACTTTATCAGGTTGCGCGAGCTTCATTCAACGAGTTCAACTGTGCCTGATTGGGCTGCGCCTAGACACGTGGCAGCTTTTGAACAGAAGTTGTTTAGATTGCGCCTAGGCGCAACTAAGGAATTTGTTTAGATTGCGCCTAGGTGCAACTCATAAGATATGCAGGACAGCTGTCAATTAAATCTCCTCGAGCGACACAATTCGAGGGATTCGAAAAGATTGTCTTCGTTTACCGTGCTGTTAGTTGTCAGTGCTATCAGGCAATGATGGCAATTAAATGTTAGACGCCACGTAGCCTTTGGCGTAATATCACTGGGCGCAGTCTGATATATGGCGCAACCTACTCAGTGGCGTAGTTTGATCTCTGAGCTTCATAGCAGTGGCGCAGTTTGATTTTTGGGGCACAACTTGATTGTTGAGTAGTAAATATAGGATGCAACTTGATTTTTAGGCCCTACAAGACCTCCTTCAAAGTTTTCAAAACTTTTAAGAAGTTTTAAAGTTTTGAAATACTTTGAATTATGAAAGTTTTGACTGAGTCAAGTTGCGCCAGTCAATGCCCAGTCATTATAATTAAAAAAATTTCTCGAAAACACTCGATCTCCTCTTCGTCTTCCTGAGTTTCATTGATGATTTTCAGTTTCCCATGAGGAATATGAAGAGTTAGTTTGGTTATATATAGGGGCTGGTCCTTATACTCATTCTTCATTTCTCTACTTCGATGGCATCTAACAAGAAGAAGATGAAGACAAATGCTGACACTTCAATCAAGTCCCCTGAAGCAGAACCTGATGTCACGCCTACGACTTATTTGTTGGAGACTGACCCGTCACTGAGGGCAGTGAACTTCTTAGACTGTTTTGGTTTAAACCCAACAGTCTTCAATCACTCGAGTGGTGGGCCATCACTTTCCTCTGAAGAGCGCAGCGATTCGGAGGGATTCCTTAATCTGATACGTCGCTCGGGGATCCGTAACATGCAAGAATTGGACGCCGCTCTTCGTCAAACCAATAAAGACAAGAAAAAGAAATAATGTTAAGCATGCCAACTTTTATTTTCCTTTCATGGGTCCTCTCCTACTCGTTTGTAGGGGTCTACCCCTGTTTGTGAAGTAAATTTTATAATTCCTGACAGCATTATTATGCGGCTGTGATTCCAAGTAGCCCATGTAGATATGCTCTTTTGACGAATTCAATGTTTACTTTTTCTTTGAGAGACACATGGCAACCATCATGTGGTTTTAAGTGCCTATTGTTTAGTTTTTTCCCAAAATAGACTCCTAGAACCATGCATTGCTCACATCTTCAACGCTTTTTAAAGGATAGCCAAAACGAAAGAAACATTCATGCTTTCTCAGAAAAGATGACTTCTCACAAGATCCTGTTATCCAGCAAAAATCCATCATCCACAAGTTCACTTGTGCCACTTCAACTTGATGCTATTCTTTTGCATGCTGCACCTTCGGAAGTTGGTAAGTCCCAACAAAGAACTAACGGTTTTCACATATGAGCATTTTACTTTGCACCTTTTTTAAGATAGGTGTCAATTTGTAGAAATGAAGCGCATGTTGTAGATGCGCGTTTAAAATTTTAAGAAGAAGCGCACACTGCAATCAGTGTCTATCTCCGGTCAGAGGCACGCACTATTGATATGCGCCTATTTGATTGGTGCACAATATTGATATGCGCCTGTTGATCGGTGCACGCTGTTGATATGCGCCTGTGCTTATGAGAATAGGCGCTCATTGTTGGTATGCGCCTGTTGATCGGCATGCACTGTTGATATGCGCCTGTTGATCGGCGCGCACTGTTGATATGCACCTGTTGATCGACGCACACTGTTGATATGCGTCTGTTGATCGGTGTGCAATTTTGATTGATTTTACTGACTTTTCTTTCTATGTTAATATTTGCAGAAGTTTTGTTGGCAAGCTTCTTCAAAACTGGCATCGGCGACCTGGATGCTACGAAGAGCATTCTTCTGACACCCACATCAGGCAGCTCATGTGATTCTAACACTCAAATCAGACATCTCAGGACTCTCTGTGTCTCAAAAGGGTCTTCCTCAGATGGTAGGAAGAGCCTTTATATATGAGAGTTGGATGGTGGAGAGACAGAATTAGGAATCGTATCACAAGTGTGATCTCATTCCTAGTTCCCATGACGAGTCGTCTTTTCTCCACCAATTGTATTGACAACAGCTTATCTTTGAGCTGCTGTACTCTGCGGTTCTTCTCTCATCTTTCTGAGAGAGAAGACTAGAGTTGATTCCATTATCTTGCTCGCTGCTCCAGGACGAAATGACAAGGAACTGGCACCAACAAGAAGATCCAAAGATGTAATAGACCTTCATTTGTTATATTTGGAATGAAAATCCAGGATGTAGTAGATTTCCATCAAGATCTATCTATGTTTTTAAAGAAGGAATAAAGAATGATTTTATAATTTGATTTTTACGCGCTGATATGGAAAAACAGAATTCAGAGAAAATACGGATGTGACAAGTTGCTGATGTAAATAATCAAAAATCAGAGGTATAGAAAAATGTGAACTTTCGTTATGAAAAAGTGAACAGGCGCTTCAATTTTCGAGGAAAAGACAATAAACGAACAGTCATTTCGACTCTCAAGGAAATAAATAAATAAATAAATGAACAATCACGTTATTTTTCTGAAGAAAGGACAATGAACTATCAGTTATAAATGAACGAACAGTTGTAAATGAGCGAACAGTTACAAATGAACGAACAGTTGTAAATGAAATTAACAGTTGGGCTCCTTCCAAAAAGTTGCATCAATTTTCGAGGTTGACTATCTAATTGTTCTGTCTATAAATAGAACAAAACTTTCTTAGATATTGTCAATTTCTTTCCCTTTTGTACAAAATGTCTGCCAAAGATTTGATCACTCCGAAGATTGAAGGAAAGATCGGGACGCCCCTTGCTGAGCCTCCAGTGCATCCTAAGAAAGAAAGGGGTGAAGGCTCAACTGCTCCTGCACCAGGACAGGACTTGATTGCCAAGCTAGTAGAGCCTGGGAAGACTGCTAAAGAAGAGGCATTGAGGATGGCCGCTTGTAAGTTTCTTGTGAGTTCGGACAACGAGATGTTTGAACTGTTGTCAAACTATGTATTTAATCATGAAGGATCGGGGCCTCCTCGTCCTTAATATTATGTAACTCCATTCTGCTTTTGAATAAAATAAACTTTTATTTACATCACGTCTCTGAAATAAAGTACATTTTGATTTTATATATAATATTTCTTGAGAAATTTGCCATTGATAGGCATCATAGCAACTCTGCCATCCATATCTGTTAATTGATAGGCTCCATTTAAGAAAACTTTATTTACCACATACGGCCCTTCCCATTTTTTCTCGAACTTGCCTTTTCTCATATATGTCATAGTCATAGGACGTTTGACTGTAAGAACTAACTGGTCTTCCTGAAATGTTCGCACTCTAACTTTGCGATTGAAAGCTTTTAAAATCTGGGCTTGATAAAGTTTGATGTGCTGTTGAGCTAGTAGCCTTTTCTCGTCGAACGCCTCCAATTCTTGAAGCCGAAGACGATCATTATTTTCTATAGTAAGCTCAGCAATGGCAATTCTCAATGATGGAATTTGAATTTCTAGAGGTAAGATAGCTTTACATCCATTTAGTAGAGAAAAGGGTGTGCAACCTGTGGGGTTACGGACAGTAGTGCGATATGCCCATAGACATTCTCCAAGTTTATCACTCTAATTACGTTTGTTAATAGAGACAAACTTTTTAAGGAGTTTGATAATGGTCTTGTTGAATGCTTCAGCTAACCCGTTAGCTGCAGGATTATAGGCCGTAGAGGCAACATTATTGATTCTGTTGTCATCACAGAACCTATTAAACTTCTGGCTGACGAATTATGGCCCATTATCATGGATGATTCGGCGAGGAACACCAAATTTATATATCATATGATGTTTGATGAAGTTGATGGCACTACTAGTCTTTACTTTAGCCAAAGTATAGCTTCTGCCCACTTGGAGAAATAATCGGTTATAGCCAAGATGAACCGATGTCCTTTAGATGAAGGAGTATTGATAGGGCCAATTATAACCATACCCCAAGCTTCAAAGGGCAATAAGGCAGCAGTCGGATGAAGAAATTCCGACGGTTGTTGAATAAAATCTGCATGAATTTGACATGCACGGAATTTCCTTGCATAGTCAATAGCATCTGATATCACAGAGGGCCAGTAGTGGCCATATGTCGAATACGATCCTGTAGTTTAGGACCAGGCTGATGTGCCCCATAAACGCCATCATGAGCTTCACGTAATATCTACATTGCTTCATCACCAGCGAGACATCTCAAAAGTAATCCATCAAAAGTTCTTCGATAGAGAGTTTTAGTAGTATGATTATAATATAATCGAAGCGATCGACGACGAATACTTATAGCTTCCTTAGGATCCTCTAGCAATATGTCATGTACTGCAAAATCAATGAAAGGTGCTCTCCAGTCCTCGCTAATGACATTGACTTCAGTTAGATTGCTGAACTCAATATTGTGGTTGTTTTCAACACAAAATGGTTCTCTATTAGAGATAACAACTATTTGTTGTCTTTTGACTGGAAATACCAATATCGTAGCTAAGTTAGCTAAGGCATCAGCTTCTGTATTGCATACGCGACGTACATGTTCGATGAAGAACCCTTTGAACGAAGAAGCTATTCTGGTTGTTGCTTCATGGTATGGTACCAAATCTTGATATCGAACTTCATATATGTCTCTAACCTGATTAACAATCAGCTTAGAATCACCATATACTTCGAGATATTCAATATCCAATTGTTTGGCCAATTGGAGTCCAATGAGCAAGGCATTATATTCTGCTACATTGTTAGAGCATGATTCGTATAAAGAATAAGCCCTTTGAATAGCCAATCTGTCTGGTGAAACGAGAACAATTCCCACTCCAGCAATGAGAGTACCTCCAGGTCCAATTCTAGAAGCTCCATCAAAGAACAACCTCCAAGTAGGAGATTCTTCTGAGATCATATTTGATTCCAATATTTTGTCTGGAATCTCGTCATAGAGTTTAGACGTTTCAGGGACAGGATGAGCTACTAAGAAGTCAGCAAGTGCTCGACCTTTCACAGACTTTTGAGGAACATAAATCATATCATATTGCGCTAATAATATGGCCCA
Source organism: Iris pallida (assembly GCA_029216955.1). Classification (NCBI taxonomy): domain Eukaryota; kingdom Viridiplantae; phylum Streptophyta; class Magnoliopsida; order Asparagales; family Iridaceae; genus Iris; species Iris pallida. The sequence goes on from JANAVB010033017.1 coordinate 5,651,443, forward strand.
TGTAGCAAGCCTAGAATTGAGTGTACTTGGCTTCTTCAGTAAGACTCGAAGAGGATTGACTCGGGATATGACATGAATAGTTTGGCCTATGATGTACTGTCTTGTCTTCTGAACAACAAACATTAAGGCTAAACATTCCTTCTCCACCGGACTATAACGATGTTCAGCTCCAATCATCATTCGGCTAAGGTAGTAGATGGCTTGTTCATGACCTTTCTTGTTCTTCTGAGCTAGCAAAGCTTCCAATGAATGATCCATTGCCCGGACATACATTAAGAAAGGTATTCCTGAGATCGGTGGTACAAGAACCGGTGGACTCATTAAATACCGCTTTATGTCATCAAATGCTTATTGACATTCATCCGTCCAAACGAAAGATACACCTTTCTTCAATAATTGATTAAATGGTCTACAACGTCCAGATAAATTCGAAATGAATCGTCTGATGTATGCAAGTCGACCTTGGAATCCTCATAGCTCTTTTAGGTTACGTGGAGGACGCATCTCTTGAATGGCTTTGATCTTCTCGGGATCAACGTGTATACCCTTAGAGGTAATGACGAATCTAAGAAATTTGCCACTAGAGGCACCCAAGAAAGACTTAGTGGGGTTCATTTTGAGTTGATGCTGGCATATTAGATTGAATATAGTTCTTAAATCTTAAATGTGATCTTCTTTTAGACGACTTTTGATAGCAATATTTTCAACATAGCATTCGATAGTCTTTTGCAAATGATCTCAAAAGATAGTACTCATAGGCCGCTGGTTGGTTGCACCTGCGTTCTTAAGACCAAACGGCATGACTGTATAATAGTATACTCCAAGAGGAGTACGAAACGAAGTATGTTTTTTATCTTCAGGATTCATCCGGATTTGATTATATCCAGAAAACCCATCCAAGAAAGAAATTTGTTCGAATCCACATGTATTGTTGATCATGACATCAGTAATTAGGAGAAGGAATTCGTCTTTAGGGCAAGCATCATTAAGATCCCGAAAGTCTATGCAAACTCGAACCTTTTCGGTCTTCTTCAAAACTTATACAACATTGGCTACCCAGTCAGGATGCTGTTCTTCTCTGATAAAACCGCAAGCTATAAGCTTTTTGACTTCATCATCAATTGCATCCATCATTTTAGGCTTGAATCGTCGTTGTTGTTGTTAGACCGGCTTGGCATTCGGCAAGATATTAAGTTTATGAGTTGCAACTTGAGGATCTAATCCTAGCATATCTTCATAACTCCAGGCAAAGACGTCAATATATTCACGAATAAGGTGAATTAATTCTTGTTTATCATCCTCTGGAAGATTTTTTTCTAATAAAGATTGGTCGTGATACGCCCTTCTCTCTAATATCGATTTGGACTAGTTGATCCTCAGTAGGTGGTTCTCGTTGTTCAAAATAAAGTTTCCACTGATTGTCCATCCTTTGTGCCCAAGGGTCTACTTCAGGAGTTTCTTCAATGTCATCTTCATCATCTTCCGAGAATTCGGCAGACACCATGTTAGAAGATACTATCACCCTATGAACATGACCAATGCTGGTATCAGAATCCCATGAGATAGAATCAGAAGAATTAGATCATTCTTCTTCATCATATTCGGAAGGTTCTGGAGTTGGTAGTCGTGAAGCATAACCTAATTCCTGCTTCGTTTTACTGTGGTATTGTTGTGATTTTTCTTTTGGAACAGAAATATGAAGAGGAGTTCGTCTTCCTTTACCGTTGTTGAGTCATGTTCTGAAATTATAGCCCATTTTACGGATGATTGCTTTGGATTGTGGACTATAGCGACGTAATTGTAGCCTTCCTGTATCATCTCTATTATTATTGTAGAGCATAATTTTCTGTTCCTCTCTTTTATTGAAGAATATAGGCCTTTCATCTTTCTTTCGAGACGGTACTAAGATGTACGACTCTCGTATTGAATTCAATGATACCACATTTCGCAGAGATGATACAACTCCTATTGTAATTGGTTTAAAACTATCTAGGATATCCAAATAGCATTGAGTATAATAAGAGAAATCAGTATACTACAAAATAGATGCTTTATTAATTTTTACACCATCATTTACAACAGGAACTTTAGCCTTAGCATGCTTAGTCAGATTGATGACAAGAGGGGGAGAAGAAGAACGAGAAGGAGGAGGGGGCTTCTTACGACGAAGGTCGATTACAAGCGGCTCAGAAGTGGTGAGCTCCCTTTTATCCTGACTATCACCAATAGGCTGCTTCTCGTGGGAAGGAAGATAGATAGTCAGTGGTTTGGAAGACTAAGGACAGGAAGCACGCCCTTTGACAGGGATCACCAGAGTATCATTTGGTATACCTTTCTGTTCTTCATCTGTATCCATTGCCAGTAGCACCTTCATGAATTCCTCCTTGTACATGCGAAAATCATTGCAGTATGCTTCAACTCCTTTGAAAGGATTCAGATCTGCAACCTCTTTTTGGACTTCTCCATTACCATCCACATATTTAAAACATTGGTGGAGAGTAGAGGGTACAATATTGTGTTCATTGAGGAATGGTCTTCCTAACAAGCATTGTATGAACCATGATTTTCAATTACATAGAAAGTCACCTTTGTACGAAGATTGCCAATTTGAAGTTTCAGGCGTATCTTCCCTAAAATTTACTTCTTCCTTGATTGAACCCCAAGATGGTAGTGATAGTTGTAGAAAGGTTATGCAATGGGATCTTCAAAGCATCCAGCAAAGACTTCGACATGATACTAAGAGCAGACCCAGGATCAATCAGAAAGCGGTCGACTTTCATGGTGTCCACATATCCCGTAAAATAGAGGGGACGATCATGACGATTGTCTTCTAACAACATGTCATCTTATGTAAAAGTAATATTGGGCATTAATTCCAATACACTATGATAATATGCACATCTGACTGGCTCATTTTCAGGTTACTTGAGAAGAGTAAGACAAGCATCAACATGCATCAAAGCTTCACTTAACATCTCTCGAGTTTCTTTTGAGAGACGTAAGAGTCAAAGATTGTCAATCTTGCTGGAGTATTGGCCAATTGAGCCAATATATCAAAATTATATTGCTTTTCAAGTCCAAGAGACGATGACTTCTTCAGTGCTTTGTTAAAACGGACAGGCTGTTTTTCCTTGTCTGCTGAGGTTGGTTTAGGGGGAGTTGGTTCCACTACCGGCAAGGATGTAGATGGTATATTCTCAGCAGGAGAAGATGATGTAGGAGGAACATCAGAAAATAGGGCAAATTCTTTTGAGTTTCGGGATATTCCCGAAGATAAGGTTTCCCAGACCTAGTGCCAATTAGAATATCTTCTTCTGCTACTGGTTCGAAGGATACCATGTTGTAGCTCTTGGATTTAGTTTTCGATTGGTTCTTTTGCTTGGAAGAGGAAGGTGTTTAAAAATTTGCTACCAGATCTGGATGAATCTGTAACGCCCCAGTCCCAAAATATATCAGACTAGGAACGTAGACATGCCAGCCGTACAATAAATATACGTAAGCTGTAAAATGCAGTTACCAAGGTACTAAATCTCATCAACAAAATAAATAATAATATAAAAGCAACTTTTGAATTTGTCATGTATACAATCATTGGGCGGAGACAAATCCACTACCAACTAAATTAAATATGGAAAAAATATACAAGAAAAGTATCGAGCAAGCGAGAGCAAGTGACGAGTCCAAGAGCAATCATCACGGAGGAAGAAAGACATGGCCTTAGCTAGAGCACCTGCAAGAAATCTCGAGCGCGCACCTGAAGAAATCACCAGGTCCTCAGAGGGACGTAACAAGATACAGGAAGAACATGCCATATAAATAATGAATATATAAAATATGCCACAATCAAAGAAAGTGATAAGACACAAAAAGATAATCTAACCATACTAAAGTGAACATGCAGTTTGAGAAACAATCCTTCGACGCATGAGCCCTGGCTGTAAATAGGATCGGCATAGTCCCCATATAGGGCACCAGGGGCCTACGTCCGTAACGTCCGAAGATCGTCAGAGGGCATCATGTGCAAGGGGCTACGTCCATAACGCTCTGGAAAACGTCAGAGGGCACCTGGAGCCTGCGTCTCCGGCGGAGCACACAGGTAAGTAGGGAAGTGCAAAGAAGCCCATACGTCAGGTAATGTCCTTCCCACCCAATGCACCTATCATGTCGCATCCACGACCATGTAATACTACTAACCGTAAAGTCTTCTAACATACAACTATTGACAGTTAGACCTAACGCACGTCCTATACGCATCAATGATCAGCCAATATGCAAGTCCGTAGGCTATATGCTACTCATAACTCACACATCTCGTGGCACAACAGTGTCAAAGTTTATGTAATGCACTAAACAAGTGGTAGTCCCTTAACTCTAAGTCCATATACAATCAAAGGGTAAATAATAAGGTACAACTAATATCACTGAGCAGGCAGTAATCATGAACTAGAAATGATGAACAGTGATATGTAATAAATAAAATACAACTAATTTATAAACAGTAAATTGTGGCAAGGTATCTTGCCTGATGGGTCGCCTGGTGTGGTGCGATATTTTCTGACATGTCTCAATAGTCCAATAGCCATGGTCGATGTAGTGGTCCAAATCGCGAGAACATGGGATTAGTCATGAACAACGACGATAATAATCAACAAGGGAATTTGCAAAATAAATATAACTTATTTTTAGAAAATATTTATAATAAATTTACGACTAGATTTGTTTTTGGAAAATACTAAAATCTCAACTCGTTTTTAGGCATAATTACTATAAGTTGGAAAATAGAATTTTAAGGAGAATACTAGAATATATTTTAGATAATATTTGAATAATATTACCAAATCATTTTAGACCAAAAACCCATATCTTTTTCAAAATATGTATGTTTATAGGTAGTAGATATAATCTAGAAGAATATTTTATTGTTGTAAACTAACCTTAAATTTTGCTAGAAAATAATAATAATGTAAATAATAACACTTAACCAAACAACAACTAATATTAATAATAATATATAAATGATAAAATAATTGACACCTTTTTAGATAAATAATAATAATAATAATAATAATAATAAGAATAATAATAACAAAATGATAATAATATTAATAAGAATAAAAATGTTAATAATAAGAAAATTCCTTACTTAAAAACCCATTTTTCAATCCCCAAATAATTAGTGAGAGAGAGAGACTGAAGAGAGTGCGAGAGAGAGAACAGAGAGGAGAGAGAGTGGGAAAGTGGGAAAGGGTTTTACCAGTGGCAATCGACCAGCTCAACGGAGGCGGGTTGCTCCGGCGACCGGGATCTTCGGCACGGCGGGGCAGATCCGCGGCGGAGACGCGCGGCAGCGAGGGTCCCGGCGGAGGCGGTGAGCTAGGTCGACTGGGCGGACGATGGCGATAGGGTTTTCGAGCGGCGGCCTGGAGAGGAGCAGCGCGCTCCTGGCCGGAGGCGGCGGAGTCCTGTACGTCAGGGAGCAGCGCGCGCCTGACCGGAGGCACGGGGAAGAGACGGCGCCGGTGGTGGCGCTGTGGGCTCGGCCGGCGGCCGGCCCGGCGGTGAGAACGCGGCGGTGGTCGGCTGCGCGCGGGCGACGAAGCAGTTGTGTGGTGGCTGGAGCTCCTCCGGGGGTCACGACGTCTGTACGGCGCAGCTCTCGCCCGGAAGTACGACGGAGCAGGATGGGGAAAGCCGGAGATCGGCGGTGGTGTCGAGCGCCTGGCGCGGAGATAAGGGTTTCGCCTCCTCTTCTTCTTTGCTGTGGTGGGGCGATGGCCTGGGTGTGGGGCCGGAAGTGGTGGTGCAGGGGGTGGTCGTAGAATGGTGATCGGTGGTTGTTGGTAGACCGGGTCGACCATGGTGGTGGTGCGACGAGTCGGTTTGTAATCTGTACTGTTGGGGAATATGGGGTGGACTCGGGATCCGGACACGGTCAATACAGTGATTTTTGTCGGACACAGACACAGTCGACCACGAATATGGTGGTGGTGGTGATGGCTTGCAAGGAGGAGCATGGTGGTTGTTGGCAGAACGGAGTGGCGTTGTCGTGTCGGGGTGTGTCCCGCCACGAGGAGGACGTCCGGCTTGTCGGACGGAAAAATCATATATTTGTACAATTAAAATATAGTGGATGGAAGGCGCAGACACGGTGCACGATTTGTGGATGGAAAATTTCTGGAGGAGTACCTCTCCTTTTATAGGAGGTGGGAATTCCCAGTTGGAAAGGGATTGGGTTTTATTTAAATACCCAATAGAGTATTCATCATGTAATTAAATAGATTTAAAGCCAATTCAAATCAAATCCAAATCCAAATTAATTCTATACTGAATTGAAAATATTTTAAATAGAGTCAATAAAATCTTTTCCAAATTAATTTACCAGATTTAATCAAATATTATCATTAACAAAATCCTAAATATTATTTTCATAGTTAAATAAATATGAAAATAATTAATTTCGAAAATCACTACAAATACTTAAATATTACTTCATGATCTAGCTTTTATAAATAACAAAATATTTTAATAAGCAAATTTTACATTTCGTAAAATATTAAACCAAAATTTTCAAATCACCATTTATTTATAAATGACGAATAAAATAACATTTTTATACAAAATAAAAATATTTATAAAATTTATAATAAAAATATTTTTCTAACATATGTACCTCGACACATATTCGCACTCATCGAGAAATTACGAACGCAATCTCGCACGTTACGTAAATTCAACCATGAGAACTCGTATGCGACGTACAAATACGAAATACAAAAATGAATACAAAATTATAAAAAAAAATTGTAGTAGAAATTTAGGAGGAACATCAGAAAATAGGGCAAAATTCTTTTGAGTTTCGGGATATTCCCGAAGATAAGGTTTCCCAGACCTAGTGCCAATTAGAATTTCTTCTTCTGCTACTGGTTCGAAGGATACCATGTTGCAGCTCTTGGATTTAGTTTTCGATTGCTTCTTTTGCTTGGAAGAGGAAGGTGTTTCAAAATTTTGCTACCAGATCTGGATGAATCCACATGATCTCTCCTTTGTCAGTTGATAGTGGAACAAGGCCCTCATTTTGAGGAGGTGGGAGATTTCCAATCTCGAAAGTAGTCCTTGGAATACGGACAACACCATCTTCCACCAGTTGTGGTAGAAAGTTACCAAACTGTACAAAGACGACACTAGCACTCACCGTCTTCTCATCCTGCTGAAGAGTAATCGCTCCAGAGTTGACCATCTCCTGTATCTTGCCTTTGAGCACGTAGCATGCTTTGGTTGGATGCCCTATAAATCTGTGATAAACACAATATTTAGGGTGATCAGTTTTACCCAGTTCTTCTGGCCGTTTTGCCTCCGGCAATTGAAGCTTATTACTTTTGATCAAGCAATCGAAGATGCTTAAAGTATTATCTTCATCAAAAGAATACTCTTTCTTTAGACGAGTTATTTTCTGCGGTGGTGCTGATGGAATGGGTGTTGCCTGAGTAACAATAATGGCCAATGACTCCTTGCCCTTGAGATTGATGGCTAATGTTTTTTTACCCTTGCGGTTATTCTGGCAATTTTTACCGCCGGGTGTAGAATGTTCATCTTGGTTAGGATGAGTCATTTGAGCTCCTAACTGTTTGAACTTTTCAGCACTAATCTCTGTCGCTTTGGCATTCACAATGAAAGAAGGCCAATCCTGGAATTGTGTAGATCCCGTCCACATACTGATAATAGGCAACAAGTTTGATTTGCAGGTGTCTATTGTTACAGCAGATGGAGTTCCTAAAGGCATTTTAAGTGCCTCTCGGCAGAATCTTTTAATGAAACTCTTCGTGGATTTATTGTGTCTTTGTTTGATCTTAATTAGGGTAGACATCGTCATGTCGTTGACTCCCTCGTAGAACCGTTCTAAGAACATTTGCTTGAAACCAGCAAAAGAAGTTATACAGTCATCTAGCAAACTACGATACCAGTCATACGCTGTGCCAGCTAGGCAACCGACGAACACTCTGGTAAGGAGAGCATCATTTGGCTGTAATTGGTCAGTCATTACTTAAAAGTGATTGATGTACTGACTTGGAGAAGTGCTGCCATCAAACAGCATAATGGTTGGAATCTTATATTTAGGAGGGAATGGAACTTCCTTCCACTCTGTAGGATACGGTTGCTTTAAGCCAAGTCTTTGTAGGCCATCCTTCTGCTTGAAGGCCTCAAACTGAGTGCATAAGAGTTTCACAGCCTCATTAGCATCTTCTGATATTTAGGAATTGGTGAGTTAGTTAGAATTGTTGGAAGGAGGAACAGCATGGTAATTACCACCCCCAGCACCAGACTGACTGGGATCAGCTTGAATTGGTACAGAAGCAACATGAGGAGATAGTACCCCCAGACTGACATTAACATGTATAGAAGAAGCTATAAGCTCAGGATTTGTAGCAGGATTTATAACCGATGGCAAGTATGTTGAGCCACGATTATAGTGTGCATACTTACGACCATCTCAGCTATGGTCTTCAGCTTTTTCTCTAGTGCAACAATTCATTGTTCTTGATTGGCTGACTAGAAGCGTCTTGATATTCAGTCATGGTACATGCCGTTACTTCTTTTGCTGCTATTGACGAGATAGTTTGTTCAGAACTTTCACTATCTGTATCAAACTCTGATAAAGAATCCCCTCCCATATGAGTAATGGGGAGATCTTCTTGATTAAAGACACCTTGGTTCAAGTTTTGATTTATTGATCTGGTGTATCGAAAGACCCCTTCACTGGATGCATGAATACGATCTAGGTATTGCTGAATGGGATTACGGGACGTATTACGTCTTGGACATTTTCTACCCCCAGTGCCTTGAGAAGTCATGTTGACAGAAGCATATAACGGCTCGTCTTCATCTTCGATTATAGGTTCGGGAGTTGAAACATAGTTCAGACGATCGAAGACAGATCGTTTAGCTGATTGGCAACAACACTTGATGACTACTTTGTAGGAACCCTAGAGGGGGGGTGAATAGGGTCAAGCTAACTAATCAAGCACTTAGCACAAGCAAATTGACAATTTAAAAATATAAGTGCAAGAGAAGAAGCAAACACAATACCGACACCCGATATATCTTGGTATCCTCCTAAGAGACAGTCCAGTCCCGGAACTCTCTCCGGCTTTAATCCACTATTTGAGCAAATAGTTACACACGAGTTTGGATCCGAAGAACTCGCCAACTTTTTACACAAGAGCTTTAATCCGAAGGGCTCTCCGACTTCAACCGAGAGTTTGGATACGAATACTCCCCAACTTCAACCGAGAGTTTGGATACGAAGACTCTCCAACTTCAACCTTTCACAATAGGTTTTGATCTCCTTATACAATAGGATGAAGATCTCACTTTTCAACTCAATAACTCTAACACAATTTGTAGATGGCAAATGAAGGCTTTGTAGAGTTGTATGTGGATAAGCTTTGGTGGTTTAGAAATTTTTAGGCTCAGAGCATCAACCTTGAATGAAGGGGTTCAAGGCTATTTATAACCAAAGCTTGAAAAGAAGCCAAAGGCAACTTTTCAGTTACGAACCGGCATACTGCCGGTATGATCCGGCATACCGGCGGTACACTGATCTGGGATTGCAACGGCTAGTAATATAGCCGTTGGGATCATTAATGGCTGAAAATTCGACCGTTGGAATTTCAACGTTTCGGAAGCGGTATACCGTCGGTATGGACCGGTATGCCGTCGGTATGCCAGTTTTGTAAACAGAAACTTTCTGTGAACAAAAACCGGTATACCGTCGGTATACGGCGGTATACCGTCGGTATGCCGTTTTCCACCAAAAATGATCTTGGGCTTATTTCTGCCCTACCTTTCGATTTTCCCATCTATTTCTTGTGTTTACAATTATTCCTAAGATGTATTACAGACTCCAGATATACTTAGGCAGGTGCAGGCTTCTTCAGAGTCTTGAAATGATGATGGCATGGCTTGGCTTCTTTCTTTGATAGGTGCTGGCTTTTTCTCCTGGCGGCAGCTGTCCAAAGATATCCAGTTTGTAAAAATTGAATACCTTTCGGGGGCTTCGCCCCCGAATCCCCGACGAGGGGCGCTGCCCCCTCGACCACCGTCCGCTGACCGGGCAGCGGAACCCCCGGTGCGTGGCTCCAGAGATGTCGTCGGGTGGTTCAGAGAAATCTTGTGGGATCCGTCGTCTTTGGTCCACCATGATTTCTTCATTGCATATGTCCACATTGATCTTGTTTATTGCTTTTCTACATGTACATGTTAGACGAACAAAGCAATATACATGTAGCAAGTATGATAAGATAAAGCACATTAGGACTATGCAAAGTTTAAGTATAAGTGCTAAGGTGATAGCATAAATGTTAGTAATATCATAATGATTAAACTTAATTGAATGACCACAATCAAAAACATAGTTTTGATTTTGGCAACCCAATTAAATTTAATATAAATAAGCTTATATCACTAAGATGTAAACCAATGGGAACATATCACCAAAGATATAAGTATAAGTAGAAATGCTATAGCGATTGTATGAAGATTAGTGATAATAAAATGCTAAACTTAACATATTAACCATATTAAAAAATATGATACAATCATTGGGCCAACAATCTGCCCCTTTTTTATTATGGCAAATCGGTTAAGTTTAGTATGAACACAATAGATGCATGTATCACTAATATACAAAAGATATAAGCAATATCACTAAACGCATACTACTTAGATTACTTATAAACACCTACTTAAACTTACTTCTCCCCCTTTGACATGATAAAAAATAAGCTCCCCCGTACTAAGAGATAAAATAAAATCGATCTTAAGCATAGAAATCAGAGCATGGGGAATTCATAGACAATCATGATCAAAATATACTAATAAAAAACAATGGGAGAAGGGTGTAATGACAAGTTTATAAAGCTACATTGTCAATGTAGAACATCAAAATTAAAAGAAGCATGTCAAAACACAATAAAGTTGGTAAAACAAATAAAATTGATAAACAGTCAAAGAATAGTTTTACCAACTTGAAATCCAAGAAAGAAACTCCAAAACATAATATTATATGAATTAAAACTCTAGTTTTGGAAGAAAGCGATATACCAATTGAAATAAGGATTTCAATCAAAAGCACATGAGGATTAGATAATTGCAAAGTAATTGATAAAATAAAGTACCAAGTGAGATAGTTGAAAGATATAAACTTAATACCAATTGAAACATAAACTTGAAACATTGATCAAAAAGTCATTTGAAAGTCAAAATTGTCCACAAAATAGTGGAACAAAATAAAGGAATGATCAATGAAAAATAAAGCAATTGATATAGACTAATCTCACTCTTTGCAAAATCTATATGCTTACCCAAGTACATGCATTTGAACTCAAATACCTTATCATGCTATATGAATACCCTTTTAGATAAACATGAAGGTAAAGGAGAAAAATACTTGAGAAGAAGAATTTCAGTCGACTTGAATGCTCCCCCGCAAAGTATTACCAATATAGATAAACATGTATTTTAGGTAAGTCCTCAATAAGAAAAGCCAAATCAATTAAGCATATAAGAAAAGCCAAATCAATTAAGCATATAAGAAAAGCCAAACCAATGAAAGCACAATAGTCATCAAGATAAGATATGAAAGTTAATTTTTAAGAAGATGACTTATTTAATCCATATAAAAGAGAGATAAATGATAAAGACAATAGCATATACTCTCATAAACCCTTCACAAATAAAAGTATCATGACCTCATTCACTAAGATATGAAAAAGAAGAAAGTATGGGTCCATGATGAACTAGGTATACGACATATTTAAGGGTATAAATAAATTGAATCAATTAATTTGCTCCCCCTCAAAATATGCGTATCTAGTTCCAAAGCACTTATAGCATAAAATAGATAACTACATGATCTAGGGGTAAATCAACTATGGATTTTTCCCCCTTGCTCGATGCATATAAGGCTACAATATCGTCAAAAGACGAAAAATATCATCTTTAGTCAAGAAGAGATAATCAATTAATAGCCACTAAAGATGAGAAATCAAAAGAATATTCCAATAAAACACATATAATCAAAAGATGGCATACACTAGTCTATATAGAAGAATCTCATATTTAAATATGATAGATCAATGTATGTTATCCTTTGAGAAAATGTCATCATGAAAAAGAATAAAGTTAATTAAGAACAATCATGATGATAGGCAGAATATAGCTCAAAAAATAAAATAAAAAACAAACCTCAAATATCATGTCCATGAATATTTAATCAAGAAAGAATCAACCAATTTATTACTTTGCATGGACTAGGTATGTTGTACCACATATTTATCCAAGAACGGATAAAACCAAACCTTGCTAAAATAATAACCCGTAAAGTACAAATAGCAAAGGTCATATGTGATAAACCATGAGTAGTCAAAGTAGAGTAATAAATTAACTTGATAATCTCATAACTAGATAATATAGGACTACTCAACTATTAGGATCATTCATAAAGTAAACAAATGAATAAGCATGATCCAATGAATCTCCATAAAGAAAATCCTAAATCCATATTTATGATAAAATCTCACAAATTAATAAAAATATGGGAAAGAGTCAATCTCATTTAAATGATTGCAAATATAATAAGAAAGAGATGTAAATGATAAAATGATAAATTCATGACTCAAAATGAGAGAAATTTAAGAGATACTTGCCAATGACTAATAAGGAAGGAGACTTAAAGAAGGGAATCACAAACCTTCAATAGAAACAAGATCTAATCAAGAATTTGTAAAACTAGTTTTAGAGATCAAGTATATCACAAATCTTGTTTTTGTAAACTAGCATATCATATAGATTGAAGTATAGGAATATAGCTAGATGTGTGAAAGTGAACCAAAATTATATAGCTTAATAATATATCACAAATAAGCAAACTATATAATCCAAATAAGATTAATGAGGGAAGCCATTAACCAGATAAATGTGCTCATTAAATCTTAAGTCACTAACACTAAAAATATTTGCTTAAGCATAGAGTTCACAATTAAGGGAATACATTTTGAATGATCAAAATGATTTAGAGACTCTTTACTAAGCAAGGATAAGAGCATAAGATGATAAAGAAATGAATTAGACTCTTATCAAGTAAAGGACAAAAGAGATGTTCATGAAAACACAATAAAAATAAATCTCTTTGCCAAGTATTGAGATTAACCCAAGATAATGAAATGATAGATCAATCTAGAGAATACAGAATACTATAGCCACATTAAGATAAGTGTATTCTCTAGAAGTGGAAAAATTTCAACACAAAAGCTCAAACCATAGTAGCTAAATTCATGAGAAATATGATGTAACAATTAAAAGTATTCTCATGTGCTACAAAAACATCATTGGGCAACAATAATTCAAAAGAAGCATAACCCAATGAATGAGCAAAGAAAGATCATTAAGATCAAGAAAGCTAAATGTGCTAAAGATAGTAAAAATCATTTTCAAAAGCTTTCATAGTGCACTATAGAAATATATAGATGATATAGATTTGAAAATGTGCACAAAAAAAGGACGTTAATATAAAAACAAGACAAAGCACAAAACCTTGTGATTTTTAAAAGAACTTCCATAAATAGTCAAGTGCAATACATAAACAAATATTTTCTCTCACCATCCCAACTTAAAGATATAAAACAAATGAATATCAAAAGCTAGGAATCATTTATATATATGAAACTATATATATATCACGAATAGGCATACATGAAAAGATCAAAAATCAATTAAGAACATGTATCCATAAAGTCAACCAAAAAGCTAAAAAGACATCATTTAAAAGAAAGCTTTAAGGAGGAAGCATATTGATTCAAAGAGAGATACACAAATATGATCAAAAGAATCAATAGCTAGAGTATGAGTTAAGCACAAGTCTAGAAGTAACAAGTATGAATAAATACTCTTCAAGTTAATATAAAACTTTAGCTTAACTCATATGCTTACATAAAGGTATTTATACAAAAATAGATATCAATATAAGAGATACATAAACTATATGTAAATGAAAATTTTAATGAATATAGTCATGTATCCTAAATAAATATTTGAGAAACCATCACAAATTCAAAAGCATGTATAAATAAACTTTATTAGGCAAAGACATAATTGATTCTCAAGAAGATAATCAAGGTAAAGTATGAGAATCAATAATGAATATATTATGTAACCACAAGATTAAAAAGAAGTATAAGTATATACTTGTCAAGAAATAAGAAGCTTGTGCTAAACACATATATTCGCAAAAACCGATTTAAAGTAAATAAGACACATTAAATACAAACTGGCAAGAAGTAACTATTTCAAAAACTTTAAAGACGGAGAGTTAAAATCATATTAACTCAAATCAAAACCAAGCTCTTACGGACTAGAGTGATATACATGCTTTATAAATAAAGATTAAGAATAACAAGCATGAATAAATTAAATGTGTCACACTTAATAGAAGATGAGTGATAAACTACAAGTGTGAACTAAACATTTAAGCTAAGTAACTAGTCATGCTAGATAAAAGAAATAATAAGAGAATTAATTAAGCATGCTAGTATTATATCTCACATTGATTTATACAATAAGCAACTAAGGATATCAATGTGAGCCAGAAGCAAAACATCAAGAGAAACATGCTAGATTCTACTAACATAAACCATTAAAAGAGAATCGTTTAGCATGTTATCAAAGTGGCTCTAGTGGCCACACTTGTGTTGGTGCAATTGCTTGGAAGATGACCTTTGAGCTTTGCAACCACCAACACGCTCCTCGGTGCTATGTCCCGATATAAGAAGCTCCACCTACAACATTAGACGAAGACTTTGGTATCCAAATAAACTTGGATCCACATTTGTTAGCTTTAGGGACCCATATACTATTTACTCTAGCATTGGTAGAAAAACTGCTACGAATAGGACAGTTAAGCTCATGTGTCCAATACGAGAGCAATAGAAGCACCTAATACTAGTGTGTGCACATGTATCAGAATGAGCATGGTTATGAACATGTGACATACTAGAATGATGAATATCTCTAGAATAAGCATGAGAAGATTTGGTTTTAAGAATATTATGTTCTAATAACAAATCATCATGCATACAAGTAAGAGAATCAAATTTAACATTTAAAGCATTATTCTCTTTTTCAAATAAAGCAATTCTAGAGATAAAAGCATCATTTTGTTTCTTTAAAGTGTCAATAGAAGAATCATGCAAATGATTAAGCTCATGTGTTTGTAGAAGCATGGAATTTCACAACCAGAAAGCCCATGCGCCAGACACTACATGCGCTAGAACTCAGACGAAGAACTTCACAGCTAAGTCAATAAGTATAGACATTTGAAGAAGGACTTTTCATTTTATATATAAAAGTCTATTACATGTCTAGAAAAGGTTGTACAAAGGAGAATTTCTACAAAGGAAAGATCCTAAGTCTACAGCCAGCGGCCACCATGCGCCTTCAGATAAGCGCAGCGGCCACCATGCGTCTCCAGATAGGCGCAGCATCACCATGCGCCACCAGTAAGGTGCAGCAGATACTATGCGCCTCCATCCAGGCGCATCCCATCATCTCTTCAGCAGCTCAGTTATGTGCATCCAGCCCAACCATGTGCATCCCTTCAGCCAAATTCTTCCAGCCAGGCTCACCTGGCCGAGCAGAGCCCAGTTATGTGCCGCTCTTCCAACCAGGCTCGCCTGATAAATGCTTCGATACACAAAGCATTTAACCCTCTGGCTGGAACCAAGGAAGAGAAGAGCACCGCAAATGCTGTGGCCAGGGGAGGCTTCGAAAGAGCCTCCAAAGCCGAAGGAAGACCGTGATCAAAACTGCGGCTAAAGGAGCAGCTTTCAACACGATCAAAGTGGGGAAACCCCACTTTGAAGGAAGATAGAGCCTAGCACCGCCATTCCGATCTACGGCTCTTCCGGAATAACGGAGACGAGGCTCGAGCATCCCTATCTTTGGATGCAACAGGCACCTTCCGCCTGCCTCAGAAGCCCTCGACTCCGTCTTTTGGATGTAACAGTCACCTTCAAGTGCATCGAAGACAACACAGCGTCTCATCTTCACCCTCGGGAGCACTTCGTCAACAGAATGCACCCGCATGTTCAAGTTCATATCGGAAGTACGTAAGGGAATGAGAAGCAAATCTTCTCTCTATGCCACTATTTATAGGCCGGGCAGATCAAACCCACGCGCCAAGTGGATAGCCCTCCGAATTCCGTGTAATGAATTTACATTAAATGGATGAACCGAACGCCTCGAATTCAGCCAAACGGCTATTTATGGCACTCGAAGAGCGAGACAGTCGCATCATTAAAAGACATGTCCGATGCGCCAGCCAGACAGCGCATCACACGGACGTTCCCTTCGGCATCAGGCGCATCACACAGACGTGCCCTACAGTACTCGGCGCATTACAGAGGGTGCGCCCTCACATATCTCCATACCGAGTGGAACGCCAACCGATGCGCCCACTCAGCTGTCCATCGAACGTCACCAACATTAAATGCTGAACTGACAGAGTTGGCAGCACGCTTCTCAAAGTCTGAACAGTTGACAGCTTTATTCAGAAAATGAAGCGTCGGCAACGTCAGCATCATCATGACTTTATTTCGACGGCTACTGCCACGTGGCCACTCCACCATCAGCATGCACCTCTAGGGCCATGCGTCCAAATCTGCATGCGCCTCAAAAGCCATGCGCCTCAGACTGCTCTCTGATCCCGAAAGACAGAAGGAAAGTCGCCTGCATGCGCCTCAAAAGCCATGCGCCCCAAATGGTTTGTAACTCCTAAAGGTTATGAGCCGCAGCCTCCTCATGTGCCCAATCCAAGGCGCAGCTCACCAGATCACTTCTCTCCACCAAATCCGAGATCTTCGAACCATGAGTCGATGACACGTGTCTTTTGACTCAACTCGTCCAAGATTTCAGCAACGGAAAGATCTTCTCTCTGCTACGTGCCGGCTCACAACAGTAGTATGAAGAGTTCTCCCCCTCGATCAGGGCGCAGCATCCGTGCGCCTCCATCAGCAACCTCTACGTGGCGTCCCCACACCGGCGCATCCTGCATACGCGCATGAGCAGCCAGCCTGCAAAACTATAAATAGAAGGATCATCTCCTTCACACACACACAGAGACTCAGAATACACAAGACTCAAAAAGAATCCACAACAGAGAATCACCGGAGAGGCAGTCCTAGACCCTCAACGTCTCCCTCCTCTCAGCAAGCTCCAGCACCCAGAGCAATCAACACCTTCAGAGAACCGATAACCGTCGTCAGCCGGTCAACGGAGTCAACGCATTACCACTCGCTCTATTGGCACTAAGGACCCAGCTTAAACAAAAGTGTACTCCTAGGACTACATCTAAGTCCTATATTGTATCACTGTTTTGTTTGTATTAAGATTTCAATCAAAACAATTTTAATGGCAAACAAGCTGGCGACTCTGCTGGGGACTTCTTTCTCCTCTACCGAGAAGGTTGTGTCACAGGCCGACGACGTGAAGGTGGGCTCCTCCCACAAGACGCTGGTAGTGCGCCTCAACCAACAGGCGTACGAGGAGTTCATTTCTGAAGGAAGTGCGAGTCCTTCGAAGCGGCTGTCGAAGCCGAAGAAGACCCGCGCAGTCTGGGTGCGCAAAGTCGACGCCTCGGGCACCACCGTTGAAGGGGATGCGCCCGTCCAGCCTTCCCTTCCTGCTGACGTCCTTAGCAGTCAAGGTGCACCTGCTGATGCAGCGCATCTCTCGGGGAAGCGTGCGGCTGACCACGTTCCCCAGCCATCTTCCTCTCAGGCAAAGAAGATACGTCGACGGAGCAGGGGCGCAGCCAATGCCCTGCGTATCACTTCTGATGCGCCACAAAGAGCCTCTGTCTTTGACAGACTCACTCGCTGTAATGGCGAGGAGAATTTGGATGCTGAGTACTATGCGCCCCAGTGGGCTGGTACGAAGAAATCCAAGGCGGCACGGGCCATGCGCCACAAACGTGCTATGCCAGCAGTCGGCCAGAGGCACGCGCTTACAATCACGCGCGCTGCCGATGGCAAGATGTACAAGGTTGACTCAAGTGCTTCTGCACCGACAACGAGTCGACCTTCAAAGTCCTCATCTCGCTTGGGCGCATTCACTGCATGCACAACCAAGCCGAGAGAGGCAAACTCAGTGGTCTTGAACTCCCGCGCCTCCTCTGGTTGTGCGTTTGAGGTCCGTTCAAGTCACTTCAAATGCTGTGGTTCCCCCACTACTGATCGTGATGCCTGTTTGGTATTAGATCAGGGGGCGCAGTACTCACCCGACCACCCCGGCGCTTGGCCCTGCCATGGGCCTGAGAGGGGTGTAAGGGTAGCACTCTCCTCCAACGACTTGCGCAACGTGATCACTCACAAGCGCCGGTCAGGAGAGTTGACCAACAAGCACGATGCGCCTCTCACGGGGCACACTTATGCAGTGGTCACCATCAACTGCTGTTGCAAGATGGCAGTACCGCCAAAGCAGTCGGTCTTCCAACGGCTACAATCATTGACACCCCTACGACATCGCCTTGGGACGAAGGTGTCAGCAGAAGAGGAGCTAAATGTTGCTTCATGCAACGTGATCTCCAACTCCTCATCTGTCCGAAAGACGACTGCCAATTCCTCGTCTTCATCCAAAAGCCAGCCGAGGAAAACCAAGGCAGCTGTCTCGACCTGTGGAGTGTTCGAAGGCACTCGGTCGAGGAAGAAGTTCTTGGAGGAAGCTGGGGGTAGCCAGACCCTTGTCGAGCCTCCTTCCGAAGACGAAGATGTCCAAAGCACAGCTGCGGCGGATCTTCATCAAGGCGAAGATGGCCTCCCTGAAGCCCCTCAAAATGACGATGTCCTCCAGGACACCGCCGGGGGTAGTGCTGGAAACGAAGAGGCCCTTCAAGACAGAGCTGAGGGCAGTCAGGCCCTTGCAGATGCGCCTGTCGAAGACGAACTCCAGAATGTGGCTGGGGGTGGCCAAACACCAGGAGAAGTGACTCCCCCACATGAGAGCGAGGCTAAGAGCGAAGCCTCAACTAATCCATCCACTTCCGGCCGTGTCATGACAGTATACATGACCGGGGGTGATCTAGAGACTGATGCGCCGCCACAGGACATTGTCCAGCGCATAGACTCGCTAGAGGGAGGACTCAAAACCCTCTCTGCCTCAATGCAAGCACTGACTCAAGCAGTGTTTGAGATGCGGTCGGCCTTGATCAGGACACCTTCAAATGGTCCCGACCCAGGAGCCAATGGAGAGTCGAGTGCGCCCCTCCAACGGACACCCTCAGACACAGAAGCACCCCGGACGTCGGAGCCCTCAAACGCTCCACTCCAGGTGGTACCTCCTTCCCCGACTCCTAGCTCCACGGAGGACGTGGTCGAAATGATCAAAGATCTGCGGGAGCGCTTCGAGTCCAAGAACAGGCAGGAGGAGCGCCAGAAGATGGGCATTCCCCAGCCTTATCTCCTTGAGTGGAACAAGGTGGTTTATCCCCCAAAGTATAAACCACAAACACTCATGCCGTATGACGGGAAGGACTCTCCACGACGGTACCTGACGTACTTCCAGTCGCAGACAGGGCATCTTTCGAAGGAGGACGCGCTCCTCACCAGCATCTTTGTTGGGGCCCAGAAAGGGGTGGCGTATGACTGGTACTGCAGCCTCCCCGATAATTCTATATCGTCCTTCGACGACCTGACACGCCTCTTCCTCGACCGCTTCTACGACGGTGGGAAGGACATGACGATGGCGTCTCTCATTGAGATACGCCAGAAGGACAAGGAAACGGTTCGGGCATTCATCGAACGCTTCCGTCAGGCCTGCTTCAGGCTACCTCCAAGTATGCCAGAGCATGCGCTTCTCTCCGCTTGCAGTATGAACATGCTGCCTGCAGTAAAGCTCTGGCTTAACTCTACTCCCCTTCCCGACTGGAGCTCCCTAATCATCGAAGCTGAAGCTGCAGAGAAGAAGGCGGCCAATACACGTCTTCTGGGTGTTAGCTTCCCCGCCTTTGACGATAAGGGGAAAAAGTCCGCAATCAACAACTCCGGACGAGAAACAAAGGGGAAACAGGCATTGACTGTTAATGCCTCGAAGGGCGCATCTGCGCCTACTCAAAAGCCTCTACTGGCACCGAGACCCAAGGAGGTTTATTCATTCAATGATGACGACACCCTGCAACTCTTTGAGATACTGAAGTAGGGTGACAAGATTAAGCTTCCGGACCCGAAGCGGCCCGATGAAGTCGGGAAAGTGGACAACCCGAGGTACTGTCACTACCATCGGTTTGTCGGACACCCGACCAAAGACTGCTACATCCTCAAAAATTACATCCAGCGCATGATCAATGCGGATGTAATCTCCGTCGACTACGAAGAGAAGACGGTGTCAGCTAATGTGGTGTCACTTCAGTTCGGCACCTTGCCGTCGACTACCACACAAGATGGCATCGTCCCCATCCCTAAGGCGACAATAGAGGTGGTGAACTTGCCACCCACCCGTGACAATGTGAGTGGACTTGTCCCACTAACCACATCTCGAGGAGAGGTCCTCTGGGTTCATCCCGACCTCGTCTCCGAGGTAACTCAACCGGAGGTACGCCCTACCTCCAAAGCAAAAGGCAGGAAGATCAAGTCTTACCGCACAGTCTCTTCTTCAACGGAAGAGGCGCTTCCTGTGCAGACGCGTGCACAACAGAACTCCCAGCCCGGTGAAGCTGCCGCCGAAGTGGTGCCTCCTGGCACCATCCCTGAGGAGGGTCCATCCAAGCCCTCAGCAGCCAATAAACAAAAGCAAGTGAAGGCCCGTTTCGACAGACCTCTGCGGAAAGAAAATGCTTCGGGGCTAGCCAAGCCCCACAATTTTGACATTCTGGCGCAACTAGCCAGTACTCCTGCACGCTTGTCTTTGTTCGAGCTCCTGCGTCTCTCCAAGGACTCCCGAGAAGCTCTCTGCGAAGCTCTGAAGGATGCCGAATCCTTTCTCAGTCAAGTCAAGCAGCCTGAAGACCTCCCAACTACTTGTGCACACTGTCATTGTGCGGATGAAGTTATCCCAAACATAACCTTCACCCAACAAGACATGCTGCTCAAGCATCACCGACATAACCGACCGTTGTATTACACAGGATACATCGGTTCGGTAAAGGTGAGCAGGATTCAGATCGATCCGGGGTCTTCCCTAAGCATCATTCCAAAGGCGCTGCTATCAAAGCTGGGGATCCCAATGTACCGGCTGGCGCCCTCCAATACGACCATCAGTGGCTTCAACGCTAGCAAGAGCGAGCCACTAGGCAAGATCCAGCTGAAGTGTCACATCGGCAGCCTCAAAACTGAGGTGACTTGTTATGTGGTGGATGTCGAGGTCAACTACAACATCTTACTCGGACGACCATGGTTACATGAGTACATGGTGGTGCCCTCCACGCTCCACCAATGCATGAAATATGTATCCACCAACGGCGTCATCCGGACGGAGTTTGCAGATATCGATCCCTTCAAAGGGATTGAAGCCTACTTTACCGATTCCGACTTGTACAAGCCACTTGACGAGGAGGAAGCCAACGACGCCGATGATGAAGCAGAGACGGCAACAGAGCCGGACTTGGAGCCCAAAATGACTCCCGACGCCTCCTTGAAAATCCGATTGAAGGGCAAGCCTCCCCAGAAGGCGCCTCCAATGAGCATCAAGCTATCAGGGAAAGCACCGACTCACGAAGCTCCCCTGAAGATACGTCTCAAGGGAAAGCCACCTCAAACAGCGGCTCCCCTGGTGGTAAAATTACAAGGGAAGGCGCCACTCATCGGAGGTGCAACCGAGGCACCTCTCAAGGTGCGTCTTAAAGGCAAGCCGCCGCAGTCATCCATGATGCCGGAGAGGGCTCACATAACCCTCTCAGACCCCAAAGTCAGAGCGGTGGAGGACTCTCCTGATCCGGCCCCAGTGCTTACAGATGAGGAGCTTGGCGAATATATCTCTGCTGATGTAGACGCACCCTCCTTCGATAATGTAATCCCACGGGATAAAATCTCATACTTTATCAATAATAGAGTGTCTTTCAATTATTCTTGTCTTCCACACTGGAATGCCATGTATACATTAGACAACGCTCTACGGTCGTTGCAAACACAAGTAACGACCGTCTACCATAATCAAATAGTCCCGTCTCAAGGAGTCTTCATAGTCCCTCCACGGAGCCGAGACCAAGGCACCATCATCTCGGGCAAAATCGAGCGTCGTCGGGACCTCCCGTCAATCGAGCCCGAACCTGATACCGGCAGAGTACAAGTCTATCGGTACACAGATACGGCTAAGCACATCATCCAAAAGATGGGCTACGACCTGAAAAGCAACAAAGGCTTAAACTACGGCAAGGGTCGGCATCTCCCTGTCCGGCTTTCGATGCCCAATGGAAAGCCACAGGATTACTATAATCGGACTCGACGGGGGTTAGGCTATGTCACGCCGCCATCAACTCCAGAGAGTTCAGACGCAGAAGACATAGAACATTCCCACTCGTCTGAAGCATCGACGTGGGATTCCGATACCAGTATCGGATCAGTCTTCAGGAAAGTGCTGTCAGCTAACATGACATCGGCGCAACCTCAGAAAGATGAAGGCGAAGACCAACCACCGGAACCCTTCGAAGAGGAACCCTGGGCTCAACGCGTAGGAGAACAATGGGAGTCTCGTTTTGAGTTACGAGAACCTCCCACCGAAGACGAAGTCGAGCAGATCGACCTCGGGGATGGGTCTTCTTCTAAATCCATCTTTATCAGCAAAAGCTTGGAAGGAGAAGACCGAGAATCTTTAGTCCAACTGGCTAAAGAGTATATTGACGTCTTCGCCTGGAGCTACAAAGACATGCCGGGTCTCGATCCACAGATCGCGATGCATAGGTTGAACATCTTACCAGATGCCAAACCTATCAAACAACAACAGCGACGCTTCCGCCCGGACATCATGAATGCCATCGATCAGGAGGTGGACAAGCTCTTGACCAGTGGCTTCATCCGTGAGGAACAACACCCGAACTGGGTAGCCAACGTCGTCCCTGTCACCAAGAAGAACGGGAAGATACGAGTCTGTATCGACTTCAGGGATCTCAACTCTGCTTGCCCGAAGGATGAATTCCCGCTCCCAATCACCGATGTAATGATCGACAGCACATGTGGCTTTGAACGCATGTCCTTCATGGACGGGTATTCAGGCTACAATCAAATCAAGATGTTCCCCGATGATGCAAAACACACGTCATTCAGGACTCCGAAAGGTGTTTTCTGCTACACAGTAATGCCCTTCGGCTTGAAGAATGCCGGTGCAACATACCAACGAGCGATGAGTACCATCTTCCGTCAACATCTTCGCAAGACAGTTGAGTGCTATGTTGACGACATCGCAGTCAAGAGCCGCCTCAAAAGAGATCACCTACAGGACCTGAGGACGGTCTTTGATCTCATGCGGGCACATCAACTCAAAATGAACCCCGCTAAATCCTTCCTGGGGGTTTCTAGCGGCAAATTCTTGGGCTTTGTCATCACGGCAAAAGGCATTCATGTCGATCCCGAGAAGACTAAAGCCATCCTCAACATGGACCCTCCGAAGAACCTTCGAGAACTTCGGGGCTTACAGGGACGTCTGGCATACATCCGGAGGTTCATAGCAAACCTCTCCGGTAAATGTCAACCCTTTACTCAGCTCATGAAGAAGGGAGTCTCTTACGTCTGGACAGAGGAGTGCCAAAAGGCTTTCGACGACATCAAGGCTTACTTGACAAGCCCGCCAGTCCTAGTGGCACCTGTCGTCGGCAAACCATTCCTCCTCTACGTCCGTGCCATGGATCATTCCTTCGGCGCTTTACTGGCTCAAAACAGCGATGCAGGCTACGAGCAAGCAATCTACTACCTCAGTCGAACACTCATCGGGGCCGAACATCGGTACAACCCCGTTGAAAAGGAGTGCTTGGCTTTGGTGTTTGCCATTCAGAAGACTCGTCATTACGTCTCGGGACAGACAATTCACGTCATCTCCCGAGTCAATCTACTCAGAGTTCTCATGACGAAGCCAGGGTCATTAAACTTTCGGCTGGCTACATGGGCGATCCTACTAACGCCATACAACATGGTGTTTGTCCCGCAGAAGGCGGTCAAGGGTCAGGCTCTGGCTGACTTTTTAGCTGCACACCCCATCCCAGAATCTTCAAAACTCTATGAAGACATCCCGGATGAAGTCCAAGAATCAAATGTCACTGAAGGAAGCCCCGTTTGGCGGATGTTCTTCGATGGCGCTTCAAGAACGGGCCCCAACGGCCAAATCATCGCAGGAGTGGAGGTAGTCTTGGTCTCCCCCGATCAGCTGGTCATCCAGCGCGCGTACTCTCTTTCGAAGCCGTGCTCCAACAATGTTGCTGAGTACAACGCACTCGTCATGGGACTCCAGCTAGCACAACAGCTGGGGGTGGATCATCTGGAAGCTTACGGCGACTCGAAACTCGTCGTAAACCAGATTCGGAGGCAATACGAGGTTCGCCATGAAGATTTGATCCCTTACCATGAAGTTGCATTGAACATCATTTCAACCTTCACTGGGTTCTTCATCGAACATGTACCCCGTCTACAAAACTTGGAGGCTGACGCTCTGGCTGGCCTCGCAGCCTCATTGGCCGCACCCCTTGGGACTCAACACTATGTCACGGTAACTGGCCGAGACTTGATTTGTCCCAGAAACAACCTATGTTTGCAAATGGCTCACGCCGTGCCGACAAACACCGATGTTAATGTCCGAGACTGGAGATTCCCGTTCATCGACTTCGCCGTCTACGGAATCCTTTCGGAAGACCCGAAGGAAGCCGTCTCAGTCAGGAGACGCTCTCTTCGATTCTACTACGATACAGCCACTAAAATGCTGTACCGACGCTCCTTCGACGGGCTTCTCCTTCGATGCCTGTCTAACGAAAAAGCGGCCGAAGCTCTTCGAGAAGCTCATGACGGAACTTGCGGAGCTCACCAACCTGGTCCTAAGTTGCAAGATCGACTGCGACGTATGGGCTACTACTGGCCAACCATGGCCGCCGACGCAGTGGAATATGCTAAGAAGTGCCATGTATGCCAACTTCATACAGACTTCATACATACACCGTCTGAACCTCTACATCCTACAGTCGCCTCCTGGCCATTCGAAGCCTGGGGCATTGACATTGTAGGACCAATCACCCCTCCTTCATCAAGAGGACATCGTTTCATCCTGGCCATCACCGATTACTTCTCCAAATGGGCGGAAGCAGTCCCACTAGTGGAAGTAAAAAGCTCCAGGGTGGTCAGCTTTATCAAACACCATGTCATTTACCGTTTCGGAGTACCCAGGCGAATCATTCATGACAATGGTCCCCAGTTCATCAGCCACATTTTCAGCAGGTTCTGTGACAAGAATCGTATTCAAAACGTGGCCTCAACCGCCTACAATCCGGCAGCAAACGGATTAGCTGAGGCATTCAACAAGACTATCGTTAGGCTGCTCAAAAAAGTCGTGTCATCCAACAAACGCGACTGGGACGAAAAGCTTGGCGAATGCCTTTGGGCCTACCGTACAACGGTACGGACCCCAACAGGCAACACTCTATTCTTCCTGGTCTACGGGAGCGAAGCAGTACTGCCTCTCGAGATACAGATACCTTCGCTCCGCATGGCAATCACAAACGATCTCACAGAAGAAGACAATCAACGTCGTCGTCTGCGGGAACTGGAGGCACTTGACGAAAAGCGTCTCCTAGCTCAACAACGCATCGAACTTTACCAAGCCCGTATATCACAGGCTTTCAACAAGAAGGTCAAGCAAAGAACTTTCCAAGTTGGCGACCTGGTTTTAGCAGTCAGAAGGCCAATGGTGTTAACTCACAAGACACCAGGGAAGTTCGAGCCCAAATAGAAAGGACCCTTCATCATTGAGACGGTATACTCAAACGGTGCTTACCGCCTCGCCAAACCCAATGGGGACTTGTTCATGATGCCCATCAACGGCAAGTTCCTAAAGAAGTACTATTCTTGACATCCTCCAAGACAGGTATTTCCCCAAACAACCTCTTTTCACAAAATCAAACGCTTCCGGAACCCAGCTGTTCCGTGGCATCCTTTCGTAGAAAGATAACTACGTCCACATTACCTCTGAGTTGTCTCTCTACATCCTACAAAGCGGAATCTTACATTTCGTAAGCTTACGCTATCCTTCATGTTTACCACGTCCACATTACCTCTGAGTAAATATCCCGTACAAACAACTCCTGTGTTGTCGTACATTGATCGCAGAACTTCCACGTCCACATTACCTCTGAGTTGTTCAGCGTATCCCCCAGGATCATTCCTACCACGTCCATAAATACCTCTGAGTAGGAAGATTCTATCATTTGAACCTAATGATTGCCATGTCCACATTACCTCTGAGCAAACATGTTGGTTCCTTCAAACTTATTATCTGTACCTAAAAACCAAGGTGCGCAAAAGATAATAGGTCCACATAAATCATCAAGTTCATGAGATCAAAAATGAACACATCACAAAAAAAAGATAGTGTATTTCTTTATTTTTCAAAGAAGGGAGTACAGAAATACGCTATTTCCCCAGCAAGAGTTGCAAAAACACATAAAAAGAAGAGAAGCTACAGTCCCTGATCCTCTCCACGGTGGGATGAGAGCTCTCTGACTCGACGTCTCAGGTCGGCAGTGCGAGTTTCCACAGTCGCCTGGACTCGCAGCTCGGCTTCTTGACGCATTAATTCGACAGCCTCAGCAGAAGTTTTACTCTCATACTTCTCATCAAGCTGTCGTCGCTGCTGAGCCAAAGCAAGGGTCCGCTGCGTAAGAGTCGCTTCCTCCTGCTTGAATGCCACGTGTTCAGCCAGGACACGATCATCTTCTAGTTGAAGTTGGGCCCGCTGGTCTTCAAGACGGCGCATCTGAGCATCAACCTCTGCGATGTTAGCGTCCACCGCAGCCCGCTTCTCCGTCGTCTTCTCCATAGATTGAGACAACTGCTCCGCCGCAGCCTCAGTCCCAGCCACTTCACGCTCCCAACTGCTCACATCGGCTCGATGGGAAGCCTCGATTTCAGCCATCAACTTCCCTATCTCTGCATCTATCAAGACAGAGAGGTCATTTCGTTGGATGCGCTGCAGTTCCGCGAGCCTCTCGTCCAGCTCAATCACCGAAACCTCCAGAATTTCGGCCATATGGTCATGGCCTTGGTGTACGCGGATCAGCTCGATACAAGGCATTGCCAAAGCTTTTGCTGTCGCAAAGCTCCCCTTGGCATCCATCACTGCAGATACACCTTTCTCCAGCATTTTGTACACTCCCTCGACGAGGAACTTCACATACTCGTCGGCATCCGCCAGCACCTGCGGTGTCATAGCAGGAGTTGGGGGAGCTACTACAGTTTGCGGACCGGAGGAAGATCTGCCAACCTCGATCTGAGAGGTTTGAACCTCGGCAGCAATAGGCTCTTCATCAACAGGGGCCAGACTGCTAGCCCGAGGAGCCGAAGGAACAGAAGGAGCCGGCACATGCGTCGTGATAGTACCCCAAGTGGAAGGAGCAACAGAGGGTTCCACACCCTTACCCTTCTCAAGCCCGGAGAAATCACCGACGTCAACGGCCACCTCTTCTACCCCCGACGTTCTATCAGCATCAGCTACCTCCCCCGGCAAAATGGGGAGATCAACATTTATCTCCTGGCCAGCCCCAGGAGACAAGACCGGCAGAAGGGTCTCATTCTTCTCAAGTCCCTCTACAGGGACAAAATCTGTCGCTACCGCCTGATCGGTAGCCATCTCTATGTCCATGGTTGAAGCCAAGGAAGGATTTGGCAATGATTCAGCCGATCTCCCTTCATCATGACCAGGAGGGGAATCAACCCTCTCTTCTATCCTCACTGCTTCTGCTGCCCCCGCAACAGACTCCTGCAGCTCCGGAGCGATGTCATCGGAAGATGATGAACTCCATTCCTCTTCATCACCAGGAAGCTGCGCACTTGCTAAACCTTCGATATGTGAAGCCTCCGCTGTGGCCTTCGTCACCTCGAAAGCTGCTGCACCCTCAGGTTCCCTCCTGACATAACCCGGGGATACCGGAACCTCCACGATGACAGTATCCTCCGGATCTTCCTCCATGAGAGACATCATTGTCGGCGGGATACGCACTCCAGACGAGCTCGCCATCTCTTCTCGCCTACTCCCACCCGACTTTGGGGTACGAGGTTTTCTTTTTAGCGGCTCCTACAAAAGAAGATGGGGCCTCGTAAGTGGCGGAACCAAAATCAGATTTAGTAGGATGTCCTTACCTCTTCGGACGCCGAATCCGATGACACCGTCGGTAACGATGCCTTCTTCTGCTTCTTCGACACAAGAGATTCAGCCCCTGTATCTGCACATCGTTTCGATCGATCGCCCGAGGGTTCTGCTTGTGATGCGGAGGGGGCACTCTGTTGACCCACCCCTGACGGACGATGCGGTCGGGCCTTCACTGGCGTATCCCCAGTCGCTGCTAACTGGGTGCCTGCGATAAGGCTGGTCTCCCTGTCATATCCGGAGGGCGGGGCAGCCATAACACAGTAAAATTTGGGGGTCGAGTAAAGAATGGGCGGTCGCGGATCGGGGACGGGCAACGTAAAACGAGCTCCGGTACATCCGACATTATAGTAATGCCAAGCTCGTGCACCATCCAACAAACTTCCAACATACCCCAGGGTATTACTGGGGTTATCCAACATCATCTGAGCATAACCAAATTGCCGGGCAAAGCGGCTCGGCAAGTATGGTTCCAGGTAGCACTGATTCCTGTTCCGGTACACCAGATGGGACGGCCGGATACTTTGCAACCAGCGGAATCCCCATCGAGGCAGAGTGGTGGTACCTTCGCCCAGGTCCCTTAAATCCTCGTTGGCCTCAAAACCCAAATAGATGGGACCAACTTTGGTGATCTTCCAACCCTGAAGACGGGATAAAACCTTTCTACAAACCGGGACACCAGTATACGACCAGCTCCTCCGATGGAAACGACGAAGGAATGCATCTCCAGCCTTATAATCTCCTTCCGAGCCTGGGCTCATCATACTAGGATGATGCAGAATCAGCCATCCCATCAAATAGTGAAACGGCAATTCGGCGCTCGGGAAGTTATTCTTTCTGCCTCTATCATGAATCACATTTCCAGCAAACTCTCGCAAACCTCGCTGCAGGTTACATACCATTGCGGGGAGGAGAGCCAAGCGCCGGCCGAAGACCAATTTTACGGCTGGCAGGATTAAGTTTTGAGTCACCCTCTCGACGGCACCGGATCCACCTGCGAACACGCAATCCCGGAGCCATATCATCAGATAGGCGACCAAAACCGCCTTGGATGACATTGGATAAGCAAGGTGCCAAAAGCAGCTGTAGGAGCGTGCATCTGACTGCTGGTCTTCATTTCCTCGGGGATTCTTCTCCCCTAACGTGCTCATTTCGGACAGCACCTCGCTACGAGAGAGCGCCGGCGGAGTAGAAAACTTCGAAGAATCCTCTTTGTCTTGTCTAAAGACATAATCTCTCCAAGCGGTCACATGGGGCTGCGACCCGCTTTTATCCCTTCTCTGCACATAGTAATGATGACTCGCCACTTCCTTGAAGACGGCCGTCATCTCATCAGCTCTGTCCCCCAGGACCTGAAGTTCCTCATTGGTTGGAAAGTACTCTTCATAGGGCTCCGACCCCCAAGGAAGTTTAGACACCTCATACATCTCATGAAGTGCGAGCCCTAATTCCCCTACCGGAGTAAAGAAGGTCCCGGTATGGATATCAAACATCTCCAGGAGTGCGAGGAACATGTGCCTATTAAGGTCAACACCCGCCTGGGTAGCACGGATCGCGGCAGTCAACCCGATCTCTCGGAGCTCAGTCCGAAACCGCGACAAGATCCAGAGCGTCAGTTTATCCCATTTGGAGACGTAATGGCACCAACCCTTCACCCGAAACTCTCCTGTCGGGTAGGAACGTTCCATCAAAAACATACGATGTGTAAAAGTCGAAGCACTATAAGCAAATGTATCAATGGGTACATCACTGTAGAGGCTCCCAGGATGTAAAGTCCGCCAAGTGTAAGAAGACCCAGACCGTACAACGGTCAAAGCATCCCTTTGGTCGGAAGTAGAATCAATTTGGATGACACCAGTCACCGCTCCCCCCTGAGAAGGGGTAAGCTCCCAAGACATCCTCCTCTGGGAAACAAGGCAACAGAAGGACGTCAAAGGCCACTGACGTTCAAGTTGCTTAACAGTCATATGCACTCCATTCGCAGTAAAGAACCAGTCCTCCTTGACCTTCAGTACTGACGAGTCAGTAGAAGTGAGACGGTCTCCAAACAGGAACTCAGGCTTCAGGAAGGTCACTTTATCAGATGTGGAAGGTTTAATGACTCCACGCTCCATCATCCGTTTGAGGAACTAATACTGCTGTTCACGGATTAGGGTCATTCTCTCAGGAGGCTGATCCAGCATAAGAGCATCTTGAGCAGGGTTTATCACTTCCTCGTTATGCTCTACTCCCATTTGGTTGAAGGCAGCCTCCAAGAAAACTTCACTCAAAAGCGGGATTGCCATCGACACTAGTAAAAGATCAGAAAAAGTCAGAAGAGAACACACAAATGTGTCTAAAGGAGAAAACTGCGACGCATCATCAGGGTTTGAACCCATGCGCGTCAGCAGTATAGCCTCGGCGCATCATCAGGGTTTGAACCCATGCACGTCAGCAGTATAGCCTCGGCACATCTTCAGGGTTTGAACCCATGCGCGTCAGCAGTATAGCCTCGGCGCATCTTCAGGGTTTGAACCCATGCGCGTCAGCAGTATAGCCTCGGCGCATCACCAGGGTTTAAACCCATGCGCGTCGGCGGGTAAAGACCGCGGCACATCATTAAAGACTCAAGGCCTATGTGCGTTGGCGTACGGATAATGAGACTTACCAACCACCTCCGGCCGAACTTCGACAGGCCGACGGGGAACGACAGCCGCCGCAACTTCCGCGGACTCCTTCGCTTTCTCCTTCCCCTTGCCGGCAGCACCGCGAGGAGTCTTGGGAGCCATTCTCTCGAGGAAGGAGAAGTTAGGGTTTTGAAGAAGAAACTCTAAAGAAGCAGAGGCACAGAGAAGAAGAACCCTTTCTCTCTCCAACTCTTACCTATTTATAGGGCTTGGTCGCACGCGTGAACAGATGACGTGTAATCTCAGCCGTCGCCTCGGGTTCTGTGCAAGGATAGCAGCAAATAAAACCAAAAGATCATCATTTATCTTTTCGGTTACCTAGGCACCATTATCATTAACTGAGAAGAGCATGCGCCCGAACAGGCATGCGCCCAGAAATCATGCGCCCTAACCTCCATGCTTCTTATTCAAAGTATTCCAAAACTTATTCAAAAGTTTTGAAAACTTTGAAGGGGGTCTTGTAGAAGCATGGAATTTCACAACCAGAAAGCCCATGTGCCAGACACTACATGCGCTAGAACTCAGACGAAGAACTTCACAGCTAAGTCAATAAGTATAGACATTTGAAGAAGGACTTTTTATTTTATATATAAAAGTCTATTACATGTCTAGAAAAGGTTGTACAAAGGAGAATTTCTACAAAGGAAAGATCCTAAGTCTATAGCCAGCGGCCACCATGCGCCTTCAGATAAGCGCAGCGGCCACCATGCGTCTCCAGATAGGCGCAGCATCACCATGCGCCACCAGTGAGGCGCAGCAGATACTATGCGCCTCCATCCAGGCGCATCCCATCATCTCTTCAGCAGCTCAGTTATGTGCATCCAGCCCAGCTATGTGCATCCCTTCAGCCAAATTCTTCCAGCCAGGCTCACCTGGACGAGCAGAGCCCAGTTATGTGCCGCTCTTCCAACCAGGCTCGCCTGATAAATGCTTCGATACACAAAGCATTTAACCCTCTGGCTGGAACCAAGGAAGAGAAGAGCACCGCAAATGCTGTGGCCAGGGGAGGCTTCGAAAGAGCCTCCAAAGCCGAAGGAAGACCGTGATCAAAACCGCGGCTAAAGGAGCAGCTTTCAACACGATCAAAGTGGGGAAACCCTACTTTGAAGGAAGATAGAGCCTAGCACCGCCATTCCGATCTACGGCTCTTCCGGAATAACGGAGACGAGGCTCGAGCATCCCTATTTTTGGATGCAACAGGCACCTTCCGCCTGCCTCAGAAGCCCTCGACTCCATCTTTTGGATGTAACAGTCACCTTCAAGTGCATCGAAGACAACACAGCATCTCATCTTCACCCTCGGGAGTACTTCGTCAACAGAATGCACCCGCATGTTCAAGTTCATATTGGAAGTACGTGAGGGAATGAGAAGCAAATCTTCTCTCCATGCCACTATTTATAGGCCGGGCAGATCAAACCCACGTGCCAAGTGGATGGCCCTCCGAATTTCGTGTAATGAATTTACATTAAATGGATGAACGGGACGCCTCGAATTCAGCCAAACGGCTATTTATGGCACTCGAAGAGCGAGACAGCCGCATCATTAAAAGACATATCCGATGCGCCAGCCAGACAGCGCATCACACGGACGCGCCCTTCGGCATCAGGCGCATCACACAGACGCGCCCTACAGTACTCGGCGCATTACAGAGGGTGCGCCCTCACACATCTCCATACCGAGTGGAACGCCAACCGACGCGCCCACTCAGCTGTCCATCGAACGTCACCAACATTAAATGCTGAACTGACAGAGTTGGCAACACGCCTCCCAAAGTCTGAATAATTGACAGCTTTTTTCAGAAAATGAAGCGTCGACAACGTCAGCATCATCATGACTTTATTTCGACGGCTACAGCCACGTGGCCACTCCACCATCAGCATGCGCCTCTATGGCCATGCGTCCAAATCAGCATGCGCCTCAAAAGCCATGTGCCTCAGACTGCTCTCTGATCCCGAAAGACAGAAGGAAAGTCGCCTGCATGCGCCTCAAAAGCCATACGCCCCAAATGGTTTGTAACTCCTAAAGGTTATGAGCCGCAGCCTCCTCCTGCGCCCAATCCAAGGCGCAGCTCACCAGATCACTTCTCTCCACCAAATCCGAGATCTTCGAACCATGAGTCGATGACACGTATCTTTTGACTCAACTCGTCCAAGATTTCAGCAATGAAAAGATCTTCTCTCTGCTACGTGCCGGCTCACAACAGCAGTATGAAGAGTTCTCCCCCTCGATCAGGGCGCAGCATCCGTGCACCTCTATCAGCAACCTCCACGTGGCGTCCCCACACCGGCGCATCCTGCATGCGCGTATGAGCAGCCAGCCTGCAAAACTATAAATAGAAGGATCATCTCCTTCACATACACACAGAGACTCAGAATACACAAGACTCAAAAAGAATCCACAACAGAGAATCACCGGAGAGGCAGTCCTAGACACTCAACGTCTTCCTCCTCTCAGCAAGCTCCAGCACCCAGAGCAATCAACACCTTCAGAGAACCGATAATCGTCGTCAGTCGGTCAACGGAGTCAACGCATTACCACTCGCTCCATTGGCACTAAGGACCCAGCTTAAACAAAAGTGTACTCCTAGGACTACATCTAAGTCCTATATTGTATCACTGTTCTGTTTGTATTAAGATTTCAATCAAAACAATTTTAATGGCAAACAGTGTTTGCCTCTTAAGATCTTCTATTGATGAGGAAAGATTTTTTATTTTCAAAATTAAAGCCTCATTCAAACTCTTTAAAGAAACACAAGATGAGTTTTGAGAATCAAGTCTAGATAATAAAACATTGTTTTCATTTATCAAAAACTCATTTGCTTCTTCTAAATGAATAACCTTTTCAGAAAGTTCTTCATTTGTAGAATGAAGGTTGTCAAGAATCTCTAAGGATTGTTTAGCCATGGCTTTCCACTTAGAGCATTTCTTGTATTTAGAAGAAACATGATTGTCTATGCTACTAGAAATAAAACCCTCTTTATCGGAGGATGAGGAATAGGTTGCCATAGAAAAATAACAAGGATCTATTCTAAGGATGTTAAGCCTAACAATAGAGTCCTTGCTCTGATACCAATTGTAGGAACCCTAGAGGGGGGTGAATAGGGTCAGGCTAACTAATCAAGCACTTAGCACAAGCAAATTGACAATTTAAAAATATAAGTGCAAGAGAAGAAGCAAACACAATACCGACACCCGATATATCCTGGTATCCTCCTAAGAGGCAGTCCAGTCCCGGAACTCTCTCCGGCTTTAATCCACTATTTGAGCAAATAGTTACACACGAGTTTGGATCTGAAGAACTCGCCAATTTCTTACACAAGAGCTTTAATCCGAAGGGCTCTCCGACATCAACCGAGAGTTTGGATACGAAGACTCCCCAACTTCAACCGAGAGTTTGGATACGAAGACTCTCCAACTTCAACCTTTCACAATAGGTTTTGATCTCCTTATACAATAGGATGAAGATCTCACTTTTCAACTCAATAACTCTAACACAATTTGTAGATGGCAAATGAAGGTTTTGTAGAGTTGTATGTGGATAAGCTTTGGTGGTTTAGAAATTTTTAGGCTCAGAGCATCAACCTTGAATGAAGGGGTTCAAGGCTATTTATAACCAAAGCTTGAAAAAAAGCCAAAGGCAACTTTTCAGTCACGAACCGACATACCGCCGGTATGATCCGGCATACCGGCGGTATACTGATCTGGGATTGCAACGGCTAGTAATATAGCCATTTGGATCATTAATGGCTGGAAATTCGACCGTTGGAATTTCAACATTTCAGAAGCGGTATACCGTCGGTATGGACCGGTATGCCGTTGGTATGCCGGTTTTGTAAACAGAAACTTTCTGTGAACAAAAACCGGTATACCGTCGGTATACGCCGGTATACCGTCAATATGTCGTTTTCCACCAAAAATGATCCTGGGCTTATTTCTGCCCTACCTTTCGATTTTGCCATCTATTTCTTGTGTTTACAATTATTCCTAAGACGCATTGCAGACTCCAGATATACTTAGGTAGGTGCAGGCTTGTTCAGAGTCTTGAAATGAGGATGGCATGGCTTGGCTTCTTTCTTTGATAGGTGTTGGCTTTCCCCTGGCGGCAGCTGTCCAAAGATATCCAGTTTGTAAAAACTGAATACCATTCGGGGGCTTCGCCCCAGAACCCCCGACGAGGGGCGCTGCCCCCTCGACCACCGTCCGCTGACCGGGCAGCGGAACCCCCGGTGCATGGCTCCAGAGATGTCGTCGGGTGGTTCAGAGAAATCTTGTGGGATCCGTCGTCTTTGGCCCACCATGATTTCTTCATTGCATATGTCCACATTGATCTTGTTTATTACTTTTCTGCATGTACATGTTAGACGAACAAAGCAATATACATGTAGCAAGTATGATAAGATAAAGTACATTAGGACTATGCAAAGTTTAAGTATAAGTGCTAAGGTGATAGCATAAATGTTAGTGATATCATAATGATTAAACTTAATTGAATGACCACAATCAAAAACATAGTTTTGATTTTGGTATCCCAATTAAATTTAATATAGATAAGCTCATATCACTAAGATGTAAACCAATGGGCACATATCACCAAAGATATAACTATAAGTAGAAATGCTATAGCGATTGTATGAAGATTAGTGATAATGAAATACTAAACTTAACATATTAACCATATTCAAAAACATGATACAACCATTGGGCCAACATACTTCATGAAGGCAATGGCGATCTGAAGAGTGATTTAGAGGTGAAGGAGACAACCCTGCAATCTCCCGTCTTCGTGTAAGACGTTTCCGGAGATCAGTTACCACTATAGGATGAGAAGAAGTCGAAGGAACATATTCCTTAATGATGTTGGGAACATGCCTCCTATTCTTCAGATGTTTAGTTCCCTAAGTGTACAAAGAGGT
Organism: Iris pallida; assembly: GCA_029216955.1. Lineage (NCBI taxonomy): Eukaryota > Viridiplantae > Streptophyta > Magnoliopsida > Asparagales > Iridaceae > Iris > Iris pallida. Next base: position 5,687,398 of record JANAVB010033017.1, read on the forward strand.
ACTTAACTCATTAGCATAAGTGGTTGGGTCTTTCTTTTTAAACTTTAGTGTCTGGTACAGATTGGACTTGGGCATAGGATTCTTACGTTTCACCAAAGTTGATACTGATTGACGCCTATTGAGATAGGCAGGTAAATCAGAAAATTCTGCTTCGGGTGTCTGCGTTTGTGATACCCTCAATTTTTCTTGCTTAGATCTTGAAATTTGTAAGGTTGGAAGATCTTGACCAGACCCTATAGGGGTAGGCAAGATGCCTCTTTGATCAGTATTCTTTCCCATATCAGAGATCTGAAGACCTCTGTTTAAAGGAATAGAATCTGATATATCTTCCTTTGAGTCATAGACTAGGGAAGTTTGAGAAAAGACCAAAGGGTCCTTTTTTTATTTTATAGAGGGTTAGCTAAGAAGCGTTTCCCTCTATTTTATTGTTGAACCATATTAGGCGCAGGTTGTGCGAGTTGAGGAAGTGTCAAAGAACCCTTCCCTTTGTTCTGTCTAGTGCTAGTACTAGAACATTGCTTCTCCAAGTTCAGAACTGGAGAAGAAGAGGGAATAGCCAAAAGACTAGTTCTCTTGGGTTACACCAGAGCAGCATGGGGTGCAAACTGTGCCCGGGCAGCAGGATGTATAGGTTGCACCATAGCAAAATGGGCTACTGGTTGCACCTTGGTAGCAATATGAGTAGGTTACGCTTGGGCAACAGGGTGAATAGACTGCGCCATGGCAGCAAGCTGAGTGGACTACGTCTTGGCAGTAAGGTGAGTAGACTGCGCCTTGGCAGTAAGATGAGTGGGTTACTCTCGGGCAACAAAAATAGGCTGCGCCTGGGCCACTGAGACGGATTGTGCCTTGGCCCCCAAGCGCTCAGGTTGCGCCTGGGTAACAGCAACTATGGGAGACTTAGGAGCCCATACAGTTCCGTTCTTGGTTATAGCCACAGTGCGCTTGTTGCTCTTGCTGTTAATCATATCCTTGTAGGCTGTCTGGTTGACTTGAACAACCGGAGACTTCTGCGTTTTGCCGATCGATGCAGTATAACATTGATTTGTCACATTCGTCGGAGGAGAAAGTCGTCTCCAGCAGAGTCGTCATTTTGTTTGTAAAAACAAAAAGTTGTTCTATTACAAACTTTTGAAAAGAGTACAAGAGTATAATTTGAATTCTGGGAAAGTACAACTGTAGGAATCTGATCAGAAGACGATCACTTTATCCCTTGGACTATGTGAACTTGAAGACTAGAGTATCTAGAGAATGCAGCAGCAATTTTGCAAGAGTTCTTGATATCTAAGATGCTTTAACAATAATTGGAAACTCCATTTATAGAGTTCAGAAAATAACTATATTAGCAGTTATTCTGATGTGCGAGAGGCTAGATTGTGCCACATTGGGTTGCGCCAACCTGATGTTGTGCCAACTTTCATTCAATTAACAATCGCGTACTAACTGTATTTAGATGTGTGGCATCATGTGATTGAGATGCATGTGGTCGTGTACAGAATAGTAGACACGTCTTGAGAGATTAGTGGCATGTACGCCACGTCATCCTATTTTAGAAATGAAAGTTGTCTCAACATTATCAAGTTGTGCGAGCTTCAGTCAACGAGTTCAACTGCGCCTGATTGGACTGCGCCTAGACATGTGGCAGCTTTTGAACAGAAGTTGTTTAGATTGCACCTAGGCGCAACTAAGGAATTTTTTTAGATTGCCCCTAGGCGCAACTCATAAGATATACAAGATAGCTGTCAATTAAATCTCATTGAGCGGAACAATTCGAGGGATTCAAAGAGATTTTCTTCGTTTACCGTGCTGTCAGTTGTCAGTGCTGTCAGGCAATGATGGCAATTAAATGTCAGACACCACACAGCCTTTGGCGCAATATGACTTGTAGAAGCATGGAAAAGAACAGGAAAGTCCATGCAGCTCAAAACAAGGAGGTCTCATGCGGCTCAAGAATCCCTTAGAGCTTTATGCGGCTCAAAAGTCCCTTAGGGTTTCATGCGGCTCGAGAGTCCCCGATAGCTCCATGCAGCTCGGAAAAAGCTACGTGGCCCTATGCGGTTCAAAAATAGGCCTCTACAGCTAACCACAAATCACTCTGTGCAGCTGGCTCATTAAATGCTCTGACGCAATACGATAACTCTGACACAAAGAACTGACAGCTCTGACATAAAGTCGAAATAATGACTCTGACATAATGACGTGCTCATAGAGAGACGAGAAAAATCTTTATAGCTGGCACGATCCACCGATTCCAAAGCTCTTTATGCGGATCATTAAAAGGAGCTTATGCGGCTCTGATTTGGTGGAGCTTTATGCGGCTCAGTTTTAACAGAGTTCATGTGGCTCTGTTGAGATGGGTCCTTATGCGGCTCAGTTTTAATAGAGTTCATGCGGCTCTATTTTGAGGGGCTTATGTGGTTCTGTTCAATGGGACTTCATGCGGCACAGTTTACAAGGGGCTTATGCGGTTCTGTTCAATAGGACTTCATGCGGTCCAGTTTACAAGGGGCTTATACGGTTCTGTTCAATAGGACTTCATGCGGCCCAGTTTACAAGGGACGTATGCGGTTCTGTTCAATGGGACTTCATGCGGCCCAGTTTACAAGGGGCTTATGCGGTTCTGTTCAATGGGACTTCCTGCGGCTCAGTTCATCAGAAGCTCATGCGGTTCTGTTCAGTGGGACTTCATACGGTCCAGTTTACAAAGGACTTATGCGGTTCTATTCAATGGGACTTCATTTGGACCAATTCACCCGGAGCTCATGCGGCTTAATCATGCGGCTCGTCACAAAAATGGCAGTTGGGACACGTGGCAGGGGTTGATCAAATCTCAACAATTCATATTTATTACAATAAACGTAACAGTCCAGATTTATTGCAATCATACCAATCCAGATTTATTGCAACAAATAGATAAAGAGCAACCTTAACCAATCTACAACTGCCCACTTTTCAAGGTGTCGTTACAAGAGTGTGGCTCAGAGTTTGCCACGTTGCTACACACCTCACTCATCATAAATTCCTATAAATAGCAAGGTACCATTCCCTTGTAAACACACAGAGACATAGACCGACACACAGGGAGCATTCCATACCGAGATACACATCCGAGCAAGAGCATTTCTTCCCCGGAGCCGAAGCTGTGTTCGATCGTCCAAAGAGTAAGACAGAGTTGCTGTCACTCTCCCGAGCCTCTACCATCACCCCCCAGAATCAAAAATAAACAATTGTACTTTAGATTGCTTTTCCTAGGTTTTGTTCCTAGGCGCTCTTTTGTACAAGCGAGTTTGTATTAAAAATCAAAGTCCAGTCCTCCCATAAAACTGTTCTGCTATTTAGATAATCAATGGCAAACACGACTGGACGTAGTCTGATATATGGCGTGTCACGACCCGGTCCCAACTTCTTGGGTCGAATCGGATCATGCCCAGCCTGTACCGTTGTTGAGATGGCGGCAGTAAGCTGTATCAAGCAGTGAAACACATGCAGATAAAATTCTAATGAAATATAAAAAACATTTTATTCAACTTGAAAAGCCTAAAATACAATAAACATAAAACAACATTCAATTATTACACTTGTTTCCAAAAAAAAATAAATACTAATCCAACTCTTAAGATTCTGGGGTTCCAAGTTCTGCGGGACCAGAGTTAGACATCATATCCTCGACGACGAAATCATCTAAAAATATTGGTCTCCAGTCAGGAGGGAGAAAAGTACAATTCATGATAATCCAACAATTGAAATAATAATAGAGTTATGCACTTTTAAACAATTTGAAATAAATAGTTTTCCAGCAGTTAAAACATTATGATGTGAATAGGCAATGAATATGACGGGATTGGGTTGTACAGTTGTATCCTATTGATACGATATGGCTTATCCCCGTGTGTATGAGTGGTAAGCTAACACAGTCAGTATACTACTTTGGATTTGGTCATACTCATTACACTACTCTCCCAGTACCCAACAGTTAATCGGTCAATGCTCTCAGAGAGAGTTTCGTGTTGTATCGTGGTTTAAACTTGCAATAAAATGATTACTAAATAATTGTAAGCTACCATAAAATGTACTTGCCTTTGTTTTATTGACTGGATTGAGATGTCTGAATCCAAGAAGATGTCCAGTATGTTCTTGAAATCCTACAATTTGAGAATTCTATCTTAGAACCAATGTTAAACCATATCTAGATGTGCTAGTTGAAATCTCTAGAACAGAACCCTAGTCAAATTTTAGGTTATTTACAACTCTACTTAGAGCGAGCTTATCGAGGTGAGTTACTATCTTACGAAGAAAAAGTCATTTTAACTTTGTATTTGAAAAAACTCGTAGTTATTGATTTACTTGGTAAAACTTTGTATTTTGTATTATATATAAAAATTAATATTTTTCTTTAAATGAGAAAACGGGAATTTTGTTTAAATAATAAACTTGTAATTTTCCTAATTTATTTAATGTGAGAAAATAATATTGATTTTCTATAAAAAATAATTATTTTACTATTTTTACGTGTTTACGTCAACCACAAACCAGAAAAAAATAAAATCTACACTAACTTATTACAAAACCACAGAAAGTAATAAAAGCTGGGCTAATGCCCTTACAAACCTTTTTACATAAATTTAAATAAGAGAAAAGGTTAGTTAGCTCTAAATAATATCCTGCACTTTAATTACTAAAACAAAATTAATAAAATAAATATTATTAAGAGTCTCAGACTTGGTCCAATCGTCACAAAATTAGCTAATGCCTCAACGTCCGGCATGACCGATTTTATTTGCATTTCGCTAGGTCCCGCAGACCGGTACGATCGTCGCCCAAAAATCTAATTTATAAATATTTTTGAAAACCGATTTGAAATCCATTTATATAAATTTTATAAAAATTTGGACAGCACCTCATCTATATTTGGGATAACCCAAAACTGGGAAAATTATGCCAACAATACACAAATATATATAATATCCCAAATCAGAGAAATAACCCATGAATTTATTCCACCAATTAAACCCAAAAATATTATCGGACCTGAAAAATATATAACCACAGCACGTTTCCAAAGGATATTTGGAAAACTGAAATTACTCGAAAACTCGAAAATCACAGAACCAACATTCTCATAAATTCTCAGAACCAAAACTAAAGCAAAGCTACAGAGGAAAATCACAGAGCTAATCCAAAACTAACTCGGAAATTCTCGAGAAGCCGATTTCATTTGCCCATTGCGGGATCGGGGACCGAAATCATCACAGACTCGACACGGAAGGGAAAAACTACTCTGATTAACAGGAATTACCCAGTATCCGTTGGTCGGTGAGCCGCGGGATAACTTGGGGACTGAAATGTTGTTCGCGAGGGAGCCGAACAGTAGAATGCGGAATGGAAAGCACTAGACAGTGCCAAATCCACGTGCGGAAGCGCTGGACAGCAAGCCAGGGCACGGGGAGGTGCTGGACAGTGGATCGGGGTTGGGAACAGCAGCAGGAAGGCACGGGAAAACAGCGGCGAAGGGGCCGTGGGTCACGGGGCCACGTGAGGTCGGCCGGCCGGGAACGGCGGCGCTGGTCGGGCCGGCTGGGTCGAGCACGGGCGGCGAGGAACGCCGGGCTGGCCTGGCGGGGTCGCCGGGCTCGGGTTGGCCTGGGCGTTGGAGGGAGGTCGGTCGGAAAGGCCTCGGGAACGGTCGGGATCGGCCTGGACGCGGGGACTGCGGCGGCGGCTGGGTCGGATTTGCCGGGATCGGTGGAAGCCGGCGGCTAGGGCTAGGAGGAGGAAAATTCTGGAAAAAATGGAGTGGGTTATGGAGTGGGTTATGGAGAGGGATGAAGAGAGAGGTTTTAAATAGGGGAAGAAGGAGCTGTGGTTACGGAAAGGGGAAAGGGTGGTCGGCCGACGGTTACGGGGAGGTGAACGGAGGAGCTCGGCCAAGCAAACGTTGAGAAGGAAATGGAATATTTCCATTCTCCAGATTAAGAGAATTGATAGAGAGAGAGAAAGTGAGTTAAAGTTGAAAGTTGTAATATATTAATGAAAGTTTTATTAATATGAATATCTTTTCTTAAATAGGATAATAAAATACTAATGGATCTTAATGATTAATTTCGGAAAAACGAATTTGGGTTCGAGTCGGGTTTAAGTCAAGCTCGGGACAGGTCAAGACCAACATTCAAAATTCCAGGTTTAAATATTTTTTTCTAAAATATGGTTATTTTTCATAAAAATAATAATAATTAATTTAGCAAACAATTTATAAAAATAAAAATAAAGTTTTACGGGTTGACCAAACACTAAAATTTTTAGAAATAAACAAAAAAAATAACACTAAATTAATTAATTAAAATTACGGGTTTCACAACCTTCCCTCCTTAGAAAATTTCGTGCTCGAAATAAAGGATAGGGTTAGGAATACAATCATGCAATCATGCCTCAACCAGTCTAAGTATTCTTCCTCAGTAGCCTCATGCCTAACTGGACTACTATCTCATAGCAGATCAATCCAGTGCAATATGTCCATCAATTTTATCCACTATTCCGAAATAATTTTCTTCCCTCCTTAGAAACATAGTCACTAACCACAATTATGAATTTCTGTTTTCATTCCTGAATTGTCAATTACCTTCACGATCTTGAAAATTTGGTCTTCCATATTTTTCATACTAAACACATATAATATTTCCTCCAATATATACTATACTTTCTTCAGCTTGCTAATATATACAAAATTTAACTCTATGATTTTATACACTTCGTTTTGTCTTAATACTTCAATATCAAGCCTCGGTAACCCAATATCATATTTTAGAATCCAACATCATACTTCTATACTCCAATTTGTCGTGATTAGAAAAATTTATCATTCCTTACCCATACGTGATCACTCTGTAATTTATTTAGATGTCCATTTTCATCAACGTGTGTATATCTTGATTCCAAATCCTCATTTTCCATATTCGATCCCAAAATCTCAATAAAATTTAATTATCATGCTTAAGCTCGAAACCTTCATCTTGATTTTACTGTATCATTTGACTAAATATTTCTCTGTAAAAAAATCTTATTAAAATCTTCCCACCTTGTATTATTTACAACTTTTCTATCTATAGTTTCTGATTTGAAATCTTTTGCATCCTTCAATTCATACGTTTACAACCTTAATTAGTTACATCTTAACTCCATAGTTTCTTGTTTCGATTGTCCCTTTCCTGATTCATCATGCATCTTCCTATAGTGCATCTCCATACTTATCATTTAACTACCTCTAATCCACACTGTCCATTTGCTTATCATTCACATCATTAATTTATCCCTTCCTAGGTTTAGGTTCAATCACGAGTGTTTCATATTTATCTCATAATTCATGTACTCCATATGTTCCTTCAATAGATCGTTCCAATTTAATTCATCAGGCATAATGAGATTCGAGGCATGATTGCTAAATACAAAGATAAAAAGTAAACATATTTAGAATCTTCTAGATAGAGTTTAGAATATTTTATTGTGATCAAAATCATGAGTAAACATCGAGGTATAATTTAAATAATCATAACGAGTTTAAAGTTTTAAAATGAGATCAAATAAAATAGAAAGGTCATAAAATACGACATCAATTTATTTCATCTCATTTTCTAAGGAGGGAAGGTTGTGAAACCCGTAATTTTAATTAATTAATTTAGTGTTATTATTTTGTTTATTTCTGAAAATTTTAGTGTTTGGTCAACCCGTAAAACTTTATTTTTATTTTTATAAATTGTTTGCTAAATTTATTATTATTATTTTTATGAAAAATAACCATATTTTAGAAAAAATATTTAATCCTAGAATTTTGAATGTTGGTCTTGACCTGTCCCGAGCTTGACTTAAACCAGACTCGAACCCAAATTCGTTTTTCCGATATTAATCATTAAAATCCATTAGTATTTTATTATCCTATTTAAGAAAAGATATTCATATTAATAAAGCTTTCACTAATATATTACAACTTTCAACTTTAACTTACTTTCTCTCTCTCTATCAATTCTTTTAATCTGGAGAATAGAAACTTTCTATTTCCTTCTCAACGTTTGCTTGGCCGAGCTCCTCCGTTCACTTCCCCGTAACCGTCGGCCGACCACCCTTTCCCCTTCCCGTAACCGCAGCTCCTTCTTCCCCTATTTAAAACCCCTCTCTTCATCCCTCTCCATAACCCACTCCATTTTTCCCAGAATTTTCCTCCTCCTAGCCCTAGCCGTCGGCTTCCACCGATCCCGGCAAACCCGACCCAGCCGCCGCCGCAGTCCCCGCGTCCAGGCCGATCCCGACCGTTCCCGAGGCCTTCCCGACCGACCTCCCTCCAGCGCCAAGGCCAGCCCGAGCCCGGCGACCCCGCCAGGCCAGTCCGGCGTTCCTCCCTGCTCGCGCTCGACCCAGCCGACCCGACCAGCACCGCCGTTCCCGGCCGTCGACCTCACGTGGCCCCGTGACCCACGGCCCCTTCGTCGCTGTTTTCTCGTGCCTTCCCGCTGCTGTTCCCAACCCCGATCCACTGTCCAGCACCTCCCCGTGCCCAGGCTTGCTGTCTAGCGCTTCCGTACGTGGATTTGGCGCTGTTCGATCAGCTGTCCAGTGCTTTCCGTTCTGCGTTCTACTGTTCGGCTCCCTCGCGGACTACGTTTCAGTCCCTAAGTTATCCCACGGCTCACCGACCAACGGATATTGGGTAATTCCTGTTAATCAGAGTTGTTCGTCCCTCCCGTGTCGAGTCTGTGATGATTTTGGTCCCCGATCCCGCAACGGGAATCGGTTAGGAATGTGATGTCGGCTTCTCGGGAATTTTCGAGTTAGTTTCGGATTAGCTCTGTGATTTTCCTCGGTTTAAATCTGTAGCTTTGCTTTAGTTTTGGTTCTGAGAATTTATGAGAATGTTGGTTCTGTGATTTTTGAGTTTTCGAGTAATTTCGGTTTTTCGAATATCCTTCGGAAACGTGCTGTGGTTATATATTTTTCAGGTTCGATAATATTTTTGGGTTTAATTGGTGGAATAAATTCATAGATTATTTCTCTGATTTGGGATATTATATATATTTGTGTACTGTTGGCATAATTTTCCCAGTTTTGGGTTATCCCAAATATAGAGGAGGTGTTGTCCAAAATTTTATAAAAGTTATATAAATGGATTTCAAATTGGTTTTCGAAAATATTTATAAATTAGATTTTTGGGCGACGACCGTACCGGTCTGCGGGACCTAGCGAAATGCAAACGAAACCGGTCATGCCGGACGTTGAGGCATTAGCTAATTTTGTGACGATTGGACCAAGTCTGAGACTCTTAATAATATTTATTTTATTAATTTTGTTTTAGTAATTAAAGTGCAGGATATTATTTAGAGCAAACTAACCTTTTCTCTTATTTCAATTTATGTAAAAAGGTCTGTAAGGGCATAAGCCCAGCTTTTATTACTTTCTGTGGTTTTGTAATAAGTTAGTATAGATTTTATTCTTTTCTGGTTTGTGGTTGACGTAAAAACGTAAAAATAGTAAAATAATTATTTTTATAGAAAATCAATATTATTTTCTCACATTAAATAAATTAGGAAAATTACAAGTTTATTATTTAAACAAAATTCACGTTTTCTCATTTAAAGAAAAATATTAATTTTTATATATAATACAAAATATAAAGTTTTACCAAGTAAATCAATAACTATGAGTTTTTTCAAATACAAAGTTAAAATGACTTTTTCTTCGTAAGGTAGTAACTCACCTCGATAAGCTCGCTCTAAGTAGAGTTGTAAATAACCTAAAATTTGACTAGGGTTCTGTTCTAGAGATTTCAACTAACACATCTAGATATGGTTTAACATTGGTTCTAAGATAGAATTCTCAAATTGTAGGATTTCAAGAACATACTGGACATCTTCTTGGATTCAGACATCTCAATCCAGTCAATAAAACAAAGGTAAGTACATTTTGTGGTAGTTTATAATTATTTAGTAATCGTTTTATTGCAAGTTTAAACCACGATACAACACGGAACTCTCTCTGAGAGCATTGACCGATTAACTGTTGGGTACTGGGGGAGTAGTGTAATAAGTATGACTACATCCAAAGTAGTATACTGACTGTGTTAGCTTACCCCTCATACACACGGGGATAAGCCATATCGTATCAGTAGGATACAACTGTACAACCCAATCCGGTCATATTCATTGCCTATTCACATCTCAATGATTTAACTGCTGGAAAACTATTTATTTCAAATTGTTTAAAAGTGCATAACTCTATTATTATTTCAATTGTTGGATTATCATGAATTGTACTTTGCTCCTTCCTGACTGGAGACCAACATTTTTAGGTGATTGCGTCGTCGAGGATCTGATGTCTAACTCTGGTCCCGCAGAACTTGGAAGCCCAGAATCTTAAGAGCTGGATTAGTATTTATTTTCTTTTGGAAACAAGTATAATAATTGAATGTTGTATTAATATTTGTTGTATTTCAGGCTTTTCAAGTTGAATAAAATGTTTTTTTATATTTCGTTAGAATTTTATCTGCATGTGTTTTACTGCTTGATACAGCTTACTGCCACCGTCTCAACAACGGTACAGGCTGGGCATAATCCGATTCGACCCAAGAAGTTGGGACCGGGTTGTGACACTTCTGCTGTCCAGCTCCAGCTCTGTTGAATACAGTAGGACAGACCCTGACCTGGTGGGTGGCAGACCTGCAAGCAAGGCAATGTCCCAGCTTCTTTCTATAGATCTCTGCTGTGTGCCCAGGTCTCTTACAGTAGGCGTAGGTGACATTCTTCAGTTGGTTCTGTTGGGGTGCTTTGTGCTGCTATTGCTTGTTTTCAAAAACAAAAAGTTGTTCTATTACAAACTTTTGAAAAGAGTACAAGAGTATAATTTGAATTCTGGGGAAGTACAACTATAGGAATCTGATCAGAAGACGATCACTTTATCCCTTGGACTATGTGAACTTGAAGACTAAAGCCTCTGGAGAATAAAGCAACAATTTTGCAAGAGTTCTTGATATCTGTATTGCTTTAACAATGATTGGAAACTCTATTTATAGAGTTCTAGAAATAACTGTTTTAGCAGTTATTCTGATGTGCGCGAGACTAGATTGCGCCACATTAGGTTGCGCCAACCTGATGTTTCGCCAACTTTCATTCAGTTAATCAATCGTGTACTAACTGTATTTAGTCGCGTGGCATCATGTGATTGAGTTGCGCGTGGTCGTGTACAGAATAGTAGACACGTCTTGAGAGATTAGTAGATGTGCGCCATGTCATCCTGTTTTAGAATATAAGTTGTCTCAACTTTATCAGGTTGAGCGAGCTTCAGTCAACGAGTTAAAATGTGCTTGATTGGGTTGCGCCTAAGCGCAACTGAATGCATAGGCACGTGGCTGCTTTTGAAAAAAAAGTTTGTTCAGATTGCGTCTAGGTACAACTAAGGAATTTGTTTAAATTGTGCCTAGGCGCAACTCATAAGATGTGCAGGACAGCTGTCAACCAAATCTCCTCGAGTGGCACAATTCGAGGGATTCGAAGAGATTTTCTTTGTTTACTGTGCTGTCAGTTGTCAGTGCTACAGTAATGATGGCCATTAAATGTCAGACGCCACGTAGACTTTGACGCAATATGACTGGGCACAGTCTGATATATGGGACAACCTAATCATTGGTGCAGTTTGATCTCTGAGCTTCATATCAGTAGCGCAGCTTGATTTTTAGGGCGCAACTTGATTGCTAAGTAGTAAATACATGGCACAACTTGATTTTTAGGCCCTACATTGCTAGTAAGAGGACCCGTTGTTGTTGTTGTTGTTGTTGGGCTTCTTGAAGTTGCCCTGGTGATTGTTGCTGGATCCTGGGTGCTCTCTCTTGGTTCGAGTAGACGAACTAGCCTCCACAACTTGGGCCACCTTCAGCATCTTGTCGTACGTCCTTGCTCCATTGGCAGCAACAATGGTGCAAATTTTTCCCGCAATCCGTACCAAAACTTTTGGGTATGCTCTACCGGGTCTGCTACCAAACGGGATACAAACCTGCCAAGCAGTTTGAACTCGGCTGCGTACTCTTCTACAGTACGATCTTCCTGCTTCAAGTCATTAAACTGCCTTTCCATGGCTTCTAAGGCAGATTCCGGGAAGAACTTCCTCTCAAACTACTTCTTGAAGGAACGCTAGGAGGTTCCTCTGGTCTGGAATCTTAGCTCGTTCTTGTACCATATGCTATCCAGATCCTGAAACTTTAGAGCTACAGCCTCCACCATGAGGTTGGGTAGGATTCGAGCAACACTGAGGATTCGCTCTATGTCATCCAGCCATTCGTCCGCGTATACGAGGCCTTCAGTTCCGTTGAAAGGCTGTGGATTCATCTTCTTAAAACTCTCAATGTTTCCAACTTTCTCCTTGTGTAACCACTACTTTTCTGAAATGAGGATAGTTTTGAACTTTTGTAATTTTTATCATTTAATAATAATATTTAAATCATATTATGATTTTTGGTGATTTTTTATTTATTTTATATCATTTAGATGGGTGAATTGTGATTTTGATTGTTACTAGCTTAACCCTAGAGACTGCTTGACTTAAAGACTAACCATGACCAAGGAGACTCGACCATGTATCTAGATTGGCTAATTATCTATTTTTAAGCTAAGGATATTTTAGTCATTGTGCATTACTTTGAATTTTATTAATTTATTAATTAAATTGCTTGTTGTGCGATTGGATTGGTAGTTGAATTGGTGTTTTGGTAGTATAAGTGGTTTGACCTTAGTCAACCTTGACTAGAAACATAATACCATAAATAGAATTAATTTTCATCATTTAGAATTTAATTTAGAATTAATTAGTTATTTTTTAGAACGATTTAAGTCATTTTCTAATTAGCCTTTTTAAAGCCTTTTGACTTGGGCTTTATTACCAACTTAGGGAGCCTAGGTCCACGTGCTAACCAAAACCCTAATCCCCTATAGTTGGCCGGCCATAGGCAGCCCCCTTCATTGTGTAGAATTCATTAGCCTACAAGAGAAACCCTAGCCTCTGTTTGCAAAAACAAAATTTGTTTTATTCCAAACTTATAAAAGAGTACAAAGTACAATGAATTCTGGGGAAGTACAACTTTAGGAATCTGATCAAAAGACGATCACTTTATCCCTTGGACTATATGAACTTGAAGACTGTAGCTCTGGAGAATGCAGCAGTAATTTTGCAAGAGTTCTTGATCTCTGTCTGTGTGTATGATTGGAAACTCTACTTATAGAGTTTTTGAAATAACAGTTTTAGCAGTTATTCTGATGGTGCGCGAAGCTGGACTGCGCCATATTGAGTTGCGCCAACCTCCTGTTGCGCCAACTTTCATTCAGTTGTCAGTAGTGTACTAACTGTATTTAGACGCGTGGCATCATATGATTGAGATGCGCGTGGTCGTGTACAGGATAGTAGACACGTCTTGAGAGATTAGTGGTATGTGCGCCATGTCATCATACTTTAGAATGTAAGTTGTCTCAACTTTATCAGGTTGCGCGAGCTTCAGTCAGCAAGTCAAACTGCGCTTGATTTGAGCTGCGCCTACACACGTGGCCGCTTCTGAGCAAAAGTCGTTCATGTTGCGCCCAGGCGCAACTAAGTATTTTGTTTAGATTGCGCCTGGGCGCAACTCATGAAGTGTACAGGACAGCTGTCCACCAACTTCTCTTGGACGGCACAATTTACGGGATTCGAAGAGATTTTCCTTGTTCACTGTTGTGTCAGTCGTTAGTATTGTCAGATAATGATGACCATTAAGTGTCAGATGCCACGTAGGTTTTGGCACAAAAAGACTGGGCACAGTCTGATATCAGGCGCAACCTGATCAGTAGCACAGTATGTTCTCTGAGCTTCATATCAGTGGCATAACTTGATTTTTGGGGCGCAACTTGATCACTGGTCAGTATATTGAAGGCACAACTTGATTTTTAGGCTCTACAAGACCCCCTTCAAAGTTTTTAAAACTTAAAAACATTGCAAAGTATAGGAATACTTTGAATTTAGAAAAGTTTTGACTAAGTCAAATTGTGCCAGACTCATGCAATCTGTTATGCACGATTCGGGATGACTGTTAGGATTCTGATTTTCTGTCTATAAATAATTCCCATTTACTCCACTGTGATTCTTTACTTTCACTTTTAATCTTTTGAGAAAATTTTGTAACTTTTGTAACCCTCTTCTCCGATCATCTTTTTGACGACATGGCCCCAAAAAGGACTGCTGCTGATAAGGGAAAGGCCATCGCCACTTCTTCAACTCGTGTTCCGCCTACCCATGTGCCACAATATGTGCCGCCTCCATCTCGTCGAGAGATAGCTAATCCAGCAATGGAAGGTGATTAAGGGCGAGCCGATTTGATTTGTGATTTCATCAATAATTAATTTGTGCCCCTCTTTTTAGAGTGTGGTGCATCATAAACTTTGTGCCACCCCTTCTTAGGGTGTGGTTGCTCTCTCCTTGAACAGTGTTTGTTTTTACGAATACTGTTACGCACAGTAAAAATGTGGCACAATCTGAGGTGTTGCGCAATTTGAGTTTCGTGCAACATGGCATGTGGCGCAACTTGGGTTGTCGCGCAACTCAATATATCGCGTAACTTAAGTCTCGCGCAATACATCTCATGGCGCAACTAAAAAAATCTGTGTGATTCAAGAAACCATATATCTTCGTTTTCGTTTCTAATTTTTGTTTATGCATCTCTCTGCAGTTAATCTCAGGGAAGACCCGGATGCAGAGAAGTTTGCTTCAACGTTTAATGTCCCAGAATATAGAGAGAATTTGTCTCACGTCACTTTTCCTCATTATGATGGTCCTGAAGCACGAAGAAGTCTGCTCATAGATCAGGACAATCAAACCCTTTTGAACTTAATGAACGGTGAACCTCTGCAGAGCTTGGATACTACAGTCCACAAGAAACCAGCCTTTTTATTTGGAGACGCAATCAAAAAGACTTCCCAACCTAAGGCAAGAAAAGAGACGAGATATTTCTTAAAGGGAAATAACGCCATACATCTAACAGAAATATCCAGGTCCATGGCATTATCTCAGTATGCTTTTGCTAGCTATCCTAGGAGGATGTCATGGGATCTGACTCCTCTCCAATAAGCAAGAGTCGACCGAATCTGTTATAAAGTGGGTCCACAGAACAAAGACCTTCTTTACAGCACTTCAGAAAAATATAGCACACATTTGAGAGGTTTAAGACCAAGCTGTATTCCTTCCGAGAACTCTTCTCTGCTCCTTCCCGTCAGAGTACCTATTTTTGCAAATACATTTGCAAAAGCTGAAGGAAGATATCCAGACCGCGCTATGCGAATGACACGCCTGGTAAACCCTGGAATGAAATGTTGGAGTAGCTTGTCAATATGGATTTTGGAGGAATTCAAAGACAGGCTCATTGATCTGGGCCTCTATAATCCCATCTGTTGACACAAAATTACAGTCAACCAAATATTGATAAAATTGACTATATGATATTTATGATAATTCAATACGACACATGAAGACTACATTCAGCAAAAGCCAGACGACAGCTCGTACCTACAATGCAACA
The DNA here is from genome assembly GCA_029216955.1 of Iris pallida. Lineage (NCBI taxonomy): Eukaryota > Viridiplantae > Streptophyta > Magnoliopsida > Asparagales > Iridaceae > Iris > Iris pallida. The sequence continues at coordinate 5,702,966 of JANAVB010033017.1, forward strand.
TATCTATTGAGTCTGTATTTTACAATTTTATTGAGTCTTGACTTATGTAAACTGAGCTGTGCTGAGCATCTGAGACTTAACCTATACCCATACCCTAAAATCATAAGCTCCACACAAATCAAAATAAGCTAAAATACCCATTGACCCATTCTGTGCTCTGGAGACAGAGTTCGGGCCGAACTCTGCCTCCTAAAAATCAGCACCCTAATTTTTAGGGTTGGCAGGTTGCAAGTTGTCCAACGGCCAATTTTTTGAAAATTCCAACCAGAATTCTGGCCGAATTCTGCCTACCTGATATCCTATAAATAGGCCATGAATTCTCTCATTTTCAATCATCCAATCTTCTCTTCTCTCTAAAGCTCTATACAAGCCATAACCTTCTTCATATACTAGCCACAAGCTCCCTAAGCCTCAAGTCTCAGTACTTTTCAGTTAAGAGTTTGTGCAAGAGTTCAAGAAGTCGCTTGGAAAATTCCAAGCATCGCCACTGCGATCTTTGTAAGAAGTTGACGTGCTCTTCTGAAGAAAAGGCACGGGGTATAACTACTATTTCACAAATAGTGGATTTAATCCTGAGCTAGAGTTCTCAGGCCTGGACTAGTCCTCTACGAGGGAAACAAGGTTAAAAATCGGCTGTATTTGCGTATGCTTTCTTGCTCCTTATTTATTTTCGCATTTACTTTGATTACTTTCAGCTTGTGAAAGAGTTTAATTTTTTATTGGCTATTATTGTTATAAACTCTATTCACCCCTCTCTAGAGTTGCCATCTGTTCTTCAATTGGTATCAGAGCTCTGTTCTCTCAACAAGGACTAACATCCTAGAGCTGATCCATGGCAACCACACAATCCATGATTTCCAATCACGGTGAAGGGCAGTCCACTCATTGGCCTCCCCTATTTGATGGAACTAACTACACCTATTGGAAAACAAGAATGAGCTTTTATCTCAAGTTGCTAGACTTCGACCTGTGGACCATCGTCACCGATGGTTACAAAAAGCCCGCCAGGATAGTTGTCAATGGTGATCTCGTTGAGAAACCACATGATAAATATTCTGATGAGGAGAAGAAACAGGCAAGTCTAGACGCGAGAGCTATTAATGTCTTATTTTGTACTATAGACAGGAATGAGTTCAACAGGGTCTCAACATACACCACCTCTCACGAAGTATGGAGACTTCTAGAAGTGACGCATGAAGGAACCACCCAAGTCAAGGAATCGAAGATAAGTCGTCTCACTCAAGAATATGAGGCTTTCAAGATGAAGCCAAATGAGACGATCACGCAAATGTTCACAAGATTCCTCGACATCATCAATCCCCTATCTTCTCTCAGCAAACAATATACAAATCACGAGAAGATTCGTAAGCTACTTAGGGGGCTACCAAAGATTTGGAATCCTAAGGTGACAGCCATCATAGAAGAAAATGATCTCACAACTATGTCCATGGAGACTTTGATGGAAAAGCTGATGACTCATGAGTTTGACCTCAAAGACTTCGAAGAGCCTGCTCCTAAGGCTAAGGAGATCGCCCTCAAAGCTCACCGACGAAGGGCTGACCCCGAAGAAACGGATGACGATAACTCGGAAGGTGATGATCAAGCTCTCCTTGTCCGCAACTTCAAGAAATTCCTTCGCTTCAATCGAAGAAAGAAGGAACCACAAGAAGATGACGAAGAAGAGCCAACATGCTACGGTTGGAAGAAGATTGGACATGCCCAAAAAGACTATCCATTCTTAAAGAAGAGCAACCGTTATGAGAAACCATACAAGAAGGCTTCCTCAAAGAAATATGCCAACACAAGCATTTGGCATGAAAGCGAAGCTAGTGACTCCGAGGAAGAAAAGGACTCTCCTCAAGACACTGCAAACGTGTGCCTAATGGCAACGTCCAACAAGGTATCAAATAAAACTCTTGATGATTTTACTTTTGATGAACTTGGCGATGCTTTCACCGATTTACTTGATGACCACAAGAAAGTCATTGGTAAATATAAACATGCCAAGGAAAAGATCAAAAGTCACGAAGTCAAAATTCAAAGACACTTTTTATTGCTTAATAACATTAGAGACACTTCACCCACGGAAGTCACAAATGAGGTGTCTAAGCTTAAAATAAGCCTACATGATGCCGAAGCACGCATTGAACAACAAACACAAGAAATCACAGCACTCAACACGGAGCTTGCTGAAGAAAAGAGTAGATACAAGATTTCTATTACTAAGATATATGGTTTGAATGCTAAAATAAACTGCAGGCTATCTCTAAGAAATTAGAGATTAGATTAGGAAAACAGGTTGCTCAACCTCAAACCCAATCACATGAGACACACACAAAGCACAACACTTCTCATACTAGTCAAACACGTCATACACCTGCAGCACGCAATCATGCTTTCATGTACACCCACTTCCATAAAGCACACAAACCACATGCACGTAGAAATAATTTTCACTCCAATATGCACATAATCACCATGCTACACGTAAATACAATCATCACTATGTTGCACATAAACAAAATCACCATCATACTCCTTATAGTTATAAACATCATCCTGCAGCAACATATAGTCATCATCATACTCCACATAGACAACATCACCATACTACTCCACACCACTCTACATATAGACATCATCAATATGCTCCTAACATAAATAGGAATGCTATTTGTACTTATTGTGGATTACATAGACACATTTCACCATAATGTAGAGTTAGAAGATTAGTAGATAGAAACATATATGCATGGTTTTCGAAAACTAACTTTTCAGGACCCTCAAGAACTTGGGTACCAAAGGTCACATCTACTCTTGATGTAGGTGGACCTTCTCTCCTCAACTAAGAGTAAGTAGATTCTGGATAGTGGATGCTCGCTGCATATGACGGGAGACGCAAATCCTTTCGCATCACTATTGATGAAAAGGGAAGGATATGTATCCTTCGGTAACAATCTAAAAGGGTATATCATAGGTAATGGTGTTATTGGTCATCCTCCCTCTCCCGTAATAAAGGATGTCTGCCTAGTGACCGAGTTAAAGCATAACCTGCTTAGCATTAGTCATCATGCTGACCATGGATATGATATTAACTTTGGACAAGATAAATGCTTTATTTATGATAGGTCAACGGGAGACATTGCTTTTGAAGGGATAAGAGAGGATAATATTTATATTTTCTATCTGTCTAGAGATACTAACAATACAGGTAGATGCCTATATACTCATAAGGATAAAATATTACTGTGGCACCAACATCTTGGTCATGCCAATATGGATACTATATCCAGGCTATCAACTAAGAAGCTAGTTAGAGGCTTGTCTGACATCACATTCAAAAAGGACACTGTATGTGCCGAATGTGAATTGAATAAGGCAACCAAGTCCTCATTTCATTCCATAAACTCTGTAAGCACTACTAGACCCATGCAATTACTTCATATGGATTTATTTGGCCCTAGTAGAATAGCCAGTCTTTGTGGAAAACTCTACGATTTTGTTGTAGTTGATGACTTTTCTAGATTTACTTGGGTTTTCTTTCTTACAAATAAAAGTGATGCTATTTCAGTTTTCAAGATGTTTGTTAAGAAAGTTCAAAACGAAAAAGGCTACATGATTACTCGAATCCGAAGTGATCATGGAGGCGAATTCGAAAATACTGATTTTGAAAAGTTTTGTGACTCTAATGGTTTTAATCATGAGTTTTCTTGTCCAAGAACTCTTCAACAAAATGGTGTTGTGGAGCGGAAGAATAGGACTCTTGGCGATATGTCTAGAGTCATGTTGAACAAGTTCTCATTTTCGAAATACTTTTGGGCTGAAGCTGTCAGTACAGCATGCCATATTTTAAATAGGGTGTTTATTTGTCCTATTACGAAGAAAATACCCTATGAGCTTTGGTTTGGAAGAACCCCAAATATTTATTATTTTAGAGTTTTTGGCTGTAGATGTTTTATCCTTAACACCAAAGACAACTTAGGCAAATTTGATGCCAAAGCTGACGATGGTATTTTTCTTGGCTATGCTGCCAAGAGCAAGGAATATAGAGTGGTTAACAAACGCTCATTAATTGTGGAAGAGTCTACCAATGTGACTTTTGATGAGAATAACAGTGCATCAGCTATTCTTGATGATGATGTTGAGCCATCAACTTCTACTCCAATGAATACCTCCACCTAAACCAATTCTCTAGAGGGCTTGCCAAAGAAATTCTCTTTCAAGCCGTCACATCCAGAAAATTTGGTAATAGGTGAGGTTTCACGTGGAGTAACTACTAGATCATCATTAAGAGACTCCATTGCTAGCACTGCCTTCATTTCACAAATTGAGCCAAAAAATATTTTAGAAGCTTTTAATGATGAATTTTGGATTTCTGCCATGCAAGAGGAACTCAACCAATTCGAGAGGAGCCAAGTATGGAAACTCGTTCTTATGCCGGCAAATCACTCGATTATTAGTACTAAATGGGTTTTTAGAAACAAAGTAAATGAAGATGGTTCAGTTACACGCAACAAAGCTCGTCTAGTAGCCCAAGGATACAACCAAGAGGAAGGTATCGACTACAATGAGACATATGCTCCTGTTGCGAGATTGGAATCCATTCGGATGCTTTGTGCATTTGCAAATTTTCAAAATTTCAAATTATTTCAAATTGATGTTAAAAGTGCTTTCTTGAATGGATTTATTAAGGAGGAAGTTTTTGTAAAACAACCCCCTGGTTTTGAAAATCATAAATTTTCCGACCATATTTTCAAGCTGAAGGAAGCGCTATATGGCCTCAAACAAGCCCCTAGAGCTTGGTATGAACGGCTAAGCAATTTCTTACTTGAAAAAGGTTTTTCAAAAGGGAAAGTTGACACAACACTTTTTATAAAATCTTTCAAAGACACTATTCTCTTAGTACAAATTTACGTAGATGATATTATATTTGATTCTACTGATGAAACCCTCTGTCAAGATTTTTCCAAGTGTATGCAGACCGAGTTTGAGATGAGCATGATGGGGGAGCTCAATTACTTTCTTGGACTGCAAGTCAAACAAATGTCAAATGGAACTTTCATCTGTCAGTCAAAGTATACAAAGGACATGCTGAAGAAATTTGACCTTGACAACGTCAAACAAATCAGCACTCCAATGGCTACTACAACTAAACTAGAACCAGATGAAAGCGGCAAACCCGTGGATCAACGTAAGTATCGAGGTATGATAGGTAGTCTACTTTATTTAACTGCTAGTCGCCCTGATATTATGTTTAGCGTTTGCCTGTGTGCTAGATATCAAGCTAATCCTAAGGAATCACACATGACCGCTGTTAAGCGTATCTTTCGTTACCATAAAGGTACGATTACAGTGGGCCTATGGTATCCTAAATCAACATCATTTGACCTCATTGGTTACTCTGATGCAGATTTCGCCGGATGCAAGATCGACCGTAAAAGTACAAGTGGCACGTGTCATTTATTAGGAAAAGTTCTAGTCTCTTGGTTTAGCAAGAAGTAGAATTCTGTCGTACTATCCACAACAGAAGCTGAATACATCGCAGCTGGGCATTGTTGTGCACAAATTTTGTGGATGAAGCAAACCCTTGAAGACTACAACTTATCTTTTATGCACATTCCAATCTTTTGTGACAATACTAGTGCTATAAATCTCACCAAGAATCCTATATGTCATTCAAGCACGAAACATATTAAAATACGTCACCACGTTTTGCGTGATCATCAGCAAAATGGTACTATTAACATAGAATTTATTGACACTGATCATCAGCTAGCAGATTTCTTTACAAAACCACTATCCGAAGAGCGTTTCAATTTTCTCTGTCGTAAACTTAGAATTTTGGATGAAGCTGTTATCCATTAAAATAACATGCATAAATATCGAGTATGTCTTGATTATTTTATGATGAAATTGCTATGGGTACAAGCCGAAAGGGTCCTTCTGACAACAAGGCGTAAAAGCCTAAGCGACACGGTGCACTAGTCCTCAGGACTACCGCTAGCTGGGATCCGGCCCCTGCAGCTAACCCATGGCAGCTTCAAAATATTGAATTATGGCATAATTCTGTATTTATTACATGGTTCATTTTAATCACATGCTAAAATTTAGATTTTCCAACTTTACTTTGCTTCAAAGCTAACTTTCTGTCATTCTCCACTTGGGTTTTTCTCAATCTTGTATATGTACTTACTTATCATATTCTTTTGGTCGCTCTTACTTAATCAAATTTTCTTCACAGCCTGATTTCTGTTCTGGTTACAGAATCCAGAATTCGGACCGAACTCTGCCCTATCCAGAGTTTGGGCCGAATTCGGCTTGGCTATTCCAGAACCGGGAGCAGCCTCAGTCGCTGATCAAAACTTGATCCAATGGCCCACATCCATTCCGACCATTCGAACCCTTACACAAATATTCGGTTTCCTCTCTTCTCTCTCCTCTATTTCCACCTTCTAAACTTCTCCAAACTACTTTTCTCCAAACCCTAACCCTAGTTCTTCCTTCCTAGAGCATATCTCTTCTCAAAACTCAAGGAGAAGGCTTCTCTCACCATTCTCCTTCATATTTCATCATCACATTGAGGAATATCTCAACACTTTTCTCTATCTCAATTTCCTCTATTATTATTTCATGGCTCCATAATTGTTCAATAGAGGGAAGAGACTTCGAACCGAGGGTGCGTCCTCTTCGAATGCTCCTCCTCGTGTTGAACCGCCCGTTGAACAACCCAATCAACCACCTATCCACCCGTTGTTCAACCCACCTCGTCCACTCGACCCCAACACGTATAACGACCAGATATTTGTATCACATGACGCTTCCAATGCATGGTTTAGTGATTTTCGGACACGTCCGGTGTTTGCGGGTCATCCTATCAATTTTACTATATTTTCATAATATGATTCACTCTTTCATGATCTTTATCTTGATGAACTTGTCACCACCAACTCGGTTATATATCGCAATGCTATTCAAATGTTCTATTGCAACCTAACTCATGATGATACACATATTTTTTCATGGGTTGCGGGCATTGATATTTCTTTCGATGATTTTGAATTGGCCGAACACCATGAACTCCCGGAGCCAAACTCATGGGAAAAACTTATTGAAGCTCGATCATTTTAATTTTCCGATGGGTCTTCCCTTGAAAGCTTTAAGGACGACTTGTGTACCCCTAACACACGTCCTCGCAAGCTTTTGGCCAAGTTTCTCAATCCCTATTTTTATGAACTTTATCGGATTATTTTCAACACTATTCTGCACAAAGTGGGATCCACCGATGAAGTTACCTACTTTGAAATCTCGGCTTTGTATCACCTCCACTTTTATGTTCCATTTAATCTTCAACGTACCATGATGGACTAGATGATTAATTCTAGGAAGAAACCAAGATTCATGGTTTATGCTCAATATCTTCCTATGATCTTTCGTGCTTTTCGTGTACCTCTTGATGAGTGCTAGTTCCTACCTACCCCTGTCTTCCTCTCTATGGCACGGCAGCTTCAGACAGCAGTTGGCTCACCTGTTGTGTCCGAGCACTCTGACGATGAGCCCGATGCCCCTCCTTTTGGACAGGATCCTCCTCCTCCTCCTGCCACTCTTGAGTCACTCCACACTATGCTCCGCGATCGATTCACCTTAGAGGATGATCGCTGGACTCAGCTTGACTACCGGACTACCTTGCAGATGAGTGCCATTAGCAACTCACTGCATGATATTTGGTACTCCATGTCCCGGCATCCTTCTATGTCTATTCCTATGGAGTGGGACCCTGCTCGCGATGGATATCGTATCGATGACCCTTGGGTTATCCGCTACTTGGATCTGGATGCGGCCTTCGTGGACCCTCGTCGTTTCTTCACTGATCCATCCGACGACGCTGGGCCTTCACGAGCTCGATGATGGATATGGATTTCTACTTGCTGCTGCTACTGGGATTGTAGTTTATGTTTTATGCATTTTGGATTAGTTGCTTTTATGCACTTTGGTTGTATTTAGACTTATTATTATGTGTGACTCTTGAGACATTCAGTAGTTTTACCAGTTTCTATGCAGTTTCATCTATTATTTTTTGGTGTGCTTGCCAATTCTTATTTTTTTATGGTTATTTGCTAAATGCCAAAAGGGGGAGAAATTTTGGTATATTCTATATTCTTTTTGTATCTGTATTGTATCTGTATCTGTGCTTTAGGGAAGAATGTTTTTATCAGGCCAACAGGATTCAAAGCAATATTTACGGAGGAGCTATTGCTAGCTCGACACTGATTACGGAGGAGCTATGCCATTGCTCTTAAATGTGTCCAGGTATGAATATTGAATATACAACTATCATTTTGTCAATTATCAATATAGGGGAGATTGTTGACACAAAATCACAGTCAACCAAATTTTGATAAAATTGACTATATGATACTTGTGATAATTAAATACGACACATGAAGACTACATTCAACACATGCCAGACGACAGCTCGCACCTGCAATGCAACATATCTATTGAGTCTGTATTTTACAATTTTATTGAGTCTAGACTTATGTAAACTGAGCTGTGCTGAGCATCTGAGACTTAACCTATACCCATACCCCAAAATCATAAGCTCCACACAAATCAAAATACCCATTGACCCATTCTGTGCTCTGGAGACAGAGTTCGGGCCGAACTCTGCCTCCACACAGAGTTCGGGCCGAACTCTGCCTCCTAATAATCAGCACCCTAATTTTTAGGGTTGGCTGGTTGCAAGTTGACCAACGGCCAATTTTTTGAAAATTCTAACCAGAATTCTTGCCGAATTCTGCCTACCTGATATCCTATAAATAGGCCATAAATTCTCTCATTTTCAATCATCCAATCTTCTCTTCTCACTAAAGCTCTATACAAGCCATACCCTTCTTCATCTACTAGCCACAAGCTCCCTAAGCCTCAAGTGCTCAGTACTTTTCAGTTAGGAGTTTGTACAAGAGTTCAAGAATTCGCTTGGAAAATTCCAAGCATCGCCACTGCGATCTTTGTAAGAAGTTGACGTGCTCTTCTGAAGAAAATGCACGGGGTGTAACTACTATTTCACAAATAGTGGATTTAATCCTGAGCTAGAGTTCTCAGGCCTGGACTAGTCCTCCATGACGAAAACCAGGTTAAAAATCGGCTGTGTTTGTGTATGCTTTCTTGCTCCTTATTTATTTTCGCATTTACTTTGATTACTTTCAGCTTGTGAAAGAGTTTAATTTTTTATTGGCTATTATTGTTATAAACTCTATTCACCCCCCTCTAGAGTTGCCATCTCTTCTTTACCATCTGCACTACGGTATATGGCATTCATCCAAATCCTCACATGTTCTTGGCTTTGGTAGAGAGATATAACAAAAGTACTGGGACTTTCATGACACCTCATGGAGAAATGGGGTTTGCTCTTAACGAGATAGAATATATCTCTCATCTGCCGATGGGTGACAACCCATATGAAGAATATGTACCCACAAATGATGAATTAGATGCTCTAGCAAAGGAGAATCCCCAGATGATCACAGTTTTCTAAGAACTGTTGTGCCACTATAAAATCTGCTCATTCTACTACGAAAGTGCTTCTGCGGGTACTTGCTATATCACAAAATAGATGCCATATACGTTCCTGGGTCATGTGTGGGAGGACAAGCCACTGGACAGTCAAGCCTGTACGCCTCGTTTCTTTGAACCTTTTGATAGAAGTGATATACAATTATTGATGGAGAAGCATAATCATGGGGATGTCACTCTGACTGAAGACTCAGGTCAGTTCAAGGCTGGCGACGTTCTTCAAAGTTATCTTAGACAGGGTTATAGACCTATGTCTCCAGAAGCCCAGTTGGTAGGATTTTTATCTTTATGGCTATGACACTTTGTAGTTCCAGGGGCTAGTGCAGTTGACAGGTTTCATTGGGGTGTCCTGTTCGCAGCAACACGTCTTATATTAGGATACAAGATGGATCTGCTTTCAGCCATGACCTGTCGCCTGAACGCAGGATTGCGTTCTTTGGTGGATACTATGCTAAAAAATAATAATCGGTCGGATTTTCCTCGTACAGAAATGCCATTCACTTATTTGTTTGGATGGTTATTACTACACCATCCCTGCTTGATGGACCCGGATATGGGACCTCCTGATGGAGATTTCATTAGGCATTTTGCTAACGCCCACTGGAAATATACTGCTCTTACGGAATGCCGATTTGCTCTGAACCGTGGATCAAGATGGTTCTTTCAGTGTGTTGGGCCTCCTACAGGGTATGACGCCATGCCTCCACAGATGATGGATTTACCCAAAGAAACACTTCGTTTAAGTCCAAACATCTTTTCCTGGCTTAAAATAATCTGACCATCCCACTTGGTTTATAGATTTGAGGAAGAATGCTATTTGGAGCCGTATTTGCCGAGTCGATTTACACGGCAATTCGGGTATGATCAACTTCATATAGGAAATACGACCACTTGCCTCCAAGCTACAGGTTATCTCATTGATGGGGCTAGAGATTGGAATTATTACAATGCTCGGGGTACAAAGGCTATTTTTTCATGCCTTACAAACTTCCCCAAGGCCTGCGTATGTTATATTCATATGCAAACTTCTACACTTCAGCGAACACATTTGCAGAAAACTTCTATCCCTCAAATAGCTTTGCAACTGAAAGGAGGATTAAACAAAGAAAACGTACTCTTCAGTCTTTTCGAGATGTAGAAGACAGGGACCATACTGATGTACCTTTGGAAGCATTAATTTTAATGAATTTTGCTGACCCGGTTCAAGATCCTTTAGATGTCTCTATAAAGATGCGTAAAGACAAATCCCCTGTCAAAGGTCTGAAGAAGAGAAAGACTAAGGAAACGATAGTCTCTCCTCAATGGGATAATCTTCCTAGTTATCCAAGGGCTCTAGAGAAGAAGAAAAGAACATCACTGGTTATCACTGAACCAGTGACTACGAGGATGACTCGTTCCCAATCAAAACAGTTGCTTCTCAGTTCTTCCTCTGGAGAGAAAGATATTACTACTTCTTCTATTCAGAAACAAGGGAAGATTACAGAAGGAGGAACTACTGCTTCCTTGATTGATCCAGAAGGTAATCGTACTGGAACTGTTGCAGGGCCAAGCGCACCGATACTCAAAGAAGTTAGAAGAAGATTGGACATTGCTGAAGAGGAACCATCTCAAGAAGGTACTATCAAAGCTGTGAAATATTCTCCTATAGTAACTTTTATCAGAAAGATATATATATATATATATATAAATTGCTTTTCCTTGATTACTTAAATAGATGTCCGTCCTTCTCCGACCATCGTGACAGTAAATGTTCCTGCCAATGTACTTGCTGCAGCAGGGATAACAGTTCCCTCTCCAACTCCTATGAGTCCAAAAGCTTCCTCTCCAAAACAAGATCTACCTCCACAAGATACTTCTCAAGCTCAAATATCCACTCATTCAGGAGAAGCAGTGATTGATGCTTTGAATGGTTGTGATTTTGATGATGAAACTTATGATGAAGATTGGGACAACATTGCTAAAGAAAAACAAACTTTAGCGAATGTATTACCATCACAAGAAATCCCAATTGATAAAAATCCTTCGTCTGTTGAAGACGAGGAGGATGTGGTTCATGACAAGGAAACTGTCAATCTTCCTGGAGTTAATGAATCCGCAACCACTGAGCCACCCGAAGTGCCTAAGGTGGCAATTGAAATGAATGAAACTCTAGTAACTCTACCACCTCTGACTGAATCAGAAGCATGGAGTAGTCAGGCTGCCATGTCTACAGAAACTCTGTCCAAACTTTAGTCTGAGACAACTAAGACAATTGAGACTCCTCATAATGTACTCAGCCCAAGTAAGTTTCCCCACTATGAATGATTTGTTATTACATCTTCAGCATTATGAGTCATAACATATGTAATTTGTAGCAGCACCCACGGGGACTGTAGCCGGGGAAGGAAGCTCTTCTCATATTAGTGCTCCAGATGAAATACCCCCACCTACTAAAGCTGTGAAGATTTCTTCAAACATAGTAGCCACTCCAGGAGCCCTGGCAGCTAACAAATTTGTGGTGACCTCTTTTACGAGAGTCTTTTTTACGTCTCTGGAGCCTCTAGTTCATAGAGTTATGGAGAGAGAAGATGTCCCTTTCAGTACCGTTAGAACTCCCACTACATTTTTGATTGAAGGCATCCGTAGTCAAGGAGACGAAGCTCAGGCTTCATTTTTGGAACATACTTTGGATGAACTAGAGAGTTCAATTAAGGCTTACAAAGAGCTGAAAGGAGGAGATATCAAGCCACTAATAAACATGAAATATGAAACCATGGTTCAAGAAGCAGAGATTAGTAAAGCTGATTTTGAAACATTCATGTTGGCTTTCATTAGACAGTCTTCTGAACTAGATGTTCAAATATCTGACGTAACCGTTGTTGTTGAGAGTCACAAGACTAAGGTTATAGAAGAAGAGAAAAAGGCTGCTGATCTAAAAGCCGAAATTACTCGACTTCAGGCAGAACTCCAAAATACTGAGCAGAACATAGAACAAGAAAATCAATTATACCAATCTATTGTTGATCAGGTGGATATTTTGAAGGATCGAAAGAAGGAATTCGAACGTCTTCAGAATGAAGAGCTAAAACGCCGAACTGCTGCTCTACAACCTTTCGATCCTGAATCAGGACGAATTAAAGCTAGGTAGAGAGTGATAGATTCTCGTGATGGAAGAATTCAAGTTCTGAAGAAACAAATTGCAAAACTTATCATATATCCTTCAGAGTGAAAAATGGACAAATACTATTGTTCTCTTTTTTTTAATGTACTCTTTTTTCTTCTTTTGCAGAAAAGAAATAGTAAAAAAAAAAATTATGTGGTTCCTTTACTTATTGCATATCTTGTTATAGATATAAGTAATAGAATAGAAAATATATTCAGAGGTACTGGACGTGATATATTTCAAGATTTGGAAAATAACAATATTCATTATATCTGCTCAGAGGTAATGTGGACGTGGCAGAATATAAAATTTAGCAATACTGTTATTTCAATGGACAACTTTATCATGGGTAATAAGGACATGACAAGTTGCTGATATAAATAATCAAAATTCAGAGGTGTAAAGGACGTGAATTCAAATTATTTAAACAAGAGACAATAAATGTCCAATGAATGATAAGTCAAGGAAAGTGAATGAACTGATAGTCACTTCAATTTTTAAAGAAAAGATGCCGGCTCATTAGATTGAAGATAGTTCTTAAATCTTGAATGTGATCTTCTATGAGACGACTTTTGACAGCAATATCGTCAACATAGCATTCGACAGTCTTTCACAAATGATCTCGAAAGATAGTATTCATAGCACGCTGGTAGGTTGCACCTGCGTTCTTAAGACCAAACGGCATGACCATATAACAGTACACACCCGGAGGAGTACGAAACGAAGTATGTTTCTCATCTTCAGGATTCATCCGGATTTGATTATATCCAGAAAACCCATACATGAAAGAAATTCGTTCGAATCCACATGTATTGTCGATCATAACATCAGTAATTGGGAGAGGGAATTCGTCTAGAGGGCAAGCATCATTGAGATCCCGAAAGTCTATGCAAACTCGAACCTTTTCGGTCTTCTTCAGGACTAGGACGACGTTGGCTACCCAGTCAGGATGCTGTTCTTCTCTGAGAAAATTGCAAGCTATAAGCTTTTTGACTTCATCATCAATTGCATCCATCATTTCAGGCTTGAATCGCCGTTGTTGTTGTTTGACCGGCTTGGCATTCGGCAAAATGTTAAGCTTGTGAGTTGAAATTTGAGCATCTAATCCCGGCATATCTTTGTAACTCCAGGCAAAAATGTCAATGTATTCACGAATAAGGTGAATTAACTCTTGTTTATCATCCTCTGGAAGTTTTTTGCTAATGAAGATTGGTCGTGATACGCCTTTCTCTCCAATATCAATTTGGACCAGTTGATCCTCAGTAGGTGGTTCTCGTTGTTCGAAATGAAGTTCCCACTGATTGTCCATCCTTTGTGCCCAAGGGTCCATTTTAGTAGCTTCTTCAATGTCACTTTCGTCATCCTGAGAATTCGGCAGACACCATGTTAGAAGATACTATCACCTTATGAACAAGACCGATGCTGGTATCAGAATCCTATAAGATAGAATCAGAAGAGTTTGAACATTCTTCTTCACCAGATTCAGAAGGTTCTGGAGTTGGAAGTGGTGACGTATAACCTAGTCCTTGTTTCGTTTTACTGTAGTATTGTTGTGATTTTCCTTTTGGAACAGTAATACGAAGAGGGGTTCGCCTTCCTTTACCATTGTTGAGACCTGTTCTGAAATTATAGTCCATTTTAGGGATGATGGCTTTGGATTATAGACTATAGCGTCGTAATTGTAGCCTTCCTGTATCATCTCTATTATCATTATAGAGCATAATTTTTGGTTCTTCTCTTTTGTTGAAGAATATAGGCTTTTCATCTTTCTTTCGAGACGGTACTAAGAAGTACGACTCTTGTATTGAATCCAGTGATACCACATTTCGTCGAGATGATACGACTTCTATTGTAAGTGGTTTAAAGCTATCTAGCATATCCAGATAATACTGAGTATAATAAAAGACATCAGTATACTACAAAGGAGATGCTTTATTGATTTTTACATCATCATTTACAACAGGGACTTTAGCCTTAGCAGGCTTAGTCAGATTGATGACAAGAGGGGGAGAAGAAGAACGAGAAGGAGGAGGGAGCTTCTTGCGACGAAGATCGATTACAAGCGGCTCAGAAGAGGTGAGCTCCCTTTGTTCTTGACTATCACCTTTAGGTCGCTTCTCATGGGAGGGAAGATAGATAGTCAGTGGTTTGTAAGACTGAGGACAGGAGGTACGTCATTTGACTGGAATCACCAGAGTATCATTAGGTATACTCTTCTGTTCTTCATCTGTGTCCATTGCTAGTACCACCTTCATGAATTCCTATTTGTACATACGAGAATCGTTGCAGTATGCTTCAACCCCTTTGAAAGGATTCAGATCTGCAACCTCTTTTTGGACTTCTCCATTACCATCCACATATTTGAAGCATTGGTGGAGCGTAGAGGGTACAATATTGTGTTCATGGAGGAATGGTCTTCCCAATAAAGCATTATATGAGCCATGATTGTCAATAACATAGAAAGTCACCTTTGTACGAAGATTGCCAATTTGAAGTTTTAGGCGTATCTTCCCTAAAGGTTCACTTCTTCCTTGATTGAATCCCAGGACGGTAGTGATAGTTGTAGAAAGATTGTGTACTGGGATTTTCAAAGCATCCAGTAAGGACTTCGGCATGATGCTAAGTGCAGACCCGAGATTAATCAGAATACGGTCGACTTTTATGGCGTCCACATACCCTGTGAAATAGAGAGGACGATCATGACGATTGCATTCTAACAACATGTCATCTTGTGTAAAAGTGATATTGGACATTAATTCAAATACACTATGACAATGTGCACAGCTGACTGGCTCCTTTTTGGGCTTCTTGAGAAAAGTCAAACAAGTGTCAGCCTGCATCAAGGCTTCACTTAACGTCTTACGAGTTTCTTTTGAGAGACGTAAAAGTTCAAAGATTGACAATCTTGCTGGAGTATTGGCCAATTGAGCCAATATGTCAAAATTATAAGGCTTTTTAAGTCCAAGAGATGATGACTTCTTCAATGCTTTATCAAAGCGAACAGGTTGCTTTTCCTTGTCTGCTGATATTAGTTTATAAGAAAATGGCTCGACCACTGGCAATGATATAGATGGTGTATCTTCAGCAAGAGAAGATGATGGAGGGAGAGCATCCGGGGATGGAGCAGGGTTCTCTTAATTTTTGGAATACTCCCGAAGATAGGGTTTCCCAGATCTAGTGCCCATTAGAATTTCTTCTTCTGTTAATGATTCAAAGGATACCATATTACAGTTCTTGGATTTAGACTTGGAAGGCTTCTTTTGCTTAGAAGAGGAAGGTGTTTCAAATTCTGCCACCAGATCTGGATGAATCCACATAATCTCTCCTCTGTCAGTTGACATCGGAACAAAATTTTCATTTTGTGGAGGTAGGACATTCACAATTTCCAGAGTAGTCCTTAGAATGGGGACAGTACCATCTTGTACGAGTTGTGGTAGAAAATCACCGAATTGAAGAGAAACCACATTAGCCGTCACTGTTTTCTCGTCCTGTTGTAGAGTAATTGCTCCAGAATTGACCAACTCCTGGATTTTGTCCATGAGCACATAACATGCTCTGGTTGGATGCCCTATGAATCTGTGATAAACACAGTATTTAGGGTGATCAGTTTTACCAACTTCTTCTGGTCGCTTTGCCTCTGGAAGTTGAAGTTTATTGCTTTTGATCAAGCAATCGAAGATGCTTAAAGTATCATCTTCATCGAAAGAATACTCTTCTTTTGGATGAGTTAACTTTTGCAGTGGTGCTGATGGGGTGGATGCCGTCTGCGTAAAATTGACAGCCAAAGACTCTTTGCCTTTAAGATTAATGGCCAGCATTCCTTTATTCTTGCGGTTGTTCTGGCGATTACTACCTCCAGGTGTAGAATGTTCATCTTGATGAGTCATTTGGACTTCTAACTGCTTGAACTTTTCGACACTCACTTTTGCTGCCTTTGCATTAACAAAGAAAGAAGGCCAATCCTGGAATTGTGTAGATCATGTCCACATACTGATAATAGACAATAAGTTTGATTTGCAAGTGTCTATCGTTACACCAGATGGAGTACCTAAAGGTATTTTGAGTGCCTCTCGGCAGAATCTTTCAATGAAACTCTCTGTGGATTCATTGTACCTCTGCTTAATTTTAATGAGGGCAGACATTGTCATGTCATTGACTCCCTCATAAAATCGTTTCAAGAAAATTTGCTTGAAACCAGCAAAAGAAGTGATACAGCCATCAGGTAGGCTACGATACCAGTCATATGTGTTTTCCATAAATAAATTCACTTTATTTATTGTGTTTCTGGAAAAATACAACTGTAGGAATCCGATCTAGAAGACGATCGCTTTATCCCTTGGACGATGCGAAGAAGAAAAGCTCTCTAGAATTTTACAGCAATTTAGATAGCAATGTATCTGTACAATAAATGAGAAAAGAACTCTATTTATAGAGTCAAAAATAACTGAAAAGATAACTGTCTTCACAACCTGTGCATAGTTGAAAATCATGCAGAATTTAACATACGCAAGGTTATGAGCAGTTACTGGACGTGACCTGTAACTGTTGGACACATGGCAATCGTGCATGAGTCGTGTACAAGTTATAGGACACGCAGGTGAGAGATCGGTGGCATGGCTGCCACGTACTCCAATTTGATAAAATCCATGCAGACTTGTTGATGACAAAATCCACACAGCCTTGTTGAGGATGAAATCCACGCAGACTTGTTGAAGACAAAATTCACGCAGACTTGGTTGAGGATGAAATCCACGCAGCCTTATTGAAGACAAAATCCACGCAGACTTGGTTGAGGATGAAATCCACGCAGCCTTGTTGAAGACAAAATCCATGCAGACTTGGGGCAAAAAGCTTCAGAATACACGCTAACTGGAAGCGAAAAGCTCAGAATTTATGCAAGCTTGAGGAAGGAACATAGAAGTTCAAAATACACGCAGACTTGAGTCAGAACTGCCAGCTGTCTTGATTCGACGTGCCTTGACTGACACAAAATCTCTGACATTGATTGCTGTTTGCCATTGATTGTAAAAGAACAGAACAATTATCGGAGGACTGAACTTAGACTCACAATACAAACTCGCTCGTACAAAGAATGCCTAGGGACGAAAACCTAGGTACAGCAGACTAAGTACGATTATTTATTTTTGATTCTGGGGGATGACGATAGAGGCTCGGGAAAGCGACGGCCGCTCTGCCTTACTCCTTGGACGATCGGTATGCAGCCTTGGCTCGGGGAAGATCTGCTCGGCGTTGACGAAGAAAGGCTCTTCTTGCTCTCCTCGGGTTGCTCTCCTGGCTTCTCTCTCTGTGTGGTTATTAAGAAAAGGGGGAGCTCTCTCTGTGTATATCTCTCTCTTCTTATTTTTTTATTCTTTTGTTGCCGACCCTTTTTTTTGTACGGGAATGATGCTGGCTATTTATAAGAGTGGGGTATGATCATTAGGGTTTGCTAATGATTATCTGTTTGGAATGTCGGCGCTCCTTCATTCTATCTGAACCCTTGATCCTGATCATAGTGAATCTCGGCCATTAATGCGGATAGCACCAAATCTTATGAGCAGTTAATGTTGACTGCTTTAAATCCTCGTGATTGATTATGTCAATATTTGATTGCTCGCCACGTGTCCCACTGGCTTGATGATAAATGATATGCCCTGATCTCGGCAATTAAGATGATAATATCAAATATTCTTGTTGGGATTTAGTTGAATCTTTAATTGATTCAATGCCACGTGTTTTAATCGTAGATCCTGCCAAGGCCTCATAGGATGGATAATACTTGAACCGCAGGGAGATACTCTCTATGAGCCGCATAAGACCATGCCTCATCGAGCCGCAGGAGACGAGCTTTCCATGAGCCGCATATACATAGTCTCTGTGAACCGCAGGGGAAGAACTCTACATGAGCCGCATATGCATAGTCTCTATGGGCCGCATGAGTTAGCGTGGTATTGAGCCGCATAGACCGGGCTATGGGTGGACCGCAGATGGCGGATTCCTGTTAATCATATTAGAGCGACTCCTCAATGAGCCGCATGAAACTGTTCTCTACCCGAGCCGCATGAGACTTTTGTCACGTGGCAATCTAGGATTTCTGACAGATCGGGTCAGAGATTTTCTTCTTTTCCCGAAGAGTCTGTCATTATGGCAGAGCCATTATGACACTTTTTTGTCAGAGACATCGCGGCCGTCGAGTCGTGTCAGAGCATTAAATGAGGCCATTACTCTCAATAGCCAGCTGTAGGGAAGGATCACACGTGTCGTCACTTGAGCCGCCTATTCTTGTTGAACCGCATACACCCCCGAGCCGCATGAGTCTGAGGGTCTTCTTTAGGACCGCATAGGGCAACTCCAGTGTGAGCCGCATGGGCTTGTTACCCAGAGCCGCATGGGCCATTATTCTAATATTTTCCATGCTTCTACAGGACCCCCTTCAAAGTTTCCAATTTTATAAAATTGAAATACTTTGAATAAGAAGCATGGCCTCGTTCGTGCTGTATAGGATGTTCTGAGTTTCCTAGCCGCATTAGTATCTCGGCCGCATAGCTTCGTCTGACCGTATAGGCTCTTTGCCACGCGTCCTGACCACGTGAGCAAATCTTCATTAAATGCTTTTGATTTGATTTAACGTCGCCTTTCGGGGGAGGATCCCAAGGGTTTTTATTCTTTTGATTGTCCAGCTTGCCTCGACCGCCGAAGGGTCGATCACGTCGTACGAGGCGTCGGTCCATAGTCCTTCCTTCTCCGTTTATAAATAGGTGTGTGTCCGGTTGGATTTTTTTAGACTTTTTCCTGACCGAAACTTTCTGTCTTTGTTTCCTTCCTCCACCTGAAGATGGCGCCTAGGGTTTCCAAGGTTGTGAAGAAGGCCGCGGCGAAGAGAAAGAAATCGGCTTCGTCTTTGACCGTCGTCCCCCCTGTCCGTCTCGACGTTCATGTCGCCATCGAAGGTAATAACTGTGTAGAAGATTGGGTATTTTGAAGCCCTAAATAGAGTCTGCTCTATTGCATACTTCGTGTACAAAACTACGTGGTTCGCATACACGTCCTCTGATCGAGCCGCATGGAGTACACCCCATGTCGGAGTCGTATACGAGTTAAAATTACGTGGTCCACGTATACGTCTTATGACGTGGACCACATAAGATTTTTTCCCTTGTCCGACCCGCATACGAGTTGTCTTCAACGAGCCGCATGACTTGTCTCTTTTTAGAATATCTTTACTTTATTTCTTTGTTTTGTTCTTGCAGTATCTCCACTGAACGCCGAGGTTGCAGTGACAGAAGAGTCGTCGCCTCCTGTCATCGACCAAGGGCCTACCCTCGTTAAAGAAACGAAGGAGGAAGAACCGCCGTCTGTACAGGATGGCCTCTCTCCAAATGTCGAGGCTGTTGAGGGTGGTAGCTCTGGGAATTCTGATACTCCTATTACGGACGAAGATCTCCTTCAACTGCATCCTTCGTATGTGAAGTGGTTGAGGGAGTGGTATATGCGCTTCTGTAACTAGGTTTTTAGGAATCTCTTGCGGATATCTATTTTCTGTCTGCATGTTTCTGTCTGTTTAGCTGTGGTTTGTGTCTTTCCTTTCCATCTGAAGAAGTAATGAAGAATTTCCTTTGGTTTTGCTTGTTAATTGCGTGAATGTAGCCGAACTTTTTAATGAAAGAAATGTATTTGCTTCCCTCCTCTCTTGTAATGATTTACTTTCAAATAGGATATTCTGTGTGAACTTTGTATCCCTAGTGTACCCAACGATAGTTTGGATTATGACCGGCATACTTATTCTGAAAGAATGGGGTTATGTCAAGTCTGGGGACTTTATTTTCCAGCGGAATCTTTTGCTCATCTGGGCGACGTCGTTGTCTCCAGAGTCAGTGTGTCGAACTAGTTAGTGGTTTGAGCGGTCGACTGCCTCGCTGAAGGACCATTTCTTGACGTTTTCTCTTTATTTCTATCTTGTAGCAGTGATATAATCCCGGAGGATGTGGAACTTCAAAAATGGATATATTTCATCTCATCTTGTACTTGCGGTGTTCATGGAATCGAATTTGTTGGAAGATTATTTGTGGACCTGTTACCCTGGGTGTACCTTGGTTTTAGGTACGGGTAACAAGTTTGATTAGGATGTTTTGGAGCAGCCATAGCAAAGTGGTCATGGATGTTCTTGGTGTTGGGAAAAAAAGGGATGCCGTAGAGCAGCTGGGCTCCTGGAACATGGTAAAATGGCGGGTTTGTGCTAAGAGACTTAGCAAGGGATATTTGTGGACCTACTATCCTTGGCGTACCCTGGTTCAGGGCACGGATAATAGGGTGGAAGGAAACTAGTCATGTTTACCCCGAGGCTGTGAGGACGTGGCAAACATGAGGGTTTCACCGTGGGATCTTCTTACTCAGAGGTAATGAGGACATGGTAAGGAGAGACTTCACGGAAGCTTTTCTTGTAGTCAATAGTGGTCAACAGAGGACGTTTGTGGTCAACAGAGGACATTTGTGGTCAACAGAGGACATTTGTGGTCAACAGAGGACATTTGTGGACCTATTATCCTTGTCGTACTCCGGTTGTGGGTACAGATAATAGGTTGAAAGGGAACCAACATACTTGCTCAGAGGTAATGTGGACATGGCAAATATGGTGATTTCTTCGACGGAGCCTTCCCACTCAGAGGTAATGAGGACATGGCAGGAGTGGGCTCAATGAAGAAGGGGTGCATAGAACTACTCAGAGGTAGGAGGACATGGAAGTTCTATGCGAGGGGGCGGTTTGTTTTTGGTGGAAGTGAAAACGACTCAGAGGTAATGAGGACATGGTGGGTTCGGAAATTGGTGGATCGATTACCCTTTTTGTGCACTGGGAGTGCGGGTAGTGGATCATGAGGGAGGATCTCTTCCAGGAAGAAAGTTCAGAGGTGTAATCATACGTGACTTACTATCTGATAGAGTGACCGGGATGTAAGTTCAGAGGCACCAGCAGGTACATAACTTGGTAATTTAGAATATTGAGGAAGTGAGAGTTTAGTGGCACCAGCGGGTGCATGGCTCGGTAATCTGAAATGTTGTGGATGTGGGTTCAGTGGTATCAATGGATACATAACTCGATAATTTGGAAAATGGTGGGTGTGAGTTCAGTGGTACTAAGAGGGTACATGACTCGATAATTTGGAAAATGTTGTCTAAACATAGTATTTCTTCAGAAACTTGCCGTTGACGGGCAACATAAGCAAGTCCCCATTCTGTTTGGCGAGGCGGTAGGCGCCGTTGGAGAACACGGCCTCGATGACAAATGGACCTTCCCATTTTGGCTGGAATTTGCCTGCGGTCTTGTGAGTCATGACCATTGGCCTTCGGACTGCCAGAACGAGATCGCCCACTTGGAATGTTCTGATTTTGACCTTTTTGTTGAAGGCTCCTGAGATACGTGCTTGGTATAGCTCGATCCTTTGCTGAGCTAAGAGGCGTTTTTCATCTAAGACCTCCAACTCTTGTAGTCGGCGTCGGTAGTTATCATCCGTTGTCAATTGATAAGTGAGGGCGACGCGGAGTGAGGGAATCTGAGTTTCCAGTGGGAGGACTGCTTCACTCCCGTATACCAGAGAGAATGGTGTATTCCCAGTAGCTGTTCGAACCATGGTGCGATAGGCCCATAAACATTCGCCGAGCTTCTCGTTCCAGTCGCGTTTGTTGGAGGATACAAACTTCTTGAGGAGTTTGATGATTGTTTTGTTGAATGCCTCTGCTAACCCATTTGCTGCCGGGTTGTATGGTGTTGAAGCGACATTCTGAATGCGGTGCTTATCGCAGAATCGATAGAATGCATGGCTTATAAACTGCGGACCATTGTCATGGATGATCCTTCGTGGCAGTCCGAAGCGGTATATGACGTGATGCTTAAGGAAGCTAATCACGTTTGAAGTCTTGACTTCTGCGAGTGGGACAGCTTCCGCCCATTTGGAGAAGTAGTCAGTGATCGCGAGTATGAAGCGATGTCCTCGGGAGGAAGGTGGGGTGATTGGACCAATGATATCCATTCCCCATGCTTCGAATGGCCATGATGCCACCGTTGGATGTAGAAACTCGGATGGTTGGTGAATGAAGTCCGCGTGGACTTGGCAGGCTTTGCATTTTCTGGCATAGTCTATTGCGTCTGCCACCATCGTGGACCAGTAGTAGCCCATCCGGCGAAGGCGGTCCTGTAGCTTAGGGCCAGGCTGGTGGGCCCCACAGACGCCGTCGTGAGCTTCTCGTACAGCTTCTTTGGCTTCTGCGTTTGACAAGCACCGGAGCAATAACCCGTCGTAGGATCGTCGGTATAGCATCTTTGTCTCTGTGTCGTAGAAGAATCTGAGAGAACGTCGTCTGATGGAGGTGGCTTCCCTTGGATTCTCGGGGAGGATGTCGTATACGACGAAGTCAATGAACGGCTGTCTCCAGTCTGGTGTTTCGTCGATCGTCTGGGCGGAATAGCTTGCCACAAAATGAACATTGTTCTTGGGACAGACCAGTTCGTGGCCTATCACGTCGATCGAATGATGAGCTTGGTTCGGCACTGCTAAGGAAGCGGCAAAACCTGCTAGGGCATCGGCTTCGATATTTTGGAGTCTGGGGACGTGCTCGATGAAGAATCCTTCAAACGATGAGATAATGTTGATCGCAATTTGATGGTAGGGGATCATGTCTTCATGGCGGACCTCGTATGAGCCCCTGATCTGATTGACGATTAGTTGGGAGTTGCCGTATGCTTCAAGGTATTCTACCCCCAGCTCTTTTGCAAGTTGGAGGCCAATGACCAGAGCGTTATACTCGGCCACATTGTTGGAGCAGGGTTCCGTGAGGGAATAGGCGCGATTGATCACCAGCCCAGTAGGAGAAATTAATACCACTCCGACCCCGACGACGATGTTTCCCTTGGGTCCGGTCCTTGAAGCGCCATCGAAGAACATTCGCCATATGTTATCGTGGGTGGCTGTATTCGAATCGGCGACCTCGTTTGGGATCTCTTTATAGACTCTGGATGACTCCGATCCTGGGTGGGCTGCCAAAAAAGTCTGCTAGGGCTTGACCCTTAACAGCCTTTTGCGGGACGAAGATCATATGATAGGGGGACAGCAATATTACCCACGTAGCGAGGCGAGAGCTGAGGGCCCCTGGTTTAGTCATGAGGATTCTGAGAGGGTTGACTCGAGAGATCACGTGTATGGTTTGTCCTGTGACATAGTGCCGCGTCTTTTGAATAACGAATACCAGGGCGAGACACTCCTTCTCCACTGCGGTGTATCGGTGTTCGGGCCCGACTATCATTCGGCTGAGATAGTATATAGCTTGCTCGTGGCCTGCGTCGTTGTTTTGTGCCAGCAGGGCACCGAAGGAGTGCTCCATTGCTCGTACATAGAGTAGGAATGGTTTTCCAGGGACCGGAGCCACCAGGACTGGAGGATTTGACAAATATTCTTTGATGCCGTCGAAAGCACGCTGGCATTCCTCGTCCCATACGAATGAGACTCCCTTCTTCATGAGGTGTGTGAACGGTCGGCATCGCCCGGAGAGATTGGAAATGAACCTTCTGATATAAGCTAGCCACCCTTGGAGGCCTCTAAGTTTGCGAAGATTTTTTGGGGGACCCATCTCCATTATTGCCTTGGTTTTCTCAGGGTCTACATGGATACCCCGTGCAGTGATGATGAAACCTAAGAACTTCCCGCTGGATACGCCCAAGAACGACTTTGTAGGGTTCATCTTCAGGTTGTGGGCCCGCATCAGGTCGAATACCGTTCTCAGATCTTGCAGATGATCTTCCTTAAGGTGACTCTTGACGGCGATGTCGTCGACGTAGCATTCCACTGTTTTGCGCAAATGTTCTCTGAAAATGATACTCATAGCCCGCTGATATGTGGCACCAGCGTTCTTTAGACCGAATGGCATGACTGTGTAGCAGTATGCGCCGATCGGTGTTCTAAATGATGTGTGCTTCTCATCGTCGGGGGACATCTTGATTTGATTGTATCCCGAGAATCCATCCATGAATGACATACGTTCGAAGCCGCATGTGTTGTCAATCATGATGTCCGTGATTGGGAGGGGAAATTCGTCTTTCGGACATGCCTCATTTAGATTACGGAAGTCGATGCAGATTCGGATCTTCCCGTTCTTCTTAAGGACCGGGACTATATTGGCGACCCAGTCAGGGTGTTGCTCCTCACGGATGAAGCCGCTGGCTATCAGCTTGTTGACTTCGGCTTCGATTGCGTCCATGACGTCTGGGCGAAAGCGTCGTTGCTGCTGCTTAACTGGCTTTGCATCCGGCCGTATGTTGAGTTTATGAAGAGCAATATCGGGATCTAATCCTGGCATGTCTTCGTAACTCCATGCAAATACGTCAATATATTCTCTGATGAGTTCCAGCAGTGATTCTCGTTCCTCGTCTGTTAGGCTTTTACTGACGAAGATTGGCTTTGGAGAGGATTCGGTACCGAGGTCGACCTGCATAACTTCATCCTCTGTAGGAGGTTCTCTCAGCTCGAACCGCTTTTCCCATTGTGCGTCTAGCTGTTGGGCCCACGGCTCAAGCTCGAGGATTTCATGAATGTCCTCGTCTTCTTCGTAAGCGTCGGCAAATGCCATGTTGACTGATAGGACTTGTCTGAATTTGTCCCCAATGCTCGTGTCTGAGTCGGAAGTTGGTGACCCGGTTGAGTGTGACTGCCAATCACATTCTTCATCTGAACTCTCTGGAGTCGTTGCGGGAGTTACATACCCTAGTCCACTTCGAGTTTTGCTATAGTAGTCCCGTGGCTTACCGGACGGTACTGGGGGCTTCAAAGGTAGTCGCCGTCCGGTACCGTAATTCAAACCTGGTGTAGTTTCTAGATCATATCCTTGTTTCTGCATGAGGTATTTGGACTGGGGACTATAAAGGTATAGAGGCAATCTCCCGTCATCCGACCCAAGATCGACTTCTTTTATGGTGAAGGGGTACGGATCGTCTTTCCTGCCGAAGATAATCGGGTGGTCCCCTCCCTCGATTATTCGGTAAGCGTCTTCTGCCGGAGTAAGCTGGATCGTGGTATATACATTTGTCACTTGTGTGTGTAGGTGAGTGCCTATACCATGGTCCATAGCATATATTGTACATAGCTTACTGAGCTCGATGTAATTCAAAGATAGCCCTTTATTGATAAAATAAGGTATCTTCTCGAGAGGGATTACATCATCCGCGGAAGGGGTATCGGAGTGGGCAGCCACATACTTGGCTAATTCTGGTTCTTCTTCGGCCACCCCCTGTATAAATGAAGACTGAGAGGGTGACCTAGTCAGCTTGATCTTCAGAGGATCGACTGGCGGAGCAGGTCGTGGAGTTGTTGGTAGACTAGCAACCCCCAGTTTGGCATCTGATGTGGGGTGACGACCCTTCTTAGGAAGACGTATCGTGAGCGGATTGAGCTTCTCCGCTTGGAGTTGACCGACTCTCGGTAGTCTGATGGTAAGTGGCCCTGGTGTGGGTCTCGGCGCTTGGCCAGACCTTGGCAGCCGGATTCTTATTTGTTCTTCTTGTGCCGATAGACTGATTGCGTCTTTACGCAGAGTAGCCGTAAGGGGTGCAGAATTGCCCGGTTTGCGAGCCTGAAGGTGGATCGTCAGAGGTTCTTCTGATCCTGTGGTTGCCTTGGTGTGCGCTTGTTCGTCTTCTTCGACCAAGTGCTTCTTTGATTTCTCGTATAAACAGGAGTCCGACTAATAAGATTCGACCCCTTTGAAGGGGTCGATATCGGCAAACTCCGTCTTCACGAAACCATGCTTATCGACATATTTGAAGCACTGGTGTAGCGTGGAAGGCTCGATCATGTAATCGTGTATCCAAGGTCGTCCCAGAAGGATGTTGTAAGATGTGTCGACGTCTATGACGTAGCAGGTGACTTCCGATTGGAGATCGCCAATCTGACACTTCAAACGAATCTTCCCTATTGGGTAGCTCCTGCCCGAATTGAAACCGCTAATGGCGGTGCTTGTAGGTGTCAGGCGATGTATTGGAATGCAAAGATGATGTAGCAGACCCTTTGGAATGATGCTTATGGAGGACCCAGGATCAATGTGCATTCGGTCCACCTTCACGTCGTCGATGTAGCCAGTGTAGTACAATGGGCGATCGTGCAGGTTAGTTTTGATGAGCATATCCTGCGGAGAGAAGACGATATTGGGCATTGCCCCCGTACACGCACTATCTTGGAGCTCTGCTGGTTGGTTATCTCCCGTGAGGTTGACCTGAGCCAAGTATGCGTCGACATTTTGGAGCGCCTCGCTTAAAGCCTTGCGGACATCCTTCGAGAGCCTCAGAAGCTCATATAAAGACAATTTGGCCGGTGTATTGGCCAATTGAGCCAAGATGTCGAAGTTGTAGGGTCTTTCCAGCCCCTGAGGTGTCTCCTTTCGGAGGGATTTGTCGAAGCGAGTCTCCTTCGGCCTAGGCTTGTCGGTCGTCGAAGGCTGAGCTGGTCCCGGAGTATCAGCGGTTGTGGGCTGCTGATCATTAGTCGGATTCTCGGCCACTGGTTGGGCTTGTGCTCCAGATCGAGTAGTGACGGCTGAGACTTCCTCCTCCTCTGTCGAGGCGGTGCGGCATGATCTGACCTTTCCACTTTTCTTCTTAGAAGGTAAAGTGGGCTGAGTCACCTCGTGGACTAGGTCCGGGTGGACCCACATGATTTCCCCTCGTGATGTGGTGAGGGGTACTAGGCCGGGAGTTTGATCACGGGCAGGCGGAAGATTAGCGATTTCCATCATTGCCAGAGGGATGGGTATGACACCGTCTTGAGTCTTTGTTGGAGGAAAATTACCGAATTGTACGGACACCATGTTGGCTGCTACGGTTACCTCCTCGAAGTCGATAGCCAGAGCGTTCGAATCGATGAGGTTCTGGATATACCGTTTCAGTTGGTAGCAGTCGTGTGTAGCATGGTGGACGTAGCGGTGGTAATGGCAGAATTTTGGATTTTCCAAATCAGCCGGCCGAGGTTCCCGCCTTGGTGGAGGAAGCTGAATTCTATCTCCTTGTATAAGCATGTCCAAGATAGGCTTGACGTGGCCGTCTTCGAAAGAATAAGTGATTTGAGACCATTGTTTGTCTGCTGGCTGTGGCTCGGGCTTCTGGGCTGTATCGGTCACCATAGCCTGCTTGCCTCTGTTGTCCCGGTTGTTGGAGGGGCTACCCCCATTGTCGTTGCTGGCGTTGGGACGCTTCCCTTTGTTCTCTCCCTCTGAGATATGCAACCCCAGTTGGCGAGCTTTCTTCAATCGTTCTTCGGCACTTATAGCGCTGATGATAAAAGCCTTCCAGTCCTTGAATTGACTTTTGCCCATCCAGAGACTAATTGTTGGGAGTAGTCTCTTTTGGCAAATTTCAATCAAGGAAGAGTCCGGGTTGCCAGATGGTAACTTCATTGCTGTTTGACGAAACCGCTCAATGTAATTCCTCGTCTACTCTTTCTCTCCTTGAACGACGTCCATGAGGTTAGACATCGTGACGTCCTGCCCTACCTCATAGAACCTCTCCAAGAACAAGCGCTTGAAGCCAGCGAAGGAGTGGATGCAATTATCCGGCAGGTTGCGGTACCAATCGAAGGCGACTCCTTCCAGTGCCCCAATGAATAACCGTATGAGGATAGCGTCATCATGGGGCAGATGGTCGGTAGTGACCTCAAAGTAAGTGATGTACCGGCTTGCTGAAGTCTTGCCATCATATGGGTTGATATTGAACGGTTTATATCTTGGTGGAAAGGGCACATCCCTCCATTCAGCAGGATACGGTTGCCGTATTCTGAGGTCTTAAGAATTTTCTCGGGCGTGGAACATCGCTCGAAGCTCTTGAACCTCTCTCCTTACTTCTCGGGCCTCATCTATCGCGGTAGGGGCCGTTATCTCGGGAGTATTATTGCCCGGGTTTGGTGCCGCTGAATTTGAATCTATGTTGTTCGCGGGACCCATGCTTGTCTGACCAGGTGTCACTCCTTGCAGAGTAGGAAGCGCTGCTTTGATCTCGTCTACAGACTTGACCAAGGCGTGCAGTATGGCCTCCAAAGTGTCGATACGCTGGCGATCGCCGGAGCCACCTTGGCTGTTGTCCGTCATGAATACCGTCCTCCCGTGAGGAGTGACAGAAGGAGTGGTGGCGGACATGCCCTCCGAGTCATACTCATACATCGAGAAATCATCAGCATATGTGGGGATGTTCTCTTCAGGTTCGGACTCGGAAGGAACAGTACCCCCAGCTTCAGAGCTTGCTTCGTTTAGGATGTCCTCGGGGACGTCGGTATCTGTTGTATCCATCGGAGGATTTGCTCCCTCCAGTCCGTCTTCTTGGAATGTCGGGTTGTCGTGGATGTTTGGAGGAGTGCTACCCCCAGTTCCGACGACCCCCAGTGACGTAGACGGCGAACTTCCTACTGCAGCAGTTTTTGTCCTTGAACGGGTGTGTTGGAATACTCCAGTAGAGGATAATCCTTTAGACGACGACTTCTTAGCTGCAATAGTCGACACCTTTGGGCTGGAGATGCTGGTCTTCTTTCCTCTCCCCTCAATGGGGGCTTTCCGTACGGAATTGCAGGAGGCAACAGGAGGTGCCTCGTCTTCCGAGCTCGGATGTTGTAATCTTTGGAAGACGGATGGCCGGTCTTCCGTTACTGCCGTGTTGTTGCAGCAGCAGTTGACGATAATCTGGGTGCAGTGACGTCCCTGTGAGGACTCTCTGCACGCTGAGGCTCCTTTTCTTTCCTTGCGTTTGTGAAGAATAGCTTCACGCAGGTCAGAGGAACCACTTTGCCCGTTTGCCGCTGGGGGCTGGACTCGAGTGGTTTTATACAACTTCCCGTCAGAGGCCCGCGTGATACTCAGCGGGACGCCCCGATAGTCAGAGGTTGGGGCGGCTATCTGGACTTGATGAGCCTGCGCTGCCCTAGACTTTTTCTTCTTAGCACTTGTGGGTGCTTAATAGGAAGAGTCCACATTGGGTATCACAGAGTCTGGATTTTCCTCCAGAGAGTGATCAGAGTCAGGACCGCATGAGAGTCGGTCGAAAACTGATCGAGAGAAGCGTGGTAGAGACGCTATGCGGTTAGCGTTGGGTGCCGTGCAGGCTATCTGCATGCGACTGTCTTTTGTTATGGGATGAGTTCTTATGCGGTTAGGAGTCACGACCGTACAGGCTGTCCGTATGCGGTTGGCATCTGTGGCCGCATGGGTTTTCTGCAAGCGGTTGACTTTACTAGCCGCATGAATCTCATCCATGCGGTTGGGAACTGTAGCTGCATAAGTTATGCGGCTGACAGAAGTGGCCGCATGAGTTTTCTTCATATGGTTGACGGTTGTGGCCGCATGGATTTTCTTTCTGCGGCTAATACCCTTCTGCGGTTCAGGTTGAGCAGGGTTCCTCTTTGCCCCTGCAAGTCCAGCATCATAGTGTTTTCTTCTGCCGGACTTGGGGACAGCAGAGTTGCCTGCGATCTGAAGTGGGGCCGCAGGAGAGTCCTTCTCGCCGTTTTGAGCGACCGAGGGTATTCCATCGAGGGTTTGAGGAGGAGCAAATGACTTTGGCCTCCACTCTTTGCGAGCCTTCGTGGTGCGGGTGCATTTCTGGACCGGGCCAGCACTGCCTTCAGAGAGCATCTCTTCGAATGCCTGTTGGTCGAAGCGGACGACCATCTTCTGTTGTGTGGAGCCAAGTTTGGCTGTATCCGATTGCGTCACCAACTCCTCAGCCGTGGAGAAGTTAGTCCCTAGCAGAGTCGCCATCGTGTTTGCCATTGATTGTAAAAGAACAGAACAATTATCGGAGGACTGAACTTAGACTCACAATACAAACTCGCTCGTACAAAGAAAGCCTAGGGACGAAAACCTAGGTACAGCAGACTAAGTACGATTGTTTATTTTTGATTCTGGAGGATGACGATAGAGGCTCGGGAAAGCGACGGCCGCTCTGCCTTACTCCTTGGACGATCGGTATGCAGCCTTGGCTCGGGGAAGATCTGCTCGGCGTTGACGAAGAAAGGCTCTTCTTGCTCTCCTCGGGTTACCCTCCTGGCTTCTTTCTCTCTGTGGTTATTAAGAAAAGGGGGAGCTCTCTCTGTGTATATCTCTCTCTTCTTATTTTTTTATTCTTTTGTTGTCGACCCTTTTTTTTTGCACGGGAATGATGCTGGCTATTTATAAGAGTGGGGTATGATCATTAGGGTTTGCTAATGATTATCTGTTTGGAATGTCGGCGCTCCTTCATTCTATCTGAACCCTTGATCCTGATCATAGTGAATCTCGGCCATTAATACGGATAGCACCAAATCTTATGAGCAGTTAATGTTGACTGCTTTAAATCCTCGTGATTGATTATGTCAATATTTGATTGCTCGCCACGTGTCCCACTGGCTTGATTATAAATGATATGCCCTGATCTCGGCAATTAAGATGATAATATCAAATATTCTTGTTAGGATTCAGTTGAATCTTTAATTGATTCAATGCCACGTGTTTTAATCGTAGATCCTGCCAAGGCCGCATAGGATGGATAATACTTGAACCGCATGGAGATACTCTCTATGAGCCGCATAAGACCATGCCTCATCAAGCCGCAGGGGACGAGCTTTCCATGAGCCGCATATGCATAGTCTCTGTGAACCGCAGGGGACGAACTCTCCATGAGCCGCATATGCATAGTCTCTATGGGCCGCATGAGTTAGCGTGGTATTGAGCCGCATAGACCGGGCTATGGGTGGACCGCAGATGGCGGATTCCTGTTAATTATATTAGAGCGACTCCTTAATGAGCCGCATGAAACTGTTCTCTACCCGAGCCGCATGAGACTTTTGCCACGTGGCAATCTAGGATTTCTGACAGATCGGGTCAGAGATTTTCTTCTTTTCCCGAAGAGTCTGTCATTATGGCAGAGCCATTATGACACTTTTTTGTCAGAGACGTCGCGGCCGTCGAGTTGTGTCAGAGCATTAAATGAGGCCATTACTCTCAATAGCCAGCTGTAGGGAAGGATCACACGTGTCGTCACTTGAGCTGCCTATTCTTGTTGAACCGCATACACCCCCGAGCCGCATGAGTCTGAGGGTCTTCTTTAGGACCGCATAGGGCAACTCCAGTATGAGCCGCATGGGCTTGTTACCCAGAGCCGCATGGGCCATTATTCTAATATTTTCCATGCTTCTACAATTGCCTTGTCAGTCGCATTAAATGACAATAAGGTCTTTTTGGCACGCTAACTTGGTGAAGGCTGAGTCTTGTTGAAGAAGATTTCGAAAATCACGCAATAGTCGGCTGAGATCTCTCGAGTCCCGTGCATACGTGGCATACGAAGAGACATTCTTCGACTGTAGTGCTGTCAGTCATAATGATACTCTGACAAATGATGAGCTGTCTTTGCGTATTTTTGAAGAGATAATCTGGTAGAACCCAGCGTAACTTTTAAACATTGTCTTGATCAACTCAGCGTGACTTTTAGACTTTGTCCTGATCAACTCAGCGTGACTTTTAGACTTTGTCTTGATCAACTCAGCGTGACTTTCATTTTTTTAGGCCTACAAAACCCCCTTCAAAGTTTTCGAAAGTTGAAAGGACTTCAAAATTTCGAAATACTTTGAAAACATGCAAATGAACTTATTAAATGTCATGATGACTCTTCATTTTTCGAGACTAATTGAATACAAATTTATGGTGGAATATGAACCGCCGGCGAGCTCCTTTATATAAACGGGAAGAAAATTCAGTTTTGATCTTCATCTCACGTCAACATGACACCGAAGGAAAAAGCTGAGGAAGAAGCACGAAAGTTGGGTTTTTGCGCCCATGGCGACCCTACTCTCGGGGGTAAGGAACCGGAGCCTTTAATTTTCGAGTTCAAAGATGACCCTACCGAATTAGCCAAGAACTTCCTGAGCCATTTTGGTCTAGACGGCTCATCTTCTTCCAATGGGCGTAGCCTCACAGAGCAGCGGGAAGAGCTCGATGCTCTGTTACACCGTATGGGGGTCAACAGCGTAGAGGAATTGGGCGCCAAGCTCAGTCGTTCCGCAAAATAGGGCACGTTCTTTTATGCTTCTATTTTCTTTTGAAAATGTTGCACTTATTTTCCTCTTTTATTTATGTAAGGTCATCAGCGCCACATATTTTTAGTATTGAATGCTCAAATATTCCTGTGGTACAACTTTGTGCTGAAAGCTAGCTTTACTCCGAATAGTGTGCACTAATGAAGATCATTAGGCGGCATTCTTTGAAGATTTCAAATGTTGTGCTGTCTTCCAAAGCACACGTGACATTCATTCTGTGGTTATGAGCGCTTTTTACTCGGATCTTTCCAAAAATAGACTTGCACGTCGACCCTTTTTAATAGATAGCTGAGTTTCACGCATACTCATTCCTTTATTCTTCTTCTTCTGAGAATGACTTTTTTTTGTAAGATTCTATTCTCAACAAGAAATTGATGATAGCAATGCTTTTTGATCTCGATGGTGAGTCCAGTACAGTAGCTTCACTTTTTACTGTTGAAGATGAGCTTTTGTTTCTGACTGAACAGGGTGCGCCTGACTGGCCAGTGCATGCCTAATGACATTTCTGTTGATTAATTTCTTTTTCTTTGCTGCTTTCTGCAGAAGCTTGGCTGAAAAACTTTTCCAGAACTGGCATTGGCGATTTGGATGCTGTGGGGAGCGTTCTTCTGACACCAACATCAGGGAGCTCATGCGCTTTTAACGCGCAAATCAGACAACTCAGAACTCTTCGTGGGATAGAAGGGTCTTCCTCAGATGGTAGGAAGAGCCTTTATACACGGAGAGTTGGATGGTGGAGTCAACTCTACCCCGAGAAATCGGGTAGTAGAGTTCCTTTCACGGCAGAACTAGGAATTGTATCCCAATGATGGATACGTTCCTATCTTCTCTGAGAGGCCGCTCCTAATCCACCAATTGTATTGGCAGCAACATGCCTTCGGGCTGCCATACCCTGTGGTTCTCCTCTCGTCTGAGAGAGAAGACCAGAGTTTGATTCCTGCTGTTCTGGTCGCCACTGGAACTCAGACAGTCAGGAACTGCCACCAACAACGAACCCGACGGAGAAGATCCAAGGAAGAAAATAGATCTCTATTAGGTTATTGTTGTGTGTGTAGAATGAAAATCCAAAATTGTAATAGATTTCCATTATGATTTGTAAGAAAGTCTAAGAAAATGTAATAGACTTTTTATGATGATATGAGAGTGGAAATGATAATTCTTCTATGCTCAATGATTTATATCTATCTAGATGAATTGTAGACATAATAGATAATGAAACCTTCTTTTCTGATTTAGAGTACTTAATACTATCAGAAGTAATATGGACGTGATAATATGTAGGAACTCAAAAGAAAATAGATTGATTTCTATGCAGAGGTCTGGTGGAAAATGACGAATGAGTAGGTAGATTCAGCATTTATCCAGAGGTTATGAAAACGTGATAAATAACGAATCCCCACTTTTTAGTAAATTGATAGAAGATTTAAAATTCCTCTCTAAAAAAGAACAAGAAATCAGCTTAACCAAACCTTGGTAACTGGGAATGATAAGAGAACAATCTTGACAGATGAAAATATTATACATAATATTTCCTCAAGAATTTGCCATTAATGGGCATCATAGTGATCGACCGCCAAAATTGGATGATAATGAACAGATAAACCGTCGGATGACGATAAATGAACGGGTTAACCGTCAGATTATAATTAATGAACGGATGAATCGTCGGGTAGTGATGAATGAATTAATGAACGGATGAACCGTTAGGTGGATGAACGGGTGGACCGTCAGATGAATGTGTCGCTTCGATATTTGAGGAACTTCTGCCTATAAATATAGCAGAAATTTGACAGAAACGAACACTTCTACTCTTCAACATAAAAATGTCGTCTGGAGAAGCATCCAAGAAGGCTGAAATCGCCCCGAAGGTTCAGAAGGGCACTGAAGACTGCCCTGCAGATCCAGTTCAGCCGAAGAAGGCAGAAGCAGGCGAAGGTTCGTCTGCACCCCAGCCACCACGGGATATTCTGGACTTCCTGCTCGAACCAGAAAGAACTGAAGAAGAAGAAGCCATGAGGATGGCCGCTTGCAAGTTCCTCGTGGGCTCCAGCAAGGAGGTTCTCGGCTCTTTTGCTGACTGTATTTTCGAGAAGGACGGCAGTGGCCCGCGTCCAAATGTAGAGAAGGATGATAGTGATCTTCCTTAATATCATGTACTATCATTCATGATGAAATAAAATTTGAATTTTATTTATATACTTGAACTTGTCTGATGATTTACAAGCATTTATATTTATACATAATACTTTTTAAGGAATTTGCCATTAATAGGCATCATAACAATTCGACCATCCAGATATGAGAGTTGATAAGCTCCATTTGAGAAGACTTTGTTCACAACATAGGGACCTTCCTACTTTGCATCAAACTTGCCTTTACTCATATGGGTCATAGTCATAGGACGTCTGACTGTTAGAACAAGTTTTCCTTTTTGATATGCTCGAACTCTGACTTTCTTGTTAAAAGCTCTTGAGATTCTAGCTTGATAGAATTTGATATTCTGTTGAGCAAATAATCGCTTTTCATCCAGAGCTTCTAATTTCTGAAGTCGAAGACGATCATTATTCTCGGTAGTAAGTTCATTAGCGATTGCTATCCTTAAAGAAGGAATTTGAATCTCTAACGGGAGAACAGCTTCGCATCCATACACCAGAGAAAAAGGTGTACATTTGGTGGCATTACGAACTGTAGTGCGGTAAGCCCACAGACATTCACCAAGTTTCTCACTCCAATTCCGTTTATTAGTAGAAACAAACTTCTTTAAGAGTTTGATGATGGTCTTGTTAAAAGCTTCTGCTAATCCGTTAGCTGCCGGATTATATGCAGTAGAGGCCACATTGTTAATCCAATGATCGTCACAGAATCGAGTAAATTTCTGGCTGACGAACTGTGGTCCATTATCATGAATAATGCGTCGAGGAACACCAAATATGTAGATGACATGGTGTTTGATAAAGCTGATGACATTAGAAGTTTGGACTTCAGATAATGGAATGGCTTCAGCCCATTTGGAGAAATAATCGGTTATTGCGAGAATAAACCGATGACCTTTTGACGACGGCGGATTGATTGGACCGATAACATCCATGCCCCAAGCTTCGAAGGGCCATGATGCTGCTGTTGGATGTAGAAATTCTGAAGGTTGATGGATAAAATCTGTATGGATTTGACAAGCTTTACACTTCTTTGCATATTCTATGGCATCTGATACCATAGTAGGCCAATAATAACCCATACGTCGAATACGGTCTTGAAGTTTAGGTCCAGGCTGATGCGCTCCGCAAATTCCATCATGTGCTTCGCGGATAATTTGTTGGGCTTCATCACCAGCAACACATCGAAGAAGTAAACCATCATAAGCTCGACGATATAAGGTTTTTGTAGTATGATTGTAATAGAATCTGAGTGATCGTCGTCTAATAGATGCTGCCTCACTCTGATTATTTGGAAGAATATCATACAATACAAAATCTAAGAAAGGAAGTCTCCAATCTTGATCCGTATTCTGAGTCTCGGCCAAACTACTGAAGGTAAATTCCATACTAGAATCAGATGAAGATGATAATGATTTACGACTTAATCCAAATCCTCTTGTTGTATTGACATCATGAGATGTTGATTCTTCAATGTCAACTGGAAGTCCTAGAGTTAGATTGTTTTCGAGATAGAATAATTCTTGATTGTAGACAACAATCATTTGTTGACGTCTAACCGGAATAGCTAATACTGCCGCAAGATTAGCAAGAGCGTCAGCTTCTGTATTACATGCTCGCCTAACATGCTCAATGAAGAATTCTTCAAATGAAGAAGCCATAGATATAG
This sequence comes from Iris pallida, assembly GCA_029216955.1. Lineage (NCBI taxonomy): Eukaryota > Viridiplantae > Streptophyta > Magnoliopsida > Asparagales > Iridaceae > Iris > Iris pallida. The sequence goes on from JANAVB010033017.1 coordinate 5,739,590, forward strand.
CCGATCTATAATAAGGAACCAGATCTTGATGGCGAACTTCATAAGTGCCCCTTATCTGATTGACAATGAGTTTAGAGTCTCCGTACGCCTCCAAATATTGAATATTCAAATGTTTAGCAAGCTGAAGACCAATGAGTAATGCATTGTACTCAGCAACGTTGTTTGAACATGGTTGATCGAGAGAGTAAGCTCTTTGGATAGCAAGACCTTCTGGCGACACAAGAACAATTCCAACTCCAGCAACAATGTCACCATTAGGACCTATTCTTGAAGCTCCGTCAAAGAATAGACGCCAAGTAGAATCTACTTTATCAATTTGATTTGAATCTAGGACTTCATCTGGAATTTCATTATAGAGTTTTGAATTCTCTGGAATTGAATGAGCAGCCAGAAAATCAGTTAAAGCTTGTCCTTTGACTGATTTCTGAGGGATATAATGCATGTCATACTGTGCAAGTAAGATTCCCCAATTAGCCAATCGAGAATTTAAAACACTTGGTTTCTTCATCATGATACGTATAGGATTGATCCTGGAAATGACATGAATGGTCTGGCCAATGATATAATGTCGTGTCTTTTGGACAGCGAACATCAGGGCTAGACATTGTTTTTCGACCGATGAATATCGAAGTTCAGCTCCGGTCATGGTACGACTGAGATAATAAATGGCTTGTTCATGACCATTTTTATTCTTTTGAGCAAGCAGCGCACCCAGTGAATGACTCATTGCTCGAGTATATAGGAGGAATGGTATTCCTGAGACAGGAGGTACCAATACTGGAGGGCTCATCAGATATTGTTTTATATCATCGAATGCTTTCTGACATTCATCATTCCAGACAAAAGAAACACCTTTCTTCATAAGTTTGTTGAATGGTCTACAGCGTCCAGATAAATTAGAGATGAATCTCCTGATATAAGCGATCCTTCCTTGAAATCCTTGTAGCTCTTTTAAGGTGCGTGGAGGACGCATCTCTTGGATGGCTTTGATCTTCTCGGGATCCACGTGTATACCTTTAGAGGTAATGACGAAGCCGAGAAATTTGCCACTAGAGACGCCTAAGAAGGACTTAGTAGGGTTCATCTTTAATTGATGCTTACGCATTAGATCAAAAATAGTCTTCAAATCTTGGATGTGATCCTCCTTTTGTCGACTTTTAACTGCAATGTCATCAACGTAGCATTCGACTGTTTTCCGCAAATGTTCACGGAATATAGTGCTCATGGCTCGTTGATAAGTTGCTCCTGCATTCTTGAGACCGAATGGCATCACTGTATAACAGTATGTACCAATCGACGTTCTGAAAGAAGTGTGTTTCTCATCATCTGGAAACATTTTAATCTGATTGTACCCAGAATACCCGTCCATGAATGACATCCGTTCAAATCCATAGGTATTATCGATCATAACATCAGTAATTGGTAGAGGAAACTCGTCTTTAGGACATGCCGCATTGAGATCGCGGTAGTCTATGCATACTCTGATCTTGCCAGTCTTTTTAAGGACAGGAACTATTTTAGCCACCCAATCGGGATATTGTTCCTCTCTGATAAACCCAGAAGCCATGAGTTTATTGACTTCATCTTCAATTGCATCCATAATGTCTGGACGAAATCGTCGCTGTTGTTGTTTGACCGGTTTAGTATTTGGCATAATATTGAGTTTATGAGTTGCAATCTGCGGATCGAGTCCTGGCATATCTTCACAACTCCAAGCAAATACATCAATGTATTCACGAATAAGTTTGATCATGTCTTGCTTATCAGTGTCTGAAAGACTTTCACTAATAAATATTGGTTTAGGGGATCCCTCTTCACCAACATCTATTTGGACGAGTTTGTCTTCAGTCGAAGGTTCTTTTTGCTCAAATCGGAACTCCCATTGATTATCTAACCTTTGGGCCCATTGTTCTGATTCAGGTGAGATTTCAAAATCATCTTCGTTTTCATCATCTTCTTCAGAACCGTCAATAGAGACCATGTTGGAAGACAGAATATTGCGGTGGAAGTCACCAATACTTGTATCAAAATCCCAAGAGGTGGTACTAGAAGAATCAGATCTCTTATCTTCGTCAGATTCGGGATCCTCATGGATAATATTGATAAAGGGAGTAGGAGCAATATAACCCAATCCGTATTTTGTCCTTCCGTATTTCAGAGGAGGAATCCGGACAGGCATTCTTCTTCCTTTCCCATTACTGAGGCCAGTTCTAAAGTCATAGCCCATATTTTTGATAATGTCTTTAGATTGCTGACTATAACGACGTAATTGTAACCTTCCAGTATCATCGTCTTTGTCATCGTCTTCCGGATCAGAAGGATTTTGGGGCCCTTTGTAGAAGACTATTGGAATATCTCCTGGTTTTCTACTAGGAACTAGAAAATATGAAGTTTATGCTGATTCTAGGGATACCCCTGTATGAAAAGTCTGTACAACCCCTATGGTTATTGTTCTCAAGTCATCTAACAAATGCAAATAACTATGAACATGATTACACACATCAATACACTGCAAAGATGGAGACTTTTCATTAAATTCAAAAGCAGAAATATTTACATCAGGAGAAGGCTGAGCCTTAGAGATCTTAGCCAAATCAATGACTAAAGGGGGAGAAGAAGAACGAGAAGAAATTTTATTTCGATTAAGATCGATAACAAATGGCTCAGAAGAGGTGAGCTCCCTTGAAGCCTGAGATGGAAGAGTAGTCCGCCCTCCAACTGGGATTACCAGAGTATCCTGCTTTATATATGAAGATACAGGAACTGTAGTACACCCACTGACAGGAATGATCAGTGTATCTTGAGCAGATGACTAAGGTGATGGAGATATACGTCCGCTCACTGGAATAAGGAAGGGGCTTTCTCCAGAGGGTTTAGGAGACTGTTGCTGAGTAGTTCGACCTTTAACAGGAATTACCAAGGTCTCACTTTGTGAATCTTCTTATTCCATAGCTTGTATCACCTTTGTATACTCTTCTTTGTACATCCGGGAATCATTGAAATAAGCTTCAACTCCGCGGAAGGGATTTATATCAGCTACTTCCTTTTGTACTTGTCCATTGCTATCAATGTATTTGAAACACTGATGAAGAGTGGAAGGCACCATATTATTTTCATGAAGGAAGGGTCTTCCCAGAAGAAGATTGTAAGATCCCACGATTTCGATCACATAGAAAGTGACTTTGGATCTGAAATCGCCTATCTGAAGTTTCAGATGAATCTTTCCCAAAGGCTCGCTTCGGCTTTGATTGAATCCCAAGATAGTAGTAACTGTCTTGGAAAGCTTGTGAAGTGGGATTTTTAATTCATCCAACAAGCTCTTTGGCATTATGCTTATAGCAGACCCTGGATCAATGAGGATACGATCTATCTTTATCGTATCGATATAACCGGTGAAGTAGAGAGGCCGATCATGTAAATTATTCTCCAGAAGCATGTCATCTTGTGTAAAGGTGATATTTGGGATAATCTCCAATACACTGTTACAATGTAAGCAAGTGACAGGTTCTTCATCTGGCTTTTTTAATTGTGCAAGACAAGAGTCAGCCTGAAGAAGTGCCTCACTTAATGTCTCTCGAGTCTCTTTAGAAAGACGTAGAAGTTCAAAGAGGGACATTCTAGCTGGAGTACAAGCAAGTTGAGCTAAAATGTCGAAGTTATAAGGCTTCTGAAGCCCAAGAGGAGGGGACTTCTTGATTGGTTTATCAAATCGAGCCTGTTGCTTGCCTTTCTCAAGAGCTGTGAGCTTGGAAGGAGTGGGTACAGCCGGTATAGTTGAAGGAACAGGTGCAGTGGATGATTCTTCTTCAAGAGGAACATTGGAAGCATCTTTGTCAGTTGGAGAGACATCAGGAGTATCCTCAGGATTCTTGGAATAATCCTTTAGATAAGGTTTCCCTATTCTAGTAGCACCAGCAAGTGCTTCTGCTTTGTCTTTTGGTTCTGTGTCGGGAGTAGATCCGAGAGAAGTCATATGACATAACTTAGTTTTTCCAGCCTTCTTAGATTTTCGGGAAGTAGTCTTTTGAGGAGGAGATTCGAAATCTGCCACTAGATCAGGATGAATCCATATGATTTCTCCTGTTTCCATAGTGATCGGTACTAATCCTTCAGACTGTGGAGGAGGAATATTCACTATTTCAAGAGTTGCCTTGGGAATAGGAATGATCCCGCTTTCAAGGAATTGAGGAGGGAAATCTCCGAATTTCATAGAGACAACGTTGGAGGTGATGGTCTTCTCTTTTGGAGTAAGAGCGATAGCTCCAGATTTGATCATCTGCTGGATCTTTTCTTTCAGTACATAACATGTACGAACTGTGTGACCCAACATTCTGTGGTATGGACAGTATTTAGGATGATCTGTCTTACCAGCTTCATCGGGTTTCTTGATTTCAGGTAATTGTATTTTATTACCTTTCGGCAGACATTCAAAGATACCAAGGACATCATCGTCATCAAAAGAGTATTCTTCTTTGGGGCGAGGTGCTCTTTGTTGCTGAGTCGTAGAGGCAGGAGGAGTTTGAACAGTCGATGCATCTTTACTCTGAAGATTAACTTCAAGAGTTTCTTTATCCTTGCGAGTATTGGATTTAGCATTATTGTTAGTACTTTGACCTATTTCTTTAGGAACCATCTGCACTCCTAAACCTTTGAAGGTTTTAGCACTAATTTCTGCAGCTTTGGCACTCACTATGAAGGAAGGCCAATCTTAAAATTGAGTGGATCCTGTCCATATGCTGATGATTGGTAACAGATTTGATTTACATGTGTCAATAGTAACAGCATCAGGAGTTCCAAGAGGCATCTTCAGAGCTTCTCTTCGAAACCGTTCAATGAAATCGTCAACAGTTTCATTATTCTTCTGCTTGATTCTTATAAGAGCAGACATAGTCATGTCATTGAGCCCTTCATAAAACCGTTCAAGAAACATTTGTTTGAAACTGGCAAATGAGGTAATGCACCCATCAGGGAGACTTCTATACCAGTCATAAGCTGTTCCCTTGAGACATCCAACAAACACCCGAGTAAGGAGGGCGTCACTTGGTTGTAGTTGGTCAGTCATCACTTCAAAGTGATTGATAAATTGACTCGGAGAAGTGGTTTCATCATAGAATGAGATAGTAGGAGGTTTGTATTTAGGAGGATAAAATACTTGCTTCCATTCTATCGGGTAAGGTTGCTTGATACCTAACCTTTGCAAACCATCCTTCTGTTTGAATGCTTCAAATTGAGTTCGGAGATTCCTCAATTCTTCAGTAACAACTCCGAAGATTGTGGAGTTGTAGCTTGTAGAGAAAAGTTGGGAGGAGGAATAGCATTATAAGCACTACCCCCAGCTCCTGAGTGACTAGGAACTGGTTGAGCTTGCCCAGGAGTATTGGATTGTACTGCTGGAGGAACTTGTACTGGACTTACACCAGTGTCAGTTGGTATGGCTTCAGGTACAGTCTGCTGATTTTGCATCTGGGCTGCCATAAATTCATACATCGACTTTATAGTGTCAGCCATAGACTTCATTTGATGTTCCAAAGAAATAATTCTTTGTTCTTGAGGAGTCATGGAAGAAGAAGGTTCATCAGTATTCCCATCGACCATATAAGTCGTGACTGTACAAGGGATTATTGATGAACTGGTAGATGTTGTTTATTCTGAATCATTACTTTGTGTGTCAAAGTCATTTGTAGGAGAACTACCCCCAGTAGAAAGAGGTGGGAAGTTAGATTCTCCAAGAAATTCAGAATCATCTTGAGAAATCAAAATCCTCTGATTAGAAGCCATGACTTTTGATCTGGTACCTTTATATACTCCATCTGGACTATCAGGTCTACCCCCAGTATCCCGAGAAGTCATGTTGACAGAAGCAAATAGAGGTTCATCTTTCATCAGGCATAGGTTCACACTGAATTCGATTGAAGACAGATTGTCGTTTAGTTTGACATCTGCATTGCATTATGACTCTTGGCTGGAAGTCACATTCAGCATGGTCATGATCCATTGATTGACATCTGCATTGAATTATAACTTTTGGCTGGAAATCACATTCAGCATGTTCCATTGACACAGAATTATTCATTCTCTTCTGTTGAAGATGTTCTCGTAAATCTATCTGTGAAGATTGAGGCACATCAGAGAACATTCTTTGTGTATTTTTAGGAATATATTTCCGGTTCTTGGGTCTTGATGGCTCCTGATTATATAGAGAGTGATTAATCTGAGCCACATAATTTCTAGCATACTCTGCATCTGGATCTCTTACTTTTGTTCCCGATTGGTATGGTTTTTTGACACCAGAAGTACTTCCCAAACGGGTTTGATTAAGTTTTGTTCTTAGATCAGTTGGAGGTAAAACATTGGTTTTTGATACTTGGAGTTTTCCTTCCATTGATCTGGATATTTGCAGAGAAGGAAGAGTTGAACCACCCCCTTGATTAGGAGTTGGTAACAGACCCTCTTTTATAGACAAATTCTGTGCCCAATTCGAAGAAGTCGTAGAAGAAGACATTAAGAAATGTTTCTTCTTAGACTTATTCAAGTTTTGAGACATAGAATGTCCAGAAGAGAGAGTAGTCAAAAGACCATCTCCTTTTCTTTGACCAACAAAAGTGTCAGTCAAAGCTGTTCCTGAAGTAAACACTACAGGAGCAGAAGAAACAACTAAAGAGTTGTTTCTTTTCGAAGGGACTTTGTGTGCCATTTGTGAAGGAGTTTTAGCAAAACCACCCCCAGTTCTAGTAGAAGTTGGCAAGGAAGAAGATATAGCTAAAGAGCTATTCTTCTTAGATGATGCATTCGAAATACACGCTGAAACAGGCTTGGTTAAAGAACCAGTACTGTCAGCGTGACTTTTGACTTTAGAAATACACGCTGGAACAGATTTGGCTAAGGAGCCAGTACTGTCAGCGTGACTTTTGTCTTTGAGATTGCACGCTGGAACAGGCTTGGCTAAGGAGCCAGTGCTGTCAGCGTGACTTTTGATTTTGAGATTGCATGCTGGAACAGGCTTGGCTAAGGAGCCAGTGCTGTCAGCGTGACTTCTGACTGCTGTCGTCTTCGAGCACACAAGAGCGTGCGTGCTTGCAGTAGAGTTCTTGCCAGTGTTAGGAGTAGACACTGTGGCAAAAACTTCACCACTGGTTGCCAACAGATTCTTAGGGACGTAGACAGATCGTCCCTTCGACTTGGCAGTGGTGATGGAGGCTGAAGTGTGCTTGCCACCCTTAGCCCGGTGCATTTCTTCGTAGGCGAGTTGATCGAGTTGGATCGATATCACCTTCTTCGTCGAGCCAACTGACGAAGTATCGCATTGAGTTGTTGCCATCTCGGAAGAGGAGATGGTTTTCCCCAGCAGAGTCGCCAATTTGTTTTCCATAAATAAATTCACTTTATTTATTGTGTTTCTGGGAAAATACAACTGTAGGAATCCGATCTAGAAGACGATCGCTTTATCCCTTGGATGATGCGAAGAAGAAAAGCTCTCTAGAATTTTACAGCAATTTAGATAGCAATGTATCTGTACAATGAATGAGAAAAGAACTCTATTTATAGAGTCAAAAATAACTGAAAAGATAACTGTCTTCACAACCTGTGCATAGTTGAAAATCACGCAGGATTTAACATACGCAAGGTTATGAGCAGTTACTGGACGTGGCCTGTAACTGTTGGACACATGGCAATCGTGCATGAGTCGTGTGCAAGTTACAGGACACGCAGGTGAGAGATCGGTGGCATGGCTGCCACGTACTCCAATTTGATGAAATCCACGCAGATTTGTTGATGACAAAATCCACGCAGCCTTGTTGAGGATGAAATCCATACAGACTTGTTGAAGACAAAATCCACGCAGACTTGGTTGAGGATAAAATCCACGCAGCCTTGTTGAAGACAAAATCCACGCAGACTTGGTTGAGGATGAAATCCACGCAGCCTTGTTGAAGACAAAATCCACGCAGACTTGGGGCAAAAAGCTTCAGAATACACGCTAACTGGAAGCGGAAAGCTCAGAATTCACGCAAGCTTGAGGAAGGAACATAGAAGTTCAAAATACACGCAGACTTGAGTCAGAACTGCCAGCTATCTTGATTCGACGTGCCTCGACTGACATAAAATCTCTGATATTGATTGCCTTGTCAGTCGCATTAAATGACAATAAGGTCTTTTTGGCACGCTAACTTGGTGAAGGCTGAGTCTTGTTGAAGAAGATTTCAAAAATCACGCAATAGTCGGCTGAGATCTCTCGAGTCCCGTGCATACATGGCATACGAAGAGACATTCTTCGACTGTAGTGCTGTCAGTCATAATGATACTCTGACAAATGATGAGCTGTCTTTGCGTATTTTTGAAGAGATAATCTGGTAGAACCCAGCGTAACTTTTAAACATTGTCTTGATCAACACAACGTGACTTTTAGACTTTGTCCTGATCAACTCAGCATGACTTTTAGACTTTGTCTTGATCAACTCAGCGTGACTTTCATTTTTTTAGGCCTACAATATGCTGCACCGGCAAAACAATCGACGAACACTCTGGTAAGGAGAGCATCATTTGGCTATAATTGATCAGTCATCACTTCAAAATGATTGATGTACTGACTTGGAGTACTACCATCAAACAGCATAATGGTTGGGAGCTTATACTTAAGAGGAAATGGAACTTCCTTCCACTCTGTAGGATATGGTTGCTTTATGCCTAGTCTTTGTAGGCCATCATTTTGCTTGAAGACCTCAAACTTAGTTTGTAAGAGTTTTACAGCTTCATTAGCACCCCCTGATGTTTGGGAATTGGTAGGCTGGTTAGAAGTGTTAGGAGGAGGAACAACATGGTAATTACCACCCAGCACCAGACTGACTTGGATCAGCTTGAATTGGTACAAAAGCAACCTGAAGGGCTGGTACCCCCAGACTAACAGGTACAGAAGATGCTATAAGCTCAGGATTTGTAGCAGGGTTTACAATCGGGGGTACTGTATGTTGAGCCACCATTATGGTGTGCATACTTGCAACCATTTCTGCCATGGTTTTCAATTTGTCTTCTAATGCAACAATTCGTTGCTCTTGGCTGGTTGACGTAGAGGCATCTTGGTCTTCCGTAATGGTATACGCAGTCACTTCTCTGGCTGCTATTGATGAGATAGTTTGTTCAGAACTTTTACTATCTGCATCAAACTTCGAAAGAGAGTCCTCTCCCACATGGGTGATAGGGAGATCTTCTTGATTAAAGACACCTTGGTTCAAATGTCGATTTCTCGATCTAGTGTATTGAAAGACACCTTCATTGGATGCATGGATCTGATCTAAGTATTACTGACTGGGATTATGAAATACATTACGTCTTGGATGTTTCCCACCCCAGTACCTTGAGAAGTCATGTTAACAGAAGCATACAATAGTTCATCTTCGTCCTCTATTATATGTTCAGGAGTTGAAGCATAGTTCAGACGATCGAAGATAGATTGTCGAGCCGATTGGCAACAACAGTTGTTGACAAGTTCATGTAGGCAGTGGCGATTTGAAGCGTGATTTGGAGGTGAGGGAAACATTCCCGTAGTCTCCCGTCTTTGTGTAAGACGTTGCCGGAGATCAGTTACAACCATAGGACGAGAAGAAGTCGGAGGAACATATTCCTTAATGATGTTCGGAACATGTCTCCTATTCTTCAGGTGTTTAGTTCCTTGAGTGTACAAAGATGTACTCAATTCATTAGCATAGGTAGATGGGTCTTTCTTTTCAAACTTTAGCTTTTGGTGCAGATTGGCCTTTGGCATAGGGTTCTTGCGTTTTTTCAAAGTTGATATTGCTTGACGCCTATTGAGATAAGCGCGTAAGTCTGAAAATTCTGCTCCCGGTGTCTCTGTTTGTGATACCTTCAATTTTCCTTGCTTGGATCTTGAAATTTGTAAGGTAGGAAGATCTTGGCCAGACCCCATAGGGGTAGGCAAGATACCTCTGTGATCAGTATTCTTTCCAGTATCAGAGATCCGAGGACCTCTGTTTACAGGAATAGAATCTGATACGTCTTCCTCTGAGTCATAGACCAGGGAAGTTTGAGGAAAGACCAAAGGGTGCTTTCCTTTATTTTGAATAGGGTTAGCTAAAAAGCATTTTTCTTTGTTCTGTTATGTGACCATTTTAGGCATAGGTTGTGCCAATTGAGGAATTGTCATAAGACTTTTTCCTTTGTTCTGTCTAGTATTGGCACTAGGACATGAATCCTCCAAGTTCAGAACTTGAGAATTGGAAGAGGGAATAGCCAAAAGACTAGTTCCCTTGAGTTGCGCCAGAGTAGCAGATTGTGCCTGGGTTGCAGATTGCTTGGGTTACACCATAGTCCTACGGACTACTGATGGCGCCTTGGCAGCAACTTTGGTAGACTGTGCCTCGACAGTAGCTTGAACTGATTGCACCTTGGCAGCAAAGATAGGCTGTACTGGAGCCACTGAGGCGGATTGCGCCTTGGTCCTTGAGCACTCAAGTTTTGCCGGGACAACAACGAATATGGAAGATTTAGGAATCCACACAGTTCTGTTCTTGGCGATAGCCACCGTGCGCTTGTTGCTCTTGGTGTTAATCATATTCTCGTAGGTTGTCTGGTTGACTTGAACAACCAGAGTCTTCTGCGTCTTGTCGATCGACGCAATGTCACATTGAGTTGTCACTTTCTCGTCGGAGGAGAAAGTCGTCCCCAGCAGAGTCGACATTTTGTTTGTAAAAATAAATTTTGTTTTATTCCAAACTTATAAAAGAGTACAAAGTACAATGAATTCTGGGGAAGTACAACTTTAGGAATCTGATCAGAAGACGATTATTTTATCCCTTGGACTATATGAACTTGAAGACTGTAGCCTCTGGAGAATGCAGCAACAATTTTGCAAGAGTTCTTAATCTCTGTCTGTATGATTGGAAACTCTATTTATAGAGTTCTTGAAATAATTGTTTTAGCAGTTATTCTGATGGTACGCGAAGCTGGACTGCGCCACATTGAGTTGCGCCAACCTCCTATTGTGCCAACTTTCATTCAGTTGTCAGTCGTGTACTAACTGTATTTAGACGCGTGGCATCATATGATTGAGATGCGCATGGTCGTGTACAGGATAGTAGACACGTCTTAAGAGATTAGTGGCATGTGCACCACATCATCCTGCTTTAGAATGTAAGTTGTCTCAACTTTATCAGGTTGCGCGAGCTTCAGTCAGCAAGTCAAACTGTGCTTGATTTGAGCTGCGCCTACACACGTGGCCGCTTCTGAGCAAAAGTCGTTCAGGTTGCGCCCAGGTGCAACTAAGGATTTTGTTTAGATTGTGCCTGGGTGCAACTCACAAAGTGTACAGGACAGCTGTCCACCAACGTCTCTTGAGCAGCACAATTCACAGGATTCAAAGAGATTTTTCTCGTTCACTGTTGTGTCAGTCGTCAGTATTGTCAGGTAATGATGACCATTAAGTGTCAGATGCCACGTAGGTTTTGGCACAAAAAGACTGGGCGCAGTCTGATATCAGGCGCAACCTGATCAGTGGCGCAGTCTGTTCTTTGAGCTTCATATCAGTGGTACAACTTGATTTTTGTGGCGCAACTTGATCACTGGTTAGTATATTGAAGGTGCAACTTGATTTTTAGGCTCTACAGCCTCCACTCTCCAATAATTGTAACTATTTTATCCGGAGTCCGTTTCTCCCCAAACGAATTCCGTTGCGCTCGTAGGAAGAAGAGGATCTTGCTTGAGCATTGTTAGCAAGGTTGTGTAGGTGTAACGCCCCAGTCCCAAAATACGTAGGACTAGGAACGTAGACATGCCAGCCATGTAATAAATATACGTAAGCTGTAAAATGCAGTTACCAAGGTACTAAATCTCATCCACAAAATAAATAATAATATAAAAGCAACTTTTGAATTTGTCATGTATACAATCGTTGGGCGGAGGCAAATCCACTACCAACTAAATTAAATATGGAAAAAAAATACAAGAAAAGTATCGAGCAAGCGAGAGCAAGTGACGAGTCCAAGAGCAATCATCACGGAGGAAGAAAGACATGGCCTTAGTTAGAGCACCTGCAAGAAATCACGAGCGCACACCTGAAGAAATCACCAGGTCCTCAGAGGGACGTAACAAGATACAGGAAGAACATGCCATATAAATACTGAATATAGAAAATATGCCACAATCAAAGAAAGTGACATGACACAAAAAGGTAATCTAACCATACTAAAGTGAACATGCAATTTGAGAAACAATCCTTCGACGCATGAGCCCTGGCTGTAAATAGGATCGGCATAGTCCCCATATAGGGCACCAGGGGCCTACGTCCGTAACGTCCGAAGATCGTCAGAGGGCATCATGTGCAAGGGGCTACGTCCATAATGCTCTGGAAAACGTCAGAGGGCACCTGGAGCCTGCGTCTCCGGCGGAGCGCACAGGTAAGTAGGGAAGTGCAAAGAAGCCCATACGTCAGGTAATGTCCTCCCCACCCAATGCACCTATCATGTCGCATCCACGACCATGTAATACTACTAACCGTCAAATCTTCTAACATACAACTATTCACAGTTAGACCTAACGCACGTCCTATACGCATCAGTGATCAGCCAATACGCAAGTCCGTAGGCTATATGCTACTCATAACTCACAAATCTTGTGGCACAACAGTGTCAAAGTTTATGTAATGCACTAAACTAGTGGTAGTCCCTTAACTCTAAGTCCATATGCAATCAAAAGGTAAATAACAAGATACAACTAATATCACTGAGCAGGCAGTAATCATGAACTAGAAATAATGAATAGTGATATGTAATAAATAAAATGCAACTAATTTATAAACAGTAAATTGTGGCAAGGTATCTTGCCTGATGGGTCGCCTGGTGTGGTGCGGTGTTTTCTGACATGTCTCAATAGTCCAATAGCCATGGTCGATGTAGTGGTCCAAATTGCGAGAAAATAGGAACATGGGATTAGTCATGATCAACGACGATAATAATCAACAAGGAAATTTGCAAAATAAATATAACTTATTTTTAGAAAATATTTATAATAAATTTACGACTAGATTTGTTTTTGGAAAATACTAAAATCTCAACTCGTTTTTAGGCATAATTACTATAAGTTGGAAAAATAGAATTTTAAGGAGAATACTAGAATATATTTTAGATAATATTTGAAGAATATTACCAAATCATTTTAGACCAAAAACCCATATCTTTTTCAAAATATATATGTTTATAGGTAGCAGATATAATCTAGAAGAATATTTTATTGTTGTAAACTAACCTTAAATTTTGCTAGAAAATAATAATAATGTAAATAATAACACTTAACCAAACAACAACTAATATTAATAATAATATATAAGTGATAAAATAATTGACACCTATTTAGATAAATGATAATAATAATAATAATAATAATAATAAGAAGAAGAAGAATAATAATAATAATAATAACAGAATGATAATAATATTAATAAGAATAAAAATGTTAATAATAAGAAAATTCCTTACATAAAAGCCCATTTTTCAATCCCCAAATAATTGTGAGAGAGAGAGACTGAAGAGAGTACGAGAGAGAGAACAGAGAGGAGAGAGAGTGGGAAAGTGGGAAAGGGTTTTACCAGTGGCGATCGGCCGGCTCAACGGCGGCGGGTTGCTCCGACGACCGGGATCTTCGGCACGGCGGGGCAGATCCGCGACGGAGACGCACGGGAGCGAGGGTCCCGACGGAGGCGGTGAGCTAGGTCGACTGGGCAGACGGTGGCGATAGGGTTTCCGAACGACGGCCTGGAGAGGAGCGCCGGAGGAGCAGCACGCTCCTGGCCGGAGGCGGCGGAGTCCTGTACGCCGGGGAGCAATGCGCGCCTGACCGGAGGCGCGGGGAAGAGACGGCGCCGGTGGTGGCACTGTGGGCTCGGCCGACGGCCGGCCCAGCGGTGAGGACGCGACGGTGGTCGGCTGCGCACGGGCGACGGAGCAGTTGTGTGGTGGTCGGAGCTCCTCCGGGGGTCGCGGCGTCTGTACGGCGCAGCTCTCGCCCGGAAGTGCGGCGGAGCAGGATGGGGAAAGCCGGAGATCGGCGGTGGTGTCGAGCACCTGGCGCGGAGGTAGGGGTTCTGCCTCCTCTTCTTCTTTGCTGTGGTGGGGCGATGGCCTGGGTGTGGGACCGGACGTGGTGGTGCTGGGGGTGGTCGTAGGATGGTGATCGGTGGTTGTTGGTAGGCCAGGTCGACCATGGTGGTGGTGCGACGAGTCGGTTTGTAATCTGTACTGTTGGGGAATATGGGATGGACACGGGATCCGGACACGGTCAATACAGTGATTTTTGTCGGACACAGACACAGTCGACCACGAATATGGTGGTGGTGGTGATGGCTTGCAGGGAGGAGCATGGTGGTTGTTGGCGGAACGGGGTGGTGTTGTCGTATCGGGGTGTGTCCCGCCACGAGGAGGACGTCCGACTTGTCGGACGAAAAAATCATGTATTTGTACAATTAAAATATAGTGGATGGAAGGCACAGACACGGTGCACGATTTGTGGATGAAAAATTTCTAGAGGAGTACCTCTCCTTTTATAGGAGGTGGGAATTCCCAGTTGGATAGGGATTGGGTTTTATTTAAATATCCAATAGATAATTCATCATGTAATTAAATAGATTTAAACCCAATTCAAATCAAATCCAAATCCAAATTAATTCTATACTTAATTGAAAATATTTTAAATAGAGTCAATAAAATCTTTTCCAAATTAATTTACCAGATTTAATCAAATATTATCATAAACAAAGTCCTAAATATTATTTTCATAGTTAAATAAATATGGAAATAATTAATTTTGAAAATCACTACAAATACTTAAATATTACTTCATGATCTAGCTTTTATAAATATCAAAATATTTTAATAAGCAAATTTTACATTTTGCAAAATATTAAACCAAAATTTTCAAATCACCATTTATTTGTAAATGATGAATAAAATAACCTTTTTATACAAAATAAAAATATTTATAAAATTTATAATAAAAATATTTTTCTAACATATGTACCTCGACACATATTTGCACTCGTCGAAAAATTACGAACGCAATCTCGTACGTTACGTAAATTCAACCATGAGAACTCGTATGCGACGTGCAAATACGAAATACAAAAATGAATACAAAATTATAAAAAAAATCGTAGTTAAAATTTAGGGGTTTTACATCCTACCCAACTTAAAAGAATTTCGTCCTCGAAATTTAGAAAAAATTAGGGTAGGTAGGGTGAAGGAGATAGAAGCAGTATAATCGATAAGAGTTTGATTCATATTGAACAAAAAGGCAATCAATTGTTTGACGAGAATGAAACGACATTTCAATGGCAATATGTCATTTGATCGACTAAAAATTTCGATGGTTTTAGATTTCGATCATGACAATCATTCAATGACTAAGTTCGATCAACCTTAACATTAACCTAAAAAAAAGCAACCTCATAAGTAGGTAATAAACTCCTTAATCCTTGATATCGTCAATATTCATGAAATCTCTCTTATCATAAATCGGTCTTTCCAAAAAAAAAAAAATTCCGTTCCACGTCCCCTTAAACAAAACCAATATGATTCTAAATATACTCTAATTTCCTCTATTTCGTCATAGAATTTTCGATAGTCTCAAATTTTGAATCCATAAATCTCCCTTATACTAGCTCACATATATATATCTTCCCAAGTTATAATTTTCCTCTAAAAAATTTCAAACCTTCAACCAATTTGGTTCAAGTAGAAATTGAAATTCTCTTTACTGCAAATTCGCATCTATTGGTCAATATACCATGCATCCATAGATGACAAAATAAAAGTTCGTCTTTAATGTTCGATAAATCTCGAAAACTAACAGTATACCTTCAATCTTCTATCATCATAATTGAAAGCTTCCTAAAATATTTATTTGTCTCTTTCAAAATTTGAATTCAACAATCTCAGTTTCTTGATGGTAGAAATAAAACTCTTCTTAACTTCTTATTCATAATCATTTTAGAACTTAATCAAAATATAAAGGTTTCCTTCTTCAATAATTAGTTATCCTTGAAAGCTAATATCATCATAACACTCTATGCTATCGAAGGCAACGTCAACATTGTCCTTATCAAAAATTGCATCCATAAATTTTATATGTATATTTGGTTCTTAAACCATCAACACTTTAGAAGATTTTCCACTCGATTATATAGTTACCTTAAAACAAATTTTGAAATTCGCGAAGTCTATTTATCCTCGAGTGTCTCATCATAACATAATATCTCATTTCTTACTTCATTGATTCGGATTTATTGCACATTTCCATTTATGTCCCACCTATAGCTCATAATCTCGTAATTATCTTAACCAACTATATTATTTATCCATGCCGTGGGTTTCTCCAATCTAGCTTCTACTAACTCAAGATTGTCATGATCAAATTTTATTTCATATAAGGGAATTATACAAGGAACAATGGTTGCATAAACAATGGAGAAATCATTTTGAAATATGAAAAAGCAATTTAATTGGAAGAAAGAAAAGTAAGTGTTGCTAATATTGCATGAAGAGTAAAAGGTGTTATGGGTCTAAGTAAATCGAGATTAGACATGAAAATAAATGACAAGGGTTAAGCAGGCAAGATAAACGCAAAGTTAAGCATTTAATAGATCACCATCACATATTAGGTCGAAAAATTTGAATCAAGGTGGAGTCCATATTGGTACCATGGTAAGGTTATGGTTGAGTCCTTATGGCCCGAAAGTCGTACCATAAAAATAGAGTACAAGGGACGTGTTTTAGTGGAACATGATATACCTACATGAAGGTGAGCTCGTCTAGGTCTTGCATGTGAAACTTGTTGGAAGAAAAAGTCTAGGGTTGTGCTCCAAATATCGAAGTCACGAGTAGGGACACCAAAGGATCTAAAATAGAAAGTGGGCTTTCGTAAGGTACTAATTAATGCACAAAAATAAAAAGTTTAAAGCACGAAATAAAGATAATTTAGGAATTCTCGTAGATCAAGTTACGATAAGTTAGAGGCACAGTTTCTAAAGGAAAGATAGTCTCATAGTTAAGGGTATGGTCAAGGGAATGATTCCAATCATTTCGAAGTTTCAAACAATTAGATGGTCACGAATAAATATCTAGATTTGAGGGAAGGTCGAGTAAGTCAAAGATATGTCCATCGATTTGGTTGATGACTAACTTGAGTATATGCAATATCATAATCATAGGTGGTATGGAAATCTAATGTGGAGTACTTCTACCTCACTATGGTGACTATAAAACCCCTATTTTTTTAATTTATTTTTATTATTTTATTAGACTTAAAAATGAATTTATACAAATTATGGTTTTATTTATTTTTTTGATGACCCGGTTTGGCCAATTCAGTCCGAACTGGGCCTGGACCAAATTTAAGCCCAAGTAGACATGTGGTGTGATCAATGACGACCATGGATACATATTTTATGGGTGTAAAATATTTCTTAAATTATTTTAAGGTTTGGGGGAATAATTTCTAAATATTAATTAGTGGTACAAAAAAAAATTACGTTTTTATTATTTAATAATGTGTTACAAAAATGGTACATTTTTCTGGGCCAAATGAGGGTGTGTGGTAAAGTTCACACGTTGGAAAATTTTAATTATTTTATTATTACTAAAGTTATTTTGTAAAATTAAATAGACATTTTATTATGGTTGATATTATTTGATATTATGATATTATTATTGTTGTCTTTTATGGCGATTTAAATTTGTATATATGTAAAAATATATTTTAGATGCATCATATATATATATATATATATATATTTAGATAATATTAAATTTAATTTCAAATTTATGGAGATTTAATAAATATGTTATCCTATTAGATATTATTATTATTATTTTGAGTTGATTTATTAAGGAGTTAATTTATAAATATATAGATATGTTTAAATATATTAAATATTCGGGTTAGATAACATTTAAAGTGTTATTTAGATTTAAATAGATTTTGGATATGTATACATATATATATGGATATATATTTATATATAGAGTTTAAAAAGTATTAGGAAAGAAAAGATTTGAAAAAGATTTTGTTAAAAAAAAAATAATGCAAGTGGTCGGCCCCACCAAGTGGGAGCCGACCACATAGCAGCAGCAAGCTTATAATGTGCGCCCCCCTTGTAAAGGAATAAGCAGCAGTAACACATTAGTGGCCGACCCCCCATCCCTTTATATATATATATATATATATATATATATATATATATATATATATATATATATATATATATATATATGTGTGTGTAGTTGACTCTAAAGAAGAACCCTAATCCAATTCTTCTTCTCTCTTCCTCCACCTTCCTCCTCCTCTCTCCTCCACCCTCGGCCAACTCCTCCCCTCCGCGAGCACAGCAGCACCCCGCGACAGCGGCGACGGAAACGACGACGACAACAACAACAATAAAACCACAGATTCCCACTTTAAGGTATCCCACTTCCCCGATCGATTTCTCTGTCAATTCTACTTCGTTTTTAGATCCGTAAATTTGTGTAGAAAGTCCACATGACCCTCTTCGAGATCCCCCAGGTGGATTTTGACATGACCATCCAACTTGCTCGAAAAATCAAGATGAAGTTGGAGAAAAACCACTTTTCTGAATATTAAAAACTGTCGTAAAACACCAACTTGTCGACCACTTTTCTTGCTGTCCATTAAGATTTCATAAAAACTAATTGAAGACAGTCAAAGACAACCTAACCGAGATTGTAACGCACCTTTTGGATTCACTTTTCATATAGTATGTAGAAAGTTACACGTTGTTAAAGTTTCACGAAAAATTGTAAATTCTGTTTTCAAAAAGTGGAAAAACACTCGATACGGCGTGCGCCCCGACAAACCGGGCGACGTGGTCGTGCACTATATGCATCTAAAGGCGCGTATGGATGTTGTCAACATGTGAGAACTGACGGAACCCGATTTCGTTGTATGTGCGCGACGAAATCAGCGCGTATCCGTCGAGATACCCCGTATCGACCCTTTGTAAATTAAGTCACAACTTTGTGCACGCTCATCATATCGCGATGAAACTTGCGCCATTGGACTCGAAATATTTTTCTGGTCCTGTGAGCCAAGTTTGGTCTGATTCTGAGACCGTTGATCGGAACGCTATTTTGGCGGGCCCACAATCCCACTCAACGGGCGATTTTGTGCACAGCCCACCGGAATCCAAAATTTGACATACCGTTGGGTTCGTCTCATCAAAACAAATCCGTAGACATGTAGATTGGCGACTTTAGAGGTCGTAGGTTCTGGCACGCATTTCGGTGCAAAGCGGGTCCAACGGCGGACATCATTTTGACCCAAAATTATGATTTTGCCCCTGTTCCAGAATTTAACTTTTGGACAGGCATTTCCTAGGCATATCTTATATTCCCAACTCGTTCGTGATGTTTTTTGGAGCATCCAGAGTCATCTGCGGGAGTTGGCTATTTCTTGCTTTGTTTATTTTGTCGGTTCGAGCTACTGGATTATTTTCTTTTGCACATAACCTCAGGCAAGACACCTTGCCTTTACTGTTTAAATTTTCTGCTCAATATCATGCATGTTTTAGTTATTTCTTTTTTTAAAATTATATGTAAATGCAAATTACTATATTCTATGCAATTGGCTTAGAGTTAAGGGACTACCGTCAAATTTAGTGTGTCTCATTGACTTATCACGATTGTACACGAGTTGTGTGTGAGAGTTGTGAGTATCATATAGAGGTCACTTGCGTGTAGGCTGATCCCCCGTGCGCATGCGTTAAGATATAACTGCTAATAGATTGTGTAGAAGACTTTGGCAGTTATTAAGGATTAAACAGTGTCGTGGAGTCGACACATGTATAGTATCATGGGGAGGAGGAAGACAGTTATTAGCGTAGGGGCTACATGTTCAGTACACATATAGATTTGGGCCGATAGTGTCTCGGATGAGCGCTACTTACTGCCCCGGGGCCGATAGTTCTCATATGAGAACTACTTTCTGCCCATAGTTGATAGTGCCTCTTATGAGCGCTAACTACTACTACTCTCTCTCCATCTATGCTGAACACTATAAGCTCCTACGTAGAACGTTGTCTTCTCAAAGCGTATATCACATAGAATGGTTATGACCCTTTACGCATGTATATTTCTATTGAGCTCTTACTATTCAGTTATGGCATGATATTATGTGTCTTGTTACGTCCCTCTGAGGACCTGGTTTTTCTCCAGGTGTGTGTTTTCGTGATTTCTTGCAGGTGCTCTAGCTAAGGCCATTCCTTCCTTCATGATGACTACTTTTGGACTTGCCATTGCTTCGCTCGACTAATCACTTTCTTTGCATATTTCTTCTCTATTTAAATTAGTTGGTAGTGAACTTTATCTCCGCCCAACGATTGTATCATAAATATTCAAGTTGATTTCTATATTATTAATCCTTTCATTATGGATGAGATTTAGTTGTCTTGGATTACTACATTTACAGCTTATGTATACATACGAGGTCTATGTATTTCGTATGTATACAGCTGGCATGTCTACGTACCTGGTCCTACGTATTTTGGGACTGGAGCGTTACATGTTTTTGTGGTGGCCCACGCAGGTCGAGTTTGTCACTTTGGTTACGTAATTGTACCGGTGTGAGCCTGCAACATAGGATTAGAATCTAGGAATCTCATCCATACAGCTTAACCTCTTCCCTTGGCTTCCAATTTCGAACTCTTGTTCGACCTCCTTGAACTGCATCTTGCTTGATTCATTTCTACCGTCGATGCTTATTTTCGTGCTCAGTATCAACTAGGAAGAGGACTACACTAGTATATGCTCATAGGTCAAACACATGGCTAGAATGGTTATATTGGCAATTGGAATACATTCAAGACTCTAATTTAGTTAAAAAGTTTTTTTGTGTGATTCAATGATTAGTCATTTGTAAAGTAGGATATTGCCACGAAAAGTTTTAACCTTGAGATTCTAAATAGTAAACACCATAGGATTGGTACTGCAGGAAAAAAAAGAGATAGAATCTTTATACTATTGATTTAAGAAATTGATTGGCTTTTTGAGATTTGATATTTATGATTTATTGGGTTATAGTTATAATTTTTTGCACAAGTATAAAATTGATTTGCTTATTGAATTGTGATATTTAAAATTTTGGGTGATAGATATACATCTTTGAACAAATATACAATTTATTGATTTTCGAGTTTTGATGCTTATGAATTATTGGATTATGGTTATACACCTTTGAACAGTTATAAATTTTGGTTTGGAAATGATCTTAATTTTTAAAAAAAAATGGCCGTAGAAATTATTTAAATTTGAGTTGTACAACTTGCGATTTTCATGTTTAGTAAATTTTGAATTTTAAGTGGAAGTAATAATTTCTGAATTTTGGTTTAAAATATTTGAAAGTTATGAAAATAATTTTTGAAATTTTTTTTCCTTCTTATTTTAAATTGTGTCCTTTTATTAAGGATTTACAAATCTATTTAGATTTTGGTAGAAATAATAATTTTTGACTGATAAGATTATTTGAAAATTTAGTTTAATGTAGGATTGCTAATATTAAAAATATTTTTGGGAAAATATATTAATGATGTGATAAGGTTGTTTTGATTTATCAAATAAAGTCACCAATTAAAAGTTGTGATTTTGTTGGAATAACTTAGCATGAATAGAAGTTAAAAATTGATGAGAGCATTGAGCTTAATTTTGAGGTTGCTTTTAATATGCTAAGATTTTTATTATGAGTTATTGGAAAATTTTAGAGTGTTAAATTTTTGATTGATTGTGAAATTTTTATGGATTCGTAAATTATGAACTCTTGAGTTAAATAGTGAAAAAAAAATTTGGAAAAGGTTAGTAGTAACGTGATAAAATTTTGCTTTGAGATTTATGAGAGTGATTTAAATTTTTTTTTTGAATTTGAACGGATTGGAGAAAATACAGATTTTGGTGGTTTATTTTTGAAGGTTTATTTTTGAAACTTTTTGGAGGAAACTCGAGTTGAAATTTTAATGGTAGGCCCCAAGATAACCCTACTGAGTATTCCACACAAATTGCCATGTCATTCATGACCATGATAGTAGTATATACACAAGTGTTGTTAGTCATCTACCCAGCTATGTGACTGTATTTCAACCTCGACTCAATTCTTTTGATCCAATATGTGATTTTGTTCTACTTAATTTCCTTAAATGCTTAGCGTTGTACTTTATCTTGGTTGCTTGACCCATGGTCCCATCCCACTACTAGTTTAACTCTTGTAAGTTGGGTAGAATACCCCACCACCTAACAAAAAAAAATTTTCCTTGTGAACCACATTGGAAAGTTCACTTAGACTAATTTCAGAGGACCCTAACTTAGCTAGGCAACCAAGCCAACTGCACAGGCCCAAACTTCGGACGGAAATTAGATTTTAAAAGATCTTGGGCTATTTAAAATTTCCTTCATCAGTACCTCCCTTGCTAATATTTTGTCTATCTCATGCTGCTAATATAGCTTCAGTTTTACAAGCTTATTTCGTTATCAAGCTTGATCATGACATATTTTATTGGGTGCACCCACTAACATATTGTCTAATCAGAACCGGTGCATGATGGTCTGATCAACCTATTGCACTTTGGTTCGCTTATCATATCTTATTCTATACGGATGGAGACATAGTTAAACCTGCCATAGGGTCTCTTCCGCGACAGTCTTGGCAATTCTCTTTTGAATTATGTTTGCCGCCTATGAACCCCACAATTCGTACTCAATATATAATACCGTCTTTGAAACCTTTGTTGTTCTTGTCTTTTACTTATTTTGGAAAGACAAGGTACTGTACTTGCTAAGATAGACTCAAGGTATCATCTTCGGTTGCCCAATCAGTTAATTATACACAAATGTAGATAGCCACCGACCGACTCGTGTGGCTGAATCCTCGTCCTTAACTACTCCTCATTTTCTCAACCCTAGAATTATTATCGTGTCCTTCCAATTATTCTTGAGCACTCGAGGATGATTCCAATTGTTCACTTAAATCAAACTCTCAATCGAGGCGATTAGTCTCCAGTTTCTCTCTAGGAACCACATCTTCCAAATGTCTAATTTATTTTCTTTGGTCTACTCATTTCCTTACCATTCTTCTAAATTGGATATTCAAAAGTTTGTTACCACCACTAGCGATCCTTATTCAATTCCATAACCATGACATATTTTGTATATATCGACTCCACAAATTTCTACGGCATGGTGGTGTTGAACGCCGTTTTATCGCCTCCACCAAATTTAATTTCATTTTTGGTATTGACGAACTCTACCTATCCCTCAACTCTATCTACCCTATTAATCCTAAATTTCGAGGACGAAATTCTTGTAAGTTGGGTAGGATGTAAAACCCCTATTTTTTAATTTATTTTTATTATTTTATTAGACTTAAAAATGAATTTATATAAATTATGGTTTTATTTATTTTTTTGATGACCCGGTTTAGCCAATTCAGTCCGAACTGGTCCTGGACCAAATTTAAGCCCAAGTAGACATGTGGTGTGATCAATGACGACCATGGATACATATTTTATGGGTGTAAAATATTTCTTAAATTATTTTAAGGTTTGGGGGAATAATTTCTAAATATTAATTAGTGGTACAAAAAAAATTACATTTTTATTATTTAATAATGTGTTACAAAAATGGTACATTTTCTGGGCCAAATGAGGGTGTGTGGTAAAGTTCACACGTTGGAGAATTTTTATTATTTATTATTACTAAAGTTATTTTGTAAAAATTAAATAGACATTTTATTATGGTTGATATTATTTGATATTATGATATTATTATTGTTGTCTTTTATGGCGATTTAAATTTGTGTATATATGTAAAAATATATTTTAGATGCATCATATATATATATTTAGATAATATTAAATTTAATTTCAAATTTGTGGAGATTTAATAAATATGTTATCCTATTAGATATTATTATTATTATTTTGAGTTGATTTATTAAGGAGTTAATTTATAAATATATAGATATGTTTAAATATATTAAATATTCGGGTTAGATAACATTTAAAGTGTTATTTGGATTTAAATAGATTTTGGATATATATACATATATATATGGATATATATTTATATATAGAGTTTAAAAAGTATTAGGAAAGAAAAGATTTGAAAAAGATTTTGTAAAAAAAAAAAATGCAAGTGGTCGGCCCCACCAAGTGGGAGCCGACCACATAGCAGCAGCAAGCTTATAATGTGCGCCCCCTTGTAAAGGAATAAGCAGCAGTAACACATTAGTGGCCGACCCCCCATCCCTTTTATATATATATATATATATATATATATATATATATATATATATATATATATATATATATATATTTTATATATATATACATATATATATATATATATATATATATATATATATATATATATATATATATGTAGTTGACTCTAAAGAAGAACCCTAATCCAATTCTTCTTCTCTCTTCCTCCACCTTCCTCCTCCTCTCTCCTCCACCCTCGGCCAACTCCTCCCCTCCGCGAGCACAGCAGCACCCCGCGACAGCGGCGACGGAAACGACGACGACAACAACAACAATAAAACCACAGATTCCCACTTTAAGGTATCCCACTTCCCCGATCGATTTCTCTGTCAATTCTACTTCGTTTTTAGATCCGTAAATTTGTGTAGAAAGTCCACATGACCCTCTTCGAGATCCCCCAGGTGAATTTTGACATGACCATCCAACTTGCTCGAAAAATCGAGATGAAGTTGGAGAAAAACCACTTTTCTGAATATTAAAAACTGTCGTAAAACACCAACTTGTCGACCACTTTTCTTGCTGTCCATTAAGATTTCATAAAAACTAATTGAAGACAGTCAAAGACAACCTAGCCGAGATTGTAACGCACCTTTTGGATTCACTTTTCATATAGTATGTACAAAGTTACACGTTGTTAAAGTTTTACGAAAAACTGTAAATTCTGTTTTCAAAAAGTGGAAAAAACACTCGATACGGCGTGCGCCCCGACAAACCGGGCGACATGGTCGCGCACTATATGCATCGAAAGGCGCGTATGGATGTTGTCGACATGTGAGAACTAACGGAACCCGATTTTGTTGTATGTGCGCGACGAAATCAGCGCGTATCCGTCGAGATACCCCGTATCGACCCTTTGTAAATTAAGTCACAACTTTGTGCACGCTCATCATATCGCGATGAAACATGCGCCATTGGACTCAAAATATTTTTCTGGCCCTGTGAGCCAAGTTTGGTCCGATTCTGAGACCGTTGATCGGGACGCTATTTTGGCGGGCCCACAATCCCACTCAACGGACGATTTTGTGCACAGCCCACCGGAATCCAAAATTTGACATACCGTTGGGTTTGTCTCATCAAAATAAATCCGTAGAAATGTAGTTTGGCGACTTTAGAGACCGTAGGTTCTGGCGCACATTTCGGTGCAAAGCGGGTCCAACGGCGGACATCGTTTTGATCCAAAATTATGATTTTGCCCCTGTTCCAGAATTTAACTTTTGGACAGACGTTTCCTAGGCATATCTTATATTCCAAACTCGTTCGTGATGTTTGTTGCAGCATCCGGAGTCATCTGCAGGAGTTGGCTATTTCTTGCTTTGTTTATTTTGTCGGTTCGAGTTACTGGATTATTTTCTTTTGCACATAACCTCAGGCAAGACACCTTGCCTTTACTGTTTAAATTTTCTGCTCAATATCATGCATGTTTTAGTTATTTCTTTTTTTTAAAATTATATGTAAATACAAATTACTATATTTTATGCAATTGGCTTAGAGTTAAGGGACTACCATCAAATTTAGTGTGTCTCATTGACTTATCACGATTGTACACGAGTTGTGTGTGAGAGTTGTGAGTATCATATAGAGGTCACTTGCGTGTAGGCTGATCCCCCGTGCGCATGCGTTAAGATATAACTGCTAATAGATTGTGTAGAAGACTTTTACAGTTATTAAGGATTAAACAGTGTCGTGGAGTCGACACATGTATAGTATCATGGGGAGGAGGGAAGACAGTTATTAGCGTAGGGGCTACATGTTCAGTACACATATAGATTTGGGCCGATAGTGTCTCGGATGAGCGCTACTTACCGCCCCGGGGCCGATAGTTCTCATATGAGAACTACTTTCTGCCCATAGTTGATAGTACCTCTTATGAGCGCTACCTACTACTACTCTCTCTCCATCTATGCTGAACACTATAATCTCCTGCGTAGAATATTGTCTTCTCAAAGCGTATATCACATAGAATGGTTATGACCCTTTACGCATGTATATTTCTAGCTCTTACTATTCAGTTATGGCATGATATTATGTGTCTTGTTACGTCCCTCTGAGGACCTGGTTTTTTCTCCAGGTGTGTGTTTTCGTGATTTCTTGCAGGTGCTCTAGCTTAGGCCATTCCTTCCTTCGTGATGACTGCTTTTGGACTTGTCATTGCTTCGCTCGACCAATCGCTTTCTTTGCATATTTCTTCTCTATTTAAATTAGTTGGTAGTGGACTTTGTCTCCGCCCAACGATTGTATCATAAATATTCAAGTTGATTTCTATATTATTAATCCTTTCATTGTGGATGAGATTTAGTTGTCTTGGATTACTACATTTATAGCTTATGTATACATATGAGGTCCATGTATTTCGTATGTATACAGCTGGCATGTCTACGTACTTGGTCCTACGTATTTTGGGACTGGGGCGTTACAGTAACCTTACTTGCTTCTTAGCCCTCTACCAATATGATCTAATCTAAATTTTCAAGTTCCTCGAAATTTTCTCAATAAAATTTCCAAGATACTTCGCCAAAATTTCAATTATCTTAGACTGTCAACTTTAATCATAATTTTAAATCTCTAGTCAATCTCGAAACAACCCTTGTATATCGTAAAATCGAATAATCATCATCATTTTTTTCTCAAATCTTAAACTCAACATTTAAATAAGTTTATCAGCCAAAATTCATACTATAAAATAGAATATTTAAATAACTCCCGAATTTGATTCTATATGCTTCAAATGTGTATATCTAGCTTCCAATAAGTCACAACTACTCTTCAAAAGTAATTCTTTTTTTTTCCAAAATTTAAATATCCATAACCAAGGCTTTTAAACTCACAATTTAAATAACTTTATAAATCATAGATCATAAGACAAAATTTGAAATTTGAATTTTTTCTTCAAGTTGATTTCATATCTTCTAAAATATTTTAAACAAAACTTTTTACCATCATCTCTTCAAACTCAAAATTAAATAAACTTAAAATCGTATGACTAAATTTAAAACCTCAAGCTCTCTAATAAACCATAAATCATAAACCCTCCATATTCTCTTATAACTTAAAACTCTTTAATAATTTTAAGATAAAATTTTACAATCCAAACTTGAAATTAACCGTAAATCGTGTGTCACAATTTAAAGGTGTTTCTCAAATCGGTTTCGTGTCCCAATAAATCATAAAGTATTTTGCAATTTCTAAAAGTCATAAATTATAAACTTGTTTTCGCGATCTAGTTGTCCTCTTGTGTATACCACCTTGTAATAGAAAAATAAAATTTCAATTATCCATTGAAGGCGGTAATATGCTACTACCCAACTTGAAATCAACTAATCCTTAAAATCATACTTTCTAGAAAAATAAAACTCCTTTATAACTCAAATAAAATTCCAATGCATATTAATTGCCAATGCAATCTATCTAGCCATGTGTTTGACCTATGGACATATACTAGTTTAGTCATCTTACTAAACACGAACTAAGAATTTACGGTAGAAGGAGTCAAGCAAGATGCAATTCAAGGAGGTCGAACGAGAGTTCGAATTTGAAGTCAATAAAGGATGTCAAGTAAGTGGATGAGATTCTAACTCTAATCCTATATTGCAGGCCCATTCGGTACAGTCATGTAAACAAAACGGCAAACTGGACCTGCATGGGCTACCACAAAAACATGTAACACCCCAATCCCAAAATACGTAGGACTAGGAACTTAGACATGCCAGCCGTACAATAAATATATGTAAGCTATAAAATGCAGTTACCAAGGTACTAAATCTCATCCACAAAATAAATAATGATATAAAAGCAACTTTTGAATTTGTCATGTATACAATCGTTGGGCGGAGACAAATCCAAGACCAACTAAATTAAATATGGAAAAAATATACAAGAAAAGTATCGAGCAAGCGAGAGCAAGTGACGAGTCCAAGAACAATCATCACGGAAGAAGAAAGACATGGCCTTAGCTAGAGCACCTGCAAGAAATCACGAGCGCACACCTGGAGAAATCACCAGGTCCTCAGAGGGACGTAACAAGATACAGAAAGAATATGCCATATAAATACTAAATATATAAAATATGCCACAATCAAAGAAAGTGACAAGACACAAAAAGGTAATCTAACCATACTAAAGTGAACATGCAGTTTGAGAAACAATCCTTCGACGCATGAGCCCTGGCTGTAAATAGGATCGGCATAGTCCCCATATAGGGCACCAGGTGCCTACGTCCGTAACGTCCGAAGATCGTCAGAGGGCATCATGTGCAAGGGGCTACGTCCATAACGCTCTGGAAAATGTCAAAGGGCACCTGGGGCCTACGTCTCCGGCGGAGCGCACAGGTAAGTAGGAAAGTACAAAAAATACCATACGTCAGGTAATGTCCTCCCCACCCAATGCACCTATCATGTCGCATCCACGACCATGTAATACTACTAACCGTCAAGTCTTCTAACATACAACTATTGACAGTTAGACCTAACGCACGTCCTATACGCATCAGTAATCAGCTAATACGCAAGTCCGTAGACTATATGCTACTCATAACTCACACATCTCGTGGCACAACAGTGTTAAAGATTATGTAATGTACTAAACTAG
This sequence comes from Iris pallida, assembly GCA_029216955.1. Classification (NCBI taxonomy): domain Eukaryota; kingdom Viridiplantae; phylum Streptophyta; class Magnoliopsida; order Asparagales; family Iridaceae; genus Iris; species Iris pallida. Next base: position 5,768,493 of record JANAVB010033017.1, read on the forward strand.
TGGTAGTCCCTTAACTCTAAGTCCATATGCAATCAAAGGGTAAATAACAAGGTACAACGAATATCACTGAGCAGGCAGTAATCATGAACTAGAAATAATGAACAGTGATATGTAATAAATAAAATGCAACTATTTTATAAACAGTAAATTGTGGCAAGGTATCTTGCCTGATGGGTCGCCTGGTGTGGTGCGGTGTTTTCTGACATGTCTCAATAGTCCAATAGCCATGGTCGATGTAGTGGTCCAAATCGCGAGAAAATAGGAACATGGGATTAGTCATGATCAACGACAATAATAGTCAACAAGGGAATTTGCAAAATAAATATAACTTATTTTTAGAAAATATTTATAATAAATTTACGACTAGATTTGTTTTTGGAAAATACTAAAATCTCAACTCGTTTTTAGGCATAATTACTATAAGTTGGAAAAATATAATTTTAAGGAGAATACTATAATATATTTTAGATAATATTTGAAGAATATTACCAAATCATTTTAGACCAAAAACCCATATCTTTTTCAAAATATATATGTTTATAGGTAGCAGATATAATCTAGAAGAATATTTTATTTTTGTAAACTAACCTTAAATTTTGCTAGAAAATGATAATAATATAAATAATAACACTTAACCAAACAACAACTAATATTAATAATAATATATAAATGATAAAATAATTGACACCTTTTTAGATAAATGATAATAATAATAAGAAGATGAATAATAATAATGATAACAGAATGATAATAATATTAATAAGAATAAAAATGTTAATAATAAGAAAATTCCTTACTTAAAAACCCATTTTTCAATCCCCAAATAATTAGTGAGAGAGAGAGACTGAAGAGAGTGCGAGAGAGAGAGTGGGAAAGTGGGAAAGGGTTTTACCAGTGGAGATCGGCCGGCTCAATGGCGGCGGGTTGCTCCGGCGACCGAGATCTTCGGCATGGCGGGGCAAATCCGCGGCGGAGACGCGCGGGAGCGAGGGTCCCGGCGGAGGCGGTGAGCTAGGTCGACTGGGCGGACGGTAGCGATAGGATTTCCGAACGGCGGCCTGGAGAGGAGCGCCGGAGGAGCAGCGCGCTCCTGGCCGGAGGCGGCAGAGTCCTGTACGCCGGGGAGCAGCACGCGCTTGACCGGAGGCGCGGGGAAGAGACGGCGCCGGTGGTGGCGCTGTGGGCTCGGCCGGCGGCCGGCCCGACGGTGAAGACGCGGCGGTGGTCGGCTGCGCGCGGGCGACGGAGCAGTTGTGTGGTGGCTGGAGCTCCTCCGGGGGTCGCGGCGTCTATACGGCGCAGCTCTCGCCCGGAAGTGCGGCGGAGCAGGATGGGGAAGCCGGAGATCGGCGGTGGTATCGAGCGCCTGGCGCGGAGGTAAGGGTTCTGCCTCCTCTTCTTCTTTGCTGTGGTGGGGCGATGGCCTGGGTGTGGGGCCGGACGTGGTGGTGCTGGGGGTGGTCGTAGGATGGTGATCGGTGGTTGTTGGTAGGCCGGGTCGACCATGGTGGTGGTGCGACGAGTCGGTTTGTAATCTGTACTGTTAGGGAATATAGGGTGGACACGGGATCCGGACACGGTCAATACAGTAATTTTTGTCAGACACAGACACAGTCAACCACGAATATGGTGGTGGTGGTGATGG